>OY728139.1:323743845-324993845 GCA_963277665.1 Viscum album | reverse complement strand
GTCAATTAGGGCTTGAAGATCTCCAAACAACATCTGTCATGTTCCAACTTGCATATTGTAGTGTTCGAGTTCCTAAGGGGATTTTAAAAGATGTTTTGGTGAAGGTTGAAAATTTCATTTACCCTACTGACTTCATTGTCCTAGACAATCACCCAAGCTAAGGTCCTAGAGATAAAACCCCCATTTCCTTAGTCAACCATTCTTAGCAACAATCAATTTATTCATCTGAGTTAGGAATGGGAACATGGAAATAACCTTTGGAAACATGATCCTAAATCTAAACATCTACAATGAAAACTCTCAAATTGGGGATGATAAAGAGATCTATAAGGTTAATTGGATAGATAGTGTTGATTATGAACCATAGGAACATCTAGGAATCATTGAAGGATTTCTGAGTAAATATGAGATTGATTTCCTTTGTTCATATTTGGGAGATTTGACTCCTTGGATTGAATCTCTTTCAGATGATTCCTTTGATGATTTTTCCGGATCAACAATAAATAATACCATTTCTGAAATGAACAACATAGAGTCCATACCCATTCCTGACACTGATCTAGCCAATGTGGAAGCTACAAATTCTATTCAAAAGGAACCCATTCTGTCAAGAAATCTGGAAAAAACACTAAGTTTGATGCAAAATCCAATCCTTTTGAATGTGTTGACCAATCTGATATTGAATTTAAGGTCCTACCTTCATCACTCAAGTATTCATTATTAGGGTATAATCAAAATTTTCTTGTTTTCATTTATTCCTCTCTTAAATCCAATCAAGATAGGATGCTTCTATATGTACTACTAAAGCATAAGAAAGCAATTGGATGGACCCTTTCTGATATTCCTGGGATTATCCCTCTCATTGGAACTCATAGGATTATTCTATAATATGAATCCAAACTATGTTGTCAACCTCAGAGGTGAATCAATCCCAATGTTATGGATGTGGTAAGGAAAAAACTTCTTAAGTTGTTGAAAGCTAGTATCATCTATCTCATTTTTGAGAGCGAGTGGTTAAGCCCAACTCATGTTGTTCCAAAGAAATATGGAATCACTGTGATTACCAATGAGGATGGTGATCTTCTCCCCACAAGGTTCAATAGTGGATGGAGAGTGTGCATTTACTATAGGAAGATGAACTCGTGCACTTAGAAAGACCATTTCCCCTTACCCTTCATTGATCAAGTCATTGAGAGAGTGGCAGATCATCAGTTCTACTTCTTTCTATATGGATTCTCAGGGTATAATCAAATTGAAGTCTCTTTATAAGATCAAGGAAAAACAACCTTTGCATGTCCATTCAGTACCTTTTCCTTCTAGTGCATTCCCTTTGGGTTATGTAATGCCCCTGGTACCTTCCAGCGGTGTATGATGGGAATATTCTCAAACGTGATGGGGGATTGTTTAGAGGTATTTATGGATGAATTCTCCATCTTCGAGGATAATTTTGAGGGATGCCTAATAAATTTTGAAAGGTCTATGTCTATATGTGTGGATAAGAATTTCATCCTAAACTGGGAAAAATGTCATTTCATGGTAAATTAAGGACTTTTTCTAGGCCATATGGTCTCTAGTAGAGGAATTGAAGTTGATAAATCTAAGTTTGATATCATTTATCACCTTCACTCTCTTAAAACTATCAATGAAGTGAGGTCCTTATTAGGAGATGCTGGTTTCTATAGAAGGTTCATTAGGAATTTCAGCTTAATTTCCCAACTACTTTGTGCTCTACTGGTGAAAGATGCTCTATTTATATGGATAGAAATCCATGAGGATTCATTATCAACACTCAATTAATCTCTTATCTCTCCTCCTATCATGAAATATCCTAATTTGAAACTTCCATTTGAACTCATGTGTGATGCGAGTGACTTTGCTGTCAGAGCTGTATTAGGACAACATTGTGATAAAACTCCATGTGTCATTGCTTATGAAAGTAAATTATTAAATGATATGAAAATAAACTACACCAACACTAAGAAAGAGTTATTTGTTGTTGTCTTTTCCTTAGAGAAATTTAGGTACTATCTCTTAGTATCCCCCATCACTATCTTCACTGATCATTCATCTCTAAAATTCCTTTTCTGAAAACAAGATGCCAAGGCTAGATTGATTAGGTGGGTCCTTCTTCTTCAAGAGTTTGATTTAACCATTAAGGATAAAAAATGTTTTGAAAATTTTTTAGTTGATCACCTCTCTAGTATGGAATTCAATGACACCTCACATCACCTTTTCGTGTCTGATTCATTTCCCGATGAACACCTCTATTCTGTGAGTGATTGTCCGTGGTACACTGACATAGAAAACCATTTGGTTATGGGTGACGTTCCAAAATTCCTTGGGACACAAGATAAGAGGAAATTCCTATCTGATTTCAAACACTATGTGTTTGATGATCCATATCTCTTCAAGTTCTGTCCTGATCAAGTCATTAGGAGATGTGTTCTCGAGTCTGAGCAAGAGTCCATTCTTAAATTCTATCATGAAGAGGCATGTGGTGGCCACTTTTCCACAAAGAAAACAACTACAAAATTCCTCCAAAGTGGTTTATTTTGGCCTAACCTCACTAAGTATTCCTATAAATTCTGACAATGTTGTCCTCGATGTCAAGAATTAGGATCCATAACCAAAAGAAATCAAATGCCCCTTACACTCATTCTAATTATTGAAATCGTTGACTGTTGGGGAATTGATTTCATGGGACCCTTCCCAATCTCTAGGGGATATCTTTACATCCTATTAACTATTGATTATGTCTCTAAATGGGTTGAGGTCATTCCCACAAAGTCAAATGACCATCAAGTTGTGATCTGATTCCTGAAAGAACGCATCTTTTCTTGATTTGGAATTATTAGGGCTATCATTAGTGATTGTGGAACCCATTTCTGCAACCATCCCTTTTCATTACTCATGTCTAAGTATGAGATTTCTCACAAAGTTTCCACTGCCTGCCATCCTAAAACCAATGGTCAAGATGAGTTGGAAAATAGGGAAATTAAGCAAATTCTGGAAAAAACTGTCAATCCCTCGAGAAAAGATTGATTTGAGAAACTCTTGGTTTCCCTTTGGGCATATCATACTACATTCAAAACCATCCTAGTCATGTCACCATATAGGTTGGTATATGGAAAATCTTTCCATTTACCTGTTGAAATTGAACATAAGGCCTTTTGGGCAATCAAAAAAATGAACTTTGACATTTCCTTGGCTGAAACAGAGGAATTAGACATTAACGAACTTGAGGAACTTAAGATGGAGGCTTATGAAAATTCAAGGATCAATAAAGCTAGAGTTCAAGCCTAACAATCTAGGAATCTCAAAGTCAATAATTTTGAACCAGGAAAATTTGTGCTCTTATATAGTTCCAAACTTCATTTACACCCAGAGAGGTTGAGATGGTTAGGGTCTTACACAGTGCATCATATATACCCTCATGGAGCAGTAGAGATTCAGGACCCCACCAGTGGTCAGATCTTCAAATTCAATGGTCATAGGTTAAAACCATTCATTAAAACATTCAATAAACAAGAAATATAGGAGGATCTAACTGAGCTGACCTATGAACCATACAAAATTTGTTAGATTTAGGGTCTATGTCGAGCTAATGACATTAAACAAAGTGATTTATGGGAGGCAACCTGGATTTTACCTGTCCATTGACTCAGAGTTTGAAGTTTCAAAATAAATAGGTATGTTTTTTTCTTTCTTTTCCTTTTTTTTTGTGTTTAGGGAACCCCCTTGGGGTTTCCAATGTGATCTAATGTTTATTGTATGAGATATTTGGTAGTTGAAGCATTTTTGTATTTTCAAATAAAACACATGCCATCTAAAATTCAAACCTACCTTCAACCATCCCTGAGGATTCCACTTGTGACATGAATCCAATGTGATCAACTACCTTTTGATGGTCATCAACTTTAAACTAGGTGATTTTATTCTATGAATTTATTTCAAATCACATTCTTCCCCTCTTTCTTCCCAATTCTGAACTCTCTCTTATATTATCTTTCAACACTGAGGGTGGTGTCATTCTAAGTTAGGAGGAGTGAAAATCTAAGATTTAAAAAGAAAAAGAATCGATTCATTATGCTTTCATGTGTTAATGTACATTGGGAATCCTAAAAACTGATTGTAAAATGATTTTGAATGCCTTGATTATGATTTTAATGCATGTTTAAGTTCATGAGCATAGTTTTTGGAAAGTGAGGTTATCTAATGTGATTTTTTAATGTTTACATTTTCATCCTCTTAATCAAAATGCCAGAATGCATGTCCATTGGATCTCGGGTGTAAATTTGAGTTCTTGGGTCCCTTTCATCATAGCATAGGGTTTAGGGCCACTTTCTTTTAAATTTGAGTATCCAACAAAAAAATCAAAAAATGACCACATAGAGAAATGTTTTGTCCAAATGTGTGGCGTACGGCACTTGGGGATCGTGACTCCATAGTTGTATTTCCCAGAGTTAGGCTTTATATCTCTATTGTAGAGCATGGAATTGAAAATATGTGTGGCGTCCGGCACTTGGGGATCGTGACTCTGTAGTTGTCTTGCCCAGAGTTAGTCTTTTCATATCTATTATGGTTCAGAAAAAAAACAACCAAAAAAATAACAAAAAATGATACTTATCTTAAGGTTTAATGTGATTCCCACCTAGTACTTCCATTTGTTTCCCCTTGAACAAGAAAATGGGCCTCATGTCTTTTGAGATACACAACACATCATCGTGCTTAATTGAAATTGAATGAAATGTGACAATAAATTTGAACAAAGGAATGGGCTTGGACTTGGGATATGCTCGTGAACCTAGCTTGTGTGAAATGATTTTGATAGGTTTTAAGGTTTTTTGGCATGATGTATTTTTGTGAGCAATGTATGTTAAAATATTTTCAGAAAAGGAAATTCAATTTCATATTTTTGAGATTATTTTTTCTCGGGATTAGCAAAACTCAAGTTGGGGGTGTGATTAGCCACTGAAAAAGGCTAATATTAATTGATTATATCTTAATATTCATGTGTTCCGAATTCCATAAACATCATTTTTAGTGCATTATAGAAATTGAACTTCATTTCTCATCTTAAGTGCAATTCATGTTTAAAATGAAAATTTGGGCCCAATCAATCATCTGTTTGTGGAGAACATTATATTCATTTTTTGAATTTTATATTTTGTAATATGATTGATCAATTTTTTTGGAACATTTTATCTTTTAGTATTGATGGATGAATCCCAAGGGAATATATAGATTTTTGGTCATGAATGCAGAAATTTTCTAAACAAAGCATAATGGGCCTAAGGCCCATCAAACAAATGTGGGGGCCAAAATCCAAGCCCAATGAAGCTCAAATTTTAACTGTAGAAAGAGAAAAATATGGGGATCATTTCATTAAACTGTGGCCAGAGCAATTATGGATTTTTCATGAAGATAAAGGGAGATGAAGTTGACATTTAAATGGTGGGCCAGATCTGAAGACCCATAAAGTCAGCCCACCATTTCGAGAATAACTTCCAAACAGATGAACCAAATGACCTAAAATTTTGACATATGATATAGGACAGATGGAAGATCATATTTATCTTCTACGAACCTTTCATATTCGTCCATCTTTAGTTTCAAATTTACACTCCAAAAAGGGGAATGAATCTGGACTATTTTCTTATCAACTTTGAAAAGTCCAAATTCCCTTTATTTTCACACGCTCTTTTGACTCTACCAATTAATGGGGATGGAATTGATTATTGGGGGTGAACCTAAGGCTCTTAATATGCCTATATAAGGAGATGGGGTGAAGGGGATATGAGAAAGGTTTTCTTTATTTCATTTGTATTGTCATGCTTTCATTTTGTAATTGCATCGTCAATTTCTCCCATGTATGTTTTTCGTTCACCTTCATTTAATTAATAAAAGATCATCTTCTTCTTCTTCATTTCTTATTTCATTTTCCATATCACGTTGATATTATTTCCTTAGGGAGTGATTCTATTCACATAATCTTTTGTGAAACTCTTCACACAACGGTGGAGTGATTGTTATTTATTTTTTCTTCTTCTCCAATTCTACCCTCATAAGTCTACTACCTGCTTTCATTGATAGAATAGCATCAATGGAGGGATAAACCTCTAATGGGTTGATCCAAGAGAGTAGCAAGGGGATGGGTTGGATATTATTTATTATTTTAATAATTCCTAACCAATTCTATTTTTGAGATTTTCATTCAATGATGTATGTTCTCCTTTGAACTCACCAATTTTAAGGATACACGTCTCGAGTGCTAAAACGATCCTCTACCTTGGAGTGTTCATCAATATGATCTTCCAAGTGTATAGTTGATTAGCCTTAGGATAGTGAAAACTCAAAATCAGTGAGTGATTTGAGATTTTCGTATTTCATTAAAGGAAATACTCGAATTTAAGACATTGAAATAATTTAAAAAGAAATTCATCCAATCCACCTCATGCGATAACCAAGGATCAACTCATGCTTTTAAATTGAATTCACTTAAGTCTTTAAAATCTCAAATAATCCAATCAATTCAAACCCAAGTTGGCCACATCATAGCCAAATCACCACCATCAAATCACCTTCTTAGAATATATGTTTCTTATGTTTCTTCTTAGGTCTCTGAGGATTGATAACCCAAGCCGTACTACAACGACCGCTTACACCATACAACTTGGGTAAATTTGGACGTAACCAATAACAGGTTGCCACCAACAAAAGATTTTATGCAATTCTTTTTATAAGAAAATCCATAAATGTTAGTTTAAAATACGATTTAAGATAGGTATCATTTTTAACATTTAAGAAATACAAACCATATCAGCACACACATCTTCACACTTTTTATAAAAATTGAAAAACACCCTGAAGAGAAAATAACTAGTTCCAGGAAGTCTATTTGAAAAACCTTTTATAAAAGAATTAAAGAAACACCTTAGTTCCAAGGGTGAATAATGATTGATTTTAAAAACTTAGCTTTCCCATTTATTTTCTAGAATCAATAATAATTGGGTTTAAATGAATGAAAGAGGGAGAAAATCTGAAACTATGAAGTAGGCATGCGTATGGAATAATATAAATAAACAAAATAGAAATCCACATGAATCGACATAAACTACTATATGAACATGAGTGTAAACAATGAACATCATATATGTAAGGTTAGGGTAACAAAAAAACAACCTTAAGTAAAAAATGGATAACATAAAGTGACCACGTAATGATAATCAAAGGAAAATAGTGTTAAAGAAAAGAATACATATCACACTCGATGAAAATTTAAACATGAAAGATAAATCATGCAAATAAACATCTCAATCAAGCATCATGGGATATTCCCTAAGGTAATTAAGGCCATGACACCCTAGGATCCTTGTACTAACTCGGTGATCGAACCAACCATATCCAACTGTGCGCACACTGCTAGGGAGAGCGTCATCAATGCCGATCAAAAAGAGGATGCCCAGAAAATGTCACCCTATACATATCATAGCAATGTTTAGTTAGTGTTGTATGGTAAACCAAGGCTAGGGGGAGCATGTCAAGGTCTGGTGGTACTTGTCCTAGGTCCATATCTAAGTACCTGAGGTTCCCATGAAGCTAGATAAGGGGGGAGAGTTAGCATTTTAACACCCATCAATCACATATCAATAACATGGCCAAAGATGATTAATCATAATATCAATACCTCATCTCACCTCCCTACACTCTTTAGTAAGCATCCCCTTATCATTCACATAAACCTTAAACTATAATCAATTTACTCTCACAGTGTACACAACCTCATATAAAGCATAATGAAATAGGGCTCAAATCATGGGTGTAGCCTTTAATACAAGGTTTCAAACAAGCCTTTAATTTTTAATCCAGCTTTAGAAAATTTGGAAAACCGTCTTTGAAAACCGCTTCAAAACCAAGCTTTGATTATAAATCATAAATAACTCAAAGAGTAGTGAAAACATCAAATTAACTTGGCCATGGTATCTTAATAGGAAATCAAATATCAATTAAAATATATACATATATACATCATGAACACAATCCAACACTTATGTAACCATAAGAGGATGTCAATGAAAATCAATAAGCTTAACAACAAATACAATCCCACCAAAACAACCCCTTAACCCCTTTAACATTCCTTTAATCTATGAAATGTCACTTAAGGAATCATTTGGAAACCTATAACCCCACTTTAATTATCAATTCCTTTTAAAAGTGTCTATTGGGAATTTTATCAAACACTTAGAATGCACTTTAATTAATTCTGGGTGTATGTAGCTTAGGAACCATTGAAAAATCCATTTTATGTCAAGCTTGGGAAACACCAACACAAGAAAACCAAGGCAACTTCATCAACACTAGCATTTATAAGTAGATTAAAGATGGGTTTAGAAAGCTTAAGCACACATGGCATGGCAAATAAATGGAATTGCATAGAACCGCCAACCTTAATCTGATGAAATCATGTCACTATCGACGAAGAATGCTAGAATAAGTCTCAGAAGGAGTTTTGCATGCCCTAAATATCAAAAGCCCCATGTTTAGACAAAACCTAGACATTAGGTTCGACCAATATGACTATTAAAGCAAGGAAGAGGAAGAAGAAAAAGGGATGTTTGCCTTGAAGGATCATGAAGAAATCCATCATGGAGCCAGGAAGGGAGGGAGGGAAACGGCCTAGGAGGCCCTTTGGACGTCTTGTTTGAATGAGGAAGATAAATGGGGTAAACCCCTATTAAAACACCCAAAAAGACCCAAATACCCCTTTTTCAAGCAGGTAGCACATTTTTTGCACGATTTGGTAAATCGTGTGTAGACCGTGTGATCAACACTGGATTGAAATCTGCCTGAATCCACACACTTTGCCTGCACGATTTACAAAATTGTAGGGAAACTGTGCGGCCTAAAAATGTGCCCAAAATTCAAAATTTCTAGCCTCAAACACTTCAAATTCAATGAAGTATAGACACATAAAAGTGACTTTGGTGTGTGACACCCTGAGCATCGTTAGATCAACCTAATCAAAGGTTGAGATCGTCCCTTTAAAATGTGAAGGGAAAAAACCAAGAACAAGGCCAGCATATGTGGGCCATGGAACATGAACACATGGGTCAAGCGTCAGGCCCGCCTCAGAGTCCACATAAAAGTGGTTCATTGAAAAGAACACACATCTAGCAAAAAAAACAAATAATTGTATAATAAAAGAAATCTATAATTTTGCATGAAAAAATTAAACATGTAACATGGAAAATAAAAAACATGGCATTAACAAACTTACAATTTAATTTGTAATAACCAACATGCCAAATTCAACAATAAGTTTTCATTAATCACAAAGTCCATCCCATAATAATTCAATTCACCCTTACCTAAATATCTCTTTAATTCTAAAAATCGGTGCCTTGCAATTGGGTTGCGTTGAACTTTTCAAATCAATGTGTAGTGATTTAGGTTGTGTTTGACCAGGCATGTGTCGGGTCGACCCAGTGTTGAATCAGTATGTCCATTCGAGATTCGTTTGATCGAAATCATTGATCACAAATAGATGTGATCTAAGAAACTAAATTTGATCTAAGAGAATGTTTTTACCCAGAATAGGCACATACCTCATATGAAAGGCTAAGATACCTTATATAAGCATTCACATGACTACATACTAGAATGGACACATACCGCATATGAATGGTTAAGATACCTTATATAAGCATTTGCATGACTACATAAAGATACATCCATGGGATATAATAGATGTTTAATGTATCTGAATTTCACAGCTTCCTCCACTATGACAACCTTACCGTCAACTATCATCATTGTAGGTATATTCCTTAATTTTTGTTTTGCAATATCAAACTATCATCATTGTATCCTAGAAGGGATTTTCTGTTAAATAGATGTATTACCTTGGAATGGGGAACTGTTAGGAATAAAGGGGGTTGTCCATGTGTTATTGTTATTGGCTGGAGGTTGTTGGTTTGTTAGAGGAGAGAGGAGAATATATTTGGTTGGAGGTTGTTGGGCTGTTAGAGGAGAGAGAGGAATATTCTTGGCTGGAGGGGGACCACCTAAAAGTTGTTAGTTTGTTAGAGGGGGTTGGGTGGGCCTTTAAATAAAGGGGGTCAGTGTTTGTAGAGGGACACAAATCATTTTAGCAATTGCTTGGCAGTAGGTTCGTCGGTGGTCTCGGCTGGGCTCTCAGGAGGGTGGTCTTCTCCTGCGGGTTACTTCTTCTTTTTTCCCTTCCTCTCCTTCCCCTACCACCCTACTGTATTTTCCTATATTTCTGCTGTGTTTTCTGCTCTGTTTTCTGTTGTAATTCTGCTGCTATATTCTATATACACAGTTTGCTCCTCTTTTCTCCCTCTCAATTATTTTACATAACAATTTGGCGACTCCGCTGGGGAACTTTGTGGGAGAGACGTTCGAAGAGGGAACTCATGTTGTGGAACTGATTTCTGCAGCTCTTTCTTGAAAGCGTTGTTTGGCCAGAACGTGCGACTTTTACCTGGAGGTGCTGTTTGTTGAAAAAAAAACGTAGACGCCTGGACTGTGTGACGTGTCTGTTGAGGAAGAAAACGGACGCAGCCGAAACCACGATTGCTGCAGGGAGGCTCGGATGCCTGGGTACGTATTGCTGGAAAAAGTCCCGAACGCTGGAAGATTAGACTGTTGTAGTTGAGGCTGGACGTTGTAAGGAAGTCGCTGCTCCTTGGCGTCTTCTGTAACGAGTGCCACGGATGCAGCTAGGGGATCGTTGTAAGGCTGGAGGAAGCGCACGAGTTGTGTGGTCGATAACCGCTGGAGTTTGTTGCATCAGAGCTGGGGAACCGATTGCCGCTGGAGAACCGCGATTAGTGTAGGGAGACTCAGACGCTCAGGTACAGATCGCTGGGGAATCGCCTTCGCTGGAGAGAGACCTGCGAGGCCTTCGTTCGCTGCTTGACATCACAAGCACAACTGAGAGGCGATCACAGCTGGAAAAAAAACGAGCGCTAGAGGACAGTCAGAGCAGAATCAACTCCACCACAGGATGGAGAACAGCCTTGCTAAAATCAAATCGGTTGCGGAAGAGGTACAACGGACGTTAAAGACTATTCAGGAAGGTTTAGAGAAGTTGGTTCAAGAACAAGCAGAATTCCTGCAATCTGCAAGTGTTCAGACGCAGCGAACTGCGGAGAACGCTCCACTCAGGTTTCATGGCTTCGAAAAGCACACAACAGAGGGTTGTTTGGGACTAGAGTTGTTGGAGGAACATATTACGGTGACTGGGAGACAGAGTGGGGGGTACACTGATTATCTATGCAGGTGCAAAACCGCAGAGGAAGGTTGCAAACAAGGTGGAAGCAAGCTGCTGAAGGCTTTTGATCGAACAGAAAGTCTGACAAGAATGACAAATAAGGTTGAGTTGCCTTATTTTTTTGGAGAAGATCCATTGGGCTGGATCACGAAAGCAGAGGCATATTTCCAGTTTTTTCAAACAGCAGAGGACATGAAAATACATTGGGCGCAGCTAAGTATGGAGTACACGGTTCTGCGCTGGTTCTTGTCTTGGCTGTCTGAAAACCCTGATGTGAGTTGGGAGCAGTTGAAGCCAGCATTGATGAAGGAATATGGGAACGACACGGAGGAGTGGGAGTTCTTTCAATGGCAGTATGACAAGCAGCAGCCCACACAGGCTTTGGAAGACGTAAAGGAGAAGTTTGCGTCCCTTCCAGAACAACCAGAAGAGGTAATTATTTATCGGAATTCAAACGAGGATAAACTGGAAAGGAGCAGTCCCGATACTAGTTCTAAAAGTGGTGACAACATAAAGGTGAAGAGACAACAAAGCTTTACTGAAATTAGGGCTGTCACGGAAGATTTTGCTCCTTCAAACAGTCTTGGAGCAGGTAGTTTCAGACCTGTTTATATGTGCATTCTGGGAGAGGATTCATTTGCAGATGATTTTAGTTGGATTAGAAGCAAAAGATTCGTGTTTGGCCGTAAGGTTCCTTCCGGAATTTGTGTGGGAGTACTCATAAACGGAGCAGAATCAGGAGCTTGTGGTGTTAAAGCTTACAACGTTGTATTGTATTGGAAACATTATCCACCTATTTTAATTGGAGAGGCGCGAATCATGGTGATATTGGGCTTCAATTGGGATGCAAGGGATCATTTTTTTGGCCTACTTACTTCTTATTCAGCCGCAATTAAATGTGGCCAGCAGTTCTCCATCTACCTTGATTGCTCTAATTTGCTCAATTGGTTGTTAACTTCTTCCTATGAGAATCATGTTAAAGAAAGATTGAAGCCGGTTGGCATTCCATGGGATGCTTGTGACAGAAAAAGGGGTAAAATGGTACAAGAACCACTGCACCGGACATAGTTATATTATGTTTCAACTGTTGCTGCTAACTTCTCACTTCTGAAAGCCAAGGTACATAATTTAGCTGGTGATGCCTACGGGAGATCGGTTTCGGAGCCCATTAAAGTTTATACACAAGTTGTGGGGACTGTTTTAGACTGTCAGCCGCATGCAATTGGCACTGAATTTTGTGTATGGCGAACTGCTATAGCTGTTTGACAACCAAAACAGCCTAAAGAAGTGGACATTGTGCTTGAGGGGTTGGCTGAGATTTATGGTGAAATGAAGACCTATTGTGCTGCACAACAATTAGAGTATCTTGTACTAGTTGTTGGGGACCGAAGGAAGGACAAAGAGGAATACGGACCACTTGCACTGACTGTCTTAATTTTCCCAAGTGTGTTGCTGATTTCCAATGAAGATGCAATGATACTGAGGCCTCCACCAAAGCCGCCACCAGGTGCTGCTGTCCCAATGCACAGCCGAACAAAGGTTGAGTTTGTTCCACCTTGAGGACAAGGTGGTTTTTAGGTGGGAGGGAATTGTTAGGAATAAAGGGGGTTGTCCAAGTGTTATTGTTATTGGCTGGAGGTTGTTGGTTTGTTAGAGGAGAGAGGAGAATATATTTGGATGGAGGTTGTTGGGCTGTTAGAGGAGAGAGAGTAATATTCTTGGCTGGAGGGGGGCCACCTAAAAGCTGTTAGTTTGTTAGAGGGGGCTGGGTGAGCCTTTAAATAAGGGGGTCAGTGTTTGTAGAGGGACACAAATCATTTTAGCAATTGCTTGGCAGCAGGTTCGCCGGTGGTCTCGGCTGGGCTCTCAGGAGGGTGGTCTTCTCTTGCGGGTTACTTCTTCTTTTTCCCTTCCTCTCCTTCCCCTACCACCCTACTGTATTTTCCTATATTTCTGCTGTGTTTTCTGCTCTGTTTTCTGCTGCTATATTCTATATACACAGTTTTCTCCTCTTTTCTCCCTCTCAATTATTTTACATAACAGGAACAAAAATTGGTGGTGGTTTGTTTAGAGGAAAAAGATTCCTAATAAAGCCAAGATTTTTGCATGATGGGTCGGTTGCAATTCTCTTCCAAACTGTTTGGAAGAAATTATGCCTTGGCCACTAGCAAGGATACTAACATGAAGATCCAATGGTCTTACGATGTGGATTCCATGGAAGCTATGGCAGCTCTTAAAGCTGTATGATTGGCTAAATGTTTGGGGTTTCAAAAAACAGTACCTTGAAGCAGAACAAAAGGATGAATATAAATCGCTGTATCAATAATAATTCAAGAAGTCAACTTTGCTATTCAACACCAAAACCAAAATGAACCTCAAAACAATGACTGCAGCTACAGAAGGAAAGAAACAAGCGGGCATGGGAGGGATAAAATATATAATGTACAGAAGAAGAATACCAAAAAAATGCTCAACCATGTTCATGTGGAAGCACCTGCACATTCCAATCAATAGTTGAGTAGCGAGTACTTAACACGCAACACGATCCTGCCTTTATCAACCCCGAGCTTTGCCCCACTCACCAGCCAGTGCCCTTGCCTGTCCGGTGCCCCCTTTGACATCTCAGTCGAATCCACAAGCCTCCCAAGCTTGCACCCCGTGTTCACATCTGACGTGGACGCCCCATCCACCCTCCCAGCTGCACCGGCATTGGATGGGCTGTGATCCCATACGGAGCGCCTCACTGTACAGCCTGGGACCTTGGAAAAGAGGAGTTTTAGGTGCAGCACACTCTTGGCACTGAAGTCCCAGACCCCAAGCTGGGCACCCGTCACAATGTAAACGCCTGAGAGGTCCTTGATGCAGGTCTCAGTGTACTCTATCGGGGCCGTGCTCACGTGGGAGAAGTTCTTCCACTTGATTGGCTCAAACCAACGACTGTCCTGCTCCTCGGGGCCCTGCCACTTGGGCGCGCCAATGGCCACATGGACATCCCAGTGGGGCTGGAGGATTTTAGGGAGGGAGACCAGATGCTGGAGATGGATGGCAAGCCGGTTGTGCTTGCTTCCTTCGAGACTGAGTCTCATACCGGTGACCGGCTTCCGGCCCACGGTTACCTGCATGATGCGGGGCCATTTTAGGTGGCAATTTTGAACCCAACACAACACCACATGAGTTATAAGAGTTTTGGTCAAGCATAAATGGGTTTGGGTTGTAATCGAGTTGAACAATCTGACACGAAATAATATCTGGATCAGGTTCGGGACCATTCCAAACCTGTCTAACCCGTTTCACCCGATAAAAAATATAATAATAATATAAATTATTAAAAATATAATATTAATTAATTTTATGATAAATTTTATTCTTAAAATCAACTTAATTTGAAATAATTTACCATATTTATAACACATTATTTTAAATGGTGGTCAAGTTGCAACATGGATAACATATGTTTCATATTAATTATATTATTTTAGTCTAAATGGAATAATTCAATTTAGTTGGGTCATTAAGTTTATGTGATATTGACTAGTCGGACAAGTCATGGTGCAGTCTATGTTATATATTTAAATGAGTTGACGGGTCTCATTAGGATTGACCACTTCATAAATGGATTGGGTCAGGTCAACCCATTTAATTAAATGAATCGGGTCAGGGTTGAGGCTTAAAAGGGTTCACAGGAGAGCCAACATGCCACGAACCCGATCTGTGAACCTAAGTTGACATCTCTTACAAAAAGTGACTCAATATGATACTTTGTATGCTTGTATTTTTTCTCTATAGGACTCTTTTTTAACACATTTTTCACAAACAAACATCATATAAATTTTGTCAATGGATTGCCTGAAGATTTTAAACCTGGGATCTGATACAAGATCATCCATCACAAAAATCAACTGACAAGAATTGAAAGCTTATAATTTTCAAATTAGTCTATTGTTTCACCAAACAAAAAAGGATATTTTGTTTGGTTTTCTTTCTATTTTGATTGTTTCAATGCCATCATCAAACTGAATCCAAACAGAAATTTAAGCATTAGGAATACCTGATCTGGGCTGACATAGAGCTTGGGACCCATCAGGCTGAACTGAAGAGAAGGACACACGGGCTCCTTCCTTTGGAGACTACTTTGCTCGGGCGCCCACGTGCGTGCAATTTGGAACTCCAAGAAATATTGCAGGTCCTCGATAGGTGGCTTGTCTGGTAAAAACAGCACATAACCATGATTACTCTATATATCTGAAATTCTTGGGACTTATCACCGCACTAAAACAAGATTGAAGGGGGGGGGGGGGGGTTCAAGCAGTTCCATGTTCGAAACTGCAAGTTAAAATGAGATCTTACACTCCAAATATAATTCAATGGCGCGTGCCAAATGCTTTAGACCAGGAGCTCCCTCGAGCAGAGATACAATAGGGGTAAATGTCATATTAATCACATCCGGAGATGATTCTACTGTTTCTGCCCACTTTGCATGGCTCTGCTCCAAATCATCACCACCTCTCCTTCTAAAAATGACCGTAACATCCTGCAGTAAAACTAAAGAAAGAAAATTTAGAACATATACTCTAAAAAAGAACCTCAAGGATAGATTACAGAAATGATAACATAAAATTAAATGGATTTTACAAGGCAAAGAAAACTTAGAATTGAACAAAGCCTCCATACTAGCCTTGTCTTTATATCTGAGGGGGGCAGAACTGGGCTGGCCTTTCATTTGTGAAAATCTCTGATCTCCGATCTCCTTCACGTAGCTTTCAATTTCAGAATCCGACAAACTTGATGATTGGTGCTGTCTGATGTAAACTACATCTCTTCCACCAATGGTTGCTGATGTTATGATATGGGTGCCGTAATTTTCAATAAAGCTGGAAAGATCGAAACATGATAACCAAATATCAGAAATTGTTCATTTAAATTACAACCCGATCAGGTACCTTATGGAGGCAATCCACGGTATCAGTGACATCAAAAGATTGATTATGCATCACATCATAGCAATTGGACAAGATGTTGGAATTTCGTTCACCAATTTTACATTACTAAACTAAGGGTCTGCCTATGGCATCTGTAGCTTACAATGAGCAGTTTGGAAAAACAACTGTTATTTGCTCTTTCTAAAAAACACTTACACTTGGATCCATTTCAAAAAAAAACACTTACACTTGGCATCCATTTCACATCACTTATTAAAGCCAGCTTAGAGCACTTAACACTTACAATAAGTGCTACTGCATAAGGGTTTATAGATTGTTTATTGAAAAATTGAGTTTCACGCAATTGTTCAAGTGATTTTCTTCTGAACATAAGTCAGTGTTTTCTTTTTCAGAAATAGAACAAGCACTAGCTATTTTTTCAAACTGCTTCCACATAAGTGTTTCCAGATTGCTTATTAAAAATATCTTTCTCTTAGGTACTTGGGGTGGGACTCTACGCAAGTAGTTATGAACTGGGGGGGGGGGGTTATAAGTAGGGAAGACTGGAGAGAGAATGAGGGGATTATTTCTGTTGAAGAGCCAGCAGGAGTGCAGAGACGCCGCTCGAGCATTCTTCTATCCTCTTCCATCCATCTCCTTCCTCCTGCTTGTAATTCAGTATCTATACTAACATACAAAGAAGCCAGTTTGTGGAGGGGCTGGGTCTCATCATTTGGTCCAACCTGCGGTCCGTACTCCGCTCCTACAGAGACCAGCTCACGTGGGAGCAGAAATGGGAACGCCGCCGACAAGAGGAGGCGGAATTCCAGACAAGACTCAGACTATGGGTGTGTCGCCGAGAGGAGTTGCAGCTGCACGAGGACGACCGGCCTTGTTTGGCATCTGAGCTGTTTGAAGCGCGTTCCAAGGTGACTGACGACACGATGGTACAGAAGCGCAGTGCAGCAGTACTGTTATATCGGACACCAAGGCGGACAAAACTTGATCGGCCGACGCCGACTACGGAAGCGATCAGCTCGCGTTCGGACGTCAACAGTAACAAGGGAGACGTGTTTTGGGAATTCAACAGGACGGTGCCGCAAAAGGAGGTGTGTCTGCTTTCCCTGACGACCGCACAGCAAGAGGCGCACTCCGTCCAGTCTTGCGCTGGCGTTGTCGCGGGCGAAACGGGGAAGCTAGGGGCGCAAGACTTAGATATGTTCATTCTGACCCAGGGACGAGATGCGTTTTAAGCGGCGCATATTAAAGGCAACATGCAGAGTAAGGCACCTACTCCCCGTCTATTACAAACTACCGAGCAGTCAACAGGGCTAATAAACAAAACAGACACATTTACATCGGGAGTTGAAGAAATGGAGAAGAATGCCCCTTGTAGGTTGAGAAACCCCCTTGCCTCCTTACCTCAAAGTGAGGCGGAGGCATTCTTTTATAATGAATGAAAAGGACCACATCGGACCACAAGTCCGATGTGGGATACAGACTCCAACACTCCCCCTCAAGCAAGGTATACCTAGCTTGGACACATAATGAAAAGAAAGCAACAAAACAGACGCTAACACTCCAGCTTGATGACAAATACAAGACAAAAATAGACGAAACGGAAATAATAAAATCGTTGTTGATGTTGCTCCCCCTGAAGATGGTAATGTGATGCCGCTGAAAAATAAAGGATGGGTCATCGCCGGAAAAGTGGGGGGCCGGACAACAGAGCGCCGGGAAATCCACACTGGCGGGTCGGTCGTCAGAGCGTCGGGAAAATCCGCACTACGGGCCGGTCGTCAGAGCGCCGGGAAATCCGTAATGTCGGGCCGATCGTCACAGCGCCGAGAAATCCGCTCGGGAGGGCCGGTCGTCAGAGTGCCGAGAAATCCGCAATAGCGGTGCCGATCGTCGAAGCGCCGGGAAATCCGCAATAGCGGTGCCGGTCGTCGAAGCGCCGGGAAATCCGCAAGAGGCCGGCGAACAGAGATGCGGCTGCCGGAAAGATGTCGGGAGATGCCGGCGAGGCGGGGATTCTGCAGGAAGCAGGAGGAGGCCGGCATGGAGGGAGCAGGAGGGAGCATTTGAACAGAGGCAGTACGGGAGGCCGGCAGGGCTGGAGGCCGGCTGCTAGAGGAGCCGGAAGGAATGGAGGCCGGCTGTCGGAGGCGCCGGCAGGAATGGAGGCTGGCTGTCGGAGGCGCCGGCAGGGGGGGAGACCGGCAGAATAGGGAGGCGGGGCTGGATGTCCGCATAAGAGGTGGCGCGCAGGAAAGGGAGGGCGCCGGCGCAGGGAACCGTCCGAGATGGAGCCGCCGGGGAATGGAGGGGCCAGCGCTCGAGGAAGCGGCGCCGGCACGAGGGTGGGCCGCCAGGGGATCCGCTGGAGGTGTTGCGCGCACAGGAGAACCGCCTGGGAGGCGCGGTTGTGCGTAGCAGGAGAGGCGGAGCAGTTGCGGGATAGGCGGAGCCGGCCGTATCTCTCGCCTGGAGAAGCGGGAGCGGTTGCGGGAGCCGGAACGGCCGCCGAACCCATCGCGCACAGGGAGGGGGACGAGGAGATAGTCGCGCGGGAGGGCCGGCGACGGGAGGCGGGTGCGGCCGCGGAGGAGATGTCGGCTACTGGAGATGGGGCGTCCGCGGGAGGCGCCGGCGACGGAAAACAGAACCTCCGCTGGAGGAGGAGGCCGGCGTCGGGAGGGAGATGGCGTCGCGCGCAGAGCCGCAGAGGGTCGCTCGACCGATGGCGACGCGCAGGAGGCCGGCGAGGGTAGGAGCGGCGCTGGAGGGGAGATTCGCCGGAAGGACTCGGTCCGGGCAGAACCGAGAGGCCGGCTGGACGAGGCCGTCGCGCGGGGAGAAGCACCGCCGGGAGGGGAGTCGCGCTGGGAGAGAGGGCCGCCGGGAAGGAGGGTGCAAAAATGCACCGGGGAAGGCGCCGAGGGCAGCCGCAGGGAAGGCGGGCCGCCGGGGGAAAGCCACAGGGGGCGGACGGGAAAAACTAAGGCTCGTAGGCCATGGAAGCCGCCACCCCCTGTGGGGGAGAAAAAAAAATATTAAACCCTAGAGCGGAATAGAAAAAAAATAGATGGGAGGGAGGGTCGGGATTAAGTTCCCTCTGATACCATGTAGATTGAGAAACCCTCTTGCCTCCTTACCTCAAAGTGAGGCAGAGGCATTCTTTTATAATGAATGAAAAGGACCACATCGGGCCACAAGTCCGATGTGGGATACAGACTCCAACACCCCTAAAATAGCCTGGGCGAGGTTCCCACCCACGAGGTTGATTACGATCCTTGACACGCAGTCCACAACGTCTGGCGGTGTAGAGGCAAAGCAATGTGCCAAGGCAGCATTGTCTAACCTGACATTGACGGTGGAATTTTGAGCCACCTGCGAAGCGGGGCATCAAGCAGCCGGGGGACTGCGCCATTGGGAGGCAAGGGTACGGCAGGGAGATGAGCCGGACTTCGGCATGCCTCCATCATAAATCGCGAGCAAGGAGAAGCCGGAAGCAGTGGCGCCAACAGTAGCGTCTAGTGTTGTGGAGGTGCAGGAGTGCGCCGTGGGGGTAGCCACACATTCGTTTGGCCACACACCAGACTCTTCATCCACGAAGCAGCACATAGAATTCCCTCGGCCTACTTTGGAGGGACTGGCAGTCCTAAGGACACAATGCCGACATATCTTGTCGTTATGGTTAATTTTACAGTACTGGACCGCATTGATAGTTTGGACCAGGCAAAAGTGACTCCGCTAGAGGAAGCTGGGAATCACAGGAATGACATGGAGGATCACGAACCTCCACACCGGACGAGCAAAAGCATGGGACTGGTAAATACAGTTGTTGTACCAGAAATTCACCATGTGCTCACCTAGGACAAGGTGATTTTCAAGGCGACGATAGTGTTAGGTGCTTGGGGTGGGACTATAAGCAAGTAGTTAGGAAGTGCCAGGGCAGCATTGTCTTTCTGGGGGGGGGGGGGATTTGTTAGGGAAGTTAGGGGTCACGTGGGGAGGGGGGAGTTGTTATAAGTAGGGGAAGACCAGAGAGAGAATAAGGAGGGGGTTATTTCTGTTGAAGAGTCCTTCCTCCTGCTTGTAATTCAGTTCCTATACTCCTTAATATACAAAAAAGCCATTTTGTGGAGGTGTTGGGTCCCATTATTTGGTTCAACCGGCCATCCTTACTCCGCTCCTACGGAAGCAGCAAGACAAGCTCACGTGGGAGCAGAAATGAGAACGCCATCGGCAAGAGGAATCGGAATTCCGGAAGAGGTGATTGACGACACGACAGTGCAGAAGCGCGATCCAACAATTCCGTTCGGTCAGGCGTCGGGGCTGACGGAACTTGATCGGCCGACACCAACTACAGAGGTGATCAACCTGCGTTTGAATGGCAATAGTAACGAGGGAGGTGTTTCAGGAATTTAACAGGACAATGCAGCAGGAGGGGCGTCCACTTTCTCTGACGACCGCGCAGCAAGAGGCGCACTCCGTACAGTCTGGCGCTGGCGTTGTCGTGGGCGAAACGAGGAAGCTGGGGCCGGACGACGCAAATATGTTCGTTTTGGCCCAAGGACGAGATGCAGTTTTAGCGGCACATATTAATGGCAACATGCTGAGTAAGACACCTACTCCCCCGTCTATTACAGGCTACCAAGTGGTCGACAGGGCTAATAAAGAAAACAGACACGTTTGCATCAGGAGTTGAAGAAACGGAGAAGAATGCCCCTACAATGGCTTGGAAGAGGTTCCCGCCTACGAAGTCGACTGCGTTCCTTGACACGCAGTCCACAGCATCTGGAGGTGTGGAGGTGAAGCAGTGTGCCAAGGAAGTGTTGTCTGACCTGGCGTCAACGGTGGCATTTTGGGCCGCCTATGAAGCGAGACATTAGGCAGCTGGGGGACTGCGCCATCAGGAGGCAAGGGCACACCAGGGACACGAGTTGAACTTCGGCACGCCTCCATCAGAAATCGCAAGCAAGGAGAAGCCGAAAGCAATGGCTCCAACTTTAGCATCTAGTGTTGTGGAGGTGTAGGAGTGTGTCGTGGGGGTAGCCGCACATTCGTTTGGCCACACACCAGGCTCATCATCCGCAAAGCAGCGCATGGAGTTCCC
Organism: Viscum album; assembly: GCA_963277665.1. NCBI lineage: Eukaryota > Viridiplantae > Streptophyta > Magnoliopsida > Santalales > Viscaceae > Viscum > Viscum album. The sequence goes on along the minus strand of OY728139.1, from coordinate 324,972,505 downwards.
TCAGCCTACTTTGGAGGGACCGGCAGTCCTTCAGCAGAAGGATATGGTGACTACATATTATGTCATTGTGATTGATTTGACGGTAGTGGACCGCGTTGATAGTTTGGACCGCGTTGATAGTTTGGACCGGGCAAAAGTGATTCCGTTGAGGGAAGCTGGGAACCGCATGAAGGACAAGGAGAATCACGAACCTCCACACCAGAAAGAGCAACATCGAAAAACAGGGAACGGCCGAGGAAAAGTATATTTCCGCAAGCAGTGTCGGTCCAACCCACTGGAAGACCTTCTGCGGGACGACCATCAACCAAGGCGGAATATTTGGATGATTGCATGGAGTGTATGTGCAGAAAGGGGGCAGGACCAAGCTGACAGTCCCGAGCAGTGCAGTGGACACGAGCCAAGGCGAGTGGGGCAAGCAAGTGACCCGCCTGGCGCATGACCAGACGAGCAAAAGCATGGGACTGGCAACTAAAGCTATTGCACAAGAAATGCACCATGTGCCCCATCTTGAGGAAAAGGTGATTTTCAAGGCGGCGGCAATGTTAGGTACTTGGGGTGGGACTGTATGCAAGTGTTTATGAACTGCCAAGGCAGTATTGCATTTCTAGGGGCGGATTTGTTAAGGAAGCCGGGGGCCACATTGGGGGGGTTATAACTAGGGAAGACCGGAGAAAGAATGAAGAGGGGATTATTTCTGTTGAAGAGTCGGCTATTTGGCTTGGGACTTCAGTAGTAAGGCTTGGGCGAGAGTGCAGAGACACCTCTCAAGCATTCTTTTATCTTCTTCCATCCATCTCTTTCTGCTTGTAATTTTGTTCCGATACTCAATATACAAAGAAGCTAGTCCATGGAGGGGCTGGGTCTCATCACTTTCTGATACTTATTAAAGTGGTTTTCTTTTGGAATTTAAGTGCAAGGCTCCATTTGACAATATTTAACTGAAAATTGTTTATGGCACTTGTCAGATAAAATAAGCGCTTATGTATACGTGTTTATAGATTGCTTATTGAAATAGTACTTTCCTGCCACTTATTTAAGTGACTTTCTTCTAGAATTTCAGTGCAAGTGCTTTTTCAGAAATAGAACGAACACCGCTTTCTTTCTAACTGCTTATCAGAAGTGACAAGTACTAAAATCAGTTTGAGCCTAAGCAGCTTTTCAAAAACAGAACAAAATCATTTATTTTTTCAATTTACTTGTCATAAGTGACACGTACTATAAGCACTTTTTAGTAAGCTCTTTCAAACACAACTTTAAATTCCAGAAGAAAATCACTTAAATAGGTGACCGAGAAGGACTTTTTCAATAAGCAATATGGAAATACTGATGCGGAATCACTTATTGCAAGTGATAAGTGCTGTAAGCAATTTTCAATAGGTGCTGTCAAACGGAGTGCAAATAAAGTCAATCTTATTGAACACAATTGTAAGGCAAGGAAACGAGAAATTTAAAAAAAAAAAAAAGGCAAAAGAGTAGTGATGAATTATGAACATACATTGTTTACCTTGCCAAGGATGCAGGATCCCAAGAATATGGAACAGCACGCCAGACTTCCTCACACAAAACTAGCTTCATTTTTGCCAATTTTACTTGAAATAAAGGTTTTATGTATCCAAGCATTGCAAGGGATTTTGTAGCAGCTGCATCAACTTGCCAAGATCCAGTCAGGTTGAACATGGCATTAAAACTTCCAAGTGGAACACAGCCTGATATTCCAGACCTCTCATTGAAGTGCGCTGCCATCTGAAACACCATGCATCCAATCCATTATAAACTGGAATAACTAAGAGTTCATAACAATAATGAGAAAATCACTGCTAGAAAGACCAAGGAACTAATGGTATGTTTGGTAGAACACAAACATGGTGAGGCAAAGGAAATGCGAAGTGGAAAATGAGTTTGTAATGTTTGGTAAACAACATTTGCAAGATACAAGGAAATGAAAATTCCGTCACCAAGAGGGAAACTCCTTTCCCTCCCTGCTTTCCCATCTTCTACCAAACAAGCCCTGAAAGTAGCCTTTAAGTGGCAGTGATGTTTTTAAACAATCGTGTGGCTTAATATCATAAGCCGTTATGCCATTAACCCATAACGCACATACGCACACACACAAAGCCTAGTCAACATTGATAGCTTTATGTCTATTTGTAAGCCCAGAAACTGTTCCTCTTGAATGAGGGCAGGACACTTTATTTATAGAGACTAATAACGAGATACAACTTGAGATAGATGTGAAATACCAAATTCAAACTAGAGGAAACAGGGGGATCGGATAGACCTAGTCAATAACCATATCTTAAATATCTAAATACTCAACTTCCCTACAAGCTGCAGCATACTCCAGCTTGCTACACTAAATTCAAATTCAAACTAGAGGTATATATGAAATACCAGATAAAAACTAGAGGAAAGGGGGGGATAGGATAGACCTGGTCAATACTCATCTTAAATATCTAAACACTAGCGCTATTCAAGGCATGATAAGATGAGGCATTAACATTTAACTGAAACTAATACATTATAATAAGAAATCACCACCACATGTTTTGATAATGTAGAAAACCACTCCAAATTAGAACAGCAATCAGTCCAGGTAGCTTCACCTAGTCATTTAAATTTGTAGGATAATGAGAAGACCCGTGAGGATTCAAACTAAAGGCCTACACTACAGCTGTCAGTTCACCATCCTGGTCCATCCAAACAATAGGGAAACCCTGAATTGAGAAGAAATACTAATCTTTTTCCTGTCTGGAGAGAAAGTAACCGAATTTCCCACTATTACCTCTCACACCATTTTTAAAAAAAATAAAGAACTACAAAATAGTGAACCACTAAATATGCATTGATTACAAGGGTAAACTCGGTGCAAATGAAAAACCCAAGCAATTTTATTTGGCTGTGCCAAAAAAAACATAACTTCTTGAGCATATGGCCAAATATAAAACCTTCCCCCAGGAAATCTTTCTCAGAATTCTATCTTTGCTGAATTGGAACACTCATTTCCAATGAACTTGACAATATATGGTTCCCCCTGGACCTTGCTTCACTAATAATAACAAATGAGTCCATCGTTCAGCTAGATAGGGCAACACATGACAAAAAAATTGTAAATGACAAGTTACATTCAGATAAAAGTTTATTACAAAAAACATAAAGTGAGATTACTCACAATCAGTAATCATTCATAAATGAGAAAGGGATACTCAGGTAAACCATGTTGTTGACGGCATCGTTAAATCACAAATAAAACCAGGAGCCCAAACTATGTGTGCTTAACCAAATTTGGCCTAAACAGATTCACTCGCTCTTGTGCCCCATCATAAAGAAGAATGGAAAGGTTAAATCTCAATAATCATAATTTCATTAACCTTGCACCAAATTCCTTTCTCAATACATGATGCAAGGGAAACCTAATCCACATGATCATACACATTTGGGAAATAAAGTTGAGAAAATCAACATAAATAGGATGGCAACAATTATAAACATGAAAGGCTTCCAACAAAGCTAAAAAGCGTTGTTAACAGTGTTTTCACAAGCCTTAACCCAAACATACATTTTGAAGGTGGAATACTATACTAGGTTTCAGAATTCAAGACTAGCACAATACTTCAGCCATTAGTTTTTAAAAACCGGTCTATAAATCCATGCCTCAATCCACGACCATGACCAGTATCCCATAACATCCCATTATGATTTTTCTTTTCTTTTTTTTAAGAAATCCCATTATGATTGTTCTGATAAGAAACAAATGTTTGTCAGAATACATCAGAGGTCAGTTCCCTACTCAGTTGTGTTTTGGGGCAAAGCTGAACATGGTATTTATATTATGGTTTTTCTAAAAAGATGTATGGAGCCATTCAATTGGAATCAAATAATCTTTGTTGGAAAGTTTTTTGAAGTGGAGAGGTGGGAATAACGATATAAAGGAGTGGAAATAACAGAATTTAGACCCCCTCTGGTCAATTCACGTTCTTGAATCAAACTCAGCGAAGATTACAAGCTTGCTGGGCCTTACTGTTACAATTACAGCAAAATAGAATGATAAAGTGAACACAGTACTAAAAACTCCGGTCTCCTTAAGACAGTCCTGCTTGTTGAGACTGGAACCCATTCAACTGGACCTAAAACATCTCTGTTGGAATCTTGTTCCAATAGGGGATGTGGAAATGGCAATCTAAAAGGAAATGCCATAATTTAGACCCCATTTGATCCAATTTCGTGAATCAATCATTACCAAAAATGTACTGTCTTGCCTTGTTGGACACACTTGCAACAAAATAAAGTTGAAAGGAGGGATTAACATGCTTTGATGGAAAAAATGATCGGTGTTTTAAGCCTTTCAGCAGACTGGTTCCTTTGTCTAGATGATACCATGGCCTGTTAACAATCTTCGAGGCTGTATGTAGCAAACCAGTAACAAAAGATTTACGAGTAGGCAAAATTGGAAGAGATCTGTAGCAAAGGCGGTTCAAAGGGAAAGACTGCAACAAGAAGCAAAGCGGAATCCGGGCAGGCAGCCTAATGAACCGTATGAACGAATCCCGGGAACAAAAAACACAAACCCGCTCAATTAATGGCTGAAATTCAACAAGCTCGAGGTAAATCAAGAAAAGGTCCCCATCAAAAAGACCAGGGTCAACCTTTTGGAAGTTACAGACTAGCGGAGGCTCCCTGCTGCTCTCTCCCGTGGAGTGCTCAATGTCAACAGAGACATTAGGTAAAACAACCCCATCTGAGACGGGAAGATCCCTGGTGCAATCTTCATTTAGCTTCACAAGGCGAGACCCTGGAGCCCCCTTGCAGTAGAGCAGCCTGATATCGGACGTGACATCAAATCCTCGACCCAAAGCCTGGATTGAGTTCCTGAGAGTGGCGGAGAGAGCATTGCCTGATCCTGAGCCTGGACTTCTCGTTGTTGGGTCTTCCATGGCAGAGGGATTTTTCTTTCATAGGAATCAGCGAGAAGACAGTGTAGAAGAGACGCACGGGCTTCCTCGGCGACGCTGCTCGATGATGGAGGCAGTGCGGTGGGGTAATTTGGACTTGGTTGCTTGTTCTTCCAAGGCAGGCTTTTGACTGTAATAATGGCCGCAAACGCGGTTTTGTGCATTTCGGGATTCTGGGTTGACTGGTCATACCGGGTTTAGTTAGATATTTCCCTGATCTAACGAGTGCCGGCCTTTTTCAATGTTCAAAGTCCAACCGCCATCTTCTTTAGATTCCTGGAATGGGATGCTACTGATGCATACCACTAGCGATGCTTATCATGCTTCTGAAATGAAGACTCCGGAAATTTAAGGAGATAAACAACAGGCGACCAGGAAAAGAATAAGTTGCAAATAAAATTATCAAGTCCGCGTTCATATTTGACGGGTAATAGCGTCTTATTCTGACTCATTTCAAAGAAGATACTTTTAACCTTATACCAAAAATCTTGACGCAGCACGGGTTTACAAAATGACGACATTACATATGTAGACATTCTTCCATTTTTTCCCAACCAAGTAGGAAATCGTATATGTACGCTGTTTGTTGACAAGGATGGGTAGGACTTTAGTGCTCATTCAAAATATAACTTTATTTAAAAATAATAATCATTCAGTTGTAGAAGTCCACTAATCCCATCTCACAGACACACAGATTAAATCAATATGAGTATTTCATAGGTCTTGATCCAGTAATGGGATAATCCCACCCAACATCATCACTCCTTTCTAATGAATTATAGATCTCGTCTCATCAAGCATTGGCCCTACATCCATCACTGCCCACACCACTACAAAACAGATATTTAATAGTGATGGGTTTTACCAGCGTTACCAAAACGCGTTGATAATTGTGTTATTTATCATTATTAAAATAAGTGTTGATAAATGGTGTTGTTTATCGTCGCTTGTTTAAACGGTGATAAATGGTACCCTTTATCAATGTTTTTTATTTTAGCGATGATAAATGGTAACCTGTATCAGCGCTTTTCATTAGCGATGATAAACAGTGCCCTTTATCAACGCTTTATTTTTAAAGTCAATAAAAGGTATCATTTGTCAGCGCTTTATTTTTAGTGGTGATAAAGGGATAGTTTATCAACGTTTTTTTCACGCTAATAAAAGTCCTGAATAAAATGAAATAATTAAATAAATAAATAATGAAAATGAGTTTATTAAAAATAATAATAATTTTTTATTAATTAAACAATTATTGATCAAAATGAATAAATTGATTATACTATATATAAATTATAAATACTAATAAATAGTATATATTAAGTATATAGATACATGTAAAATGAAATTAAACAAATAAAAATAAAAAAAAGGTAAATTAAGAAAAATATTAAACATTTTATTAATTAATTAGTTATTGATAATATTAATAAATAGTATATATTAAATATATAGATATATACATGAATGTATATAATTATAATTTATATAATACAAAATATTTATGTTTTACATTAAATAGTCATATATTTAGTGAAGAATAGTTAAAAATTAACATGAATAAAAAAATAATGAGATTGAGTAATGGACATAATTGAATGTTGTTTGAATTTCCAATTTAACATACATCAAACATGTGTTATATGTTGAAATAGTGGGTGCCCTAGACCCAACTATGTAGTACTTTTGATTACCGTAACATGTGTACAGTTAGATATGCATTATGATATCTTACCATTATAGTGCAGACATTTTCTGCGTCCACTATAATAATGGTAATGTCAAAAGGTTAATTGTCGTGTCAAGAGGTTATAGCAGATCCCAGGCTATAACGAGAACCTCGAGATACAATGACATTGATCTTAAATATATGTTTTATAGTCTAGATACATCTTACTGACTGGACACAGTAGATGTCTGACTATCAGGTGTTGGGGGCTCATAAGTATTGAGACTTCTTCTCATGAAATTCGCACTTGGTGATCTCCAGTATTGAGATCATGAGGACAGACCCGCTTAATGGGAACACCACATATTTCTGGTGTCATTGGTTGTTCCTATCTACGGATATGTGTAATGGTCTCCTGACTTGAGATTATTATCAATGAATGTCATTTAATTACGTACATTTGATATAAGGTGAAAACCATGGCGATAAAGTCGTGGTGAGGTAATTTGTATCGGGTACGTCATTAATGACGTGACATTGATTGAATGATCGAGAAAGGATTTGTCGCTTCCGAGTTCAGGAAGAGATATTTCGGGCCTGGTTGATTAGGATGGTTGCACCCTCAATAAATCCATGGCCATGGTAGTCGAAGGTAAGACCGTCCGGACAAATCAATTTATAAATACTAATAAATAGTATATATTATTGAGAGCATCTCTCGCCTCCTGGAATTTAGAGAGAGTCTCTCAAGCAAAGAAGGATCTTCAAGGTCATCCATCCCAGATCGAAGCTTCCTCCTTTGCGGTGATCATCGTTGCACTGTTCGTCGAAGATCCGCGCTAGCACCCGGATCTTGACGAACGACGCGCGAGCAGATTTGCGAGGCGTGTGTGGACGATCTAGAGGGCTTCGACGTCGGAGTCTTCGAGCAACGATCGGCGGCGTCCTGCGGCGGACTTGCACGCGTCAATTCTGAACAAGGTAAACGTTCAGTTTATTTTTTCGTGCTCTTAATAAATCTTGCGAGATCCTCGAACCAAGATGGGACAAGATCGCCGGAGTAGACAGGGATATGTCACTCCGGTGAAGCAAAAAATTTAAAATCCCGACCCACCGGCTTTTGCTGCGCAGTCCCGGTACCCAACATTATATACATATAAATAATTAATGCGTTTTTATATACAACACACACACATAAATGAGCTAAATGCCCACTGGGCCTACGGGTCATGTAATGCGCTAAATGTCCACTGGGCCTTCGGGCTATGTAATGGGTCTCCCTCTACTCAGTTAAAGAGGTCTTTGCTTTGCTTTAATAATAAATGAGGCTTCAGCCCCAACCTTTAAAAAAAATATATTTACGTAATTAATGAAATCTTATATAGAAACACATACACCTAATATTTATGTAATTTATTCAAATTTTAGTATTCATTTTAGAATTTCATTATAACATGATACATTTAAAATATAATGTCTTTAGTCGGAAAATTTTATTTATTTATTTTTAATTTTATTACAGTTAGACATTAATTCATTTTTAATATTTTTTATTTTTTATTTTTTAGGGAATTTAATCAATTTCTATTATTTATTTATATATTTATTTGTTTGTTTATTATGTTTTAATATTTTCAATATGTATTCATATTTATTTCAATATATATGCATATTTTTTAATAACTTGTATTTAATTAATAAAACTTATCCATTTTGTCAATATTATTAAAGTGTGCTCATTTTTAATTATTCAATTTCACTCATTTTTATCATGCATGCACTTAAAATTAAATATTCATTAATAGTGTTAAAAATATATTTGTAAATAAATATATTTATAAATGTATATTTACTATATTTATACATTTATACATTTATAATTATAAATAAATGAATATTTTTTTTAAAAAGTATTTATATAATTATAAATAAATAATTACATATATTTAAATAATTATAAAATTATAATAAATCTATTTAAATAATGAATATATTTATTATATTTATTATATATATATAATGATATAAATATAAAAATATTATTTTTTTAAAAAGTATTTATATAGTTATAAATAAATAATTATATATTTAAATAATTATAAAATTATAATAAATATATTTCAATAATGAATATATTTACTATATTTATATTTATATTTATTTATTAAATATATAATCATATAAATATATTTCAATAATGAATATATTTACTATATTTATATTTATATATATTTATTAAATATATAATCATATAAATATATGTACAAAAAAAATATTTATAATTATAATTATAAATTCTTTATCAGTGCTGATAAAAGATACTTTTATCAACGCTTATTAATTTAGGGGTGATAAAAGGGATCTCTATCGGCGTTTTTTTGAAAGCGCTGATAAAAGTGTCTCAATCTATTTTAATAACCCTAGTCAGTCGCGAACTAGTAGCGATATCCAAAACTTTATGTGAAAGACACTTGACGTCGACGCCACTCATTGAATTCAATCCCGAACCAAGGCTTGAATAATTCCAAAGATTGAATCCAAGACATGAATGATTCAAGAGTCGAACGAATCCAATGCTCGAATGAATTCCAGGTTTGATGATATATCTACTTTCTCTCAGATGATTCAAAGCTTCAATCCAAGGTGTGTTATTTTCTCCTCCTTCTCACTCGCTAATTACTTGTTTAACGATGTCTGTTTTCATTTTTTTTATCATCATTATTTCTGTTGCCACCCCCGATTTCCATCGGGTCGCCCTCGATTTCCACTGCCCTTATCCCCACGATTTCTGCTACCCTGTTCCCCCTGATTTCAACAGTTGATTTATGCGTCTGTAACACCCCAAGACTTTACAATATTTTCATTTCTGAATAAACGTAATTTTATTGCTTGCTTTCTTTTTACACAACATCATGTCAAGCTTACGCTATACACAACAATGAGTTGGCTTGCGTTGCATGCAAGACCTAGTTTTATCGAACAATAGTATATTAATAAAATATTATTATTTAATATAATATATAACCTAGAAATTAAATTAGAGGTTATGAATAGTATTAACCATATTTTGAATTTTATATATTCCATATAATTTTAACATTTGTCTTATGTGTTTCTTAGACACAATATAAAAACAAATTCAATTTTTTGGATAAAAGAAATATTTAAAAAAAAAATGTAGTTTTGCCACCTTTTGATAGCACACCCATTTTAAATCTAATATTTGACATTTATATATATTCAATTTGACAAAATAAACTTTTTCTTTAGGAGTAAGACATCAAAATTTAGTTTGGATAAATTTTTGGTATTTTTCTAATAACTTTCATATTTTGATGAATAATGAAAAATATTAAATTTTAATTGAAAACAACTTTTTTAATCGAAATAATTTATAGTGTTAAATTATACATTTGAATGGTTTTAATGTATAATTAGATTATATTTTATCATTTAATATAATGCAGTTCATTAGAATTATTTTCAAATTAAAATTAGATATGAACACATGTCAATCTTTTGATGGTTTTTACTTTTGAAAATCTTGTTTTCTCATTTTCTCAACGGGGATTAATTTTAAATTAATTACTGCAACTTTTGTGTTTCAAATTTTGAAAAATTGATTCCATATTTGGAATCATTGGGTCCAAATTATGTTAATAGGTTACTTTTATTTTTTGCATATTATGAATAATAACTTTAGTAATTTTTTTATTACCTCGGTAAAGGGTAAATCGGGTAATTAAAGGTAAAAATAATATTATAAAATTACCTTAACACATGTAAATATCCTATTGGATGACTAAATCTGACCCTTATCATCTACTATTCAAAATGGAATCACTTAATGGCCACTTTCCCATGAATATGACATTAATATTATTAAAATCAATGAATACGACAAAATACCACACTCTTATTTTATATAAGTATATTAATTTTAATATAGGGATAACCAGAAGATAAAATCAACTATATGTAGTCTCTGAAAAGATAATAGAACTACCTATATCAAAAAAATTTATTTATAATTTTTAGAGATGAAATAATTACCATTAAGGATGACACAATAGTGACACATAAATTATTTTATCAATAGAAATATCACATAAATGTTTTTAAAAATATTAAAAGAAATATAATTTGAATTAATCAAGTCTCTCCACAAATTTTCTAGGTGACTATGACATGTTAGGAGTATATTAAATGTTTTGGTTCGAAGTTATCTTCTCTATGGATTTTATTTAAAATCAAAGAAATGAATAGTGTCAAAATTGACACTATTGATATTTTATAAAAATAACATTTTATTAAATTATTTAAAAATCATAATTTTTTTTAAAAATTACCAAGTGACAATTATAAGGTCCAAAATTCCATAAAATATCCATTTATGCTCAATCAGTGCCATATAAGTAAATATTTATATCCATTTAATATTTAGAATGTTATTACCACAATTAAAATTAAATAGATTAAATAAGGATAAATCAAAATGATAAGATTTAAAATAAAATAAAAACATGTCTAAATTTTATTGGTTGAGAGAATTTTGACCCATCCTCATCTTATCTCTCAAATGATCCACTTTGGAGTCATTTTGATTTAAAAATTAATTTATATTAATTTAATAGTTTTGGCATTTCCAAAGGTGCTCCTCCCCTCTCTTATAAAAAGGCACATCTCCTCTTTTAATAACACATCTAAAGCCTTTTGATTTGGCCAACCTCTAACCATTTTCTCTCTCAACTTCCCTCAATACATTCTAGAGGCCATACATTAGGCAGAAAGCCATTCTAAAGAGTTCTTTTGTACAAATCAAAAGGAGACACCCGAAAAAGAGGTAATTGTTTTATCACGTCTTTCAAAGTTCTTTTTTTCTTCTACTTACTCTTTCTATATTGTTTCCATATCAAAATAATAACTCCAGTATCATCCATATACTGAGATGTTATTATAATTATGGGACAACTTTATACCTCCTTTTATCCATCCTACGAATAACAATATCACCATATGTGCGTATGTATGGCTTACCGTCTCCACACCGTGGTGAAATTTGTTATTCAACAATACTTTATTTGGATAAGTATTGTAACGTCCCGGATCCGGGTGCCACTCAATGGGTGCCCCAAACCCGATTGGTCACATGACCTCAAGCACATTTCCCTAAACGCCAGAGGCTGTCGACTAGCAGCGAGGGCCCAAGTTTGATAGTGGGGAAACTATGCCCTCATTTGTCAAAGTGTAGCGCAGCGGAAAAGATAAATAGCATACAACAACAGCGAAAGCAATAAACCATACACATTTACAATGAACAATTGTAGTAAAAGATAACCAATAGTTATATAGATAATGGTGAAACATATCTCTAAGTCTAAGAAAACAGCCAGAACATGTTACACAATAATACAGTACAATACAATATAATAAAAAGTACAGGTACAACAGAACAAAACAGAACAGCCGGCATCATCGCGGGCCTAAGCTCGGTCCCATGCTCCCCTACTCCTCAGCAACAATCAAGTACCTGTATATGGACCCTTGACCTTATCCATACCTGCAGAAATGTAATCTATTTGGGGCCGAAGACATGACCCCAAACAGGGTGTGAGAAATAAATCCCAGTAGACACCCACCAAAGGACCGTGTCCAATTGTGTGAAAATATGCAACTACAGTGTGAAGAAGTAAATGCAGTAAACCAGTAAGTACTCAAAAGTAACCATCACTACCAGTTTCTTTGCCATTTTTGTTTTAACCATTTAATTTAATAACATTCCGTGCTCATCAGAACCAAGCCCTCAGGGCAATCAGAATCTTTCCCTCTGGCTAATATAGTAAAACCATTCCCTCAGGCTTTCCCTCAGGCTATCGAGTATTGCCCTCAGGCGTACGAAGTGTCGCCCTCAGGCACAAAATCTACAGCCCTCAGGCACATAAGAAGTTTCCCTCAGGCGAATTAAAACACTGCCTTCAGGCTAAATAGAACACTGCCCTCAGGCTAAATAGAACACTGCCCTCAGACGCAAGTAACCGAGTCGAGCCCAACAAATAAGCAAGCAATTATATAAAATTCCTCTCAAGGCAATTTAAAGCATGCTAAATTTTACGATATACCCTCGAGAAACCTAGCCAAACAACTAAACCGAGGAACGCACCCCCTGGGGTGGTCCTGGATCCAAGCAGCGATCCCAAACAACAGTTTATTATCACATTTAATTACCTATACAATTCTAGGTATTCAAAACAGCTAAGGCCTCAGCCACATGACACCCCAAAATGGGTTCATAGCATAATGATACACACAAACGCACAACAGTTGGAATTTAAACACCAAGCCACCTACCTCGATCGCCCCTGATCGGTATGCACGAACAACGCTCCTTGGATTGTCCAAAAATGATGTAGATCTGACGGAGAAGAAAAATCCCATTCAAACACAAATAAATTCCCCTCAGGAAAGAATTGTTAAGAACGACTTAAAGAGAAGGAAGGGCTTACCCGTACGGTTCCAACGAGATCGACGGAGGCGGAATTGGATTCCCGATGCTCGCTCGGGTGATCTCCAAAGCTCCGGCCGTCTCTCACAATCCCTCCTCCAGTTCTAAGCCAATTATGTGAACAGGGGAGGCTACTGCCCATTTTAAGCGAAAAAAACAAACTACACGGCGTGTACTATTGACTACACTGTTGGAGTTGGTGGTCTAGAACCAACTACTTTGTACTTTATTCATTTAAATAAAAGCCTTATCACATCTTGATTGTTCTTATGCATGACATGTCATGTGATAATGTCCTAAGGACAACTGTTGCATTAAAGGGTCGTAGCGGATCCCTGCTATGATGAGAACCCGGAAGTGCCATAACACTGTTCTTGAAATGTATGTTCTATGGCCGAATGATATTATTTGAGGGACACAAATAATACAGGTCATTAGGGTTGAGGACTCATAAAACTTTGAGGCACCTTCTCATGGTGTGCGCCCTTGGTGATATCCAGGAGGATATTATGAGAACGAGACCCGCCAGTAGGAAATCCACATTTTATAGTGTCATTGGATATTCCTATCTGCGGATGTGTGTATTGGTCCTTAGACTTTAAGATTATTATTAATGGTTATTACAACTTGCGCACTTAGATGTATTGACGAAAACTGTGACGACACACTGTTCGCAGCGAGGTAGGATACGTTGGGTGTGTCACGAGTAATACCACATTAATAGATAATGCAAGAAAGGATTTGTCCCTTCCGTTCCATAATGGAAGTAGATATCTCAGGCCCTTTGATGGAATTGATATAGCCTAAATAAATCCATGTCCATGGTAAGGTGTGGGCAAGTTCAATTCCGGGAAGTCAAAGAAAGAATAATCAAGCACATGAGTTGATGACACTAGCATGCAACCCGCTTGATTGGAGATATCGAGACAAAGGGATTATATTAAACGGTAAGCGTTCGTAGGAGGTGACACGTCATTGCGGCGTTAACTTCTTTCTCTATGGGTGCCTTGGCGTGTTGCTAGACGCTAACCTTGGACTTTAGGCAGGCTCCACCTAATGCCACTGAGAAAGAGGCCTAGAGGGTCACACACTAATTGTGTCTATGTATCTCAGTTAAATATTAATTTAACAAGTTGAATAAAGATTATTCCCTATTATGGTTTAATAATTATTCAAGGATGTCTGATCGTATTTATTTCGACACTAGTTATTCGAGAGAATATATTGTGGGCGAAATAATATATATTTATTAGTGAGTAATGCAGTTACATTTATTTAATAAATAAATATCCATTACTCAAGGTCTAATAAATATGGTGGAGGAAAATAAATAAAACTGAAAAATAAAAGTACACGCTGTGTATATTTATATATACATTCCGTGTAGTTTATTTTTCGGGATTCGTGAGAAAATATTGTTTATTTAATTAAATGATATTAAATGTAATACGTTGGACGCATGTCAAGTAATAATGATGGTCAACTGTCATTATTAAGACATGGGGTATTACTAATAATTAAATGAAATGATTAAATGCTTATGAGCAATTAATTTATTTTATTATTCTAGGTATTATAAATTCTAATTACATTATTCTGAAAGGGGTTAGCCATTTTGGTTGTGCACAACGGATTGGAAATACTCTCAAGCCAATAGAGAATTCCCTTTCCACTAAGAACACTTTCAAGTTACGAAAGCAAGATCCTCCACCGGATCAATGCGATCGAAGACGGACATCACAAGCGAAGGATCTTCCACGCTAGCACCCGAAGTTCCCTTCGGTGATGTCCAGAGATACGTGGCACACGTGTGGATCACCGCTAGAGGAATCCTACACTTGGATTCTCCGATGCAACGACGGATCACAGGATTGCGACTGGAGACACCAACGAAGAAAGAATTCCATCGAGGTAATTCTTATGAATTAATTAAATTAATTATAACCAACATATGAAGATCCTATCTCAAGGGTTCCGAGACTCTTCTTTTCTTTTTCGTTCTTCGTTCTATTCCGAAGATCCGGCGTTTTATATCGTGACAGATCTCAGATTGAACGTCGTTTAACGCTAAAATTAAAATTGGGCAAACCCACCAACGCGCTTCCGCTGCACCCGGAACCTTCAAGTGGTATCAGAGGGAGGTTATATCGTTGTTTATAATTATTTAGTTTTTTGTTGGTGATTTACACATTTAATAATTTAGTTATTTCAATTCATGTTTAATTGTTCTGGAAATCTGAATCTCAAGATCTGTTCCTCCTCCCTCGTTTCTCGTTCAACTCACAGAAACAGATTTTTCTTTTAATTTTGATTAAAATAAAATAGAGAAACTCATCCGGAGGAGCCAAACGTTTCTGGACGTATAACACCAGAATACATGGCGTGTATTCAGAAGTACACGCCGTGTAGTCTAGGTTTAATGCATTGAATGATCCGCTAAATCAGGCCGTGTATTGGATTCTTTCTAAGAATTTAAGACACCGTGTGTTGACCAAAAACAGGTGGCACACAGTTTCCGGAATACATGCCGTGTGGTCCAATGAACACGGCATGTAGTCCCTTCGGGTTAGGGTTGGGTCGTGTACTCCGTACACGGCCTGCCCGGCTGGAAATCGTGTAACGTGGAAACTACACGACGTGTGTCCCACTGTACACGCTATGTACTCCGAAAATTTCTGAAATACATTAACATGCCCTATCCCCGGGCGTGTACTTCGGATGGACGGTGAAGAATAGTACACACTGTGTAGTCGGAACTACACGCCGTGTACTAACCCAAATTACACAGATTTATTAAAATTTATTATTATATTATACAAACCCTTGAGACGTGTACCATGGTGCATGCGTAAAGCTGAGGCACAACACGTGATAGGTGTTTTATATATATGTGTTTAATTTAACATCTGCGTAATAAATGGGAATTCACCGGGTTGCCTCCAAGGTACAAGTTACGTACAAGGATAATTTTAAATGAATTTATTTGTTTAAAATTATGATGGATGAGAATCTCAAGGAAATTCAGAAAAGGGATTTAAGATAAAAGGATTGATCAATTAAAGACAATTAATTAATTCGAGCGTGATTTATCTTAAACAAGAACGATTAAAGAATTGAATTCTAGTTTTATTTATGCGTAAATATCATTGCATGTATGGATGATCATGAGAAAGACCAAGACCTTTGTATGTGAATGGTTTCTTTTAATTTATTTATTTAAATTAAATTTGTTGGCCTGCGAGCCATCTCCTCATTAATATGTAGGGCCTGCGCGCCCAAGGATTCTTTTATGTAAAAACCCCTTTTACCCCTCACCTGCGTGTGAGATAAATGTATATGTAATGGATGGAGCTCCCAAGCTAGTGGAGGCGGCTCAAGTCAGGAGCCAAGGTGAAACCAATCCAAGGAGATACAAAGGTGGACAGGTGGAAAGCTGTAAACACAAACCCGAAAGGTTCAAAGTGTTTCTCCCCTAGGTCTTGGGTTAGTTTATCAACCGCTAGATAAACTAACCAATAGAAAAGCTCATGATCATACCATTTATTTTATTTCTGTCAGTTGCATGGTTTATTTATTGTGGGTGTGTTGTCACGATCACACAATTAATGAATTAAACGAGCATGCAATATGGAACTAAAATAAAACTGGCTTATACGTAAATATTATCTTAGACATGGTTAATCATTTAAGTATATCCCACTTAATATTAAAAAGCATGTAATCAAAGATAATAAAATGGAAATTTACGTATAAGGATAAAATCCCTCAAAATAAATATTAAGTCGGCATAACCTTCCATAATATTGGTTAGAATCGAACCATAGTTCAAAGTGCTTGACCAACCCTAGTTGGGGTGCTTTCAATTATCGGGGAATTCTAATTCAAGGTTTTGGGTTGAATTGACTTGGTTCGCATCAAGGGTTGACTGCCACAACAGGAATTGGTGTGACCAAGAGGCAAAGGTTGAGGAAATCCAAAAAGGATTTCAGGATTGGGGAGTCCACTCAGCGGATCAAGGAGCTGCGAGTTAATGTAGTTGGCATTTGGAATGCCTACCTAAAACCCTTCAAGTTGCTTGACCAACCCTAGTTGGGGTAATTCGAAGGTCAATATGGATCCTTGCCACTAGAATATTCACGCAACAGAATATTCTAAAGTCAATGGTAAGGGCTATTGGATTTCGATAAAATAGTGGGAGACTAATAAGTATTAATTAATTTATTTGTCTCAATTTTTGTAATAAAGTACTAAACCTTCGCTCATCTTAATTTGTAGAAATGACAAGAAAATGACTTCAAACATATCATTGCGGACCATACTTGAAAAAGAAAACCTTCTCACCGACACCAATTTCCAAGAGTGGCAGAGGCGTTTACGCGTCGTCCTTCGCCATGAAAGGAAATTATATGTGATGGAAGAGCCTATTCCAGTTGCGCCTAGGAAAGAAGCTAGTGATGAGGAATTATCTCTCTACATGAAACACATGGATGATTCCACATATGTCCAGTGTTTCATGCTATCAGCCATGTCTAATGAGCTCTTGAAGCAACATGAAAACATGGACGCGTATAGCATGATGTCTCACCTAAAAGATCTCTACCAAGAGAAGGCGAGACAGGAGAGGTATGAGATCTCCAATGCTTTGTTTACCACGAAGCTTGGAGAGTCTGTGCCAGCTGGGCCTCATGTAGTCAAGCTTATTGGCTACATTGAACGCCTAGACATCTTAGGGATTAAATTCCCGGATGAGTTGCGTACAGATCTCATCCTATCATCACTGCCCAAGACCTTCTCTAGATTCATTGTCAACTATAACATGAGCGGAAATGAGAAGATTCTATCGGAGCTTCTGACCTTGATTTTCCAGGTATATAAGGACATGGGGCATGGCAAACCTGCGGTCCTTATGGTGAACAAGAAAAGGAAGGACAAGGCAAAGGGGCCAAAGACTTATAAACGGTCTGAAGCCCCCGAGCACCATCCCTCCAAGAAGGGGAAGATCCAGAGGCAGGGCAAGGAACGGGAGTCAGTGTGTTTTTCATGTGGCAAGCAGGGCCACTGGAAGAGGAAATGCACCCAGAAGCGTGGGGACACTAAAGGTGCATTTGTTATTGAGTGCAATCTTTATATTTCTACACATTGGGTATTAGATACAGCTTGTGGGGATCACATCTGTATTCAAATGCAGGAACCAAGTAGATTTAAAAAGATCACCAGAGGAGAGGTGGATCTTTGAGCTGCCAATGGCGTAAGGCTGGCTGCGTTGGCTATTAGAGACTACCACCTCTCATTGCCGACTGGGATGATTTTGGTTTTACATAACTATTATTATGTGTCTAGTGTTACCAAGAACATAATTTTTGTATCTTGTTTGGATATGGATGGTTTTGTTTTCAAATTTGGAAATAAGGGTTGTCTCTTTTATAAGAACAACATATGTTATGGTATGGCACATTTAAATAATGGTTTGTATGTATTGAATTACAAAAACCAAGTGTTGTCAATCGATAACGAAACAAACTCACATGAATCATACATCACCCAGTTATGACATCACCGCCTTGGTCATGTGAATGAGAAGTGTTTGACAAAGCTCTTCCAAGATGGCTATTTAGACTCTACTGAGCTAAAACCACTTGATAGATGTCACTCTTGTTTACAAGGAAAAATGACCAAGCCGCCTTTTGGTGGACAAGGTGAAAGGGCTACAGAGCTTCTAGGATTGGTACACACGGATGTGTGTGGACCATTTCCAGTAGAAGCTAGAGGTGGATATTCTTACTTCATTACTTTTACTGATGATTTGAGTAGATATGGCTATGTCTACTTAATGAGGTATAAGTCAGAGTCCTTAGAGAAATTTAAGGAATTCAAGAATGAAGTAGAGAATCAGCTTGGTAAGAAGATAAAGAAGCTTCGATCGGATCGAGGTGGAGAATATCTGAACCAAGAGTTCATCGATCTTATATGGGAGTCTGTGATTTTATCCCAGCTCACTCCTCCTTATACACCATAGTGGAATAGTGTTAGTGAAAGGAGGAACCGCACCTTGTTGGACATGGTGAGGTCAATGATGAGTCATGCGGATCTTCCATTATCCTTTTGGGGATATGCATTAAAAACTACAAAATACACATTAAACCGAGTACCAACTAAGGTGGAAAATGGAATTCCATCTAAGTTATGGAATGGAAGGAAACCCACTTTGTTGCACACACGTGTATGGGGATGCGAGGCGTTTGTTAAGGCCTTCTCAGGAAACAAACTAGCACCCCGGGGCACGAAGTGTATCTTTATAGGATATCCCAAGGAAACGAAAGTATATTACCTATATAACCCTCAAGACAAGAAAGTGACTGTCTCCAGACAAGCCGTCTTTCTTGAGAGGGAGCACATCCTCAAGAAGGATAGTGGGAGCAAGATTGACTTCGACGAAGTTGATGCTCAAGATACACAGGAGTTGGTACAAGAACAAGTTCCACAGGTCCCCGTGGAAGAGGTTCCAGAAACACAAGTACTGCGTAGGAGCTCAAGAGAGGTAAGGGAACCAGAGAGATTTGGTTTCCTAGTCACCGAGGATGGTGAATCATTATTGTCGGACAATGATGAACCTATCTCCTACAAGGAAGCAGTAGAAATCTCAGAAGCTACAAGATTCCTAGAAGCTATGAATTCTGAGATGGATTCCATGTATTAGAACCAATTTTGGGTTATGGTCGATGAGCCAGTTGATGTAAAGCCTGTTGGATGAAAATGGGTATTCAAAAGAAAGCTGGACATGGAAGGTCAAGTTAGCACCTATAAAGAAAGGCTAGTGGATAAAGGATTTAGACAGCGTCAAGGAATTGACTATGATGAAACCTTCTCGCCATTTTCCATGTTTAAATCCATAAGAATCATACTTGCCATAACAGCTTACTATGACTACGAGATTTGGCAGATGGATATCAAAACATCATTCCTTAACGGGAACCTTCAGGAAGATGTCTATATGACACAACCAGAAGGGTTTGTGACACCAGGTGAATCCAAACGGGTTTTCAAGTTGCAGAAATCCATTTATGGATTGAAGTAAGAATCCAGGTCATGGAACATTCGATTTGATGAATCCATAAAGGAATTTGGTTTCATTAAGAATGAATGTGATCCATGTGTTTATAAGCGGTTTAATGGTAATTCGGTCGTCATCCTAGTGGTATATGTTGATGACATATTTCTTATTGGAAACGACGTACCAACCTTACAGTCAGTTAAGGACTGGTTGAACAAGTGTTTCTCCATAAAGGACTTAGAAGAATCAGACTACATCCTAGGGATCAAGATCATTCATGATAGATCCAAGAGGCTGCTTGGACTAAGTCAGGGTACATACATTGACCAGATACTAAAGAGATTTAGTATGGAAAAATCCAAGAGGGGATTGGTTCCAGTGTTACATGTCTTACATATTTCTAAGAAAATGTGTCCCCAGACACAACAGGAGAAAGATAGGATGATCAAGATCCCATACGCTTCGGCTATAGGATCCATCATGTATTCCATGTTATGTACCCAGCTTGATGTTGCCTATGCACTGAGCATGGTAGGCAGATATCAAGCAGATCCAGGAGAACAACATTGAACTGCTGTTAAGACCATCCTTAAGTCTCTGAGAAGAACTAAAGATATGTTCCTAGTGTATGGAGGAGACGAGGAGCTTGTCATCATAGGGTATGCTGATGATGGTTTTCAAATAGATCAGAATGATCTGAAGTCGCAATCTGGATATGTTTTCTGTCTCAATGGAGGAGCTGTGAGCTGGAAGAGTTCAAAGCAACCAGTTGTCGCTGATTCTACAGTGGAGTCCGAGTATATAGCGGCTTCTAATGCAGCCAAGGAAGCCGTCTGGATTCAGAATTTTGTCCAGGAGCTTGATGTGGTGCCTAGCAGTAAAGATCCCATTACATTGTATTGTGATAATACTACAGCGGTGACTCTTTCAAAAGAACCAAGGTCACATCAACAGACAAAGCACATACTCCAGAAATATCACCTCTTGAGGGATTTCTATCAAAGGGGTGAAGTTGCAGTGAGTAGAGTGTCCACAGAAGAGAACATGGCAGACCCCATGACTAAAGGCCTATCTCAGAAGAAGCATGAATATCATTTGAGAGATAGTGGGTTAAAGGCGGTTAGCAGTTGGCTCTAGTCCAAGTGGGAGTCTGTTGGAGTTGGTGGTCTAGAACCAACTACTTTGTACTTTATTCATTTAAATAAAAGCCTTATCACATCTTGATTGTTCTTCTGCATGACATGTCATGTGATAATGTCCTAAGGACAACTGTTGCATTAAAGGGTCGTAGCAGATCCCTACTATGATGAGAACCCGGAAGTGCCATAACACTGTTCTTGAAATGTATGTTCTATGGACGAATGATATTATTTGAGGGAAACAATTAATACAGGTCATTAGGGTTAAGGACTCATAAAACTTTTAGGCACCTTCTCATGGTGTGTGACCTTGGTAATATCCAGGAGGATATTATGAGAACGAGACCCGCCAGTAGGAAATCCACATTTCATAGTGTCATTGGATGTTCCTATCTGCGGACGTGTGTATTGGTCCTTAGACTTTAAGATTATTATTAATGGGTATTACAACTCGCGCACTTAGATGTATTGATGAAAACTATGACGACACACTATTCGCAATGAGGTAGGATACGTTGGGTGTGTCACGAGTAATACCGCATTAATAGATAATGCGAGAAAGGATATGTCCCTTCCGTTCCATAACGGAAGTGGATATCTCAGGACCTTTGATGGAATTGATATAGCCTAAATAAATCCATGTCCATGGTAAGGTGTGGGAAAGTTAAATTCTGGGAAGTCAAATAAAGAATAATCAAGCACATGGGTTGATGGCACTAGCATGCAACCCGCTTGATTGGAGATATTGAGAAAAAGGGATTATATTACATGGTAAGCATTCGTATGAGGTGACACGTCATTGCGACGTTAACTTCTTTCTCTATGGGTTCCTTGGCATGTTTCTAGACGCTAACCTCGTACTTTAGGCAGGCTCCGCCTAATGCCACTGAGAAAGAGGCCTAGAGGGTCACACACTAAGTGTGTCTATGTATCTCAGTTAAATATTAATTTAAAAAGTTGAATAAAGATTATTCCTGATTTTGGTTTAATAATTATTCAAGGATGTCTGATCGCATTTATTTCGAAACTAGTTATTTGAGAGAATATATTGTGGGCGAAATAATATATATTTATTAGCAAGTAATGCAGTTATATTTATTTAATAAATAAATAGCCATTACTCAAGGTCTAATAAATATGGTGGAGGAAAATAAATAAAACTGAAAAATAAAAGTACACGCCATGTATATTTATATATACACGCCGTGTAGTTTATTTTTTGGGATTCATGAGAAAATATTGTTTATTTAATTAAATGATATTAGATGTAATACGTTGGACACATGTCAAGTAATAATGATGGTCAACTGTCATTATTAAGACATGGGGTATTACTAAGAATTAAATGAAATGATTAAATGCTTATGAGCAATTAATTTATTTTATTATTCTAGGTATTATAAATCCTAATTACATTATTCTAAAAGGGGTTATCCATTTTGGTTGTGCACAACGGATTGAAAATACTCTCAAGCCAAGAGATAATTCCCTTTCCACCAAGAACGCTTTCAAGTTACGAAAGCAAGATCCTCCACCAGATCAAGGTGATCGAAGACGGACATCGTAAGCGAAGGATCTTCCACGCTAGCACCCAGAGTTCCCTTCGGCGACATCCATAGATACGTGGCACATGTGTGGATCACCTCTAGAGGAATCCTACACTTGGATTCTCCGATGCAACGACGGATCACATGATCATGACCGGAGACACCAACGAAGAAAGAATTACATTGAGGTAATTCTTATGAATTAATTAAATTCATTATAACCAACATATGAAGATCCTATCTCAAGGGTTCCAGGACTCTTCTTTTCTTTTTCGTTCTTCGTTATATTCTAAATATCCGGTGTTTTATATCGTGAAGGATCTCGGATTGAACGTCGTTTAACGCTAAAATTAAAATTGGGCAAACCCACCAACGCGCTTCCGCTGTGCCCGGAACCTTCATACATGGCGTGTACTTTCCATTTTTTAACTGTTCCTACGATAGATTCTTTCCACCATGACACTGTTCATCAGTCAACATAAGTACACGACGTGTAATCCATGAGTACACAACGTGTACTGACACTCAGCTGGTGGCTGCCTTCACTGCCTTACTATTTGCTTGCCGACTGACTACACGGCGTGTAGTCGGTTTTTACACATTTTATTGCCAGCATGGCTATACACCCTGTATACTCATCCCACATGGCCGAAGTACATGGCGTGTGAAAAAGTACACGACGTGTACCCACAAAAGGTGTTTTCCCCCATTTTTCTTATTTTCTCAAAAACACTTAAGGAAAATAGAAAGGAAGAAACTCGTACCTCAAGAATAAGAACCAGGTTCTTAAAAACTTTCCCCCTTAAAGCAATTCATCCCTGAATTTTCTTTCCAAGGGTGGTGAAAATAAAGCTCAGAACAACTCTGGCCATTGAGCACGTATGTCGGTCTCCCGCTCCCAGGTTTTGTCCTACACTCAGCCATGCTGCCATAGCACCCGTACGAGAGGAATTGACCGGCCTCAGAGAACCTTCGTGCTCCTATCCATGATACGAATCAGATGCTCCTCAAAGGATGCATATATCTGAAGCTCAACCTCTTCTGGATGAAAGATGTGAGATGGGTTTGAATGATAATGGCACAACTGAGATATATGGAAGAAGTCATCCATGACCCAGTACCTCTGTGGTAACTGCAACCGATAGGCAACCGGCCCGACTCTCTCCAGAATCTCAAATGGACCCACATACCTTGGTGAAAGTTTATCCTGTCTCCTGATCCTCCTGTGTCCCAACCTCGGTGAAACACGCAAGAAAATCTGATCCCCGATCGCGAACTCCAAGGGTCGTCTGCAGTGATCAACATGAGATTTCTGACGAGATTGTGCGGTAGCTATCCACTTCTGAATCAACTGGACCTGCTCCAATGTATCCTGCATGAGACATGGTCCTAATAAAGCTGCCTCACTTGCCTCTATCCAGCACAAAGGTGACTGGAATGACCTACCATATAAAGCCTTGTAAGGTTCCATCTCAATATTTTCTTTAAAATTATTATTATAGGCAAACTCTACTAGGGGTATATGCTTCTCCCAAGAGCCCCAAAAGTCTAGGATGTATGTACGCAGCATGTCCTCAATCACCTGTATCGTACGCTCTGAATGACCATCGGTCTGAGGGTGGTAAGCTGTTCTTAGAAGCACCTGTGTACCCAATGCCCTCTGAAAACTCTTCCAGAAACGAGACTTAAAATGAGAGTCCCTATCTAAAACGATAGAACGAGGAACCCCATGAAGACGTACGACCCCTCGGATATACAACTTCCCAATCTTGTCAACTCCAAAGGTCTCCTTGATCGGCAAAAAGTGAGATACCTTTGTGAGTCTGTCCACAAAAACTCACACGACATCATTGCCTCAAGGTGACCTCAACAACCTAGTCATGAAGTCCATCGCGACATCATCCCATTTCCACTTTGGAATAGGTAACTACTATAATAGTCCGGCTGGCCTCTGATGCTCCGCCTTCACCTGCTGACAGGTGGAACATCTCGTAACAAAACCAACTATCTCCCTCTTCATACCCGGCCAACAATACTGATGTCTCAAGTCACAGTACATTTTGGTAACTCCAGGATGAACTGCCCAAGCTGAAGCATGAAACTCCCACATTATCTCCTCACGTATATCCCATGGAACCCACACTCGTCCATGGAAACATAGTACCTCATCATCGCCTATCGTCCAACCAGGAGGAGGGTACTCACTTTCCACCAACTCCCGTAGAACTAGGCCTTCTGAATCAGATAGTTGTCTCATCCTCACTCCATCCAGGAGGGTAGAATTCACAACTAAAGATGAAAGATAGGTTTGCCCATGACTGTCGTGCACCTCCAAATGCATCTCAGAGAACAAATCCATAAGCTTCCATTCACCACCGGACTCATGAACTGCCTGTATCTGAGTCTTCTTGATCAGTGCATCAACAACTGCATTACCGTTACCGGGTGTATAGGCAAGCTCAAAATCAAAGGACTGAAGGTATTAGACCCACCTTCACTGCCTCATATTAAAGTCATGCTGAGTAAAGATATACTTGAGGCTTTTGTGGTCGGTGAAAACCACAAAATGCTCTCCCAAGAGATAGTGTCTCCAACAGCGTAACACATGCACGACTATATCCAACTCGAGGTCATGCGTCAGGTAATTCCTCTCATGTGGCCTCAACTACCGAGACCTGTATGCAACTACTCGATCGCCCTGCATCAACACAACTCCCAACCCAATACATGATGCATCACAGTAAACTGTATAGATCTTCCCCTGATTTGGAAGTATCAGAATTGGTGCTGATGTCAACCTTCCCTTCAGCTCCTAGAAGGCTGTCTCACAAGCTTCTGTCCAAATGAACTTCACACCCTTCTTAGTCAAACCCGTCAACGGCGCTGATAAGTGGGAGAAGTCCTGTATAAAAATCCTGTAGTAACCAACCATCCCCAAGAAACTCCGTATCTCAAACACTTTCTTAGGATGATACCAGGAAACTACTGATCTCACTTTATCTGGGTCTACTGCAACTCCTACCTCCGAGATGATA
The DNA here is from genome assembly GCA_963277665.1 of Viscum album. Lineage (NCBI taxonomy): Eukaryota > Viridiplantae > Streptophyta > Magnoliopsida > Santalales > Viscaceae > Viscum > Viscum album. Next base: position 324,946,616 of record OY728139.1, on the reverse strand, counting down.
TGACCCAGGAAGTGTATCTGGTCCATACAAAAGTGGCACTTTGAGAGCTTAGTATATAGTCGATGCTCTCTCAGTGTACTCAAAACGATCTCAAGATGGGTGGCATGGTCGTGTCGAGTGTGAGAGTACACCAAGATGTCGTCCATGAAGACTACCACAAAAGAATCCATATAAGGGTGGAACACATGATTCATCAGATCCATGAAAACTGCTGGCGCGTTCGTGAGTCCAAATGGCATAACCAAGTACTCGTATAGACCATATCTGCTCCGAAAAGCTGTAAGCAGTATATCCGATGGTCTAATGCGTAACTGATGATATCCCTATATCAAGTCAATCTTGGAGAACACTCGTGCCCCTCTAAGTTGATCAAAAAGATCATCAATCCTTGGCAAGGGATATCAGTTCTTAATTGTCAACTAGTTCAGCTTCCGATAATCCACACAGAGTCTGAGGTTACCATCTTCCTTCTTCACAAAAAGGACTGGCGAACCCCAAGGAGAAGTACTGGGTCGAATAAAACCCTTTGACTGTAACTCCTCTAAATGTCTATTTAGTTCCTGTAACTTAGGTGTATCCATCCTATAAGGAGGAATGGACACCGGTGCTACCCTTGACACAAGCTCAATAGAGAAATCCACCTCACGCTTCGGAGGTAGACCTGAAAAGTCATCCTGGAAGACATCCCTAAAACGATCAACCACTGTAGGGAAATACTTCTGACAAGTCCCCTGATCATCCATATATAAACTCGCAATCTGGGCTATGACTCCACCTTACCCACGATGCTCGGGTCTAACTCGACTCGCATGAACATCCCATTCACCCTTGTATAGAAACTCTCCGCCATCTGGTGACGTGAAACGCACCCTGCGACGATAGCAGTCTACAAAGGCTCGAAAGGGAACCAACCAGTCCATCCTGAGAATGACATCATAGATCATCATCTCCAAGACATAGAGGTACCAAAGAAAGTGAAACCGACCAACCTCTAGGGGGCACTCCCTCCTCTAACGCACACCAGCCGTTCTAGTCCCCAACAGAGTGTCTAGCGTTATAACACCAGAAGAAGAAGAAACACAGAGCCCAAGTCTATCCAAAATGGGTACAGATATAAAGCTATGTGTAGCACCCGTATCAAAAAAGTACTGAAGATAAAACAGAAGCTACTAGAATAGTACCTCTGATAGTAGAAGGTCCGGGATCCTGATCCTGTTGGGTCTGTTGCACTGCATATGCCTGCCCAGTGCTGCGGCCCTATGACACAGCCTGACTACCCTGAGCTGTCCCACCCTACTGTCTCTGATATCTTGGTGTCTGGCTACCATGACCACGACCACCATCTCAGCCTACACGCCCTGACGTATTCCAGTTTCCTGACTGGTAAGAAGTTGCTGGTCCTGCTCCCGCTTGCGGAGTCTGTATAGAACCCCTCTCACTAGCCACTGGTAGAAACGCCCTACAAAAGCACTGAAGATTTCCCATATTGTCGCAAGCTCGACACTCCACTGGGTCACATGGACACTGTGGTCTCTTGTTCCCCTCTCTACCACACTGGTAGCAAATGGTCGGGCCACCTAAAACATTCTTCTGGATAGTAATACCACCATGAGATAAGTCCATCTGTCTCTTCCTCTTCCCGGTAGAAATAGTACCAGAAACTGGTGTCGAACCGCCCTAGCACACACCACTAGCCTCCCGAAGGTTCCTCTCTATAATCAGCGCCTGGTTCACAATCTCATGTACTGTAGGTAACCTGAAAATATTCAATAGTGCTCAAATTTCATATCTAAGACCATCCTAAAAGTGTTTGGACCTCAATGTCTCATCACCCACCAGAACGGGTGAAAAATGCCGAAGCTCGGTGAAATGAGCAGAATAATCCATCACCGACATAGCGCCCTGTTGCAGGTTCATGAACTCTCAAGCTCTATCTTCCCTCATCGTTTCTGGGAAGAAGAAGTTATAGAAGGCTGTCTGAAAATCTTCCCACGCCATGTCTCTGTGATGCTCTGTCTGAGTGGTAACATCCCACCACCTCTTGGCGGAATCACGCAGCATGTAAGTAACGAGCTTGACCCTCCGCCCTGGAGGCGTCTCAAGGTGATCGAAAATAGTCTGCATAGACCCCATCCAAGACTCCACAACCTGTGGTCCACCATCCCCTGAAAACGTAGGTGGATGCTGCTGCTGGAAAATACAAGTTAGCTCTGCCATAGATGTGGCAGCCGACGGTGCTCCCTGAAAGGTTTGCATGAACCACATAAAGCCTTCACAGAACTACACCTCCGTGCCTGTGTCCGGTATAACGGTTGGCACCGAATCTGGCTCTGCTGGAGGATCCAATGGTAGCCCATGACCTACCATCTTTGGAGTATAATCGTTCCTTCTCTCTTGGTGAACAACGCGTGGTCATCTCGGTGGCATGAATCTACAAGGTCAAAAACACGCCTTAGATTAAGATTATCAAGGACTAAAAAAAAGGGGACCAAAAAGGGAACAGGAGGAAGAAGGCATTTCAAGATTTTCAAAACAAGACTACACGACGTGTATATTAACTACACGGCATGTACTTGACTTTTCTTCCTCTGCCCGGGTCCTTCTACACGGCTTAGCCACATGGATCCCTTTGAACAAGACTACACGACGTGTATGTCATCTACACGGCGTGTATGGTTTAATTTCCAAATGTCCGTGTCATTCATGACACAGACGAATACTCAGCTAAAACTACACGGCGTGTTACACCCGCACACGGCATGTACACCACCCCGTTTCCCCAACCACACGGCTAAGTCCACACGGTCTCACACCAGCAAGGACTACATGACGTGTCCCTCAGGTACACGACGTGTTCAAGAAGAGGTAACACCAACCCGTGTTTGTTAGCTACATAGCCGGGTCCCTAGGTTACACTACATGGCGTGTTCATCATTGACACGACATGTACAAGAAAGATTTCACTGACCCGTGTTGTTATTTACACGGCCAGACTCTGGGTCAATCACCAAACAACGCGTACATATGGTACACAATGTGTTTTTCCCAAGCCTTTCCCCTACCCCATGTCCTCGCCCACACGATCCATGACACGGGAAGAGACTACACGACATGTACTGAGGGTACACGACGTGTACTCAAAAAGTTTCCATTTCTTCCCGAACAGAAGAACACACGACGTGTTTCCGAGGAACTACACGATGTGTATAATGGGTTTTCCGGACAGTAAGCCTCTGAAACTACTCCAGGACCCAGTAAATACTGAAAAAAAACACCTAAGTGCCAAATTCCGATCCTTGAGGGCCCATACTCCCCGCGAATCAAATTTTGGCATCATATACATGTTATACAAAAGTAAAAAAGTCAATGATCCACCAAATTCTGGTCATTGAGGGCCCATACTCCCCAAAAACCAAAGTTTGGCATCCATACTATCAACAAGATCACACAAAAATACCCTATCACACAACAAGTATTTATCAAAGCACCTATCACATCAACATGCTTTTATAGCACAACAACTATCACAACAACATGCAATTTCTAATGCACCTACATGGAATGAAACTATGCATGGAATGTGCCTAAATTATGCATGAGATGGAATACCCTCATCTCATCGGGTCTCAAATAAATAGAACCCATGGATAACAGATAAATAGCACAATTACAAGTGTGTCACCCAATGGTCAAAATCAAATCAACTGTAAAATTTGCAAAATCAGAATAATTGCAAAAATACGAGGTAGACTGGATTTTCCCTGTACACGGGTTATCTACTCCCGGGCACAACTTATTACCAACTACCATTTCCATCCTACCCCTGACTAAGACTCCAAATAGTAAGTCAAATAAAAGAAACCCTCTGATACCACTTTGTAACGTCCCGGATCCGGGTGCCACTCAACGGGTGCCCCGAACCCTGTTGGTCACATGACCTCAAGCACATTTCCCCAAACACCAGAGGCTGCCGACTAGCAGCGAGGGCCCAGGTCTGATAGTGGGGAAACTATGCCCTCATTTGTCAAAGTGTAGCACAACGAAAAAGATAAATATCATACAAAAATAGCGGAAGAAATAAACCATACACATTTATAATGAACAACTACAGTAAAAGATAACCAATAGTTATATAGATAATGGTGCAACATGTATCTAGTTCTAAGAAAACAGCCAGAACATGTTACACAATAATACAGTACAATAAAATACAATAGAAAGTACAGGTACAACAGAACAAAAAAGAACAGCCGGCAGCACCGCGAGCCTAAGCTCGGTCCCATACTACCCTACTCCTCAGCAAAAATCAAGTACCTGTATAGGGACCCTTGCCCTTATCCATACCTACAAAAATGTAATCTGTTTGGGGCCGAAGACATGACCCCAAATAGGGTATGAGAAATAAATCCTAGTAGGCACCCACCAAAGGCCCGTGTCCAACTGTGTGAAAATATGCAACTACAGTGTGAAGAAGTAAATGCAGTAAACCAGCAAGTACTCAAAAGTAACTATCACTACCAGTTTCTTTGCCATTTTCGTTTTAACCATTTAATTTAATAACATTTTGTGCTCATCAGAACCAAGACCTCAGGCCAATAAGAATCTTTCCCTCAGGCTAATATAGTAAAACCACGCCCTCAGGCTTGCCCTCAGGCTATTGAGTATTTCCCTTAGGCGTAAGAAGTGTCGCCCTCAGTCACAAAATCTACATCCCTTAGGCACGGAAGAAGTTTCCCTCAGGTGAATTAAAACACTACCCTCAGGCTAAATAGAACACCGCCCTCAGGCTAAATAGAACACTGCCCTCAGGCGCAAGTAACCAGGCCGAGCCCAATAGATAAGAAAGCAATTACATAAAATTCCTCTCAAGGCAATTTAAAGCATGCTAAATTTTACGGTATACCCTCAGGTAACCTGAAAAAACGACTAAACTGAGGAATGCACCCCCCGGAGTGGTCCTGGATCCAAGCAGCGATCCCAAACAACAGTTTATTATCACATTTAATTACCTATACAATTTTAGGTATTCAAAACAGCCAAGGCCTTAGCCACACGACACCCCAACGTGGGTTCGTAGTACAATGGTACACACAAACGCACAACAGTTGGAATTTAAACACCAAGCCACCTACCTCGATTGCCCCTGATCGGTATATGCGAACGACGCTCCTCAGATCGACCAAAAACGACGTAGATATGAGGGAGAAGAAAAATCCCATTCAAACACAAATAACTTCCCCTTGGGAAAGAATTGGTAAGAACGACTTAAGGAGAAGGAAGGGATTACCCGTACGGTTCCAACAAGATTGACGGAGGCAGAATCAGATTCCCGGTGCTCGCTCGGGTGATCTCCAAAGATCCGGCCGTCTCTCCCAAGCCCTAATTCAGTTCTAAGCCAATTCTGTGAACATGGGAGGCTACTGCCCATTTTAAACGAAAAAACAAACTACACGGCGTGTACTATTGACTACACGACGTGTACTTTAACCATTCCTACGGCGGCTTCTTTCCACTACGACACTGTTCATCAGTCAACATAAGTACACGACGTGTAATCCATGAGTACACGGCATGTACTGATGCTCAGCTGGCGGCTGCCTTCACCGCCTTACTATTTTCCTGCCGACTGACTACACGGCGTGTACATACCCACTACACGACGTGTAGTCGGTTTTTACACCTTTTATCGCCAGTATGGCTACACATTCCGTGTACTAATCCCACATGTCCAAGTACACGGTGTGTGAAAATTTACATAGCATGTACCCACAAAAAGGTGATTTTCCTCATTTTCCTTATTTTCTCAAAAACACTTAAGGAAAAGAGAAAGGAAGAAACCTGTACCTCAAGAATAAGAACTGGGTTCTTACAAGTATAATGAATGTAAATATTGAATATAACATTATAATTATTCTGTATAATTAATATATCATATATTTTCATACCATTTAACCATCAAGTGAATGATATCGTCGCTCGTGCATACGTACAACCTACCGTCTCCACGACATGGTGAGATTCATTCTCCACGTTAACCATTCAAGAATGATTATAAAATTTATATGATGAGTAAAAATAATAATTATGAACTTAATATCATTCTATATATGAATAAAATACATTCTATGTATAACAAACATGACTTACATGACAAAACAAGAATGGGAAAATGAAGCGGTTAACACCCGAAATAATGGTAATACTGAAATATTATTAACAAAATGATAAAAGAGGATCATATATGATATCATAAATATGTATATGGTTCTGGTATAATTTAATAACATACTTTAACCATTATACAGGAGGTTAACACACCCTTTACTAACGAAAAGTATAAGGTAAGGGTTAATTTCATAATCTCTTTATTATCTGAGATTGCTTATACGTATGTATCTACTGGGACATCCTTATCATTCATGTCCATTTTTATTAAAATGTAATTCAAAATATTATTGAAAATTATTTAAAGTCATTTTTACCCATGTTTGACTTTTTACAAAATGTTTTGAAAGGAATCTTTCTGTCGTTTTCCAAACGAGGTACTTTATAACCTTTTTGGCAAATTAATGAAAGAATGTTTTTTAACTTATATGGTGCAAGCGACAATTTTCCGCCGTTATGACACCTTAACATTTTGAATCTTTCCTTACAGGATTATAAGGTTATTTTCAAAATAAATGTTTTCTTTTGTAATTGTACGACTTCTAAATGATTTCAACATAAAAAGTGATATTTCCCTCAAAGAGTTTTAATGAATTTATTAAATTATTTTCATCTATTTCAACATCCTTTGTTGGATTTTATGATTATTTGAGGTCGAATTATTATGATACAATATTCCATATTGTATCGAAGAGTTTATGATATATTTGACTGTGGATGTGCTATGTTTATACCATTCATGGTTTATGGTTAAAGTATTAACATTTCATATGCTAGTTTTAATACGAATGTTTATATTATGTTTCACTCTTTTCATAAGAGGAATGAATTGGACTTAGTAAGTGATGGGAAAGGCCCGCTATAGCCCCTCAATGCATCAGTAGATCTCATGAGACAAACTACTATCTTGGCATAATGCCTTGATGGTATGATAATGGTCTTGGTACGAGACCTTGACAGTATGGTAATGGTCTTGGCATGAGGCCTTGAAGGTATGGTTATGATGTCCAACATTATGAATTTCCTCGTTATGATATTAGTTATTGATATTTTATATGATTATTTGACTATTATAATATCTATGTGAAAGTTTAAATGACATTATTTGATTTATTCTTTCCATACTGTGATGAAGATTACGTTTAAAAGGTTTGTGTTTTAGTTTTATACTTTGCCTTAAAAGTTTATGCTTATTTATGATAGCTTCCTCTATATTGTTTATCCTTACTGAGCATATGAGCTCACCCCTTTCTTATGTTTCATTTTTCCCTAGGATGTGAAGAAGTACATTATGACTGACATAGAGTGATAGTCTAAGGGATATGAGTGTTTTCAAAGGGGATAATTTGTTACTTTTCATTTCAAGATGTAATGTAAAACTTATGTTTGTATTTAGTATTTCCAAGTATACTAAACCGATTATTCCTTTGGGATTTGATTTTCTTGTGGTCATGTAAATGTAATAAAATAATGCACCGACTCTAGGCAACTAGGGTCAGAGCATTACAGTTGGTATCAAAGGAAGTTTAGTACAAACCTTGGAAACTAGATTTAGAAAACAACCTTGATTAGGGAACATTACCCTAAGAAATACTTTTAGGAGAAGTATAAAAGAACATACTAGAATTTTGGTAATATATAGATTATGTGGGTATTCCTAGAAAATACATCCCTATCTGGATACTACAAGTGAACGTGGTTTTGACACAGATGTACCTAGGGGTGAAAACTCCAACAAGGTGTTCTGAGCTTGACTCGGGGTAACCTGGTATATGACAACATGCCTTACTACGCACCTGGATTGACACTCTCAGGGGATATGCTTCGAATAATTCACATTTTCTTTAAAAACTGTTATGAAGGATTTATGAGTAAATATGTCCCCAAAGAAACCATTTTTATGATTATGTGACTAGATACGTGTAAATCTTCAATTTATATTAAGAATTTTTCTAGTTTTTGGATTGTACATTACGATATGATCTAACCTAGTGTATGTCGTCATTTAGAAATGGCACCCAGTAAAAGGAATGTAAACCTCACCAATGAACATGATCCAAATAGTAAGAAGAATCACATATTTCATGGTCTTAAGTAGACATTTCTAAGGGAAATAGCCTCCCATGTATCCTCATCATATGAAGAAATAGTTTCATGCATTAATAAGATAAGTAAATAATTCTTTGAGTCCTTTGGATTTGAAGGGAAGAAAGAGAAGAAGAGGATAACAGAGAAAAATATGGATAAATGGAAGAAGGGAAAAAAGGATTTTACCACATGTGAAAATTGTGGAAATAATCACCCTAGTAAATTCTTAAAGGGAATGAGAGTTTTTTATAAGTGTAGAGAAAAAGGACACCAAGTTCGTGATTGAAAGGGTAGGAAGAAGGTTTCCAATGTATAATGTTTCAACTGTAAGGAGATGAGATACTATGTGAATCAATGTCCCAATCATCGAAGGAATATACATCAGATGATTCTATTAGATAATGATCAAGTTATGATACTACCGTAGATGAAGAAGAATGGTTAATATGCCAATTCAAGAATTATTTTATTTGAATTAGAAATATACTGGTTATAAGAATTATAGAGTATATAAGGATTGTACTTCAGTACCATTTCATTAAGGATTTGAGATTGTATGGTACCAAGTAAAGTGACACAGTTGCAAGTTCAGCTTTTTAGAAAATATATGGTTGAGGGAAAGATAACCCTTAATATGTTTCTGATACTAAGACAATGTTTTTGGAATAAAGAGATGATTGATTTGGATAAAGTATATTGGATATTATTGAATACCTTGGAACTGATTAATGGTTTGTTTATTCCATTATTATTAGAGTTCACAACATTTTTGAATTTAAGGAGTATATCCAATATTCTATGTCTTACAAGGTTTTATGGTAATTCAGGGTATTACCATGTTTTAAGAGAATGCATGATGAAGGTATTCACATGCTTGTTATGTGACAAAAAAAATTTGTATTATGTCATGTGACCTTCCTTATAAATTTTGGACTGCGAGTTTGGATAGAAGTATTTTGGATAAGTGTAAATGTTGGAATGGAGTAAGTTGAACATTGGATATTATTATTTGTGGTTAAATTATGATTTATTGGATACTTTTGGCTAACCATTTTGATTTTAGTAAATATTTAGAGGATTAAGGAAATATTGTGGGCCTTATGATTTATCAAAAGTGCTTTAGGCATGAAAATTACATTTTTAACATTCATTTCTAGGTGTGAGGGGTGAATTGAAAATAGATCGAAGTATAACCAAAGAATGATATTAATCTTATGAAATGAAAAGAAATCAATTAGGTGCTTTTCTAAATAGTAAAATAATTCTTCAACTCTAAGGAAAGGATCTTGAAACAAAAAATCCCATCATAGTCCTTTTTTTGATGAATCAAATGGTCCCTTAGATCATCTCAGATTTATATCTTTGTGATTTTTAAATTTCTCCTCATCATGTTCTCTATCACTCTCCATCAGAAATTGATGGTTAGATTTTTTTTTCATGCCCATGTTTTTCTACATGGAACCCAAGTATGTGTTATTTTCGGTAACCTTCATAATTACTTTTCTTTATTTTAAAATAGAGGTCTCATTAATCTATTTTTCGATGTGGTATTTCAACAACGTTGTTTTAAAATGTCAAACCCCTAGTTTTTGATCCCGAGTTTAAATTGCGAGGATGTAATTTATCGAAGGAGAGGAGAATATAACACCCTAAGACTTTACAATATTTTCATTTTTGAATAAACGTAATTTTATTACTTTCTTTATTTTTACACAACACCATGTTAAACTTATGCTATACACAACAATGAGTTGGTTTGCGTTACATGCAAGGCCTAGTTTTATCGAACAACAATATATTAATAAAATATTATTATTTAATATGATATATAACCTATAAATTAAATTAGAGGTTATCAATAGTATCAACAAAATTTTGAATTTTATATATTAAATATAATTTTAAAATTTATCTTATGTGTTTCTTAGACATAATATAAGATCAAATTCAATTTTTTGAATAAAAGAAGCATTTTTCATAAAAATGCAATTTTGCCGTCTTTTGATGGCGCACCCATTTTAAATCCAATATTTGACACTTTTATATATTCAATTTAACAAAATAAACTTCTTATTTGTAATTGGGACATTAAAATTTAATTTGGATAAATTTTTGGTGTTTTTATAAAAACTTTCATATTTTGATGAATAGTGAAAAATACTAAATTTTAATTGAAAACAACTTTTTTAATTGAAATAATTTATAGTGTCAAATTATAAATTTGAATGGTTTTAAAGTATAATTAGATTATATTTTTATCATTTAATATAATTTATTTCATTGGAATAATTTTCACATTAAAATTAGATATAAACACATATCAATCTTTTGATGGTTTTTACTTTTGAAAATCCCATTTTCTCATTTTCTCAACGGGGATTGATTTTAAATTAATTACTAAAACTTCTATATTTTAAATTTTGAAAAATTTATTCCATATTTGGAATCATTGGGTCTAAATTATGTTATTAGGTTACTTTTATTTTTTGGATATTATGAATAGTAACTTTAGTAATTATTTTATTACCGCAGTAAAGGGTAAATCAGGTAATTAAAGGTAAAAATAATATTATAAAATTACTTTAACACATGTAAAAATACTATTTGATGACTAAATTCAACACTTATAATACATGGTTCAAAATGGAATCACTTAATGACCACTTTCTCATGAATATGACATTAATATTATTAAAATCAATGAACGTGACAAAATGTCACACTCTCATTTTATATAAGTATACTAATTTTAATACAGAGATAACTAGGAGATAAAATCAAATATAGGTAGTATATGGAAATATAATAGAATTACCTACATCATAGAGATTTATTTATAATTTTTAAATATTAAATAATTACCATTAAGGATGACACAATAGTGACACATAAATTATTTTATTAATAGAAATATCAAATAAATGATTTTAAAAATATTAAAATAAATATAATTTGAATTAATTAAGGTTATCCAAAAATTTTATTGGTGACTACGACATGTTAGGAGTACATTAAATATTTTGGTTTGAAGTTATCTTCTATGTGAATTTGGTTTAAAATCAAAGAAATAAATAGTGTCAAAATTAACGTTGTTGATATTTTATAAAAATAACATTTTATTAAATTATCTAAAAATCATAAAAAATATTTAAAAATTAAAAAGTGATAATTATAAGGTCTAAAATGTCATAAAATATCCATTTATTTCCAATTTACACCAAATAAGTAAATATTTATAACCATTTAATATTTAGAATGTTATTACCACAATTAAAATTAAATAGATTAAATAAGGATAAATCAAAATGATAAGGTTTAAAATAAAATAAAAACATGTCTAAATTTTATTAGTTTAGATTATTTAGACCCATACTCATCTTATCTTCTAAACTATCCACTTTGGATCCATTTTTATTTAAAAATTAATTTATATTAATTTAATAGTTTTGGTATTTCCAAAGGTGCCCCTCCCCTCTCTTATAAAAGGGCACCTCTACTTATCTTTTAATCACACCTATAAAGACTTTTGGTTCAAAAAAACTCTGCTCATTTCCCTTAATACATCCTAGAGGCCATAAATTGGTCAGAAAGCCATCCTAAGGAGTCCTTTTGTACAAATCAAAAGGAGACACCCAAAAAGGAGGCAATTTTTTTATCACATCTTTCAAAGTTCTTTTCTTCTTATACTTATTATTTCTATGTTGTTTCCATATCAAAATAAGAAATACAGTATCATAAATATAATAATATTTTATTATAATTATGGTATAACCTTATACCTCCTTTTATCCATCCTACGAATAATAATATCACCATGCGTGCGTGCGTACGACTTACCGTCTCCACGTCGTGGTGAAATTTTTTATTCAAAAATACTTTATTTGGATGGGTATAATGATGAGTATAATGGATGTAAATAATGAATATAATATGATAATTATTTTTTATAATTATTATACCATCCATTTCTATACCATTTAACCATCAAGTGAATGATACCGCCGCTCGTGCGTACGTACGACCTACCGTCTCCATGACGTAGTGAAATTCATTCTCCATGTTAACCATTCAAAAATGATTATAAAATTTATATGATGATTAAATATAATATTTATGAACTTAATATCATTCCATATATGACTAAAATACATCCTATTCATAACAAATATGGATTACATGACAAAACAAGCACTACAACAAACTGAGTATTTAGCGGCGGTTTATTAGCAGTAGTTTACTAAACCGTCGCTAGATAATTACATTTTTTTAACACTCGACACTCTCCCCCTCCCTCGACCCCCTGACCCCCCACCTTGTGACTCTCCAAATCCCTATCCTCCCTTGCATCACCGATCTCCACCGACCGTCGCCGTGCCTATAGCATCCCAACTTTTTCTTATATTACTATTACATCATTTTAAAGATAAAAAACATAATAGTATTACAAATAGAGGATCCAAAGGTTTAGTGTCTTGGAAAAAATAGGACCGTACATAACAATTACAACATCAAGCATAAAAAATTCATTTAATTTCTTCTTCTCTAGCTTCTTATTGGCACTTGTCCTCTCCTTAGTACATGTAGCCACCTAAGGATATATATAAAAAGGGGTGAGCTAAAAGCCCAGTAATAGGATAGATAAGAAGAATATATCATGGGGTGAGCATAATAATGACATAGGTAAAAGATCATGAACATGAGAGGAGCATAAATAAAATACTTGAAATGTGGCAATGCATAAAAAATGAAACATCATGTCTTAGTGGTTAACTACCACACATACTTGTGAACCAAGCTAGAATCTTGTTCACACATAATTTAACATTTACTCATGAGATTCATCACTTTACCCAATGCATTGGAGCGTTGTATAATTCTAGGCGCACCCGTCACTTTGAAACATTCATATTGCGCTATATAATTCTGGGCGCACCCATCACATCATAACATTATCATTATCATGATTTCCACATGGAACATATATCAAAAGTGAACATAACTAACCCATGGTAAAGAATGTAAGGGTTGGTGTCCTGAGAACCAACTGTTTTGTACTTTCATTACATGAATGTTTACTTATTATATATTGTTCATTATTCTGCATGACTATAATATAATAATGTCTTGGAATATTTGTTGCATTGATAAGTTCATGACAGATCCCCACTATGATGAGAACCTTGAATGATATAACAATATTCTTAAATAAAGTTCTATGATTGGATGACATGCTATGATAGAACACATAGTATACAGACCGTCATGTGTGAGTACTCGTAAGAAGACGAGACTCTCTCTCATGGAGTTCGCACTTGGTAATCTCCAAGATGGGAGATTATGAGAACAGACCCACCAATAGCAATTCTGCATGTCTTGGTGTCATCAGACATTTCTATCTACGAGCGTGTATAATGGTCCTTAGACTTTAAGATTATAATTAACTCATGTCATGACTCGTGCACTTAGATTTACTGACGAAAACCATCACGCAGATAGTTGGCGGGAAGTAGGGTACGTTGGGTGCGTCACGAGTGACATGTTGTTAATGGATAATTCAAGGAAGGATTTTTCCCTTCCATTTATAGAAGTTGATATCTCGGCCCTTTGATTGAAATAGAACTATCGCATTAAATTCCATGGCCATGGTGTAAACGACGAGTTTATTTCAGGTATTCAAAGAACAACGGATCAAGCATATAGGTTTATGACACTACCATGAAACCTGCTTGATGAGATATTGAGACAAAGGGATTAAATTACACAGTAAGTGTTCGTATGAGGTGATACGTCAATGAGGCGTCAAATTCTTTCTCTTGGGTGCCTTGACCCGTTACTAGACTGTAATCTTGGACTTTAGGCAAGCCCACCTAATGCCAATGAGAAAGAGGTCTAGAGGGTCACACACTAAGTGTATTCAAGTATCTCAAGTAGAATAAATATTATTCCCGTATGTGGTTTAATAATTATTCAAGGAAGCCTAAATAATTTTAATGTTGGAGGAAGAATAAAATAAAACAAGTACACGCCGTGTATCAATGATTACACGCCGTGTAGTTTTATTTTGAAAACAAGTACACGCCGTGTATTATTAAATGTACACACCGTGTAGTTTTCATTTTGGAAAGTAAATGAATAAATGAAAACAAGATATACACGCCGTCTACATTGAATGTACACACCGTGTAGTTTTCAATGAAAAACAAGTACACACCGTGTAGTTTTTCCTGTCGGGATTTTGAGGAAATATCGTTTTATTAAATGATATTTATTATAATCAGTGTGGGTGCATGTCAAGGAATTAATGATTCGACATGGGGTTTTCAAAAGGGAGTTAATGAAATAAATAAAATGCATAACGTGTTTATTTATTGTCATAACTCTACAACCTCAAACCCGATTATAAATATCCTCACAACCCCAACTCTTTTCTTAACCTAAGAGAATCGTTGTGCACAACAATTCTGGAGAATTATTTTAAGGCCGAAAGAACCTCTTCCTCCAATAATTCTCTCAAGACCGAGAGAGATCATATTCCATCGGATTAAGATGATCTAAGGAGGACAACGCAAGTAAAGGTTTCTCCACGCTAGCACCCAGAGACTCCTTTGGCGACATCCCGAGATACGAGGTACACATGTGGATCACCGCTAGAGGAAGTCTACACTTGGCTTCTGCGACGCAACGACGAATCACATCAGAATGTGATTAAGAACATCAATGAAGAAAGAACACCCAAAAGGTATTTCTTTTCAATTGATTAAATTAATTATAATCAACCTGTAACGATCCTACTTTGTGGTTCTGGGACTTTCCTTTTCTTTGTCTATTTCTGTGATTTGATCCGTGGAGACTGGCGTTTATTGTCGTATTAATCCTGGATTGATCATTGTTAATGACAAAAATCCAAGTGGGCACATCCACCCATGCGCTTCCACTACGCCCAGAAACTTCAAATGGTATCAGAGGGAGGTTACAATGTTGATTATAGTTATTTAATTTTCGTTGATAATTTACGCATTTATATTTGATTCAATTCAAAATAAATCGTCCTATAAATCTGAATAAACGAGATCTATTCTTGCTCCTTTGTTTCTAGATTCATATCACAGAAACAACCTTTTAATTTTAATTTTTATTAAAATAAAAACAAGGATCTCATCTGGAGGAGTTGCTCTTTCTGTCTGTACAACACGGGAATACACGACGTGTAATGAAAACTACACGCCGTGTACTTAGGTTCAACGAACCGGTACTGGTCCACCAAACTATGCCGTGTGAATTGATTACACCTAAGAATTTAACACCCCGTGTTGACCAGAATTAAACGGCATGTGGGAACCGGAATACATGGCGTGTATGTTGGAGCAACACACCGTGTAGTCCGATCCGACCCAAGTGAAACCGTGTACAAAGGAGAAGCCGCGTACCACGTACACGGGATCGCCAGGCTGGTTACTGTGTAACAAGGAAGTACATGCCGTGTATGATTTATCTACATGCCATGTACTCCAAAATTTCAAAAGTAGAGAAAACATGCCAAATCCCCCGGCATGTACTTTGGATAAAGGGTGAAAAGAAATACACGCCGTGTAAATATAAACTACACGCCGTGTACTTTCCAGAAATTTCACCAGGTTTCCTCCAAAAGTACAAAGACATGTACAAGGGATATGGATGAGAAGAATCTCAAGGAAATTTAGAAAGGAATTTAAGATAAATAATTGATTAATTATAAGATCATAATTAATTAATTTCAATCACAACTTATCTTAAATAATATAAAAATTAAAAGAATTTGAATTCTAAATATGTGTAAATGTCGTTGCATGATATGGGTGATCAGGAGCTAGACCAAAGACCCTTTGTATGTGTATGGTTTCATTTAAATTTATTTAATTTAAATTTGTTGGCCTACGATCATTCTTCCAATAAAATGTAGGGCCTGGGTGCTCATGGTTTCTTTAATGTAAACCCCATGTAATGTAGGATCTCCCAAGCTAGAGGAGATAGTTCGAAATCTGAAGCTGAGGCAAAACCAACCCAAAAAGATACAAAGGTGGATAGGTGGGAGCTGCAAAACACGAACCATCTGGTTCAAGGTGTTTTCCCTAGGCCAGGGTTAGCTTATCAAAACCACTAGATAAGCTAACCAATAAAATCTCATGATCATGCCATCTTATTTTATTTTTGTTTGATTGCATGGTTTATTTATTATGTATGTGTTGTCGCGATCACATAGTTAATGAAATGAACAAGTATGAAAATATGGAATAAAATAAAAACCAAACTATGCGTAAACATTATCGAAACATGGTTAATAACTTAGGAAAGCATCACTTAATATTAACAAGCATGTGATAATGTGAAACTATGCATAAAGGATTAAAATCCCCCAATACTATATTAAGTCAGACCAATCCTTCCATTACTTGATTAAGGGAAAGACTCAATAAAACTATGTGTTTGACCAACCCTTGTTGGGACACTTACTTTTATAAAGGAATCCCTTATGAAAGGTTTCGGGTTGACTTAACCATATTACATCAAGAGGAGTAGCCCTTGCTAGACTTGATGTAATATTGGAGGCAAGAGTTGAGAAAATCCAAGTCAGGATTTCAGGATTGGGGAGTCCACTCAACAGATCAAGGAACTGTAAGCTCACAGTTGGAAAAGACCTGCCTACCTAAATACCTTCAAATAGCTTGACCAACCCTTATTGGGGTTATGCGAAGGGGAATATGGATCCTTGCCACTAGAATGTAAAAGCAACTAGACATTCCGAGTTCAATGGTGAGGGCCATTGGGACTTGATAAAATAGTGGGAGAATTAATAAATCTATTTATTATTTTTTATAAAATGCAATCAAAAGGTACTGATAAATCTGCTCTTTTAATTTGTAGAATCGAAATGAAAAACTCGTCAAGAACATTTTCTCTACGATCAATTCTGGATAAAGACAATATCCTCACTGGTAGTAACTTTCAGGAATGGTTTAGGTGCCTTCGGGTTATCCTACGCCATGAACGAAAGTTTTACGTGCTAGAGTCCTCACTTCCTAATCCGCCTGCCCAAGGGGCGAGTGATGAAGATTTCCTGGTCTATGATCAACATTTGAGCGATGCACTCGATGATCAATGTTTGATGCTGTCATAAATGTCTAGTGAGCTCATGAAGTCTCATGAAGACATGGATTCCTACAACATGCTCAAGAACCTCTATGGTCTATACTAGGAGAGAGAAAGACAGGAAAGGTTTGAGATCTCCAAGGCTCTATTTCAGAGCAAGCTTGGAGAGGGTGCCCCGGCTGGGCCTCATGTAGTCAAGCTCATTGCCTACATTTAGCGCTTGGAGGTTCTAGGGTTTAAACTCCCCGAAGAACTAGGTACCGATCTCATTCTTGCATCACTCCCCCAGAGCTTCTCAAACTTTGTTGTGAACTTCAACATGAACAACATCGAGAAGTCTCTGTCTGATCTTCTTATCCTCATTCGCCAAGTGGATAATGACATGTAGCGTGAAAAACCTTATGTACTTATGGTGAATAAAAGGAAAGGAAAGTCTAAGAGATTTAAGACCAAATAATATTCAAGGCCTTCCAAGAAAAGGAAGATCAAAGGGGAGGCAAGGGAACATGATGCTGTTTGTTTCTCATGTGGCAAGAAGGGCCATTGGAAGAAAAACTACACCCAGCCAAGGAATCAAGGGGAAGCTTCAGGTGCGTTTGTTATCGAATGTAATCTATCTATTTATACTAATTGGGTATTAGATACTACTTTTGGTGCTCACATCTGTATCCAAATACAGGAACCAAGTAGATTCAGAAAGATCGACCGAGGTGAGGTGGATCTACGAGTAACCAACGGAGCTAGACTCGCTGCTGTAGCTGTCAGAGACTACCATCTCACATTGCCTACTGGGATGGTCTTGGTTTTTAAAGGATGTTATTATGTACCCTCTATAATAAAAAAAAAATATTTCAGTATCCAGATTAGATAATGATGGATTCATCTTCAAGTTTGGAAGTGGATGTTGCTACTTTTATAAAGATACCGTTTGTTTTGGTAGGGCACATTTATATAACAACCTTTATGTGTTAGACTACACAAACCAAGTAATGGAAATCGATGACAAAGTTAATTCATATGACTCATACCACACCCAAACTTGGTATCACCGACTAGGTCATGTCAATGAGAAACATTTGACAAAATTACATCAAGATGGTTATTTAGATTATTCCGAACTAAAACCACTCGGTGTATGTCATGCGTGTCTACAAGGCAAAATGACCAAAGCACCATTTAGTGGGAAAGGTGAAAGGGCTAAAGAGCTTCTAGAATTAGTTCACACAGATTTGTGTGGGCCATTTCCAGTTGAAGCAAGGGGTGGGTTCTTATACTTCATAACTTTTACTGATGATTTTAGTAGATATGGATATATATACTTAATGAGGTATAAGTCAGATTATTTTGATTGGTTCAAATAATACAATAATGAAGTTGAGAACCATCTTGGTAAGAAGATTAATAAACTCCGCTCATACAAAGGAGGAGAATATCTTAATCAGGACTTCATTGATTTCTTACGGAAGTTTGGGATTCTATCTCAACTCACTCCTCCATACACGCCCCAGTGGAATAGTGTAAGTGAAAGGAGGAACCGCACCCTATTGGACATGGTGAGATCAATGATGAGTCATGTGAGTCTTCCATTATCCTTTTGGGGATATGCATTACAAACAGAAGCACACATACTAAACCAAGTACCAACTAAATTGATAAATGGTATTCCATACGAGTTATGGAGTGGACACAAATACATTTTATTGAATTTACATGTGTGGGGTAGCGAGGCATTTGTTAAGGCCTCTTCAGGTAACAAACTTGCATCCAGAGGCACAAAGTGTATATTTATAGGATATCCCAAGGAAACAAGGGGATATTACCTATAAAACCCCTCAGAAAAAAAGGTTAAAGTGGCAAGACACGCCATATTCCTTGAGAGGGAGAACATCTCCAAAAGAGATAGTGGGAGTGAGATAGACTTCGATGAAGTCGAGGCTCAAGATACACAAGAGTTGGTACAAGAACATATTCCACAAAGCCCCATGGAAGAACAATCTGTTCTAGAGACACAAGAACTACGTAGGAGCACGAGAGAGGTGATAGAACCAGAACGATATGGTTTTCTTGTCACCGAGGATGGTGACTCATTATTGGTTGAAAATTATGATCCTCTTACCTACAAGAAAGCAGTTGAAGGCACATATGTTGCCAAGTGGAAAGAAGCCATGAATTCTGAAATGGATTCCATGTACCAAAACCAAGTCTAGATTTTGGTAGATCCTCCAGTTTATGTAAAGCCTATTGGTAATAAATGGATATTCAAGAAGAAATTGTACATGGAGGGGAAAGTCAGCACCTATAAGGCATGACTGGTTGAAAAAGGTTTTAGACAGTGTCAAGGAATTGACTATGATGAAACCTTTTCACCAGTTGCGATGTTGAAATCCATCAGAATCCTATTGGTCATTTCCGCTTACCATGACTATGAAATTTGGAAAATGGATGTCAAAACATCTTTCCTTAACGGGAACCTCCAGGAAGATGTCTACATGACACAACCTGAAGGGTTTGTGACTCCAAATGATGCCAACAAGGTATGAAAGTTACAGAAATCCATTTATGGATTAAAGAAAGAATTCAGGTCATGGAACATTCATTTTGATGAAGTTGTAACAGAATTTGGCTTTGTTAAGAACGAATGTGAGACTTGTGTCTATAAGAGGTCTAGTGGGAGTGCAGTCATTTTCTTAATAGTATATGTTGATGGCATATTACTAATTGGAAACGAAGTACCTGTCTTACAGAAAAGTTAAGGAATGGTTGCATAAATTATTCTCCATGAAAGACTTGGGCGAGGCAACATATATTCTTGGGATCAAGATCCATCATGATAGATCCAAGAGAATGCTGGGCCTGAGTCAAAGTACATACATTGACATGATATTGAAGAGATTCGGTATGGAACAGTCTAAGAGGGGATTATTGCCAGTGTCACATGGCATTCATCTTTCTAAGAAAATGTGTCCTCAGACACATGAGGAAAGAAAGAGAATGGCAAGGATCCCTTACGCATCCACGATTGGGTCAGTCATATATGCTATGCTATGTACGAGGCTAGATGTTGCTTACGCATTAAGTGCGGTAGGCAGATATCAAGATGATCCAGGAGACCACCATTGGATAACAGTCAAGACTATCCTCAAGTATCTGAGGCGTACTAAGGATATGTTCCTGGTTTATGGAGGAGATGAGGAACTAGTCATCAGAGGACATGTAGATGCTAGTTTCCAAACTAATCAAGATGACATGAAGTTGCAGACTGGATACATCTTAAGTTTGAATGGAGGTGCAGTGAGCTGGAAGAACTCAAAGCAAAGTGTGGTGGCAGATTCCACAGCAGATTCTGAGTATATCGCAGCTTCTGAGGTAGCTAAAGAAGTAGCATGGATGCTAATCTTCTTCCAAGAGCTAGATGTAGTACCGAGCAGTAAAGATCCTATCACACTCTATTGTGATAATACTACAGCGGTGGAACTTGAAAAAGAGCCAAGGTCACATCAGCGGACAAAGCACATAATTCAGAAGTATCATCTCTTGAGGGATTTTTCTCAGAGAGGTGAAGTTGCAGTAAGCAGTATTTCCATGGAAGACAACGTGGAGGACCCCTTGACTAAAGCCTTGACTAAGAAGAAACATGATCATCATGTGAGGTCTAGCAGACTAAAAGTCATAGGCAGTTGGCTCTAGTCCAAGTGGGAGTTTGTAAGGGTTGGTTTCCTGAGAACCAACTGTTTTGTACTTTGATTACATGAATGTTTACTTATTATATATTGTTCATTTTTCTGCATGACTACAATATAATAATGTACTGGAATATTTGTTGCATTGATAAAGTCATGGAAGATCCCCGCTATGATGAGAACCTTGAAATGCTATAAAAATATTCTTAAATAAAGTTCTATAGTTGGATGACATACTATGATTGGACACATAGTATACAGACCGTCATGTGCGAGTACTCGTAAGAAGACGAGACTCTCTCTCATAGAGTTCGCACTTGCTAATCTCCAAGATGGGATATTATGAGAACATACCCGCCAATAGAAATTCTACATGTCTTGGTGTCATCAGAAATTTCTATCTACGAGTATGTGTAATGGTCCTTAGACTGGAATATTATAATTAACTCATGTCATGACTCGTGCACTTAGATTTACAGATGAAAACCATCATGCAGACAGTTGGCGAGAAGTAGTGTATGTTGGGTGCGTCACGAGTGACATGTTGTTAATGGATAAGTCGAGGAAGGATTTGTCCCTTCCATTTATGGAATTTGATATCTAATCCCTTTGATTGAAATAGAACTATCACATTAAATTCCATGGTCATGGTGTAAATGATGAGTTTATTTTAGGTATTCAAAGAACGAAAGATCAAGCATATAGGTTTATGACACTGCCATGAAACCTGCTTGATGAGATATTGAGACAAAGGGATTAAATTACACAGTAATCATTCGTATGAGATGATATGTCAATGCGGCGTTAACTTCTTTCTCTTGGGTGCCTTGACCTATTTCTAGACAGTAATCTTGGAATTTAGGCAAGCCCGCCTAATGCCAATGAGAAAGAGGCATAGAGGGTCACACACTAAGTGTATTCAAGTATCTCAAGTAGAATAAAGATTATTCCCGTACGTGGTTTAATAATTATTCAAGGAAGCCTAAATAGTTTTAATGTTGGAGGAAGAATAAAATAAAACAAGTACACGCCGTGTATCAATGATTACACGTCGCGTAGTTTTATTTTGAAAACAAGTACATGCCATGTATTATTAAATGTAAACACCGTGTAGTTTTCATTTTGGAAAGGAAATGAATAAATGAAAACAAGATATACATGCCGTGTACATTGAATGTACACGCCGTGTAGTTTTCAATAAAAAACAAGTACACACAATGTATTTATTAATACACGCCGTGTAGTTTTTCCAGTCGGGATTTTGAGGAAATATAGTTTTATTAAATGGTATTTATTATAATCAGTGTAAGCGCATGTCAAGGAATTAATGACTCGACATGGGGTTTTCAAAAGGGAGTTAATGAAATAAATAAAACGCGTAACGCGTTTATTTATTGTCATAATTCTACAACCTCAAACCCGACTATAAATATCCTCACAACCCCAACTCTTTTCCTAACCTAAGAGAATCGTTGTGCACAACAATTCTGGAGAATTATTTCAAGGCCGAAAGAACATCTTCCTCGAAGAACGCTATCAAGACCGAGAGAGATCCTCTTCCATTGGATCAAGACGATCAAAGGCGGAAAACACAAGCAAAGGTTTCTCCATGCTAGCACCCAGAGACTCCTTTGGAGACATCATAAGATATGAGGTACACATGTGGATCACCGCTAGAGGAAGTCTACACTTGGCTTCTGCGACGCAACAACGAATCACATCAGAACGTGATCAAGAACATCAACGAAGAAAGAAAACCCAAAATATATTTCTTTTCAATTGATTAAATTAATTATAATCAAACTGTAATGTTCCTACTTTGTGGTTCCAGGACTTTCCTTTTCTTTGTATATTTTTGTGATTCGATCCGTGGAGACTGGCGTTTATTGTCGTATTGATCCCGGATTGATCATTGTTAATGACAAAAAGCCAAGTGGGAAGATCCACCCACGTGATTTCACTACGTCCGAAACCTTAAATTAATGTGTTTAATCTCATAAGAATACATTCATAAGCTTTGGGTTCCCAAAATAAAGATGGAACAACATACTTGATACAAGAACCATCAACCATGAATGAGAGGTAAAAGTTGAGTTATAAAAAGAATAGTTCTTTTGGAAAACATTTGGATTGACATAAACTTAATTAGAAAAAATTTATATCTCAGAAAAGGTATGATAATTATGAAAAAATGATTTTTAAGAAGTGACCATACCAAATTGAAGTGAAATAGGGAGAACCCGAAGGATGAAAGTTGGGTTCGAGAATTTCCCCTTACCTTGTATCCGAATGATTCCTTCTCTTTAATGTCCTGTATAATGATATTATATTCATTAATTATAAATAAGGAAACTTGTGTACATTAATATGGTTCATTATGGTTTCATTAAGTGATTTTATGTGCCTTTAGATGAGTTATAGAGTTTAAAAACATTATTCAGGAATGTTTGTTTTTATGGTTTTCTTGAGTGGTTCACTTGTATTCTTAAATTGAAGTTTGGGTAGAACATGGGTAAACATACATAACTAATATTACATGTTATTAATGAAATTCCAGAATTTAAAATGATCTTATAATGAGATATATTATATACCATGTGGATGAACCATTAGATAAAAATTAAATGAAGATTGTTTGGGTTAATTTGGGCGGTTTTTGGATCACAATGAACTTGTTTTAATTTATCACTTAGCAATATGGCCATAAGTTAGTTACAGAACTTTAAATAGGATATAATAAATATAAAATATTCAGTTTCAAACATAAAAATTGTTTCATTACTAGATCTGAAGGTAGAAATGGAAGAAGAAAGCATGTCGTTCTTGAAGGTGATAAATTAACACCTCACGCACAACGTTCTTTTTAATAAAATAAAAGGAAGAGGGAAAGGGGGTTGGATAATATAATATCCAATTAGCATAATAAAATTACAGTACATGTATAATACTGGAGTTAAAATACCATTTGGATGAATATAGGTGGGGAGATATCAATAAATGAACTTGAACTTGAAAGAAAAATAAAGGAGAAGAGGGAGAGAAATTACCTTTTAAATCCTCCTCTTGAGATCCTCCTTAAGGAAGCTAGGCTTGGTCTTTTGATGAGACCATAAGATATTGAACTTGGTAGAGGGGATATGTAAGATGTTTGGTCAGATTTTAGAGAAGGATTGGAGCTTAAGAGGTGTGAGGAAATGAGGGTGTGAAGGGTGGTATTTATAGTGGAGGGGAGGGGGGTTTCCTTAATATAAAATTCATTAGTTTATTAATTTCCCCTAAGACAAGGAATAATGAGTCTTGAATGACCAATAATAGTAATTTTATCATGTGATCCCAAAACAAGTGGACTTACATCAACAGAACATCACACATGACTCTATAATTATCTTATTTAGCTTATTTTTGTAAATTACAGTATTTCACTATTCATAAAAAATTCAAGTATTTCAGAAAAAATCCCAAAAATTTACCCCAACCATTTTTCGACGTGTAGAATCCAAAAATAAAGTCCATTTTTGAAAAATAATTTTTTAAATATTATTAATTTGATATCTAATTAAAATCATAATTTACTTAAAAAAACAGTTTTTAAAAGTTAAAACTGATTTTACAGTGCTTTCAAAAATTACATAGGGTCTTATAAAATTATCTAAAAACTACAAGACATTATTTCGATAATTTATGAACACATTTTAGGAAAATAAATTTTATTTTAAATTAATTAATTAATTATAATTAATTATTTATGACTTACAAAATACCAAAATGTTTACTAAGGTCAAATTGTAACTTTCTAAGATGTCTAAATTTTATTTAATTATTCATGGGTAAGGTTACTCTTATGTTGGATGATTTAATATTCATAAGGTTTATAATACTATTCATAAGGGTATGTTACTATTCACAAGGTTACGTTACTATTCACTGAAAATTATTTTTGTTTCAATAGACTCCAAAAATCATCTTGAACACAACTGTGTATGTCGGATTTTTGAAATTCAAAACACAGAAGTGACAAACTTATGTTTAAAGGTCACTTAGAACTTAGTAGTTCATTATGTTGTGTTTTCATGTGATTTTATGACATAATTATAAGAAGGTAATTTCCATTGAAAAACTTTGGGTCATTACATTCTTCCCCCCTTAAGAAATTTCACCCTCAAAATTTCACTTTACACAAACAGGTGAGGGTGTTTCTCCTTCACTGCCTCTTCTGGTTCCCAGGTTGCTTCCTGAAACTTATGGTTCCTCCACAACACTTTGACAAGATGGGTTGTCTTGTTGCATAGAACCTTATCCTTCCAATCCAGAATCTTTAATGGCTGCTCCTCATAGGAGAGATCATCTTCCAGCTGCACCACCTATGAGTTTAGTACATTTGAGGGGTCTGGTATGTACTTCCTCAGTAATGATACATGAAACACATCATGAACTTGATCTATATTCGATGTAAGTTCAAGATGATAGGCCATAGCTCCTATGCAGTCAAGGATCTCAAAGGGGCCAATATACCTTGGGCTTAACTTCCCTTTTTTCCCGAATCACATGACTCGCTTCCATGGAGATATTCGAAGGAAGACTTTATCTCCAACGTCGAACTCCAAGTCCCTTCGATGGTTGTCAGCATAGCTCTTTTTCCAACTTTGAGCAGCTTTAATGTGTTTTTGGATGACTTGAACCTTATCTGTCATCTCTTGAAAAAGATCAGGTCCAAGTATCTTTCTTTCTCCAACTTCATCCCAACAGGTTGGAGTTCTACATCACTTCCCATAAAGAGCTTCATACGAAGCCATTTGAATAATCGAGTGGAAGCTATTGTTGTATGATAACTCAACCAATGGGAGATTTTGATCCCAACCACCTTTGAATTCAAGAGAGTAGTATCTTAGCATATCTTCAAGCGTCTGAATAGTTTTTTCAGACTAGCCATCAGTTTGGGGGTGATAGGCCATGCTGAAATTTAATTCAGTACTCAAAGCATGTTAAAGACTCCTCCAGAATTTAGATGTGAACATTGGATCACAGTTAGAGACAATCGAGAGTGGAACACCGTGCAGTCTCACCACTTCCTTCACATATATCTTTGCAAGTTTTTCAAGAGAGAGATCTTCCCAAATAGCGATAAAATGGGCAGTCTTGGTGATTCAATCAACCAAAACCCATATCACATTATTTCCCTTCAACATCTTCAGGAGACCCATGAAAAAGTCCATAGTAACATTTTCCCATTTCCACATGGGTATAGTCAATGGCTGCATCATACCTTTGGACTTTTGTCGCTCAGCTTTAACTTGCTAACATACCAAGCACCTTGATATATATTCCGCAATCTCCTTCTTCATGTTATCCCACCAAAAGTGTTCTCAGAGATCACAGTGCATTTTGGTACTCCCAGTATGGATAGAGAATGTTGAGCTATGTGCATTATCCAATAGATCCTTCTTTATCCCAGGTGATGAAGGCACACAAAGCCACGTTCCAAACTAAATCACACCATCATTATCGATATGGAACTCTTGCAGCTTCCCTTCCTTTACTACATTCGCCCTCTTTTGTATCTCCACATCATCCCTTTGTTCTTCCTTAATCTTCTCCTGGATGGATGGTTGCACAATCATTTGGTAAAGGTAGGATGTATCCCCTACCCTTATGATTTCCAAATCCATTCTTTGCATATCCAATAAGATAGGGTCTTTCTCAATCCACAACATAGATAGAGTAGCAGGTTCTTTTCTGCTTAGAGCATCATCTACCTTATTTGACTTTCCAGGATGATAGTGAATAGAGAAATCTTAATCCTTGATTAGATTTAACCATCTCCTTTGACGCATGTTGAGCTCCTTTTGTGTGAATATATACTTTAGGCTCTTGTGGTCGGTGTATATGTCACACTTCTCACTATAAAGGTAGTGCCGCCATATTTTCAAGGCAAAAATCATGGTTTCCAGCTCTAGATCATGCGTTGGGTAGTTTTGCTCATAGATCTTCAACTGTCGTGAGGCGTAGGCCATCACATTGTCATTTTTCATGAGCACACAACCCAAGACTTTCTTTGAAGCATCACTGTATATCACAAAACGTTTTCCACTTTTTGGTAGTGTGAGTACAGGTGCAGTGATCAGCCTTCTCTTTAGATCCTTGAAGCTTCCCTCACATTCTTCCGTCCATACATACTTTACCCCTTTTCTTGTTAACTTAGTTATCGGGCTTGACAATCGTGAGAAGTTTCTCACAAAACGTCGGTATTACCTAGCTAATCCAAAAAAAACTACAGATTTCTATGACACTAGAGGGCCTGGGCCATTCCTCAATCGCCTTTGTTTTTGAAGGATCCACAGAAATTCCCTCACTTGTGATCACATGTCCCAAGAATGTGACTTGTTTCATCCAAAAGTCACACTTTCTGAACTTGGTGTACAACTTATCCTTTCTTAATGTCGCCAACATAAGTCTTAGATGTTCTTTATGTTCCTCCTTTCTCTTGAATTAGATGAGAATATCATCGATAAAAACTACCAAAAATTTGTTGAGGTAATGTCTAAAGACTCTATTCATCAAATCCATGAAGATTTCAGGGGAATTAGTAAGTCCAAAGGGCATCACCAAAAACTCATAGTGCCCATACCTTGTTCGGAAGGCAATCTTCTGAATATCTTCCTTCTTCACCTTTACCTGATGATATCTAGAATGAAGATCCACCTTTGAGAATTATATATCACCTCTTAACTGATCGAACAAGTCATCAATCCTTGGGAGAGGATACTTGTTCTTTATGGTGATCTTGTTGAGTTCCCGATAATCGATACACAGCTACATTGTTCCATCCTTATTCTTCACAAAGAGCACTGGTTCACCCCAAGGTGATGCACTATGGCGTATGAACCCTTTCTCAAAATGCTATTGCAGCTACTTCTTTAACTCCTCCAGTTCGATAAGAGCCATCCTATAGGGACACTTCGAGATAGGAGTAGCTCCGGACATGAGTTCAATTGAGAACTCTACCTCACGATCCGGGGGAATTCTGGGTAACTCTTCGGGAAATACATCGCCATATTCCTCACTATGGGCATTTCCTCAAGGTTGGAACTTTCCTTCGACTCAACCATTTGGGTGAGATATGCTTCTTCATAGGGAATCAACACCCACACCATTGAAGGATTTTTCAAAGGAGATTCATGATCTTCCTTACATTTGTAGAGGAGCATGGGATGGTTCAGAATATGAAAAGATATTTCCTTTTCCCGACAGTTGATATGTTCTCTATATAACGAGAGACAATCCATTCCCATTATAGCGTCGAATTCCACCAAGGTAAGTATTACGAGATTTCCCAGAAGAATCTTCCCACATACGCCAACATGAGAAGAGTCAAACACTTGGGTTGCAATGATTTCACCACTTGGTGTTTTTACAGATATCTTTAATTCAAGGTTTTAGGGCTTCGATTTTATAGTTCTAGAAAAATTGCAAGATATAAAGGAATGCGTAGAACCAGAATCAAATAATACTTTTTCCATTCTTGAGTGTATATGAAGTGTACCTTGTATGAATTAATTATCATGCTCCACCTACGCAGTAGTGATGGTATAATACTTCCCTTGTTCCTTTGGATTTGGTGGCTGCTGATGCTGATTAACCTCAAGAACTTAAGGTTTAGTGCACTGGTTTTCATAGTTCCCTAGATCCCTACAGTTGTAACATTGAACCATGAGTGGTTATCTCCTTTCATCGACTACATTCTCCTTCTTTTTTGTGTCTTTTCGATACTCTTGAGCACGATGTACTTCTTTCCCACACTTTAAGTGTAAGAACCTGGTTTTTTTCATAAAAGACTTTGGAATATTCTTGATGTTATTTCAGAGTAGTGCCTTCAGACGGCGTGCGATTCTGAGCCCTGGTGTGGCCGGAATTAAATTTTCAGTGCATTCACAATAGGCACGCCAAATAAATGGAATAAATCCTAAACAGTAGCTCATATGGGAAAACTGAGGGTACCATTGAGTCCGAAGCATGCTGTTTACCCTAGGAGGGGTGTAACTTTTGCAGGTGCGACCCTTATGTGAAAAATGCCACTAGGGGCATTTTCATAATTTAGCAGCCTCGATCATTAAATTTTATAACTTTTAGAAGGTTCCTCGGATTAAAATTATGAGACCTTAGTTGTGCTCGGGAGGTGGTGTTTACCCTAGGGGAGGTTTAACCTTGACCCCGTCAAGAGTTATGGACGCGGGTCTTCGGGTGAGTGATTAAAAATTAATTAAAAATTTTAATTCATTTTTCTATACTTAAGCCATAACCACACCCCTCCTCCCTTTTGATATCCTCTGGTGAAAGGAGATCCCAATAAAGGAGATCCCAAATCCAACCTCTTCTCCTCCTCCCCTGAGCCAAGCAGAAGCAACAACGGTGGTGGCGCGACGAAGGATCTAAGCTTCGGGCTACGCCCAAGGAGGTAGGGATTTTTGTTTCGATTTTTATTTTCAATCATCCCTCTTTGAATTGCTATATATGCATCGAATCGCTGTTAAAAATTAAATAAAATCCCATAATCACATATTTTATGATATGATCTTTCCAATTCATCTTTCAGATATAAAATACGAGTCCCAAGGCGTCCATAGCGGTCCGACAAAGTTTCAAGGTTATTGGGTGTTTTCCGGCAGTTCTGGACGGTCCGGCAGGCGGTCCGGCGAGCTCCCAGGCGGTGGCGGTGAGCCCTCAGGAAATGGAAGCGGGCCGGCACGGCGGCTTGGCGTAGAGGGAGGTCAGCGTCGGTGGCTCGGCTCGATCGAGCGGAGGTGAGGCCGAGCAGAGGCGGCCGAGAGAGCGCGGCGGCCGGGCGAGCTGGGGGCGACGACGCGGGCGCCAACGGGGCGCGACGACGCGGAAGACCGAGGTCTTCATGACCCCGGCCAGCGGACAGGGACCCGCAATTCACAGGTCCCATGGAGAATCAGCCGGACCGGCTGAGCCGGTCTGGGCGATGCGGGCCGGCCCGCGCGGCGAACTGCGGGCTGGTTCAGGCAGAGGGTGGGCCGGCCGAACCGACCCTGCCCACCTCGTTTCGGTCCATAACTATTAAAACACCCCTAAAATGCAAACCAGGTGTCAGATTCGCAATCTGTCTAAGGCGACTCGTTCCTTGGACCGAGATGAACGTTTTGAGATGGTCTCGGGGATTTTTAATTCCTTAGATGGGAGCTCGGTGGCGCGACACGTCCGTTAAGTGGTTTAGCGTTTTTTTCTGAGGATCTTGTTTTAGACGGCACGGGCACATCCGATGTCTGATTTGAGCGCAGTCAGTGGAGTTGTGACCCTGACATCGATACGAAGTTTTACAAGGGGTTTTCAGGCACTGAATCCAAAGTTGAGGTGTGGGACCCATGGGCTGTCTTTCGAGCTGCACACAGCAATTTGTAACTTTTTCATTGGACGTCCGTTCGGGGCATGAGAACAGTCGATTTTGAGTGTTTTTTCGATGGAATTGCAATGGCGCATTCCACTCACTTTAATTCAGAATGATGGTGCGGGCCCCATGAGGGCCGTTTTGGGAGTTGGTGGTGATTTCCATCTTTATCACCAGGTGTCCGATTTGGACAAGTGAATAGTCAATCTTGTGTAGTTTTTAGAGAGAATCGCAACGGTGAAATCCATTCGTCGCGCTTCGGGACCGGGATGTGGGTCCCACGAAGCACCTCTCGTGTGCGGTATGACAAAATGCATCTTTTTCTCCAAACATTTGTTCCACGCAAGTAAGTAGTCAATTTGACGTGTCTTTCCAAGGGGATTGCAATGGTGCGATGCGCCCGATTGTTTTTGGGGCTGAGGCTCGGGACCACGGGACACCGTTCGGGCGTAAAGCAGTGTTGAATGACTTTTACGTTGGATGTCCGTTGGGGGCGAGTAAATAGTACATCTTGCATGTTTTTCCGCGAGGATTACAACGGTGCGATCTGTTTGGATGTGCAGAGTCTCATCTGAGATCTTATTAAATGTGGAAGCATGAAAGGTGCTCCGATGGCGGTTCTTCTTGTTGTGTTTGGAAGAGAACCCTTGGAGTGTGATCGTGTTCACTCCTGTGTGAGTGAAGTTGATTTTTTAAGAGATGTAGTTGGCTATGCTAGGGCCGTGGAGGAAGCAGGTTGGCGAAATTGTGTTTACGCCTTTTTTCATTGACATTGGGTGTCGTGTGTACGATAGCCTTTGGGCTGGAAATGTGGTATACTCTGGGAGTATATGGGAATGATTAGAGGTACATGTTATAGTTTTTACTTGAAAACGTTTGTGCACTTGGTTTGGAGATGAGTTGGGGCAACACGTCGTGTGGGCCCCTGTGTGTACCATATTATACTTTACGTACCTTTGACCTCTCGCGATGTAGAGGGTCCTCCTGTTCTCGATATTTTTGACCAGAAGGGTTGAGTGGGTTTCCCCCTGGTCCTGTTCACGATGGTTTAGACCAACAGGGTTGAGTGGTTTCCCCTGGTTCTGTTCTCGACAATTTGATCGGTGGAGTTGTTTGGGTTCCCATTTTTTCCTTTAGTTGCGTGGGATTTTATTATCACATCCCTTCGTGTTCCCTAGTAGAGTTTTTGTGGATTTGGTGTGACCAATACATTACACAGGCATCGATACTGTACCGAGGAGGTTGTTTCTAGTAGGGATGGTCAGAGCAGTTCTGGGTTTACCCTCCAACAGGGCTGGGCAGTGGGTTTCTCATCGACTTCTTCGGGTTTACCCTCCAGTGGGGATGGGCAGTGGGTTGCTCATCGAATTCTTCAGGTTTACCCTCCAGTGGGGCTGGACAGTGGGTTGCTCATTGACTTCTTAGGGTTTACCCTCCAGTAGAGACTGGGCAGTGGGTTACCCAATGACCTTTTAGGGTTTACCCTCCACCAGATACTGGGTAGTGGGTTACCAGATGACCTCTTAGGGTTTACCCTCTAGTAGAGACTATGTAGTGGATTACCCGACGACCTCTTAGGATTTACCCTCCAACAGAGACTGGGTAGTGGGTTACTCGATGACCTCTTAGGGTTTACCCTCTAGTAGAGACTGGGTAGTGGGTTACCCGATGACCTCTTAGGGTCCACCCTCTAGTGGGGCTGGGCAGTGGGTTACCCGAAGACTTCTTTCAGACTCAGTCCTTTCTACTAGGCTAGTCCGCGGCTTTCCTCTGTGACTACCGGTGCGAGAACCTTGCTGGTACGGGTCAGTGATGTGAAGGCTTTGACTTTGAGCAGACCTCTCGACTGGGTGACGGTGATGAGGTGTGGTTTGAATTTCCCCAAAACTCTCAAGTACGAGGGGAGCATTCCCCACCAGTACGTGTCCTTGAGATGAGACCTAAAACCGTGCGGGCAAGTCAGTGCCGCCCAAAGCGGATAGTGTCAAGGTACGGTGATTTGAGCCCCTTGACTTACAATTCGGAACAGATGGGTGGGATACTGGGCATCAATGGTGTTTACTTCTGGGACTGTTGGCTACTCACTTTCTTGGGCTGAGCTATGAGATGGAGATCCCCTTACGATCTTGTTCGGGTCCCTTGTTTGAGCATATGGATATGTATATACCTTGTTTCAGTACCCACTTCTTGGTTTTTGGTTACACTCCTTCCAGGAGAGGTGAATACGTGCTTACGTGTCTAGATTCTCATGGATGGACGAGTCTACTCTCCTGCTATAGGTAGTGAAGGCTCGATGGTAAGTTCATCTTCCCACCAATTCTAGCTCCTTGTGTTAGGACGAGTCTACTTCCTTCCTCTTGTTGGGTTGAGATCTACTCTTTACTTCACTCTCTATTGTACTTATTTACTATTACCTATTCGATATACTGCTCACTCTTCGGTACCTCCTTTGTTTCTCCCTCGAGACTTCGGGGTATCCTACTGAGTATTTTTATACTCACCCCTGCTTGGGATTTTCCCGCACTTGGTGTGACCTTGCAGACGATAGATAGGTTTCTCATGACTACATAGGAGCTTAGGATTTCGGGATCTTGGACCACATACGGTGGTAGTAGTCGAGTTCCAGGTGAGGGACCCTCCGAGCTGTTGTACTTTTGTTTACCTGTTGCCAGGTTGTTGCACTTTTCTGGTTGGGTGCATGTTTTTCCCTTTTCTTTTCAGTTTACCTTCAACACTCACTTTGTACTGTTTAGAGGTCTATGCACCCTTGTGGTTTGTTTATAGCAGTTGGTACTTTACTTTTACTTTTACTCTGCACTTCTGCATTGAGTGGGCTGTATGTGTGTGTACAGGTACTTAGGAAAAGGCCTCCCCGAGTTGTCTAGCCTTCGGTGCTTATCGCCAGCCCCTGACCTATGGAGGCAGGCTTGTGGTAGTCACAACTCAAGCCCGGGTAGGGTCAGGTCGTGACAAAGTGGTAACAGAGGTGGTTCGTTCCTTGGGACATTGTTTGGACATCCCTAAAAAGGAATTGGTTTGGATTTAGGGCAACTATGTCAACGTGTCTCGAGAGCGGCTCTCAGGCCAGGGAGTCCAGTGACGGTGCAGCGGCTGACGTATCTATTCACCAGGACCCTGATAACCCGCTTGTCAACTTGGCATGATGAGACACCCGTTGCAGGGAAAAATTGGTTTGTGCATCACATAGGATTGAGTCTTGACTGTCCTTCTTGAGTCATCTCCCCATTGTTGTTACTGTTATGTACATATATTCTCATCTAAATGTGGCACTCCTTGATAAAATTCATGATGTCTATATGAAGATAGCCATCTAGGATACCAGCTTTGGTTCATGACGACGACCCTATGAGCGATGAGGCCTCAGTCCAGGACCCATCATGTGAGTCCCTTTCTCTGGGTGGGACGGTAGCAGCACCCCCACCTAGTGAGCAGAAGACAGCTCCAACAGAGCAGACGGAGCTTGAGCACAGGTTGAGCGCACTCCGTGAGTTCCAGAGACAGAGATCACTGAGGTTTAGTGGTGAGCCAGACCCTCAGGCAGCATAGGTTTGGCTCGAGACAGTGGTTTGCCTCTTGAGGCTTGCACCGACACCAGAAGATCAGAGAGTGGCTTTGGCAGCCATCCTTTTCCATGGAGCAGCTGGGCGTTGGTGGAGTCTGGTGAATCAGTTACTTGATGAGTCGTCACTTTTGTGGGGTGACTTTCAGCTGCTGTTTCGTGAGGAGTTTTACCCCTCCTTCTTACACTTCGTTCAGATCTAGGAGCTCTTGCAGTTTCAGTAGGGAGGGATGACGATGATTGAGTACGCGACTAGTTTCACAGACCGTGCACGTTTTTACCCGGACTTGGTTCATGACGGCAACTTTCGAGTGCAGAAGTTTGAGTAGGGTCTCCACAGAGAGATTCATGCTACCATAGTACCCTTGGGAATTACCACTTATGACGAGGTGCTGGAGTAGGTGCTGGTGATAGAGAGATTCCTGTCATGCTCTACAGTTGGTGGTGGCAGAAGGTTCGACAGAGCTGAGACGTCTGCCGCAGCTAGCGGGTGTCGGCTGACAGAACCTCGACACCGGTGGCCTTCCCACTGCCAGTTTCGGAGACGTGGTCGTGCACCACTATGGCGGTAAAGCGTAGGGCCTCAGCTGAGGAGACCCTTCTGTTAGTGGACTCCGGGCTGTGGTTGTACACCACAGTGGCACCGGAGGGCACCAGGGTAGACCAGAGAGTGCCGGTGCTATGCTTGTGATGGGTGAGGTCACTTAGCATGGGACCGCCCGACTAGGTATGTTGAGAACTTCGGGCAGGCAGTAGGCACACCACCATGGTAGAGGCACCGCTGTGATTGGAGTAGTGCCCAGAGAGGTGGTGCTAGCGGAGGAGCAGGAGGAGCTAGAAGTGGGGGACGACATTATGAGGTCTTCCCATCACCACCAAGAGGTCCACATCAGGCTTCGGGAGATGACAGTTGGGACCGTGGACAACCGCGAGCTTTGGATGTCTACGATCCTGCAGAGCATAAGGTGGAAAGAGGTACACCCTATGACTCTTCTATTTTTTGCAGTAGAATTGTTAGGCCTTGTGTATGAAGTGCTCTTTTTCTCCCTACTCCTTGCTTGAGGTATTACCAGGGTGACGCAGGGCGTCAGTGTAACCCTGTGTCAGAAAGGTAGAAGGAATGAGATCTTTTTCTTTAGTCGATGGTGTCTACTCCTTCGCTCTTCGAGCGTATAAGAGAGTCTTGTTTGTGGGATACCGACTGTGAAATCTTGTGTGACCAGATATCCTTCGGTGTTTCACCATATGGATATTTTGAAGGAGGGAATCACCAAGCTTTGTCCCATTTCCAAACGGTGATTCCAGTCGTGGCATGCGACATGGGGGGGTTCGACCTGGGGAGGTGAGCTACCCCCGAGGGCCTTCGGTTCGTTTGAGACCGTGCGAAGGGATGGAGAGGTTCCCTACCGCCTTGCCCTAACCCCAAGGTCGGGAGTGGGTGCACGACGTCTCCCATGTGGATTACCTGAGGATATGTGTGCATGATCCTATGCACTTCATCGGAAAAGGCATACCTCGCGTGAAAATATCAAATCCCTTGGTCTGTGTGCGGTGACATAGGACTGTTCAAGAGTTCTTCTAGGTACGGGAGAGCCAGGTGTGGGCTTAGTACCCTGAGTTGTTCCCTGGTTTTCGTTTTTGGGGATGAAAAGCTTGAATGAGGAAATGATTTAAGAACCTTGTTTTTACCATAAAAGACTTTGGAATATTCTTGATGTTATTCCAGAGCAGCGCCTTCAGACAGCGTGCGATTCTGAGCCCTAGTGTGGCCGAAATTAAATTTTTAGTGCGTTCACACTGGACACGCCAAATAAATGGAATAAATCCTAAACAGTAGCTCGGATGGGAAAACCGAGGGAACCTTTGAGTCCTAAGTGTGACATTTACCCTAGGAGGGGTGTAACTTTTGTGTGCGTAACCCTTTTGTGAAAAATGCCACCAGGGGCGTTTTCATAATTTTATCGGCCTTGGTCATTAAATTTTATAACTTTTGGACGGGGCCTCAGATTAAAATTATGAGACCACCTTTGTGCTCGGGAGGTGGTTTTTACCCTAGGGTAGGCTTAAACTTGGCCCCGTCAAGAGTTATGGACGCGGGTCTTCGGGTGAGTGATTAAAAATTAATTAAAAATTTTAATTCATTTTTCTCTTCTTAATCCATAAACACTTCCCCTCCTCCCCTTTGGTATCCTCTGGTGGAAGGAGCTCCCAACTTCAACCTCTTCTCCTCCTCCCCTGATCCAAGCGGAAGCAACAACAGTGGTGGCGTGGCGAAGGATCGAAGCTTCGGGCTACGCCCAAGGAGGTAGGGATTTTTGTTTTGAGTTTTATTTTTAATCATCCCTCTTTGAATTGATATATATGCATAGAATCGCTGTTCAAAATTCAAGTGAATCCCATAATCGCGTATTTTATGATCTGATATTTCCGATTCATCTTTTGGATTTAAAATCTGAGTCCCGAGGCGTCCGCAGCGGTCCAGCAAAGTTTCGAGGTTATTTGGTGTTTTCTGGCGGTTCTGGCCGGTCCGACAGGCGGTCCGATGAGCTCCCAGGTGGCAGCGGCGAGACCTCAGGTGGGGGCAGTGGGCCGACATGGCGGCTCGGCGCAAAGGGCCTTCGACATCGGCGACTTGGATCAATCGAGCGGAGGCGAGGCCGAGCGGAGGCGGCCGGGTGAGCTGGGGGTGACGACGATGGCGCCAGCGGGGCACAACGACACGGAAGACCGGGGTCTTCATGACCCCGGCCAGCGGATAGGGACCCGCTCTTCTAAGGTCCCATGGAGAATCATCCGGACCGGCTGAGCCAGTCCGGGCAGTGCGGGCCGGCCCACGCGGTGAACCGCGTGCCGGTTCAGGCAGAGGGTGGGCCGGCCGAACCGGCCCGACCCACCTCGTTTCGGTCCATAACTATTAAAACGCCCCTAAAATGCAAACCAGGTGTCAGATTCGCAAGCCGTCTATGGAGACACATTCCTTGGATCTAGATGAACGTTATGAGATTGTCTCAGGGATTTTTAATTCCCAAGAAGGTGGCTCGGTGGCGCGACACGTCCGTTAAGTGGCTTAGCGTTTTTTTTTCCTGAGGATCTTGTTTTGGACGACGTGGGCACATCCGATGTCCGATTTGAGCACCTTCAGTGGAATTGAGACCCTAGAATCGAGAAGAAGTTTTCCAAGGGGTTTTCGAGCACTGAAGCCAGAGTTGAGGTGTGGGACCCACGAACCGTCTTTTGAGCTGCACGCAGCAATTTGTAACTTTTTCATCGGACGTCTGTTTGGGGCGTGTGAGTAGTCGATTCTGTGTGTTTTTCCGAGGGCATTGAAATGGTTCATTCCTCCCTCTTTAATTTAGCATGATGTTATGGGCCCCACGAGGTCCGTTTTGGGAGTTGGCGATGATTTCCATCTTTATCACCAGGAGTCCGATTCGGACAAGTGAATAGTCAATCTTGTGTAGTTTTCAGAGAGAATCACAATAGTGCGATCTGTTCATTGCACTTTGGGATCAGGATGTGGGTCCAACGAAGCACTTCTCGTGTGCGGTACGGAAAAATGTATCTTTTTCTCCGAACATCCATTCCACGCAAGTAAGTAGTCAATTTGACGTGTCTTTCCGAGAGGATTGCAATGGTGCGATGTTCCCGACTATTTTTGGGGCCGAGGCTCGGAACCATGGGACTCCTTTTGGGCGTAAAGCAGTGTTGAATGAATTTTATGTTGGATGTCCGTTGAAGGTGAGTAAATAGTCCATCTCGCATGTTTTTTCATGAGGATTACAACAGTGCGATCCGTTTGGATGTGCGGAGTCTCATCTGAGATCTTATTAAATGTGGAAGCATGAAAGGTGCTCCAGTGGTAGTTATTCTTACTGTGTTTGGAAGCGAACCCTTGGTGTGTGATCGCGTTCACTATCGCGTGAGTGAAGTTGATGTTTGAAGAGATGTGGTTGTCCATGCTAGGGCCGTGGAGGAAGCAAGTTGGCGAAATTGTGTTTACGCCTTTTTGCATTGACATTGGGTGCCGTGTGTACGATATACCTTGGGCTATAAATGTGGTATACTCTAGGAGTATATGGGAATTCTTTGAGGTACATGTTGTAGTTTTTACCTGAGAACATTTGTGCACTTGGTTTGGAGATGAGTTGGGGCCACACGTCGTGTGGGCCCCATGTGTGTGCCGTATTTTACTTTACGTACCTTTGACCTCTTGCGACATAGAGGGTCCTCCTGTTCTCGATAGTTTCGACCAACAGGGTTGAGTGGGTTTCCCCCTGGTCCTGTTCACGATGGTTTAGACCAACAGGGTTGAGTGGTTTTCCTTGGTTCTATTCTCGACGGTTTGATCAGTAGAGTTGTCTGGGTTCCCCTTTTTTCCTTTAGTCGTGTGGGATTTCAGTATCACGTCCCTTCATGTTCCCTAGTAGAGTTTTTGTGGATTCGGTGTGACCAATACATTACGTGGGCACCGATCCTCTACCCAGGAGGTTGTTTCCAGTAGGGATGGCCAGAGCAGTTCTGGGTTTACCCTCCAGTGGGGCTGGGCAGTGGGTTACTCATCGAATTCTTCGGGTTTACCCTCCAGTGGGGCTAGGCAGTGGGTTGCTCATCGACTTCTTTGGGTTTACCCTCCAGCGGGGCTGGGCAGTGGGTTTCTCATTGACTTCTTAGGGTTTACCCTCCAGTAGAGACTGGGCAGTGGGTTACCCGACAACCTCTTAGGGTTTACCCTCTAGAAGAGACTGGGCAGTGGGTTACCCGATGACCTCTTAGGGTTTACCCTCCAGCAGAGACTGGGCAGTGCGTTACCCGAAGACCTCTTAGGGTTTACCCTTCAGTAGAGACTGGGCAGTGGGTTACCCGATGACCTCTTAGGGTTTCCCCTCCAACAGAGACTGGGCAGTGGGTTACCCGTTGAACTCTTAGGGTCTACCCTCCAGTGGGGGGCCGGGTATTGGGTTACCCGATGAATTATTTCAGACTCAGTCCTTTCTACTAGGCTAGTCTATGGATTTCCTCCGTGACTACCAGAGCGGGACCCTTGGTGGTACGGGTCAGTGATGTGACAACTTTGACTTTGAGCAGACCTCTCGACTGGGTGATGGCGAAGAGGTGTGGTTTGACTTTCCCCATAACTCTCAAGTACGAGGGGAACTTTACCCACCAAGACGCGTCCTTGAGACGCGACCTAAAACCGTGCTGGCAAGTCAGTGCTGTCCAAAGCAGATAGTGTCAAGGTGCGGTGATTTGAGCCCCTTGACTTGCAGTTTGGGGCAGATGGATGGGATGCTGGGCATCGATGGTGTTTACTTCTGGGATTTTTGGCTACTCACTTTCTTGGGCCGAGCTATGAGATGGAGATCCCCTTACGATCTTGTTCGGGTTCCTTGTTTGAGTATATGGATATGTATATACCTTGTTCCAGTACCCACTTCTTGGGTTTTGGTTACTCTCCTTCTAGGAGAGGCGACGATGCGCGGGGTATGCCACGTGATTTCCATGTCTAGGTTCTCATGGATGGACGAGTCTACTCTCCTACTATAGGTAGCGAAGGATCGACGGGAAGTTTATCTTTCCACCGATTCTAGCTCCTTGTGTTAGGACGAGTCTACTTCCTTCCTCTTGTTGGGTTGAGCTGTACTCTTTACTTCACTCTCTATTGTACTCCTTTACTATTCCCTGTTCGATCTACTGCTCACTCTTAGGTACCTCCTTTGTT
This sequence comes from Viscum album, assembly GCA_963277665.1. NCBI lineage: Eukaryota > Viridiplantae > Streptophyta > Magnoliopsida > Santalales > Viscaceae > Viscum > Viscum album. The sequence continues at coordinate 324,906,852 of OY728139.1, read as the reverse complement.
GCTCCCTCGAGCTTTCGGGGTATCCCACTGAGTATTTTTATACTCACCCATGCTTGGGCTTTGCTCAAACTTGGTGTGCCCTTGGAGACAACGAACAATTTGCTCGTGACTACAGAGGATCTTAAGAGTTCAGGAGCTTGGACCACGCACGGTGTTCGTAGTCGGGTTCTAGGTGAGGGACCCTCCTAGCTGTTGTACTTTTGTTTACCTGTTGCCAGGTTGTGGCACTTTTCTGGTTGGACGCGTGTTTTGACCTTTTCTTTTCAGTTTACCTTCAACACTCACTTTGTACTATTTAGATGTCGATGCACCCTTGTGGTTTGTTTATAGCAGTTGGTACTTTACTTTTTCTTTTACTCTACACTTCTGCATTGAGTGGGCTGCGTGTGTGTGTACAGGTAATTAGGCAAAGGCCTCCCTGAGTTGTCTAGCCTTCGGCGCTTGTCGCCATCCCCTGGCCTATGGAGGCGGGCTTGGGGTAGTTGCGGCTTGAGCCCGGGTAGGGTTGGGTTGTGAAATAAAGAACTTCCCCATCCCTTTGAGGCAGTTCCCATAGTGCAACTTCCCACATTTTTTTCATGTGGGTCATTGAGTTTTCTTCCCACTTTTGTCATTATATCCTCTAGCATGAAACTCCATCTTTCGTTTCTTATCACCATAGCCATGGGAACATTCTCCAAACTCCATCTCCACTTTGAGAGAACATCGAACAACTTCTTCATAACTCCCAAAGTCTCAAATTGCAAGATCCTTTCGAAGGTGTGGTTTTAATCCACTAAAGAATATATCAATTTTAATATCATTGTTGATAACAAACCCCGAAGCGTACCTTGCAAGCCTTGTGAAATTCGATTCATAGGTTGTGACATATTCTCCTTCTTTTTTCTTGAGCTCTATGAATTCTCTCTCTATCTTCTTACGAAGAGTCCGTGGAAAATACATTAAGAAACATTATCTTAAAGTCTTCCCATTCCATCTCTTCAATTTCCTCCCTTGGCTTGGTGTTCTTAACAAAATCCCACCATTGATCAACTTCTCCATATAGACGATAAACAGCTAGGGTCACCTTCTATGTCTTCGAACAGTGAAGCACAAAAAAGATCTTCTCCATGGAGTTGACCCACTATTCTGCAACTAGTGGATCAGAAGATCCACTAAACGCCGGTGGTCGTTGCCGCATAAAACATTCGATAGAAAGTTGCTCCCTCTTTGGTGAAGAAGGACATTCCCCATTATTATGGTTATTGTTCATAACCTGAGATAATTGGGTAAGAATTTCCATGAAGTTTTGAACTCCACCTCCCAAATCACCAGGGATGTCGTTCAGGCAATCGTTGCATTGGCCCTCGCACGAGTTGTTGGCCTGATTTCTCATAGTTCCCACCATTTTCTAAAATAGAAAAGGTTAGAACAAAACATAAGTAAACAAGTCATGAATAAATTATTCATTTAAACAATTTATACCAAAAACATAACATATGGGATACCTATGTAAATATTCTTGTGTGCATGTTTGTACTTAGTCTCATGCTATAGGTTTTCTCTAGGGTTCACTAATCCTAATTCCCAAATTAACTAAACCTTTTATCTGATACCAACTATAGCGTCCCAGATTTTTCTTACATTACTATTAAATCATTTTAAATATAAACAACATAATAGTATTACACATAGAGGACCCAAAGGTTTAGTGTCTTGGGAAAACTAGGACCGTACATAACAATTACAACATCAAGCATAAAACATTTATTTAATTTCTTCTTCTCTAGATTATTATTGGCACTTGTCCTCTCCTTAGTAAATGTATCCACCCGAGGATATATACAAAAATGGGTGAGCTAAAATCCCAATAAAAGGATAGATAAGAAGAATATAACATGGGGTGAGCATAATCATGACATAGGCAAAAGATCATGAACATGAGAGGAGCATAAATAAAAGACTTAAAATGTGGAAATGCATAAAAAATGAAACATCATGTCTTAGTGTTTAACTACCACACATACTTTTGAAACAAACTATCATCTTGTTCACACATAATTTCACATTTACTCATGAGATTCATCACTTTACCCAATGCATTGGAGCACTGTATAATTCCGAGCACACCCGTCACATCATAACATTATCATTATCATGCTTTCCACATGGAACATATATCAAAAGTGAACATAAATAACCCATGGTAAGGAATGGGTTTCATCTCATAAGAATACATTCATAATCTTTGGTTTCCCAAAAGAAATAGGGAACAACATACTTGATACAAGAACCATCAACCATGAATGAGAGGTAAAAGTTGAGTTCTAAAAAGAATAGTTATTTTGGAAAACATTTGGATTGACATAAACTTCATTAGAAACTATATATATCCCAGAAAAGGTATGATAATGATGAAAAAATTATTTTTAAGAAGTGACCATACCAAATTGGAGTGAAAGAGGGAGAACCCGAAGGATGAAAGTTGGGTTTGAGAATTTCCCCTTACCTTGTATCCGAATGCTTCCTTCTCTTCAATGTCCTGTATAATGACATTATATTCATTAATTAGAAATAAAGAACCTTGTGTACATTAATATGGTTCATTATGGTTTCATTAAGTTATTTTATGTGCCTTTGGATGAGTTATAGAGTTTAAAAACATTATTCAGGAATGTTTGTTTTTATGGTTTTCTTGAGTGGTTCACTTGTATTCTAAAATTGAAGTTTGGGTAGAACATGGGTAAACATCCATAACTAATATTACATGTTATTAATGAAATTAAATAATTTAAAATGATATTATAATGAGACATATTATATACCATGTGGATGAATCATTAGATAAAAATTAAATGAAGATTGTTTGGGTTAATTTGGGCGGTTTTTGGATCACAATGAACTTGTTTTAATTTATCACTTAGAAATATGGCCATAAGTTAGTTCCAGAACTTTAAATAGGAGATAATACATATAAAATATTCTATTTCAACCATAAAAATGGTTTCATGATCAGATCTGAAGGTAGAAATGGAAGAAGAAAGCATGTCGTTCTTGAAGGTGATAAATTAACACCTCACGAACAACGTTCTCTTTAATAAAATAAAAGGAAGAAGGAAAGGGGGTTGGATGATATAATATACCATTAGCATCATAAAATTACAGTAAATGTATAATACTGGAGTTATAATACCATTTTTATGAAGATAGGTGGGGAGAGATCAAGAAATGAACTTGAACTTGAAAGAAAAATAAAGGAGAAGAGGGAGAGAAATTACCTCTTAAATCCTCCTCTTAAGATCCTCCTTAAGGAAGCTAGGCTTGGTATTTTGATGAGACCAGAAGATCTTGGACGTGGGATAGGGGCTAGGGAAGATGTTTGGGTAGATTTTAGAGAAGTATTGGAGCTTGAGAGGTGTGAGGAAATGAGGGTGTGAAGGGTAATATTTATAGTGGAGGGGAGAGGGGTTTCCTTAATATAAAATTCATTAGTTTATTCATTTCTCCTAAGACAAGGAATAGTGAGTCTTGAATGACCAAGAATAGTAATTTTATCATGTGATCCCAAACCAAGTGATCTTACATCAGCAGAACATCACACATGACTCTATAATTAGCTTATTTAGCTTATTTTTGTAAATTACGGTATTTCACTATTCATAAAAAATTCAAGCATTTCAGAAAAAATCCCAAAAATTTACCCCAACCATTTTTCAACATGTAGAATACAAAAATTAATTTTATTTTTCAAAAATAATCTTCTAAATATTATTAATTTTATATTTAATTAAAATCATAATTTACTAAAAAAACAGTTTTTAAAAGTTAAAACTGATTTTATAGTGCTTTCAAAAATTACACAGGGTCTTATAAAATTATATAAAAACTACAAGACATTGTTTAGATAATTTATGAACACATTTTAGGAAAATAAATTTTATTTTAAATTAATTAATTAATTATAATTAATTATTTATGACTTACAAAATACCAAAATGTTTACTAAGGTCAAATTATCACTTTATAAGATGTCTAAATTTTATTTAATTATTCATGGGTAAGGTTACTCTTTTGTTGGATGATTTACTATTCATAAGGGTCATAATACTATTCATAAGGGTATGTTACTATTCATTGAAAATTATTTTTGTTTCAATAGACTCCAAAAATCATCTTGAACACAACCGTGTATATCGGATTTTTGAAATTCAAAACACAGAAGTGACAAAATTATGTTTAAAGGTCAATTATCACTTAGTAGTTAATTATGTTGTGTTTTAATGTGATTTTATGACATAATTATGAGAAGGGAATTTCCATTGAAAAAATTTGGGTCGTTATAGTGCCAGCCTCGTCGCCGGCCGTTGCCGCCAATCGCCGCCCCTCGCCTCACCTAGCCATTCCCCGCCGACCCTCACCACCCCTCAGCTCACGGTCCCTCAGCGTGCCTCACTCTGCTAGGTATGATGCGATACTATTTTTTTTCTTTATTTTAAATATTATTTCAAGATTTAATATATATGTAATGGTTTTGATACAAATGGTGTGTTCTATGGGATAGTTTAACACCTAAACTAGGTTGTGGAAGTGATTATAAACCTCTCTTCCTAAGATCGCCATGTAATATTTCAACTAAAATCATGTATAATATAAAATCAAGAAAACTATTGTGTATAACTCACACTGAATAACACTACTGAAACTGTATTCATTCAATATGATTAATTATGATATCTAAGAGGCATTTGAATGATATGCCCCCACCATGGCGTATCAATGAGTTGAAGCTGAATCACTCATCTCATGGGCGTGACCCTCTCATATCTCATGGAATTATAGTGCCTCATAAGGTAATGAGAGAAGGAGGAAGATAGCTATAGGAATAAAGAGTATCATCTAGGAATGCACACCAATAAGGCTAACTACATCTCATAGTGTTTACATCCTTTATATAGGCCTCAATGAAACTCCTTGGGCCTTTTAAGAATTTACTCAATCATTGTGAAACGTTCAAGTAAAATATTCAGTTATTAACAACTCATAACCTATTGACTTAAACAACACCCATATATTTTTTAAACAGTCGACACTCTCCCCCTCGTCTCACAGTCCCTCACCGCGCCTTCCTCCGCTAGGTGTTTGACATGGATATCCAAATTCAGTGTTTTATTTTACACATATTTTGATGTGAAAAAGAATTAATACACCCTTTGAATATAGTATCTTGTGTGGTAATACTTAGGTTGTGTTGGATTAACGTATAGTGTATGGCTTCACATGACCCGCAATTGAAGGTGGTCATGTTTAGGCGATTCCTTGAGGTAGAGGAGTGGATGAATGACTATGTTTTTTAGAGGTTAAGTCAGTGGGTTAGCTCTATTAATACACATTGTTCACATTATTAAGTTTTTGATCAATATATTATGGGGTTTTATATATATTGGAGTTTTTAAAAGTTTTTCCATGATTTAATCACGCAATCAGTTGCTCACAAGGTTTTCCATGGACCAGTTATGCGATCAAAAAATGATCGAAGTCACATGATTAGGGTCAAATAAATTGATTCATGTGAAAGGATTTGATGAAATATATCATATGAAATGGTATATATAGAGTCGGTATCATGAAGGTGATATATTCCTAGGGTCATATACATAGGTTCTTGCAGGGAGGGTTATGTGTTATCAGTCACGTGCAGGAGTTATATGCTCATGGTTATGTTTCACCAGGGTTTTTGAAATTATATTTCTCAAAAAAGTATTCACATATACTAGTACTCAAATAGGTCATTATTAGTGAAAACATGTAGTATTGAACATATAAATTCATTGATTTTAAAAATCTTTTAAAGTTCTTAGTCATTGTCTAAGATTTATTTTGGTAAAATTTAATTGTTTTAGTTATTTATGGAATTAAATTCATGAATTGGAAATTCATTTTTATTTATGTATAGATTTGATTAGTGGCATATCATCTTATCTCTTGTTAATTTTAATTTACAATAAATACGGAAATGAATCCCGTTTAAGATTATATACCCTCAGTCAATGTTCATATCCAATGTTCATATCCTATGGTCATTATCCCTCTATTAAATATTGAAAACTCCTTTCAAAGGTGAATAAATGCAGTCTAACAGATTCATCTATTGGTATAAGGTTGTTGGTATCATACTTTTACATAATTTTTTGGTTTTTTATATTAGGTTTTTGTTTTTCCATATTACATACTTTCCTCGTATTTCTCTTAAAATAGATAAACCCCAAAATTAATCGTTGTAATTCAATTCTAGACATGAAAAGAGACCTTGATATCTGGTTGGAGGTTGACTAACTCAACCAAACCACCACATGGGTTAGTTTCACTATATTCCTTAATGACTTCTGTTCCCTTTGCGACCTAAGCACCACTAAGTCATTTTAGGATTTGATTTATCTAGTGAACTTTGATAAAGTGAGTTAATAAAATGATGTAGTGGAACAACTTATACACCATGTCCCCTCATATTATTTAGAAACTATATGGATTAAATGATTAAATTAATTGAATAATGGATTGAGTATTATTTTTTATCCTTGAATGTAGTTTGGAAGGAATGTTATTACATCATTAATAACATCTATAATATACATGAAATTACTTATTTTTATTATTAATTTAAGGACATGACATTCATTAACGTTCACTTGGAATATACAAACATGATGTTCCTTATTTATAATTGTAATTAACAGAAATGATACTTTATATTATTTATTTAGAGTATCTATACATGACATTCCTCTATTTTATTCATAATTAATGGTCATGATGTCCCATATTTTCAAAAATTAATTAATGGACATGATGTTACACATTTTCTTTTTTCAAATTAATGGACATGACATCCTTTTAAAACATAACACCATCACTATGAAATAGAGATAACTAAATTTATATTTACACTAAAGATCATAGGACTATCCTATATAGTTTTACATCCATCATGAAATGTAGAAAATATGGTTTCAATACATCCCCTTATATATGGAATTTATTTATATAGGAAAACCTAATTTAATATATTCATATTTTTTTAAACTGTATATATGAATCTCTTTTCCTTTTAGTAATAGTTATGTATTTTAATTTTTTTAATAATCTGTAGGTACATTGTGATATATATGGATAAAATATGGATTACATTACCGAGGAACGCACCTCAGTATGCTAAGGGTTTGGAGTGGTTTTTAGATTTTTAAATTTCCAATCGATCCATTGATGGGAGAATAAGATGTCCATGTACTAAATTTAAATTTAGAATATCGTTGAACATATATGAAGTTTATGAACACTTGATATTGAAGCACTTCCCTGCTCAATATTTTTGTTGGATTTGGCATGGAGAATCGAACGTTACAGAAAGGTTGAACACTGATGTCAATCCACAGAATGAGCTCCCAAATTCATTGACAATGAAAAATGAAATAAAAAACCTTATAAATGATGCATTAGGAATTACAAGACACCAACACCAACATCAAAACATATCAGAACAACCAGTTGAGTGTGCTACAAATAGCAATGTGACAAGTGATGTTTTTGAGACTGTAGGCCAAACAGATCAATATTGTAACATATCATTGGATCCTCCTATTGATTCTGTAGAGACGAATGTAAGAGAAAACTTAACTAAGAAAAATGTGTTTCATGGTTTAGTTGATGATGGAAATCAAGAGTTTTATATTGTATGTTTAAAATATTCAAAACTTTTTTTTTTCTGCTGAAGTTGTACCATATCAAATGCCTATGTGGAATTGCAGATAAAGAAATGTCCATTATATTGGAATTGTTGTGTGATGAATTTCCTAAAGAAAATATCCACAAGTATTTTTATGATATGAAAAAAGTTGTTAATAGGCTTGGTCTAAATTATATAAAAATACATGCATGTCCCAATGATTGTATGCTTTATTGGTGAGAGGATTCAAGCAGATAGGATTGCAAAAAATGTTCTTCTTCTAGATGGCAGTCAATGGGTGATGTTGGAAGTCTAAATCAATATACTACCATGAAGAAGAAGAAAATGAACACACTTGTAAAGGTTTTACATTACTTTACTCTAAATCCTTGATTGCAAAGATTACTCATGTCATCGAAAACCATCAAACACATGAAGTGGAATTATGTAGATAATAACAATGATGAGTTAATGAAACATCAATGAGATTAAAAATAGTGGAAGACATTTGATTCATTATATACTAATTTGTCATATGATCCTAGGAATGTTCTATAGGGATTGGATGCTGATGGATTTAACCCATTTGGGACTTTGAGTACTAGTTATAGCATTTGACTGGTTGTTTTGATCCCTTACAACCTGCCTCTGTGGATGTGTATGCAACAAACATCATTTATCATTTCAATAATTATTCCTAGAAAAAAATTCCTAGAAATGATATTGATGTATACTTGTAACCTTTAATTGAATAATTACAGGAGTTATGGAGCAATGGTGTTGAGACATATGATGCTTCTTCTAAAACAATATTTAAAATGCAAGCAGCTCTAATTTGGACCATTAGTGACTTCCCTGGACATGGGAATTTATCTGGTTGGAACAATTATATGGGGTTGGATTTTCCTATTTGTAAATTTGATTTTAATCCCAAACCTCTACCTCATAGAAGAAAATGGTGCTTCTTGTGCCATCAAATATTTCTCGATCCATCTCATTGATTTCAGCTCAACAAGTAAAAATTCAATGGTTTCATTGATTGTATAACACCTCCTAGTTTTGAAATATTGGAACAACTTGGAGATGTGGAAATAGAATTTGGAAAGGTGCATCATTTTAATGATAGTGGGAAATGAGTTCGAAGTACATCGTCACATGAAATCAGAACGCACCAATGGAATGAAAAAAGTACATTATTTAAACTTATGTATTGGAAATTTAATTTGTTGTGACATAATCTTGATGTGATGCATATTGAGAAGAATTTTTGTGACAATTTGATCTTCACATTTATTAATGATCATGGAAAGTCAAAGGATCATCTCAATGCTCAGAAATTATTACAAGCAATGAACATAAAGCGTGATCTCTGGCCATATGAGAATGAAAAGTATGCTCCAAAAATTTTTTCAATGAAAAATAGGGATAAAGATACATTACTTTGAATTTTAAAACATGTGAAGGTATCAGACAATGATTAGTGGTTTTTTTGACATGTTGGAAAAATTTGGAAACAATTGGTTTGTTTATGTATCATGTATGGCACAGAGTAGTCACCAAACATATTTTGTTTATGTATCATGTGTGGAACAGAGTAGTAACCAAACATATTTTCATTTTAGTTATGTTAGGATGTGTATATTATTATTTTATATGGTTGATTACTCAATAATGTTATATGGATTAGATTATTCTGTTATATAAACTCTGTACACAGTTTTTTTTAGGGTATTGGTACTGGGGCTGCAGAACAAGAAAAAATTTTTATTTGTAAATATACATTTAGCGGCAGTTTAAACCACTGATAAATTATACAATGCATGTATTTTAGTGGTGGTTTTTCAGTTTTAGTGGTGATTTTTGTGGGGAAAATTGGATTTTTTTAGCGGTGGTTAAAACCGCCACTAAAAAAGTTTGAATTTTTTCCCTAGAAATTGCCACTAAAACCTCAAAAAACCGCTGATAAAAAGGCTTCTATAGCACTTAAAAAAAACCAATATTATATTTAATAAACCACCACATATTGGTTGCTGACCCCAATTTAGCGGTGGTTTAAACCGCCTCCATATGAAAAAACCCGCTGCTATGCGGTGATTTTCTTGTAGTGAAGAATGGGAAAATGAAGTAATTAACACTCAAAACAATGGTAATACAAAAATATTATTAACAAAATGATAAAATATAGTCATATTTGATATCATAAATATGTATATGGTTCTGGTATAATTTAATAACATACTTTAACCATTATATAGTAGGTTAACACACCCTTGACTAACAGAAATTTTAAGGTAAAGGTTAATTTCACAATCTCTTTATTATCTGATATTGCTTATACGTAAGTATCTACCGGGAAATCCTTATCTTCCATGTCTATGTTTATTAAAATTTAATTTAAAATATTATTGACAATTTTTTAAATTAATTTTTACCCATGTTTGACTTTTTAAAAAATGTTTTGAAAGGAATCTTTATATTGTTCTCCAAATGAGGTAATTTATAACCTTTTCGAAAAATTAAGGAAAGAATGTTTTTTAACTTATACAGCGCAAGCGGGTATTTTCTGCCGTTATGTTTCCTTAACATTTTAAAGCTTCCCTTACAATATTATTTGGTTATTTTCAAAAGAAAATTTTTCTTTTATAATTTTGTGGCTTCTAAATGATTTCAAAGTAAAAAGGGTTATTTCCCTCAAAGAGTTTTAATGAATTTATTAAATTATTTTCATTTATGTCAACATCCTTTATTGAATTTTATGATTATTTGAGGTTGAATTATTATGATATAATTTTCTATATTATATTGAAGGGTTTATGATATATTTGACTGTGGATGTGCTATGTTTATACCATTCAAAGTTTATGATTAAAGTATTAACATTTCATATACTATTTTTAATATGAATGTTTATGTTACATTTCAACCTTTTCATAAAAGGAATGAATTGGACTTAGTAAGTGATGGGAGGGGCCCGCTATAGCCCCTCGATGCATCGGTAGGTCTCATGATACAAACTAGTATCTTGGCACAAGGCCTTAATGGTATAGTAATGGTATTGGCATGAGGCCTTGATGGTATAGTAATGGTCTGGGCATGAGGCCTTGATGGTATGGTTATGATGTCCACATTATGCATTTCCTCATTATGAGAATAGTTATTGATATTATATGTGATTATTCGACTAGTATAATATCCATGTGATAGTTTAAATGGAATTATTTGATTTATTCTTTGCATATTGTGCTGAAGATTATGTTTAAAAGGCTTGTGTTTCAGTTTTATAATTTTCCTTAAAAGTTTATGCTTATTTATGATAGCTTCCGCTATATTGTTTATCCTTACTAAGTATCTGAGCTCACCCTTTTCTTACATTTCATTTTCCCCAAGATTTGAAGAAGTATATTATGATTTACGTGCAGTGATAGTCTAAGGTATATGAGTGTTTTCAAAGGGGATAATTTGATGCCTTTCATTTCAAGATGTAATGTAAAACTTATGTTTGTATCTAGTATTTTCAAGGCTATTAAACTGATTAGTCCTCCAAGTTTTGATTTTCTTGTGATCATTCCAATTTAATAAAATAATGCACTAGCTTTGGGTAACTGGGGTTGGGGCGTTACATGAACCTTTGGCGTGCTTTGATGAGGTTGCATCGCCACACCAGTGGTGAGGCGCACCAGGTTTGCCTCACCTCACGTCACGCCAAGGCACATGCCTTTGACAACAATGTCATAATCTAATATATACTTCTTTACCACATAATGAAACTCATTCTTAATATTTATTCTTAAAATTTTAATCCCTTTAAGAGCATTACACACACACACACCCATATATATATATGACTAAAACATAGTACATATGATCTGAGTATAATTATAAATGGTTGAAATGAAATACTTATCACAATGCATTGATTTATACTTAGAGGGTCCATATATATCACAGTGAATAAACTCTAAGGTTTATTTCATTTAAATCTCTAATTTATTATTTTAATTATTAAAAATTTCACCATTCTAATTAGTAAAAAATATCTATCAATTTTATCTTGTCATTATAAAAACATCTCAAACCACCCTTTTTAAGTTAGTATTTAAATGTCTCATTTTCTAATATGATCAATTTTTCACTACCCCAAATCGATTTACTCTTTCAAACACAATTACCATAAATTTTTACTGACCCCAAATTAGATATGATTTTTCTAGTTTTCTATAAATTTGTAAAAATATATCCATCTTTAAAATGATAACCCACTCATTAATACTTCTTAAAAATCACTTAATTTCCTCCATCACACATCTAATAAACACTGTATGTTTTAATTTAATCTATCTAAAAAAAATAATATTTTAAAATTTCCTTTTATTTCCAACATATTTTAAATGAAAACAATTTATCTTAAGAGATATGCAATTTCTAAAATAATAAGTACCCTTTGAACTTTTCAAAAATATTTAATTACATCAATTTACCTATCATACGTGAGATAAAAAACCAGTATTTAATATGAAAGGATGTCTCTTTTGTAAATCCTTTAGTGTGTCATTAATAATAAATTCCTCTTACATTCCATTATTTTTCATATAATAATTTTCCAATTATCTCTTCACATTCATATATGTTTTTAAGAAATCTTCACAATCTTTCATACAACCATTTAATTTGTCACATGTTCAATAGAGTTCATTCAATAGTTGAAATTCACCATCCAATTTTACTTATGATGATTCGAATCACTTTAAAACTATTTTTTGTAAGAGTGGGTCATCTCCCCTTTAACTTAAAACCCATATATCTTCCATAATCACTTTTATTTATCTCATTATGACTAAAATTTTATACTATGTGCCCGAAATCACCACAAAACCCATACTAGACATGAAAATGAAATTTTCTTATAAAGCACACTCTTTGTCTGATTAAAAATAATACTTGTTTTCAACCTATCTAGACATAATTCTTAAATAAATTTATCAACTAAAATTTTTGATATGTTTAAAACCTTTATCGTTATTAGGTATATTCTTTTCCTAAAATTATTTTTTCCATTCCTTATCAATTTTTTAATTGAAATTGAAATTATAATTTTGAGATCTTTTCAAATATTTGATATACCATTAATATTAAATGTAATAATTCCTTAGGTTTTTACACCACTTCTTCCAAAAAATAGAATGGAGGTTATCAAATTCTATATATGTTGGAATAATTATTAGAAATTATTTTTAAGTATTAATCATTTTAGGTCTACATGTATTGGTTCCACCCCTTGGAATCTCTGATTACCATCCATGTATATGAAATAACTCTTTATTTATTAAAATATTTTATCAATACATTTTCATATCTTCTAGTTGATGGAATGAGAGTTTATTATTATTGTTTATCATATTTGGGTTTCTTATTACTCATTAATTTCCTAAATTATATTTTCATTTGTTTATGGGATTTAATAAAGTCTTGATGACTCATTTTAATATAGGCAGGACTAGTCTTAGTTAGAGGATTTAAAGTATTAAAAGTGATATTTCTCCTATAAATATAGAATTCATAAAGGCCCAAAGGATTCATATATCATAACATATCCTCATCGAGACCCCTTGAATTGTAGAAAAGAACATGTATGTACCCCAAATCCCACCTTTAACAGGTCACAAGTTAATAACTAGTACCAATGGTGTAATTCTCAAAAATGGGAGTCATTACCCCTTTTAGAGAACACAATGGAGAACAACTGTTATCCTCATTAGATTCATCTCCCGAACAGTTACTATTTAATTTTTTTGCTTGAGACTCATTCCTCATCTCTTTTATGTTTCTTGTACTACTCCAAGCAGTAGTCATCCCATGGATTAATACTTCTTAGAATATTTCAAGTAGCATAGGTGCATGTCCACAAGAGATGGAGGATGAATGTCAAACAACAAAATGTAATGATAACTGTCTGGGAGATGAGCTGATGAGGATGATAGTTGTCTATAAATTTCAAATTTGGATAAATTCATAGGATAACACCTACCATAGTGGAATAATTATTTTCTTAAATTCAATCACCCATTTTCTTCAAATCATACTAAAATTCTTTGAAATAATCAAATGTTGGGTTTCCCTTATTAGAATTATCTATAACTTTCACCTTTGATAATGAATATATTATGTGTATTTATTTATTTATTTTACAAAATGAATATTTTATAAAACCAATAAGATGGATATTAATCGAAAATGGATGCACACTAATCATTTAAAAAAAGAGTATAAAGACAAAGTTAAATAGTTTCTTAAGTTTGCAACAAAGCATGCATAAGACCCTTCTCAAATCCTTTTTCCATGTTTACATTATTGTTATTCAAGAAAAATTAGTCCGAAAGATTTGGGAGAACATTTGATTTGTCATAGAATAGATTAGAGCTATAAATGTTGGACTAAACATGAGAAAAAACTAAACATGCACACTGATTAGGATGATATTGTGGTTTATGGATCATTTGATATGAATAAATGTATAAATGATGATGGAGATCACATGGATAGAAATTGAAGATGACCTTCATGATTGTTAATTTTTTTTGAGAAGTTAAATATATATTCTAAGAGATAATTATATACCGGTTGTACTAAATACACAACAGTGTTAGCTGTATTAAAGTTATATAATTTGAAAGCTGGAAACGGATGGAGCGACACCAGCTTTACAAAACTACTTGGTATCGTTAAATGATATGATACCACAATAAAATGAACTACCATATTGAACATATGATTCTAAAAAAATGATACATTCAATGGGAATGATCTCAAAAAATACATTCTTGTCAAAATGATTGCATATTATTTCACAAGGACCATGAATCACTCATAAAATTCCCTAAGTGTGGCGCATATTGATACAAGAAAAATGAATCAAGTCCTTTGAAATCTGTATGGTACTTTCTTATCATTCCACATTTTAGAAGACTATATGTATGTCAGGAAACTACGAGACAATTTACATGACATGCAGATACAAGAATTAAAGATGAGAACCTATGTTATCCAATATATTCTCCTAAGTGGAAGAAAATTGATTACAAGTATCCTGAATTTGAAAATGAGCTGAGAAACTTTCATCATGCGTTATATACAGATGGAATAAATCCTTTTGGTGTACAGAGTAGTAATCATAGTACATGGCCCATCATATTGGTAAATTATAACTTGCCACCATGGTTATGCATGAAGTGTAAATACATTATGTTTCCTCTACTTATATCTGGACCAAATCAACCTAGTAATGATATTGATGTCTATTTGGCTTCATTGATCAAATATCTGAAATTGATGTGGGATACAAGTTTTAAATGTATGATTCTCATAGAAGTGAAGAATTAAAATTGAGTGACATTTTGTACGGAATGATAAATGACTTCCTCGCTTATGGAAATTTATCAGGATATAGAATTAAAGGAATAGTGGGGTGTCCCATTTGTGAAGAATAGACACACTTAGTTCGGTTGAAACATTCCTAAAAAATTGTGTTTTTAGGACATCATAATTTTTTACCTAGACGACATAAATACTGATCCTGAATGACAATATTCGATGGGAATATCAAAAAATATACAACACTGTCTCCACTAACAGGTGATCAACTGTTCGATAAATTAAACAATATTGACACTGTTTTCGATAAAACATTTTAAAAAAACCTTATGAAATCAGGTTGGAAGAAGAGATCAATTTTCTTTGAATTACCATATTGTAATTGTTTATATGTTAGACATTTTCTTGATGTCATGCATGTAGAAAAAATGTATTTGATAATGTTATTAGGAAATTACTAAATTTTTCCAGAAAAATGAAATATGACATCAAGGCTAGGTTGGACATGATTGACATGGGGATAAGGGAAGAGTTGGCACCAGTGAAGGGTGAAGGGTGAAATTTTCTTCCTCCAGTAGATTACACTCTATCTAGATAGGAAAAATTTCAATTATGACTTTTCATTAATAGTGTAAAAGTTCTAGAGGGGTATTCATCAAATATTAATAATGTCGCATCAATGACTAATTTGAAGTTATAGGGACTAAAATCACATGACTATCATGTTTTTATGAAAGATTTGATGTCTGTTACTTTCCATTACATTTTTCCTCAAAATGTATGACATAAATTAATCAGAATTTGATTATTTTTCAAATCCAAATATAATAAATTTATAGACCTGAAAGAGTTTCCAATCATGAATAAGGAGGTTGCAATCATATTATGTGAATTAGAGATATTCTCCTCACTACCATTCTTTAATATAATGGTCCACCTGATAGTTCACTTGGTTAGAGAGGTTCAACTATGCGCTCCTATCCATTATAGATGGATCTACCCCATTGAACAATATATGAAGAATTTGAAAGGGTATATTAATAATCGAAGTCATCCAGAAGGTTGTATTACATAAAGATATATTATTGAAGAAGATGTTGAATTTTCTACTGATTACCTATAAGATGTTGACAGTATCGGTCTCCCAAAGTATTGCTATAGTGGATGCCTTATGGGTGAAGGGATTTTTGGAAGAGATTTTGTTACAATTACCTTGATAGAGTGGTAGTAGGTACACCTTTACATTTGACACAATAGTGAAGATGTTTACTATACATTTAAGCCCACAAAGAAATTCTTAAATATTTAAATCCATTAAGGGGTGAAGAATGGATATCAAATACACATAATAAATAGTTTATAGGATAGTTTTGAGATAAAATTTATAAGGAGTTATATAAAAATCCAAATTCAATTTCCAAATAACTTCGATGGCTAGCTAGGGGACCAAATGAAAATGTGATATTTTACACTGGTTTTGTAATCAATAATTATACAACCTATACAAAAGAACATGATGAATGAAATATAATTAAAAATAGTGGTGTTATGCTTGTGGATGAAGTGATGTACATATCTGTTTCCAAGGATAGAAACACAATTTATGCAAATATGTAATATTTTGGCATTATCAAACAGATATACGAGTTGGATTATACAACATTTCAAGTGATAATTTTATGTTGAAAATGGTTTGACAATATGAGTGCAGTGAAATTTGATGAAATGGGATTCGTGAAAGTGAATTTAAGCATGGAAGGGAAAAAATACAATCCTTTAATAATAGAATCACAAGCAGTTCAAGTATTTTATGTCTCATATCTAATAAATAAGAATTGGTCGATTGTCCTACTAGTGACTAAAAAAAATATCGGGTCTGATGAAAATTCAATTGAGGAAGACCCTTTCATTGAGAGATCATATTTAGTTCATATTGATACCAATATAGAAAATGTCTTGTACATTAGAGGGGTCCACAAAGAGGGGATTTGGATTCTCGATAGAGGAAACAAATCCCTAAAACCTTAAAAAAAGAAACACAGTTTAATGAGAAGACAAAAGTTTTTTTAATATACTATATTTTTCCTCATAATATAATTTGTTCTCTACTATATTAACATAATATAAATTAAATGCTTGACTACTCATGCAGGAAATGTCTTCTTCACATGACGATGTTACCAATCCTGCGGAAGAATATACTATAATGAAGGAAACCCTTTGGGAAGATGTAAAGGTAATATTACAATATAATTTCTCTATTTTACTGAAAAATTATATAATGAAACATTAATTTAATTTTAATTGTTCCTTATATAGTTCATTTATTTTATAATATTCATGTCCATATTTATTGCCTTTCTGCACCAAAACTTCCACAAAATTCTTCCCCCTCAAAACCTTTTCACCCCTATAGTGTTGGAATTTATCACTTTCATTCAAGTTCCCTCCACTACCTTTGCAGAAATAGAAATGATGCTGCCTTTACTCAATCACAGAGGTAATATTGATGTTGGCATAATAAAATCATTTTCCATAGAATTAATGTACTATTTCATATTTATGTTTAATTTATTTCTTTTTAGTATGACTAAATAAGAATTGTTTTCTTATATAGGTGGATTGTTTTGTTTGAGTTGGGGTGGTTTGTTTGAATATGCTCATACTCGTGAGACATTGGACTTCGAGTCTACAACTAAGATAATGAAAATAAGAAAATGAGTCAAGAATGTATATAACCATCATGAAAAGATAAATTCCTACTACTTATTTAATTAATTTTGTCATCATTTTATCTACTATTTTTAAGTTAATTTCTTTATTATTTTTATCTAATACTTATTTAGTTTTTTATAAATCTTTTGGGAAGTCATGTTTTTATAGTTCCTTTATTTTAGAATATTTATTTCCATATTTCACGCCTTTTTGCACCAGAACTTTAATAGATTAATTATCCCTTAAAACCTTTTCATATTTGCAGTGTTGGAATTTATCACTTTTCTTTAGTTCCCCCCACTGCCTTTGTAGGAAGATCAACGATGCTACCTCTAATCAATCACAGAGGTAATATTTATGTTTTCACAATAAAATCATTTTACATATAATTAATATATTATTTTATATTTATTTTTAATTTATTTCTTTTAGTATTACTTATATAATAATTGTTTTCTTATATAGGTGGATTCTTTTGTTTGAATTGAGGTGGTTTGTTCAAATATTCTCATTCTCACCAGATATTGGACATTGAAACCGCAACTGAGATAATGAAAACACGAAAATGCATCAAGAATACATACAACTATCATGAAAATTTGAATTATTACTACTTATTTAATTAATTTTTTCATCATTTTATCTACTATTTGTAAGTTAATTTCCTTATCATTTATATCTAATAGTTATTTGATTTTTTTAAAGATCTTTTAGGAATTGATATTTTTCTTTCAACTATCTGCAACATGCCACAAAAGAGATAAAATTTTTCTTTCCTACCAATGTTACTAGGATTTCCATTGTCTTTATTTGTTGAACTACAACACTACATATTGAGTCAACGTTCTTAGCCAAAAATGGGTTTTCAGCTAAGAACAACGACTCAATATGAAGTGTTGGTAGTTGTAAAAAAAACCCAATGGAAATGTGGTAACATTAGAATTTGGGATTTTTTGAGACTTTTGGATGTGTAGGAATCAATCGAAACTCAATCCGACATACGATGTGACTGGTATGACTCAAAGTACTTCTTGTTATTCAAAATTGACATTAATTTTAGTAAATAAGACAAATTACATACTCAAAACTGAGAAAAAAATATTTGGATTATTTTTATAATTTACGAAAATGATCCATAATTCATTTTTGATGTGTAGAAATTAGCCTCACCTCAATCTGATACACAATGTTCCTGATATGACTCAAAGTGTCCGTTATCACTTTAAAATTGAAATTTAATTCAAAAAGTGTCACTCACTGAAAACTAAGAAAACATGCTCAAATTGTCTTGATAATTTATAAAAATTATTAATAATTAATTTTTAATGTGTAGGAATCAATTTCATGTCAAACTGATACATGATGTGACCAGCATGAATCAAAGTTCATGTTTCCAGTTTAAAATTACATTTTAGTAAAAAAGACAAGTGATTTACTAAAAACTAATAAAATGAATTTATATTGTTTTGATAATTTAGTAAAATTATAAATAAGTTATTTGGTACATCCATAAATCATCATCACCTCAATCTGACACATGACGTGACCGATATGACTCTAAGTGTGTCTTTTTATTTAAAATTGACATTAATTTTAATAAAAAAGAAAACTAACATACTCAAAACCAAGAAAATGTATTATTATTGTTTTGATACTTTAGAAAAATGATCTATAATTTATTTGTGACATATAGGAATCATCCTCACCTTAATCCAATATATGATGTTCTCAATATGACTCAAAGTGTCCATTATCAGTTTAAAATTGACATTTTCATTCAAAAAGTTTCACTCACTGAAAACCAAGAAAAAAATGCTCAGATTGTATTTATAATTTATAAAAAATGATTCAAAAGTAATTTTTTACATGTAGGAATTATTCCCATTTCAAAACGATACACAATGTGACAAGTATGACTCAAAGTGTGCCTTTTCATTTTAAAATGACATTTTAGTAAAAAAGAAAAGTGATGTACTCAAAACCAAGAAACACATTAAAATTGTTTTTATAATTTATTAAAATAATTAATAATTCATTTGGGACATGTAGGAATCATACTCACCTCAATATAATGCACGGTGTGACCGGTATGACTCAAAGTGTATATTTTTATTTAAAATCGACATTAATTTTAGTAAAAAGGAAAACTGACATACTTAAAACTAAGAAAACACATTAATATTGTTTTTATTATTTAGTAAAATAATCCCAAGGTCATTTTTTATGTGTAATAGTTATCCTCACCTCAATCTGATACATGATGTGCCCGATATGACTCAAAGTGTCCGTTATCAGTTCAAAATCGATATTTTAGTTCAAAAAGTGTCACTCACCAAAAACTAAGAAAAAACACTCATATTGTATTTATAGTTTATTAAAATGATTCATAATTCATTTTTGATGTTTAGGAATTAGTATCATTTCAAACCAATACACAATGTGATTATTATGACTCAAAGTGTATGTTTCCAGTTTAAAATGACATTTTAGTAAAAAAGAAAAGTTACGTACTCAAAACTGAGGAAAAAAATTATAATTGTTTTGATCATTTAGGAAAATAACCCATAAGTAATTTTATAAGTGTAGGAATCATCCACACCTCAATTTTATGCACAATGTGACTAGTATGACTCCAAGTGTGTCTTTTTTATTTAAAGTTGCTATTAATTTTAGTAAAAATGAAATTAATATACTCAAAACCAAAAAAACGTATTCATATTGTTTCGATACTTTAGTAAAATGGTCTATATTTAATTTTTGATTTTTTTGAATCATCCTCACCTAAATATGATACATGATGTGACTGGTATGACTCAAAGTTTCTATTATCAATTTAAAATTGACATTTTAGTTTAAAAAGTGCCACTCAATTAAAACCAAGAAAACATGATTAGATTTTATTTATAATTTAGGAAAATGATTCATAAGTAATTTTTGACATGTAGTAATCAATATCACATCAAACCAATATACGATGTGACCGATATGACTTAAAGTGTGTGTTTCCAGTTTAAAATGACATTTTAGTAAAAAAGATAAGTGACATACTTAAAACTAATAAAACGAATTCATATTATTTTTATAATTTAGTAAAATAATCCATAAGTCATTTGGGACATGTAGGAATTAGTTTTACCTCAACATGACACACGATGTGATCGATATGTCTCTAAGTGCGTCTTTTTATTTAAAATTGGCATTAATTTTAGTAAAAAAGACAACTGACATACCCAAAACCAAGAAAACACATTTGAATTGTTTTTATTCTTTAGGAAAAAAATTTATAAGTCATTTTTTATGTTTATTAATTATCCTTACTTCAATATGATACATGATGTGCCTGGTATGACTCAAAGTGTCTATTATTAGTTTAAAATCAATATTTTAGTTCAAAAAATGTCACTCACTAAAAAATGAGAAAATGTGATCATATTGTCTTGATAATTTATTAAAAAGATCAATAAATAATGTTTTTACATGTATTAATAAGTATCACATCAAATTGATACATGATGTAACCGCTATGACTCAAAGTGAATGTTTCCAATTTAAAATGACATTTTAATAAAATAGAAAATCGACGTACCCAAAATGGATAAAATACATTTAGATTGTTTTGATACTTTAGGAAAATGATCCATAAGTCATTTAGGATGTTTAGGAATCAATTAAACCTCTATCTTATGCACAATGTAACTGGTATGACTCCAAATGTGTCTTTTTATTTAAAATTGACATTAATTTTAGTAAAAAAGACAACTGACATACTCAAAACTGATAAAACACATTCTTATTATTTTTACACTTTATTAAAACAATACATAATTCATTTTTTGATATTTAGAATCATTCACACCTCAATATGAAACACGACGTTCCCGGTATGACTCAAATTATCCGTTATCAGTTTAAAATTGATATTTTAGTTCAAAAAGTGTCACTCACTAAAAACTGAGAAAACATGATCAGATTGTCTTAATAATTTAATAAAATTATTAATAAGTCATTTTTTATGTGTAGGAATTATCCTCATATTAAACCGATACATGATGTGACTAGTATGGCTCAAAGTGTGTGTTTTGAGTTTAAAATGACATTTTAGTAAAAAAGAGAGGTGACAAACTCAAAACTAAGAAAACACATTCTTATTATTTTGATACTTTAAGAAAATGATCTATAGTTCATTTTAGACATGTAGGAATCATAAAAACCTCCATACAATGCATAGTGTGATTGACATGACTCCAAGTACGTCATTTTATTTAAAATTAACATCAATTTTAGTAAAAAAGATAACCAACCTACTCAAAATTGAGAAAACACATTTAAATTGTTTTGATAATTTAGTAAAATTATCCATAAGTCATTTTTGATGTTTAGGTTTTATCCTCAACTCAATCTGATACACGGTTTACCTAGTATGACTCAAAGTGTCTGTTATCAGTTTAAAATTGACATTTTAGTTCAAAAAATGTCCCTCACTAAAAACTAAACAAATGCACTCAGATTGTATTGATAATTTAAGAAAATTATTCATAAGTCATTTTTGACATATAGGAATCAGTCTCACATCAAATCGATGCACGATGTGACCGATATAACTCAAAGTGTGTGTTTCCATTTTAAAATGACATTTTAGTAAAAAGACAGGTGATGTACTCAAAACTAAGAAAACACATTCATATTATTTTTATACTTTAGGAAAATGATTCATAAGTCATTTGAGACATGTAATAATTGGATGTACCTCAATCCAATACACGATGTGACTGGTACGACTCTAAGTGTGTCTTTTCAATATATAAGTATTATTTTAGTTTAAAACGTGCATCACATTTCCAAAACTGAGAAAATGAGCCTAGATTGATTTATCATTATTCTATCTATTAATACTTAATTAATTTACTTATCATTTTTATCTTATACTTATTTAATAAATTTTCACATATACAATGCTTGAAGATGAACAATAATGGCGTGACATTCAAGAATCAACCACAACTCAATCAGATACATAATATTCCTAGTATGACTCAAAGTTTAGTTTAGAACTAAAACTTTTTGTTAATTTATTTCTTTATATTATTACTAACATAATAATTTTTTTTCTTATATAGGTGAGTGATTTTTCTCAATCAGGGGTGGTTTGTTCTACAATATCATAAGTCATGGTCACAATCCAAAGACAAAGGAAAATTGATGTTTTTGAATGTATGTAATAATTTTTACTCATGTAATTATATAATATAATGTTTGAAAAATCTATAATATAATGTTTTTTTTCTTTTATTTGTGTTTTAAATTTAATTTCATTTAAATTTTTTATTGGAAATTTATTTTTTTGATTTATGGTGGTGTTATCGGTACAATAGTGTGCTTTTACAACACACTACACTGGTGTTGCAGTATGTTGTTACAACACACTATAGTATACCCCTTTATCACTGATTTTTTAGTGATGATAAAATACTAGGGTTTTTAATATCACTCCGGTAGTCAGATCTTCTCCAGTGCTGATAAAGTCCATTTTAGTGCTGTTAAAGGCCTATTTTTTAGTAGTGGCATCCCCATTTAGTGCATAGTTATATGTATTTGTGTGTCTTTTAAGTTTTAGTTTTTTGTGCTATTTCCTTTCATTTTTCCATCTCTAAAATTCATTTTTTTGTTTGAATTCCTATTCATTTTTCTTTCCCTTTTCATTAAAATTGATTTTTATACCAAACAGAGCCATGTGCATTATTTCATGCACATGATTCAATTTTAATGGAAATGAAAATTGAATGGGAAAGGAATGATGAGTTGGAATTTGAAAAATAAATTATGTTGGGTATAACTCAAAAAGGAAAGGAAAATGGTTGAAAAAAACATATTTAAAAAAATGAAAATGTAGAACTCTCCACTTGGAAGGGAGAAAAGAGGTAGTGATGACAGAGGTTGGGCCAATGGAGAAAATGCATTAAAAAACTATGATTTTGATGAGATATAGTATGGGAATAGTGATGAGAGTAGGATTGGGAGTAGTGGTAGGAGTATAGGCATTGTAGGACTATGATCATGGTAGGATAAAGAGTGGAAATGGTGCAATGGAAAAAAGGCATGAATGTCTTGATATAGGAAATGCATGGTAGACAATAACCATGGAAATCAGATCATATGATAAGAGAGAATTATCCATGAAATGTTTGGAATTTTGATATTTTTTTAGAGATACTTTTGTCTAAAAATCATTTTCCCTCCCTATAGTTGACATTTCATTCATTTTTTGAAATGATTTTTTGTTTAATTTATTAAGGGAACCATCGATACCTTCCATCATACAAAACACACAATTCCTAGATTTCCATTTCCTTTTCCATTTATCCACCCTTCTTTCCAGCATACCCAATAGGCCTAAGAGTCTTCTCCCCTAAATGATCCTCCTTTTGTGGTGGGTTGGTCATGCTGGGATTAGTGATAACCCCTAAGGACTGACCATTCAATTGTCTCTCCACCATCTTACAACACTTGCACTGAGACCTGTCTTTTCCATCACCATTCTTAAATAAGCATATGTGTGCTATTTTTTTCACTGAAACCATTGCACATCACTATAAACATACACCCTTCATTTTTTTTGTTAAAAGTGTTACAAATATTCACTAAAACCAAACCACAATATGGTGGTATAAACCAAACTATGGTTTCTACTAGCGTAAACCATGATGTAGTGATGGTTACTACAATGTGGTTTTATGCATAACAATTCATGTGTTATGAAATAACATGTGACTTTTCCTCTTTCTCATACTACAAGACATCATGATCAGTTTGATCATTTGATGATGATAATAAGAGGATTTTTGACATCTAAAATTATTGTTTAAATGTTAAACAGTCAATAGAGGAATTGAACCTCATGTTAAAAAGGGGTTTAATAGTTTTAAACATTTGAGTAACGTTTCATAAATTATTGAATGTTTTTGAAACATTTGGAAAACCAAGGAACTTTCTTGATGGTTATAAAGAGGTTAAATACTAATGAAAAGTTTATTTATCAAAAAAAATACTAATGAAAAGTGTTTAATGTGATTTCCATTGGACATCACATGAGATCTCCTTGAATTGAGGCACATCGAAGCACTCATTTTCTTTAATAATTTGAACCAAAAGTTCTAGAAGACCGTAAATTAAAGGAAGTCCCTCCCAATTATCAGGAGATTCATACAACCCATGAATATCCTAAGAGGAAGGATTCTATTGACAATTTATGAGTGATATCTACCAAGCTTGTGTGGAAGAATCTTGGACATATTAGATAATTAGTGTAGAATAATCTTTGATATATTAGATAATAAGAGAAAGGTACGCATTATTCATCTGTATTTATTCAATTCAAAATGTATATATCGATCGTGTGAAAAAATTGGTTTTGGTTATTTATTTCCATGGTGTTTGAATAAGGTTTTAGCCCTCCAAAACCCTTTAGTGGTATTAGAGATAGATAAAGAAACCAGAAAAATGCGGTTTTATAGAACCACAACATGTTTTATGAAAATAGTATTGGTTTATTAAGTTTTCATTAACCACAATGAGTTTTTAAAATAAAACAAGTGTGGTTTTATAAAAGTTATAAAACCATGTCATGATTTATGAAAAATGGATGTGGAAATAGTTTCATGAAAATAGAGCATCATAAAATGACTATTTTTTCATGGTTCATAGGGAAAATGGTCATGGTTTGTATCAAAATATGATTTCAACAAGAAAACCACTATACATCTGAGTGAATCCACTTTATGGTTTCATAAGTCTGAATTTTAAATTCACTTCTAGATTCAGTCTTTCCAAATATAAAATGTTCACAGTTCCCATGGAAAGTGTCATCACCATAGAAGAATCACGCCATGATTTCTATTAAAAATAGTTAGAGTTTTTTATTTTTAAAGAAAAATTATTTTTCATAAAATTCTTAAATACCATCATCAGTGCTGGTTGTACCAAATTTTTTGGTGGATTTTATATAGGTTTAAAATTGAATTAACATAGTAAATTTATAAAGTGTTTATAAATTATAAATTGAATTGTTCATAAATAGTGATACGAATTGTTCATATTAAAAGGACTTATTTATAATTTTATTTGAACCATATAAAAAGGTTTTTTTTTTGATTTTATTAATGTTTAAATAAAATGAAATATGTGATATCAAGTTTATGTAAATTGTTTTTATAAAACGTGATTTTTTATATGATTATAAAAGTTTTCATAAATATCGTATATTTTAAAATACAAAGAAGTTCATATTAAATACCTTTTAAATTGATATTATGAAAGGGTTCATATTGAAATAAATATTAAATGTTCATGTATATTTATTTATGGAATGCCCATAAATCGTGTTTAATTATAATGTTTTTACAACTGTCTATTTATGAATTGTTCATAATTGTAAATCTCATGTCCAAATTTATAAACTATTATTTTATTTAGTTTATTCCTTGAGTTTTTATCCATGAATATACGTGTTATATTATTAATAGATATATGATTTAGTTTAAAGTGTTAAACTATTTCTTATAAATTTCATTCCATGCATATAAGGAGTTACATTCTAAGTATGATATAAGATTTAGTTGCATTAGACTATTTACATGATTTTTTGTGAGTTTTGAACTTGAAAGTAAAAGTTGGTTATGATTTATACATATTAAGTGTTAGAACTATATTATAATTGATGTAATGTCCTAGTTTTTACTGAGTAAGACTTTGGAATATTTCTATAAATATTCCTAGAGTTAGGCGCTAAGATGTCGTAAGATTATAAGGCCCGATGTGCCTAGAATTATTATTTTTGAAATATTATAAATATATTAAATATAACGTGCACGAAATTTTCCTAAAAAGGTAGAATAACTTCAAAATGGATGCTCGGATTAGAAATTTGAGAGCACTGTTGAATTCATATTGAAGGTTTTACCTTAGGCATGATATAATCTTTGTCGAACCAGGCTATTTTTGAGAATGTCATCACAGGCGTAAATGAATAAAATAAATTAATAAATTAATTTGTTTTATTTATTTTTCCCATAGTGACTAAATTACTCTTTAAATATAAAGCTATGGAGTTTGTCTCAGGGTTTTCTTCTAAACCTTGGAGACTTATAAGCTGTTGGGGGAGAGCATTCTTGGTGAACAATGATAGATCAAGATCAGATCAAGGATCGTGTGCCAACACAACTCAAAGATCTCTCCAATTATAATGATGTAAATTCATTCTTCATCAGTGATTAATCTAAACTAAGGTAAGATATTTTTTTATTTTGATTTCTTCCTAGTTATTGATTTTTATGACGAACATGAATCAATCGACCCACATATTGATTCATGGATCAGTTATTTTATAGGATAGGTTTATATGTGGGGATCTTTTGGAAAATTTATTTGTTTTTTATTTGGTTCTTCATTCATAATTATAATGGAAATGGATTGAGACTAACTGAACATGGTCAAATTTCATTCCTCTTTTGCATGTTTCTTGGATTTCTCTCAATTTTCTACATGCGTTCATCATTAGGGATTTATTTTCCCATTAGTTTGACCTAAATATTGGGGGATCGATCATTGCACACCTATTTCTTAGAGAAACAATATAATATCATAGATATAGTCTCATTATGGAGTTAGGATCATGTGATGGTGGTAGCGGTGAATGGATCAGATTGGATTGGAGACATTTGGTTTTGAATGGTGCATGTGACAATAATGAGAATGAACGGAAATCTATTTCCATGAGAATTGGGTGACCAGAATCTAGCAAGCAGTGATGGAGAGGCCCATATGGAGTATATCCATATTTCCCAATGAGATTCATGGTAGATTCAGGCTCGAAGGAGTAAACAATGATGTAGAGAAGGAAACTATGAGATCTATGAAATCCCATGGTACACGACATGTGTTCCAGAGGAACACGCTATGTGGGACCCCTGTGTGGTGTCTAGGGTTCCCGTGAAATGTTAAGGATCACATGACATGTGACCCTATCACACGATGTGCGTTTTCTTCCCCAGTGGCTCGACATGTACCTAGAAGGGTACCCAAACATGGTAAGGAGTACACAGCCAGGGGAACACCATGTACTCCCACATGAACATGGACAGGCTGGGCATTCATGGGATAAGACATGTACCGAGACACGCGCAGAAGTACACGAGCAAGGGAACATCGTGTACTTATACATGGACATAGGCACATGCAATTTTACATGGTAAGGGCCTTGTGTCAAAGGGACATGCCATGTACTTCCAGTAAACACTATGTAATCCTTCAAACCAGGATTAGAACCCTTGTCCTCTATATCTTAAAAAAGTTTCATTTAGGTATGTTCCCTATATCCATCTCCCCGAGGTTTAGTATGGAATTTCATCCTCCTTATAGGATGTTGATATCTTCAGTAGTAATTCTTAGATAGATTTGTTGGAATCCTTCCATAAAGCCCATAGTGAGATCCTCTCATCTTCATGTCCTAGGTGGAGTTCTTGGTATCATCATGACCAACACTATGTGGGCGCTAATCCTCTACTTAGTGGTTAAATACAAATTGAGTTTTTGGTATCCCCCATGGCCATGTGATTGATCATCATCTATGTATCCTATCTCTTTATACTTCTAGTGTATACTTCCTATGGCGTGACCCGACAAGCACCACCTGTCGGACAAACATCATCAGTGCTTTCAGACTCATAGAGTGTGTCCTCCTAGAGGAGTTCTTTGTGGAACCTTTGAGAATGAATCCTAGGCTGTCATTATGGTTGTGACCTAATCTTGAGACTATGCGTCTTTATTGAGTATATATGGATATTTTTGTTATATATGTTATAAACATACCCATGTAGAGATGACTATTACTCTTGATTCTTTGTGCTTGGTGATTTCGGGGTGACCTATTGGGTATTGTTATACTCACCCCTATATGGGATTTTCCCGCACATGTCTTATGCAGATGATAGACCTATTTGTGGAGTCTTTGGTGGACTAAAAGAAGGTGGAGTTAGTTTGTGTTGGATAGGCCGAGGTGTATACTGGTGTTGCATTTGACAACAGTCCCCTCCATTTGAGCAGGTGGAACTTTACTTTCAAATTTTTTTTGAACTTGTATTTGACCCATTTTTATGATTTCCAATACTCTTTTTCATAATCTGGTTATGGTATTATAGTTTCATGCATGATTTTTTTTAGTTATTTTACATTTCATCTTTATATGATCTTAGAGACGTGTGCATGAATATAGGTAATTAATGAAAAATCCTCCCATGTTTTTGATATGAATTCTTAGTGCTAGTTTTAATTCCCTAACCTATTAGAGGCGGGCTTGGGGTAGTTGTGTCTTGAGCCCTGTTGAGTCAAGTCATGACATAATAGTATCAAAGGTACCCAACCTGAAGTTTCTTGACACTACCTGAGTTTAGTATTAGAGTTTGGAGTTTCATTTATCTAGCTGTGAGGTTTGGTCTGAGAACTAGGGTAATAATGTTAAGGTGTTTCGAGTATGGATCTCAGACCATGGTGTCTAGTGTTGGTGTGATAAAAGACATATCTATTCACCAGGACCTTGATAACCTGCTTTTTAACTCTATATATGTAGACACTGGTTGTAGGGAAAACTAACTAGGATTTCAAGATAGTTTAATGATTACAACCAAATGAGTGATTAGTTTTTAGATAAGTGACCCACTCATGATGTGATTTTATCCAGGTGGGAACTGAGAAGTGCTACCACCTTTTGAGAAGAGTATGAATCCTTTCATGGACCAGGCATATGATCATCCATGTGTTGAGTAGTTGAAATCTCCAGTAGGGTAGGATAATGGTACATTTAGGCTTGGTGTGTTACGCAAGTTATAATGATGGGAATTTATGAGATTCCATGATAATATATACCCTCAGGTAGTAGAGGTTTGACTCGAGGAAGTGTTCTGGGTTTCTAGTGTGTGCGGACCCCAACTGATCTGATGGTTACACTTACAAAATATTTTCTCCATGTAGAAGTAGTTGGATCTGGTTGTACTAGAAAATGGTAAACATATACAAAGTTTTCATTTATAGTTTTATATTTTATAGATTTCCTAGGTTTTATAGTGGGAAAGACCCCCCTTCTCAGATGGTGGAGGACTGGTGTGAACCTATGGTGTGGATGTCCTGTATGGATGAGATCCCTCTATGATGGTGGTCTAGGTGGAGAGACTTATCCATGGAGACTCAGGGCATCGGTAGAACCCTATTTTATTGATTTTTGATGTGACTTTGGACATAAAAGGAAGAGGGACAATTCCCCCACTGATACACGATCCAAAATCGTGCAAGAGAGTCAGTTCCACCCAAAGAAGATAGTGTCGATGTGTAGTTGAAGAGTTTCTATGACTTGTGAATTTGAGGTTATTAGTTGTGATAAGGTGTCAGAGTAATCCTTGGTGGTGATAAAAAATTGGGATAGGGAAAGAATAAGTTCCAAGAACCATGAGCTCATGGAGGCTTGATTATAGTTTGAGGTATGACATGTGCCTTCACTATCCCTATTGTAGTTTTCACATGGAGTTATGATCCACATTTCCATCAATGTATCCTCTATTTGATACCAAGTAATACCAGTGGATCCCTTTTTACTCAAAACTTGTGCTGGAGGATCCTGTAGATAGGATCAATGATTGCACACTTCTACCATAGTGTTACCTAACTCTAAGAGGAGATAAAGATCCTCACATGGAAATATTTCCATAGTGGCTACGGGACCCTATGATGTTTTCCTTAGTAGGGATTGGTTTTCCTACCATACATGCTCAGATTTTTGTTGCCAGTGAGAGTAGAAATGCTTCTGGTGTTTGGGATGGATTTTTCCTTTTTTGATAAGGAGTGATCCTAGGCAGGGCAGGATAAGCTCATTTGCAGAAGGTTACAACCACTTCCTTATCAGTTGTCTAGTATTAACCTTGGAGTAGTGAATGCTATGAGATTTATGTTCTGATGATGGTGGAAGAGTATGAGGGAATCCTTCTTGAGGATGTTTTAGGTTTACCTCACCATAAAGAGTTTTTTTCTTCATGAACTTTCACTAGGGATAACCTGGTATTTTCACTAGCATATCAGATGACCTTGTGTAGCTATGAGAGTTGGAGGTGTGGTTTGAAGAGTCTATAGAGTAGGGGATTCATAATATCCAATGTGTGTTCTTAGGTAGACCCATGTTGTTCTCTTGAGAGGTAGATGAAATATTTAGGTTGGATGTGGATTGACATCACTTAGGCTAGGTGACATGAAGTAAAAGTATTCACTCCTGAGAATTGATGACCCCTTCACCCAGTGGATAGAGGCAAGGTGGATCTTAGAGTTTCCCTTGAGATGGCTTATAATCGGCTCTATTTGGGGAGAAGGATATACCATATTTAGCTTTATAGATATACTATGTTTTTTTTGTGTTGGTGGTGATAAACTTTGGAGAGTTGTATTCCACAACGAAATTAAGAGACTTATAGACTGGATCCTTCTACCCTTCTGGGACCAGTTCATGGAGATCTTCATCGGTGACATCCATGTGTCCTCAATGTCCGAGGAGGATCACGTGAGACACTTGAGGATGGTATTGGACACACGTAAAGATCACTGATGTTATGATAAGATCTTGAAGTGTTAGTTTTGGATATGGGAGGTCCACTTCCTAGGGTACATCATCTCAGAGGTGGGAGTAGTAGTGGACCCAGTGAAGGTTGAGTCAGTGATTTCTTGGGTCCACCTAAGATTATTACCAAGGTGAATAGTTTTTTTGGGTTGGTAGGGTACTATCTGAGGTTTGTATCTGATTTCTATAGAGTGGAAGTAGCCTTGACAACATAGACCCACAAGGGGAAGCCTTTCACATGGATATAAAGGTGCTAACAATTCTTTTATAAGCTAAGGTAGAGATTGATGAGTGATTCCATCTTGAGATTTCTAGAGGAGGGTGTTGAGTATGTAGTGTTATGAAATGCATTAGGGACCAGAAATGGTTGTGTTTTGATGTAGAGGTAGAAATTTATTTCCCATGATTCACATTAGTTGAGACCACATGAGCACAACTTCATGATCTATGATCTTGATGTAGCAATGGTAGTCTTCGTATTAAAGATGCGACGACACTAGTTGATGGGTGAGTGGTTTATCAACTAATCTAAAAACAAGTGTCTCAAGTATATATTCTCATAAAAGTATATTAACTTGAGATAGAGGAAATTTATAGAGTTCCTCCAAGACTATGACTTGGAGATTTTATATACTCTTGGGAAGGGGAATGTGGTAACAAATGCCCTCAATGGGAGATCTTGTTATCAGTTGTTAGCAAAGGTGTTAGAGCTATTTAACTATTTACAGTTGACCCTTTTTGGGGTGAGGATAGTGCAGTGTACATCCAGTCAATGGTTGATACCCCTTTTATTCTTAATAAATTTAGGGATACATGACTTGAGAATATCGACTGGGATATATTGCATGATTAGGAATCCATTAGATACATTTCTGATGGTAATTTCTGAAGGAGGGAATCACATCATATTTTTTATAGGGATGGATGGTGATTCTTCTCATGATGCACGAAGAGGTGATAAGGAGGTTTTCCCTTAAGTGTTACACCTTTTGGAGGTGAGTATGTACCGAGATCTCTTGGTATCGGTTGGGAAGCCAAGGGAGTTGCAGCGAGTTTCTAAGTTAGATTATTTTTTCTTTGGTTGTTTGTGGGTGATGATCAAAAAAGATTTGTGGAGAGCTCAAGACACTTTTTTGTGAAAGAGGTTGTCTATTTTTGTGTAATTCCCTAAATGATCATCCTTGAATGTGATGCTTACTTTACAAAACGATTAGGGAGAGGATGTGGGAATCCATCGGGGGCTCATTTGCAGTTGGGAAGATTATTTTAACCCCTATAACTAGCTAATTAGAATGGAATGTTTAGGTTTTGGTGAACATGATTTGGGTTTTCATGTTGGTTTTGATCCACAACTGGGAGGATCATCTACCTTCAGTGTGGCTTATATATCATGATGATTACCTCTCCACCACCAGAGTATCACCTTTTTGAGGCCATGAACAAGGGACCTTACAATACACTATTATGGTGGTCGAAGCCATTGGGTAATAATGGTTGGGCCCCAGTTTTGGTGTTAGTGATCATTGTAAAGGGTACAATTCATCTAGGGGAAGATTATTACTACTTGGTAAACATCAGGAGTCCTCAATGGACTGAAGTTGGAATCCTTTGGATTTTGAGAGTTATGGAGTCTTATCTAGGATGGTGGGGTATCTTCTAGAATATTAGGCCTTCCTTTTATTACTACTGTGTCGATTTAGAGAGGTGGTGTTCCAATTAACCCTAACACCACAATAGTTTTGGGTTTTCATGATGTTCTCCACATGTCACAGCTAAGGAGTTACGTGCATGACTCATTGTAGGATATCAACCTGGGTGAGATGGATCATGGGAGTGGATTTTTATTTTCAAAGATCTAGTAATGTTGAAAATCAGTAGGATAAATACCCTTTGTGGGTGAGTGTTTTCCTTGGGTGTATATTTGTTAACAACACATGAAATCATTGGGAGATCTTGCAGGATTGGGAGACTGAGTTGAGAGTTTAGTTCCCCCACCATTTTAGTTGTTTTTTTCATGTATGAATAGCCTTGATGGAGGGAATAATGAAATGTACCAGTTTTTACTGAGTAAGTCTTTGAAATATTTCTAGTAATATTTTTAGATCTTGGTTTTGAGATAGATTAAGATTCTGAGGCCCGGTGTGCCTGAAATTATTATTTTGGAAATATATTAAATATATTAAATATCACAAACATGCAATTTTTATGAAAAAGTGGAATAACTTCTAAATAACGGACCATATCAGAAATATGAGGAAACAATTGAGTTTATAATGAATGTTTTACCCTAGGCGTGACATAATTTTTGTAGGCATGGGCAGTTTTTGAAAAAGCCATCGTGGGCGGAAACAAATAAAATAAATAAATAAATAATTTTTATTTATTTATTTTTGATGAAGAAACTAAATTCATCTTTAAATATATGGATATGGATTTTTTAAGTGTTGTATACTAAACCCTAAAGATCTAGGATCTGTTGGAGTAGAGCATTCTTAGAGAACGATGATGGATTGAGATCAGATCGAGGATCATGCGCCAACATAGCTCAAGGATCTCGCCAATGACAAAGACACATATCTGTTATTCATCAGTGATTGATCCAAATTGAGGTAGGATGTTTGTTTATTTTTATTTTTCTCTGTTATTTATTTCTATGTTAAACATGAATCAATCAACCAATAGATTGATTTTCGGATCAGTTGTTTTATGGGACAGGTTTATCTGTGGGGATCTTTTGGGAGATTTAGTTATTTTTTATTTGGTTCTTTATTTTTCATTCTAACAATAATAGATCGAGGCTAACTGAACATGGACTAGGTTCATTCCTCTTTTGCATTTTGCTTGGTTTTCTTCCATTTTTCTATGTGCATTCATCATTGGGGCTTTATTTTCTCAGTGGTTCTAAATAATGAGGAATCGATCGTTACACACCCGTTTCTTAGCACAACAATATAATATCATAGATATAGACTTGTTATGGTGTGAGGATCATGTGATGGTGGTAACAATGAATATATCATACCAGATTAGAGGCCTTCAGTTTCAAATGGTGTGTGTGATGATGACAAGAATGAAAAAAAACTGATTTCCATGATAATCGGGTGACTGAAATATGACGAGCGATAACAATGATGCCCAGCCGGAGTAGAACCATGTTTCCTAAAGAGATTCATGGAATATCCAGAGTCTAAGGAGAAGAAGATGATGTGGAGAAGGAAACTTTGGGATCTATGAAATCTCATGGTACATGGAGTGTGTTCTGGAGGAACACACCATGTATAACCACTATGTAGTGGCTCCCGTGAAAAGTTAAGGATCACATGACATGTGACCCTATCTCACGACATGTGATTTATTCTGTGGTGGCTCAAAATATACCTCATAGTGTAAAAAAACATGGGTATGAGTACATGGCTAGGGTCACACCATGTACTCCCACATAGACATGTCCAGGAAGAGCATACACAGGTTAAACCATACTGGGACATGGGTAGAAGTACACGGGAAAGGGTACGCTATGTACTTATACAGAGTCATGAGAACAAGATATTTTACATGGTCATGATCCAATGATGAAGGGACATGCTATGTACTACCAGTACACATCATGCACTCCTGTAAACTTGGCTTGGATCCCTTTTCCACTATATCTTGGACAAGTTTCATTTGGGTACGTTCCCTATATAATTTTCCCTAAATTTTAGTATGTAATTGTGTCATACTCACAGGATGGTGATCTCTTCAGCATGAATTCTTGGATATAGTTGTTGGAATACTTCCATGAGGACCTAAGTGAGATCCTATATCATTTTTGTTCCCTAGGAGGATTTCTTGGTATCATTATGACCAACACTATACAGGCACTGATCCTATACTTAGTGGGTTAATCTAGATTGATTTGTTGGTATCCCCAATAACCATGGGATTGATCCTCATATATGTATCATATCTCTTCATAATTATAGTGTATACCTACTATGGTGAGACCCGCCGATTATTTCCTCTTAGATAGATATCATCGGTTCAATCTGACTCGTGGAGTGTGTTCTCCTAGACAAGTGCTTCGTGGAACCTTTGAGAAGGAATATTAGCCTAAAATTATGGTTGTGACCTAATCATGAGACTATGTTTCTTTATTGAGTATATATAGGTATTCTTATTATATGTGTTGTAGGCATATACCTATGTAGAGCTGACTGTTACTCTTGATGCTTTATGCCTGGTGATTTTGGGGTGTCCTTCTAGGTATTTTTATACTCACCCATTTATGGGATTTTCCTACATGTGTCATGTATCATGCAGATGATAGATCTATTTGTGGAGTCCTTGGCAGACTAAGATCAGGTGGAGCTAGTTTGGGCTAGATAGACCGAGGTGTATACCAGTGTTGCAATTGACAATAGTCCTCTTCATTTGAGCAGGTGATACTTTACTTCCCATTTTTGGTTGGGATTGTATTTGGACTCTTTTTATATATTCTATTACTTTTTATTGCACTTTTGTTGTGGGATTATGGTTGTATTAATGATCTATTTTCATTTGTTTTGCATTTCATCATTTTATGAGCTTGGATATGTATGTATGCGTATAGATAATTAAGGAAAATATCTCCCATGTGTGTGATATACCTTCTTGGTGCCGGTCTCTAGCCCCTAGCCTATTGGAGGTGGGATTGGGTTAGTTGCATCTTGAGCCCTGTCGGGTTGGGTCGTGACAATTTAGGCCACCTTTAAGTAGTAATCCATGAATAGTGAGACTTTGGGTTAGACTTATCTCTAACTTGGGGGCTTAGACTCTATCTAGAAAAGTGGAGGTTGACTACACATCTCACTAGGATTTCTCTTAGGATTTTTGTTTCATATGATCCTAAACCTTTACATGGAATAGTTTCATATAACTTATGCATAGGATGAATTTGGATATGTTTAAATATAATTGACTTTTATTTTTTGGTAAGCAACAAAAATCATGAGTTGTATCAAGATTTATACATTAATATGTATGGAACATATTAATTTGGTCGAAAGAAGAGTATACTAAAATAAAATCATTAGAAACTTAAATACATAAAGAGAATACATATGATAAATAGTGATATTTATAACACCTTAAAAAATACTAAGTGTTAGATTTATTCCAAAGTTAATACATGCCAAACTCTCAATAATTCAAATAGCCAGGTTTGTCCAAAACCGGGTGTCTATGGATTATCTTGTATAAGGAATGGTGGAAATAGATAACCCTAAGAGTTACATAATGAAATCCTACTATGAAATTTGTGTAAAGTCCCATGTTTTGTACCGAATGAAATCTTCAAAGGAATTTGAGTTTTCAATTAGTATATGGTACAAATAAAAAATTGAGATTCGAAAGGGAATTCTGAGAGTTGGAACACTTAAAAGTGTTTCTTTTAGACAGGGTTTAAGGCCTAAGAGGTGTCTCAGAAGTTTGGACGAGTCTTGGAAGCGTTGGGCTTCAAAAACTCAGTTTTGGGGGGAATACCTAGGTGTTCTCAATTTTCACATGATTTGTAACATATTGGGATTCTAAAATAATAACATTATGTTTGATAGTTTATATGACACACAACACCAAACCTAAACAAACCATGAAGTATTATTATTTAAATATGATAGTTATAACCTAGCCTTTAAATTAGAGGGTATGAATATGATTAACTAATTTATGAGATATATAAAAATATCCCATTTAATATTAATTTATTTATTAATTCTTAGGAAATAAGCATTCAATTTTTAGCAAAGTTATATTATGCTTAAAAAATAAATTTCCATCGAAAATGATTTTTACTATTTTTTATGAAAAAATATTAAATTTAATTTTTTAAACTTTTAAAAAATTTATTTTATAAAATTAAATAAATCCTTGAAATTATTATATCAAACTTATATTAAGTTTAATTTCTAATATTTTTCTATAAAGATTGATTTTCTAGTGAATAATGAAAAATACTGATTTTGATTGAAAACTGTATTTTGTTTCAAGCATATAAAAAGTTACATTTTTTTAAATGGTTTAAAATTAAAATTAGTTCTATTATATTTTAAATAATTCAATTAATTTAATTAGAATCAATTTTATATTTTAATTTTGTATAAAAACATTTTTATACATAAAAATACATTTTTCTAGAAAACCATTTTTATATGCACAAACATGTTTTATCTTAATAAATTAAATAAATCACTTTTGGTGAATTATTATAATGAAATTTATATATTATAAATTTAATCACATTTTTTAACATTCTTTTAATATTTTATAGTCATGGAATAAGAATAAAGTCCAGTGTAATACTTAAAAATGTATTTTTCTAAAAAGACATTTTTTGTCGCATGTTGCACGCTTACTTTAAAATTAATTTCTACCATTTATAGGTATTTAATTTGATAAAATGGATTCAATATTTGGAATTAGGATATCCAAATTTGGTAAAAAATTTCCTTTTAATTTTGGTCAATATGAATAGTAACCTTAGTGAAATTTATCACCCCGGTAGAGGGTAAAACGTATTAACCAAGTTTAAAACAAAGTGATAAGGGCATAAATTTTCATCCTAATTCTTATTTGATGATGGAAATTAGACCCTTATCACCTTAGGCTTTAAATATAAATTTTTAAGGGAAAAATTCCAATGAAAATGACCTATATAATATTTAAATAAAAGAAAGCTACAAAATGTCACTCTCTTAGATTTAAATATCTCTTATGTGTCCACATATAGACAAAATAATGTTATAAATTAATCTAAGTGTATATTTTGATATTAATTATTTTTTTCATAATATAAATTTATTTCTAATTTTTATTAATTATATAATGACCCTAAATTCTCTTACAACATCGATGCAGTATTTCTAGAATGAATAAAAAAATATAATAAATGATTTTAAAAATATTAAAAGTAATATAATTTGAGTGAGTTAATGTGTTACAAGAATTTTTTAGATCAATATAACATATTATTATTATATTAAATAATTATATTTTAATTTATCCCTTTTTATTAATGTATTTAAAATAAAATTAAATGAATAGTGTTAAAAATGACATTAATGAATTTTTTATAATAAATAATGTTTTTTAGAGACTTTGGTTTTATCATGTAAGACTTTGGAATATTCTTAGTAATATTATCTAGTAACTAAGATGATGTTTGATTCCATGGCTCGGTGAGCCCATAATTAATTTTATAAAAATATTAAATATATTCTATATCACATGTGTGCAATTTTTTGTAAAAGTGGAATATATCCTAAATGAAGTTTTGGATTGGAATCTAAGACCACTATTAAATAAATAGAATGGTGTTTAATTTAGGAATGATCTAATATTGGTCAACATTGGACATTTGGATGTGGCAGCTGTTGGTGGGTGCATTGGATAAATTAATTAATTTAATTAATTTATTGAATAACCCTAACCCAAATAACTCACAAATGGGGACTCATATGGGAAATCTGAGACCACCGCTAAGTCCAAAACATGATTTTTACCCTTTTCATGATATTACCATGATCGACGTTGGGTGTTTTTCTTAAGCACCATCGTGGAAAAAATAATTAAATAAATTTAAATATTTATTTAATTATTTTATTAAAGATCCTAACCTAAAAATACACTATAAATGTGTCATTATGACATTTCACCTGGGTTATCCGTATAACCCTATGAGGTTTTTGAGAGAATATCTAACTATCTTTGTTGGGGGATCGAGATCGAATGACGATCAGTGATCAGATCGAGGTGGATTGATAGGTAGAAGATGCATCAGATCACCTTCATCACTAGAATATGTGTTTTTCACCAATGATCGATCTATAATCATGGTAGGACTCACTAATTGTGGTTTATTACCCTTTTTATTAAATTATTGAGCATGGATTTTATCCACTTTTGATCTGTGATAATTATTCTTTGCATGAGCCTCGCTTTGTATTGATCATATTGATTCGATATAATTCTTCTTTTGTGGAACATATTATCATCCTATTTTTATAATTTTTGGCTAAGAATGCTTGGAAAATGATGGTTCACCTTTGTTATTGGTGATTTTCCACCACCATTCATTGTGTTTTTCATCGTTGAACCATAGGGTCATGATTCGACATTGTCGGGGCGGTTTCCAGTACAATTAAACCCTCAGATTCATTACGGTAGCACGAACGACATGGGAATAAATGATTTGTGGGTAGATTGATAAACAATTGGAATGGTTTTTTGTGAATAGATCTAATCAGTATAGCGAGTGTAGGTTTTTTGATCAAAGGTGGTTTAGGATAATATTGGTGATCCCCATTTTCTCGGTTGACACACAATGATGATGTATGATATGATATAATCGGTTCTGAGTGGGGGCCATGTGTGGGGTCTCATGGAAGAGGCTACTCAGTGTGGGAAAAATGGTGGATGGACTCAGATTACTGATGAGGTGGTTGGACATGGTCATCACAGTGAGCATTAATATTATTATTAATAATAATAATACAAGTGATGAGTAAATAAAATTAATGAGATTTAATTTTAACAAAAGAAGAAAATAAAGATAAGGATACATGTTTAGTGTGCATTAAGAGAATCTAGAGGCACATATGGAGATGAGGTGGGTGCCCCTTGGACTCTTGTATGCACATGGGAGAGGAAAAGAGCCTCCTTGAGTTGAAATTAATAATAATAATAATAATAATAATAATAATAACAACGAGGAGATAATAGAGGCATAAAGGGGGTTGAGTGTACACATGAGAGGAAGGGGAGGATCCTTGTGTGTGAGAAAAATCCTAATTATGTTTAAAAAAATTTAATAATATAAAAATTATTATTATTTATCTTGTTGTTAAAAACTTAATCCAATCATAACTTATTCATATGGTGTCAGATTAGAGATCCATCTATAGTATTGAGATTGTAGAATTGAGGCAGCCATTTCAAGACCAGTGATAAATACACATTTTTGACTCATGTCTCAGGTTCACGAAGCACCAAATATTATTATTATTATTATTGTTGTGGGATATTGTATTTGATATACCTTATTCATATGGTGTTAGATTGATGAACTATTTGTGGCATCAAGA
This sequence comes from Viscum album, assembly GCA_963277665.1. Taxonomy (NCBI): domain Eukaryota; kingdom Viridiplantae; phylum Streptophyta; class Magnoliopsida; order Santalales; family Viscaceae; genus Viscum; species Viscum album. Next base: position 324,866,324 of record OY728139.1, on the reverse strand, counting down.
CCCTGAAATCAAGGTGGATGTTTTAAGACCAATATCAAGTATTTAATTCAGGTTCGTGGCTTGGACCCATGAAACATTGTTCAAGCGTGATACACTGAAATGCATTTCTTTCACCAGGTGTCTGATTTGGCCAAGTGAATGGAATATCCCGAGCATTTTTCTGCAATGATAACAACAATATGATCTATTTGGCCACTCATTTCCATTTGCGATGAAATATTGGTGGTTTGACATTTTCACCCATTAGACTGATGATAGGGATTGTGCGTTCGTCGGAATTTTGGCCGAGACATTTTGTATAGTACCCTTACACACTATATAGTACTAAATGGATAGGAAGCTATGTGTTGGTGAGGACAAGGAAAAATAGTAGAGTGGGACCACATGCTGTGTGGGTCCCCTACACACCATGTAACTCTTTTTTAGGTAAATTCTACATCTCATATATCTTTCCTTTGAACTCATATTTTGGCATGTGAGTAGCATATATTGAGTGGTTTTCCACATAGAATGAGATGGTGGAATTCCTAGTGTATTTTGAGATATGATGTGAGATGTTTCAGGCATGAATATTCTTTAGGAGACTCCCAAAGATGACAGTGATATGATAGGATCACCAGGGACACTAGAGTGGAACCCCCCTGACAGACTAGGATGATGGTCCTCCATCTACTAAGTGGTACCCCCTATCAGATAGGGAGTGGGTCTTCATGACACTATAGTAGAACCCCCCATGAAAGACTAAGGCATCAGTCCTCTATCTACCAAGTGGTACCCCCTAGCAGATAGGGCATGAGTCGTCGTGACACCATAGCGGAACCCCCTTGATGGACCAGGGAAGAGGTCCTCTATTTACCAAGTGGTAACCCTATAGGATAGGGCGCGAGTCCTCATGAAACTAGAATGGAAACCCCTGATAGACCATGGCATGAGTCCTTTATCTACCAAGTGGTACCCCCTATTAGATAGGGTACGAGTCCTAGTGACACCAGAGTGGAACTACTTAACGGACCGGGGTGTGGGTCCTATATCTATAGAGTGGTACCCCCTATTGGATAGGTCACATGTCCTTGTGACACTAAAGTGGAACCTCCCTAAAGGACCAGGGTGTAGGGTGGTACCCCTATCAGATGGGGAACCTGTCCTCGTTACACCAGAGTGGCACCCCCCTGACACATCAAGGCGTGGGTCCTCTATGGATACTTATTGTGTATAAACCATTAACCCACTAGGGAACCATTTCTCTACTCAAATACTGTGCCCCCTTGACTGTACGATGCAATGACAAGGCATGGCCCTCCACTCGGTTACTTCTAGACAGACACACAATATGTTGGGAATCATTGATGGGCTTCCTGGAACTATTAAAGACTCTTTTTCTGGGCTGGGCTGTGAGATGGAGATCCCCTTTCTCTCTCATTTGGGTTTCTTTTCTAAGTATATATATATGTATCTATATTTTTGGATTTTGTTACTCTTTTTCTTTGGTTTAAACTATCTATCTATTTCTATCATTTATCTTACTACTCCCCCTTTAGCTTTTGGGGAAACCTACTGGGTATGCTTACACTCACCCCTACATAGGGTTTGCCTGAACATGTCATGTATTATGAATAGGACAGATAGATCGGTAGTGACTATAGATAAGAGCAGAGATACCTGGTACATTTGACTGTGTATGGTGGTTGGAGCTTGAAGATTTGTAACTAGGATCTCTCAACATTTACTTTACCAATTTTGTCAGTTTGGGTCATATTTTCGGTTGCATATTCATTTTAACCCTTTACTTTTAGGTTTACACTATCGTACTTTTATACACCCTAGAGGTTTATATATGAATGGTTATTCTATAAGATATTATATCTTTTTATTATTATTCCTTTACACCTCTACATTGAGATGGTCAGGTGTGTGTGAATAGGTACATTCAGAAAAAACCCTCTATTTTAGTTATGCCTTTCGGTGTTTTTCATCTTCCCCTGGCCTATGAAGGTGGGATTTGGGTAGTTGGGGCTTGGAATTATGCCATATAAGTGGGACCAGGTGAGTCAGGTCGTGATAGATTGGTATCAACACAGTTCATTCCTTATAATGGTGTTTGGAGTTTCCCCCTTACAAGTATTTGATTGGGAACTTAAGGAAACAATGTCAAAGTGTATCAAGTGTGAATTTCAGGCTAGGGAACCCAATGTTTTCACAATTTCCAATGTATCCATTCACTAGGACCTTGAATACCTACTTGTCGACTAGGCATATAAAGACATTGGTTTTAGGGATTAATGGTACATGCATCATATATGATTGAGTCTTTTGACTTCCCTTTTTGAGCCATATCCTCATTGTATATGTATTATCATTTGAATATGGTATGTATTGATCACTTTAAATATGCTTCCATGAATAAATAAAACTACGTTATCAATTTCTAGATCGTAATGATGATCTGATGAGAGATAAGACCTCGATTTAGGGTCCATCACGCGTGGTCTTTCCTCTAGGTGGGCAGGTAGTATCACCCTCATCTGTTGAGAATTTTTTTTACCAGTATAAAAGGATAAGGATGCACGTAGGCTTAGTGTACTCCATGAGTTCCAATGCTTGAGGCCTATGAGGTTCCATGATGGGAAAATCTCCAGGAAGTAGAGGATTAGATTGAATCGGTGATTCGAGTTCCCAAACTTATATAGATCCCAACTGATCGAATGGATTTGAAACCAATGCTCTTCGTAGAGTATTAGTTGGTTTTGATGGTAAAAAGAGATTACACACCCATGTTGAGTGTGAATTGTATGTTCCATAGATAGAGATCACCTAGGTTTCATGTTGATCTAGACTCCCTTATCAGGTGATTGAGGTCAGGCCCGATCCCGTGGTTTTGATATCCTGCTTGAATAAGAACCCTTTTTATGGAGGTCCTCATGGTAAGACCTCTCCAATATGACACTAGGTGTTGGTAGAACCCTATATTGGTGAGTTTATATGTGGATTTATATATTCATGGAAGAGGGATACTTCCCCCATCGAGTCGTGTTATTGTGACACAATCTAAAACCATGCGGGCGAGTCAGTTCTGTCTCAAAGAGGATAGTATTGAGGTGTGGTGGATAAGTTCCTTTGACTTTTGTGTTTGAGGTCCTTTTGATGAGATATGGTTTCAAAGAGAGACCTGGTTATGGTGAGCAACCATGCAAGGGAATAGATAGATTTAGGCAGTATGAGCTTATGGCTCAGTTCCTTCGAGTGTAGTTCAGCGTATGACATGTGTCTGCACTGCTCCAGCTATAGTTCTAGAATAGAGTCTTAAGCCACATTTCCCTAAAAATAGCCCATATCTGAGACCTAGTGATACTAATGGGGGAATTTTTTCTTAAACCTTGTGCTGGAGGCTCTTACAGAGAGGATCAATGATCACATGTTTCTCTCACTGGTGTAACCTGACTCTATAAGGAGAGAGATCCTTGCACCAAATTTTTCCATAGTGGCAGTGGGACCCTATTATGTTTTCCTTATCATGGACTAGTTGTCTAACATCCATGCTCATATGATTGCTACCAATGTTTATAACATTTCTTATGATTTTTTGGATAGATTTTTCCTCTTCGATAAGGAGTGATCCTTGAGAAGGGTAGGATGAGATCATTCGTAGGAGGTTATAATCGCTTCCTTATTAGTTGGATAATATTACCCTTGGATCAGTGGATTCTATGATATTTCAGTTTCTTGTGATGGTTGAGGAGTATGGTAGGATCATCTTGGGGACATTCTAGGTTTACCTCCCCATCGAGAGTTTGATTTCTACATGGAGTTGCACTAGGGATGAACTGATATTTGTGCTAGCATATCAAATGACCCCGTGCAGCTGTAAGAGATAGAGGTACAGTTGGAGGAGTCTATAGATCAGGGGATTCATAAGAACCAATGTGTTTTCCTAGGAATCCCTATGTTTTTTTCCTAATATACAGATGAGATCTTGAGTTTAGGTGTGGATTTGCATCACCTAATCCAGGCAACTATCTGGGAGGAGTATCCACCCCTAAGAATTGATGAACTATTCTCCCAGTGGATGGAGGTGAACTGGATATTAGAGTTTGACCTCAGGATAGGCTATAACTAACTCCAAGTTTGAGAGGTGGATGTTTCGAGTGTGGCTTCCTAGAGTCGATGCAGTTTCTTTGAGTTCTTGGTGATATCCTTTGGCGTGTTGGATTCCACAACAGAGTTCGCAAGACTTATGAGATGGATACTTAAACTTTCTTGGATCAATTTTTGGTAGTCTTTTTTGATGGAACACTAGTGCCCTAGATGTTATATTTGGAGCATGAAAGACACAAGAGGATGATGCTAGACATGCTCTGATAGTGCTATTAGTATAAAATCTCTCATGGAGGCAGTTCTAAATTGGAAGGTCCACTTATTAGGATATGTCTTCTCAGACATGGGAGTGAAAGTGGACCATTGACCGCGCTATCATGACATGTCACATTGATTATGATTTTAAGGTTTATTTATAGTCTAGGGTTGACCCTAGGTCATCTCACAATGAGAATTGGTGGGTTTAGAGTGCACGTTTTTTATAAGAAGTACAAAAAAAGGGGATGAATTTGAAAATAGTTTTATGAAACTAAATTAATTTAAAGAGATTAATAGTTGAGAAATAAGTGGAGTTTGAAAATATATGATAAGTATATGATAATTGCTAATTTACTAAACCACTTGAAAAGTTCCTTGTTCTTAATTTATTGTTAGGTTTTTGGTGTAATCCTTTGATTGAGGGTTAACCAAGATCTTGGGTACCCACAACACCTAAAATGATGAAAATATGACTAAAACTCGACATAAAAATCATATAGTCAAGTTACAGACCCTAAGAATGAATTAATGTTTTTCAAGGAACACTGAAATCTCAAATTTTTGGGAATGAAGAGGAGTCTTATGTTGTCCAATCAGAACAACACAATTCACACACTTAAAATTACACACCGATCGGTTATGAAATAAGAAGTGTTTCAATTAAATGCATAAAAATAAGTTAATATACATATAAAAGAACAATTAATAACCAAAATATACACCAAATTAGTAGATAATTATGTTCCGGAACTCCCTCTTCAAGTGTGTAGATTCCTCTCAATGATCACCCACCGCTTAGCTCGACATCGGGAGGAGGAGGAAGCTCAGGTGGAACTCCTTATTCATTATTGATCCCCTATGAGGATAGTGGCCTCAATAACTTCAAAGATGAGGAGAGGAATCCTATAGAAATCCAAATTGGAAGAACTTCACTCCTTGGACTAACTTACAAATGAGGAGGCCAAGCTTCCATTTTATAGGTAAAGTGGAAGGTGGTTTTAGGCACACAGATTGTGTAAAACCACTTGGACCATGGTTTTCGACCACTTGACAGTCTAATATCACTTTTTACAAATCTAGAAACATGTTTCCTCACCTCTTTATTGTCTACAACGAAAGTTTTTCACCATTTTGACAAATATAAATAAATATATTGATAAAATATAGAACACCACATTTGACTTTGTGCATATTTTATTATTTGGACAAATCAGTTCGGATGGGCATCTTAGAGGCTGAATGAGGATTTTTTTACTTCATATGAAATGAATCCCATTAAATTTTATACCATAAAAAAAAATTTCAGCCCATTTGGAGGCACGATTTAGTAGAAATATTCATTTTTGTACACTGGTGTGCATGGATCCTGCGTAGTTTGGCCCATTTTTCTTGGAAATCATCATGGGCCCTCCAAATCACCTCCACCTTCAATGAGATTATCAAAACAAGTATAATTTCCATTTTTAACAGTAATAAATACAAAATAATTGAATCAACATGAAGTGAAATTTGTTATTATTTTTATAATTTTCAGTGAAAAACTAGTTTAGCACAGTGGTGTAAGGGTGAGACATCACATTTACAGAGTGAGGAATCACATTTATAGAAGCACCTAAATCAAGAATAGCATTGGAAAATGAATAATCTTCTATGGTGCATGGAATAGAGAATTTCCTAGGATTGTTTCACTTGGTGGGAAGTGATGGCTCTATTAATACTGATACGTTCCACCCCAAGCTCACCTTTTCATCTCCACGAATTTTCCTTCGGTGCATACGTATCTCCTTTAGAAACTTGGCATATCTTGGAATTTGTTTCACAAAATCAATCAAGGGGATGTTTAATTGCACTTTTTTGAAAGTTTCCAAAATTTCCTTATCTATTTCATTTTCCTTTTGTTTCCTAGGTTGGGTGGCCCTTTGGGGAAATGGAATAGGAATGGTTGGGATAGACGACTCATAAACATACACACTCTTTACTTTGGAAGTGATTCTATCAAGACATGATTTTTCAACATTTAGAACTTTTTAATGGTTGGGATGGAGGTTTCCTCAGAAGGGGATGACTCTAATAAAGGATTCATTTTACCTTCTAGTTGTTTTCCACTCTTAAGTGTGATGAAACTAACATTTCATTTATCTCTAGGGTTGAATAATGGTTGAGATGGTAGTTTACCTGACCCATGACTTTGAATTTCCCCCACCGAGTTAGCTAGTTTTCCTAATTGGGTTTTTAGGTCTTGTATGGCTTCCTGAGTGGTTTTTTATAATTGGATATTATTGGCAGCCATTTGTTTCACCATATCTTCTAGGCTAGGCTTGGGTTTTGGAGGGGTTTGTTGGAAAGGCCTTTGGGGTGGTTGGGGATTTTTGGGTGGTGGTGGATGACTACTCTGACCCTATTGGTTCCATTGTTGTTGAGGTTGGTTTGAATACCCCCATTTCCTATAATATTGGCTGTCTTTCCACCTAGGGTTGGATGGATAATAAGGTTCTTGACTTAAGGGTTGGTTATAGGGGAGACCAGGAAATATTGCATCACAACTCTCAGAAGTTTCTCTCAGTTGGGGGAATTGGTCAGAATAGTGGGTATTAGAAGAGCATATACCATAATGGATGGGAGGAGGAGATTGTGATTTTCCTTGGGAAAGAGTGAGTCGTCAAAGAAGGGTACTTACCTCCTCAAACTTCATGTCCACCTTCTTCTTGAATTCATTACTTTGCAACTCATGGACACCTCGAATGAGTATATTGGACCTTGAACCGAATTATTGAGTGTTCTATGCCATATTCTAAATTAAGGTCCTTGAAACGGTTGGGGTTTATCCACTTGTGCACCACCTGCAGCAGCATCAATCATGTTTCTATAAATAGGGATCAAACCTTCATAAAAATATTGTATTAAAAGTTGGTCAATTATTTGGTGGTGTGGACAATTTGAACATAATATTTTAAATCTTTCCCAATATTCATGAAGTTTTTCCCCTTGATATTGTCTTATCCCACATATTTCTTTCCTTATTGTTATAGTTCGAGTGGCCGGGAAATATTTTTCAAGAAAAACGCATTTTGTGTCCACCCAGCCTCTTATTGGGAAATTAATATAATATAACCAATATTTTGCTGTATCTTCTAAAGAAAAGGGGAATGATCTAAGATTTACTTGTCCTTCATACACATTATTAGGTTTTAATGTTGAACAAACATTATGAAATTCTTTTAAATTCTTGTGTGGATCTTCTCCAGCGAGTCCATGGAATCTTGGTAATAAATGAATTAGACTGGATTTTAATTCAAAATTGGGTGCCTCACCTTGCATTTGAATGTAAGTGTGTAGGATATCAACATTAGGTGAGGTTAGTTCTTTTAATTTTGGGTTATTTTCAGCCATGTTATTCAAGTTTATCTCAAATTTGATATTGGTTATAGAAGAAGAAGAGGAAGGATCAACAAGAGTTTCTATGTTTTGTATATCCTCCTTCGAAGGGGTTTCTTATGCGTCTCAGTGTCGCTGATGTAGGATCATCTATGGTTAGGGTTTGAAATGTGGTAGGTCTCCCATATTTGAACGTTTCATGGACAAAACCTTCAAAATAAATAAACCATAATACAAAAATATAAAAGAGGTGTAAGATAAAACAAATAAATATTCACAAAATTTACAAAAAATCTTATAAAAAACACGCACTAAAAACCAAAGTACTCCCCGAAAACGGTGCCAAAATTTGACCACAATGTCATGTAACATAAAATTTATTATGATTTTAAGGTTGATTTATAGTCTAGGTCATACCCTAGGTCATCTTTCAAGGAGATTTGGTTGGTTTAGAGTGTGTATTTTTAATAATAAGTACTAAAAATGTGGGTGAATTTGAAAACAATTTTATGAAACTAAATTAATTTAAATAGTTTAATAGTTGATAAAGAAGTAGAGTTTAAAAATATATGATAAGTATGTGATCATTGATAAGTTACTACACCACTTGAAAAGTTCCTTGTTCTTAATTGATTATTAGGTTTTTTTGTGTAATCCTTTGATTGAGGGTTAACCAAGATCTTGGGTACCCACAACCCCTAAAATGATGAAAATAGGACTAAAAATTGACATAAAAATCATATAGTTGAGTTACAACCCCTAATAATGAATTAAGGTTTTCAAGGAACACTTAAATCTTAAATGTATGGGAATTAAGAGGATTCTTATGTTGTCCAATCGGAACAACACAAGTCGCACACTTATAATTACACACCGATCAGTTATGAAATGAGAAGCGTTTCAATTAAATACATCAAAAAAATTTAAGATACATATAAAAGAACAATTATAAACCAAAATATACACCAAAACGGTAGAGAATTATGTTCTGTAACTCCATTTTCAAGTGTGTAGCTCCCTCACAATGATCACCCATCGCTTAGCTCTACATCGGGAGGAGGAGGAAGCTCGGGTGGAACTCCTTATTCATTATTGATCCCCCTATGAGGATAGGGGCCTCCAAAACTTCAAATATGAGGAGAGGACTCCTATGTAACTCCAAATTAGCATCATTTCACTCCTTGTACGAACTTCCAAATGAGGAGGCCAAGCTCCCATTTTATAGGCAAAGTGGAAGGTGGTTTTGGGCACACAGATTGTGTAAAACCACTTGGACCATGGTTTTCGACCACTTGACAATTGAATCTCACTTTGGAAAAAACTAGAAACATGTTTCCCCACCTCTTTATTGTCTCCACTAAATTTTTTTCACCATTTGGACAAATAATACTCTATATATTGATAAAATATAGAAAACCACATTTGACTTTGTGTAGATTTGATTCTTTGGATAGATCAGTTCTGATGGGAATCTTAGAGGTCTAATAAGTCTTTGGTTACTTCATATGAAATGTATCCCATTAAATTTTGGACTATAAAACAAAATTTCAGCCCATTTTGATGCAGGGTTTAGTATAAATATGCGTTTGAGTACACTAGTGTGCATGGATCCTGCGTAGTTTGACCCATTTTTCTTGGACATCGTCACATGCCCTCCAAATCACCTCCACCTTCAATGAGATTATCAAAACAAGTATAATTTCCCTTTTTAACAGTAATAAATAAAAATTAATTGAATCAAACATGAAGAAAAATTGATATTATTTTTATAATTTTCAATGAAAAACTAGTTTAGCACAGTGGTGTAAGGGTGAAAATGAAACATTGAATTCACTACTACAAAAACGGGCTTTATCAGTGCTCAAAATGGGCTTTAACAGCAATTTAAAGCTAATCTCTGATAGAGGGGGTTCCCTTTTATTAGCTCTCTAAAAAGAACTGATAAAGTCCCCTTTTATTAGTGCTAAAAAAAGCGCTGATAAAAGACCCCTTTATCAGTACTTTTTTTAGCGCTGATAAAAGTGACCTTTATCATCACTTTTAAAAAGCACTGATAAAAGTAAAAAAATAAAATAAAAAAATAAAAAAGAATTATATTATGTTGGGAGCTTTTAACAACTCTTGACCCCCCCTTTATCAGTGCTAGGTGGACCCCCCTCACACTCTGCCCCGCGCGCAACCCTTTTCTTCCAACCGAACTCAAACCCGTGACCTCCCCCCTTTCGCGGCTGCACCTTTACCACTAAGCCATTTCATTTTTTTCTCTATTTAATGATATATCTATTTATTTATATATATATATAGTTATATTTATTCGTATATTGATATAGATTCATATTAATATAAATATATTTATTCATATATTAGTATATATATATTCATTCGTATATTAATATATATTTATATTTATTTATATATATATATTTAGTTATAATTTTTTATTCATATATTTATTTGTATATTAATATATACTTATAAGATTAGTTTTAAATACATTTATGAAAAAATATGTTTTTATGTGTGTTTATAAATAAATAAATAAATAAATACATATATATATACAACACACATACACACACACAGACACACACACACACACACACACACATATATATATTTACGAATAAATACATATATATGTGTATTTGAAAAGCCATATAATGTTAAATTGAGCATAACTTATAATCTAGAAGCCCGTTTTAACTCCTCAACTAGTCAAATCGAAGAAAATGAAACAATATTCGATATGATATGTGGTACAATCCTAACAAACATCTGGATCAGAAGTTATACTTGTTTGAATGTTAACAAATCGAGGTATCCCGATTAAAAACTCAGTTTTGGAGGACTTATGGGCCTTTTTTGGATCTGAAAAATGTGATTGAAGCTTTGGTTTACTAACTAGCACGTAGAGCTCGTTGCAGGATTTGATTTGATATGATGTAGAGCTCAAACGGACACCCAGATCAAAAGTTATGGCCGTTTGAAGTTTGAGTTACATTTTCAACTTATTTTAGATCATTTATTAATTGTTTTGATTTTTTGTGTCTTCAAATTCTTATTAAATTATTTTTAATCGATAATAATTAGAAAATTATTAATTAATAATATTTTTTTTAAATATTTTAAATCCATTTTCACTAAATTTCTTATATATTAAATGTAATAGTCTATTTATATATATCTAAAACATATTTAAAAAATATATATTATATTTATATCAATATAAATATTCTTATATAACAATAATTTATTTTTCATAATTTTTTTTGAAACATAAAATTTATCACTGGTTGGAAAAAGTGCTGATAAATCCTCCCTTTATCAGCGCTTTTTTTAGCACTGATAAAGGGATAGCGCTTCCCTTTCCCGTTTTTTTAGTAGTGATTGTAGTGTGATCAACCATATAGAGGTTGAGCTGACATGAGATTGAGGGCCACCTAGTGAATTGTCATGGTAGAAGATACTCACATTGAGGTTTTTCTTCTACTATTATTGAGTGTGGTGATAGAGAAGTTGACCTCTTTGCATTTAGACTAGGTGCTTGGTGTTCTCCACATGCCATAACTAAAGAGGTAAGTGAATTAATCATTGTACGATACTAATCTGGGTAATATGGGATATGAGAGTGGAGTTTTCTTTTTCAAGGAGCTGGTAAATTTGAGAATCAGAAGAGAAAGACCCTTTGTGGGAAAGTGTTTTCCTTAGGCATGTGTTTATTGGTAGCATAAGAATGTATCGGGGGAGCTTATGGGAGAGGGGGATCCAGATGCTGGCTCAGTATCCCCACCCATTTACCTTAGTTTTTTATTTTCAGGGATGAAAATATTTGAATAATGGAATAATGTAGAGACTTTAGTTTTTCCATGTAAGACTTTGGAATATTCTTAGGAATATTTTCGGAGATAGTCATTGAGACGACATTCAATTTAGAGGCCCGATGAGCCTAGAATTAATTTTATAAAAATATTAAAAATATTTTATATCACACACATGTAGTTTCCATGAAAAAGTGTAATAACTCCTAAAAAGAGTCTCAGATAAAAAATCTAGACCACTATTGAATCTGTATCACAATTTTTACACTAGGAATGATCTAAGATTGGTCATCGTAGGATGTTCAGATGAGGTGGTCATTGGTGGGTGCATTGGATAAATTAATTAATTAATTTAATTACCCTAACCCAAATAACTTGAAAATGGGGACTCATATGAGAAATTCAAGACCACCATTAAGTCCAGAACATGGGTTTTACCCTAGATATGACATAACCTTGATTGGTGTTGGGTTTTTAGCTTAAGCTCTATCATGGAAAAAATAATTAAATAAATTGAAATATTTATTAAATTTTTTTATTTAAAATCCCAACCTAAAAATATTCTATAAATTTGTTGTTATGACATTTCTCTAGGGTTAGTCGCATAACCCTGGGAGATTTTTGAGAGAATCTATGATGATCTTTGTTGGCGGATCAAGATCAGACGATGACCGGCGATCAAATCGAGGTAGATAAAATTACTGAAAAAGTAGTGGATCACCTTAATTTCTATAAGAGACATTATTCACCAAATATAGATCCATAATCAAGGTAGGAATCATCAATTGTGGTTTCCACCCCTTTTGATTAAAAGTTTGAACATGGATTTTATCAGATTTTGATCTACAATAATTATTCTTCGCATGAGCTCTGATTTTTATTGATTATATTGATCTAATATAATTCTTATCTTGTTGCACATGTTATGATCCTATTTATATAGTAGTTGTCTAATAATGCTTGACCAATGATGGTTCACCTTTGTTATTTCTTCTTTTACACCACCTTTCATCACGTTCTTCATCGTTGGACCATGTGGTCATTATTTGACATTGTAAGGGAGGGTTCAAGTTTGATCAAGCCCCTAGATTCATTGCATTATCATGAACTACATGCGGATCAACAATTTGTGGATGAATTGATAAATGAGAGGGATGGTGTTTTTTGAACGGATTGTATCAGTACTATGAGTGCAAGTTTTATGATCGGGTGGTGGTTCATGATTGGATCGGTGATCCCCATTTTATTGGTTGACATGTGATGATGATGTGAATTGTGACAAAATTAGTTATGAGTGGGGGCCATGTGTGGGGTCTCATGGAATAGGCCGCTCGACATAGATGAGACGGTGACTGAACTCAGATCTCTAATGAGGTGGTCAGACTTGGTCAATGTGGTGAGTGTTAATAATAATAATAATAGCAATAATAATAAGGGTTATGAGAAAATATAATTAATGAGATTTAATTTTAATAAAATAAGAAAATAAAGACGGGGATACATGTTTGGGGCGCATAAATAGGTTGGAGAGGCACATATAGAGATGAAGTGGGCACCCCTTGGACTACTGTATGTGCATGGGAGAGGAAAAGAGCCACCTTGAGTTGAAATTAACAACAACAACAACAACAACAACAAAAACAACGATGAGGACGAGGAGATAAAAATACATAAAGTGATTGGTCATGTGCATGAGATTAAGGGGAGGAGCCTTGTGCATGAGACAAATCCTTCCTTGAAATAATGTTTTAAAAAAATAATATAAAAATATCATTATTTATTTTATTGTTAAAAACTTAATATGGCCATAACTTATTCATATGGTGTCAGATTGGTGATCCATTTATGGCATCATGATGGTGAAATTGAGACATCCATTTCAAGACCATTGATGGATATAGTTTTCCAACACATGGCTCAAGTCCACAAAGTGACCAATAATAATAATATTGTTGTTGTGGAATCTTGTATATGAAATATCTTCTTCATACAACGTCGAATTGAAAAACTATCTATGGAATCACAACCCTAAAATTGAGGCAGATAGTTCAAAACCAATATTTGATATTTAATTTGGACTCATCACTTGGGCCCATAAAACCATGTTCGAGTGTGATGCAGTGAAATTCATTTTTTTTCACAGGGTGTTCAATTTGGACAAGTGAATGGCCTATCTCGAGCATTTTTCTATGAGGATCACAACAGTATGATTCATTTTTTCCATTAATGGATATTTTCAATGACATATTAGCAGTTTGAAGTTTTCTCCCACAAGAATGAAGATGAGGCTTGTGCGTTCATCAAGATTTTGGCCGAGACACGTCGTGTAGTACCCTTACACACTATGTAGTACTAAAGAAAACAAGAAACATGCTAGAAAAAAAATCCCAGATAGCAGAGTGGGAAAAAACTCCATATGGGTCCCCTATACACCATGTAACTCTTTTTGAGGGAACTTCTACATCTCATATATACTTTGTTTGAACTCGTATTTTAGCCCATGAGTAGCATATTCTGAGTGGTTTTCCTCTGCACTTCTGCATTGAGATGGTCAGGTGTGTGTATATAGGTACATTAAGAAAAGTCCACACATTTTATTTATTCCTTTTGGTGCTTGTCTCCATTCCCTAGCCTATGGATGCAGGCCTGGGGTAGTTACAGCTCGGCCTTTCACCGGCCAGGTGAGCCCTGATGGTTCAGGTTGGGACAATTTTATTAAATGATATAAAATTTATAAAAATATTATATTCAGACAAATTAATGGGATATGGTTTTAAAAATTAACCATGTTCATTTTATGGGATTTATTTTCATTTTATAGTAACATTATTAACTCTTAAAGGGTAGAAAACATTAATATTACGTTGATTGTCAAAAGGGTTAACAAAGGGTTAAAACAAAATGATAAGAGTTAAAATGTGATCCAAAATTGAAACAATTTTATTTTATGAGAGTATTCCAACATATAATCATCTTATCTATGAAAATTATCAATTTATATCCATTTGGACATCAAAATTAGTTTATATTAATTTAATATTTTAATAAATTCCAAGGGCACCCCTCCTCTCAATTATAAAAGAGAACCCCTCCTATATATTCTTCACACCACATTGAGACTTATATATCGACCAAAATATACCAAGTTATGTTATAAAATTACCTAGACACATTCTAGAGGTTCTGATCTTCCCAAAAGACCAACCCTATAGCCCTTAAGAGGAGATTTAAAGGAGTCATTTCAAAGAAGAGATAATCATCTTAACCGATCACTTTCTTTTTAATTCCTCTTTTACCTTCTCTAAATCTGTTATATTATTCATAAAATAATAAATTTTGTATCCTAAATATACTTATATGTTATTATAATTATTAAATAATCTTTATTCATCCTCTTTCCATCAAATAGGAAGTGTAAGTATCGATCATGCGTACGTATGACTTACCTCCTCCACATAGCAATACAATTCATTTTCTATCACCATATTTCACAGATATTTATTATAATGGGTTTAATTTTTTTTATATGATATTTATTAAATAATTATTATTTTATAATGATAATATCATACCTACCTTCTTAACTTCCAAACCATTGGAAAACGATAATGCTGTTTGTGTATACGTGTGGACTACCACCTCTACGAAGCGATGTTATTAGTTTTTCATTTCCATTTTACTTGAATGGTAACAAGGATGAATTTAATGAATATATATGATTTATATTATATAATAATGATTCTATAAAGTTTATTTATTATTTAACTTTTTTTTTCTATATGTCAAAAAGTGAAAACATCATTCATGCGTACATACAACCTACCGTCTCCATGAATGATGTAATTCATTTTTCTATCTCTACATTTTATGAATGATTATAAATATTTATATAATGAATATATATGATATTAAAAGTATGTAAATTATTATAATATAGAATTTTAATAAATTTAAATTTATTATAGATGAGGTTAGAGTGATTTCGAATCAAATGAAACTTAAGGTAAGGGATTTCTAGTCTCACTTTTATCTCTTGGAGACTTATGTCAAATTCACCACTCATTTATTTTTTGTAGTGTATGTACTAGACCTTACATATTATATCATGAATCTAATTATTTTCATGATAGTTAAAGTTTCAATTTATTTTATCCTTTCTTGGGTCTTATGGTTGAAAAGTTATCAAAGTGGTAAGGGATTTTCGTCTCACTTTTATTTCTATGGGACACATGCCTTATACACAATTTGTTTATTTTGTGTGGTGTATATACTTAAAATGAATGTATTTTATAATTATTAACATAAAAATTATGGGATATTAATATCCATTTATGTTTATTTATTTCATGGGGCTTATTATTCAAAATTTATCAAAGTGGTAGGGGTTTTATGTTATAATATCATTTTTATCGAGATCATTTTTGATTAAGTTCTGATGATGAAATATTATGATCTACCTCTCAATATACTCATGAATTTTATTCTATTTTGGTTATTTATTTAAAATATATTTTTTCCTTTAATTTTACTTATCTTAAGTACTCTAGATACCGAAAAAGTTTTTTAAAGGAAAATTGACTCTATTTTTCTCTTCAGTCGAAAATCCTTTATCGTCTATATCCATGTTTTATAAATTTTTTTTAAAGAAGGTTTTTAATATTACCATATGATTTTTTAAAGTCATTTTAATTTTTAAAAAATTATTTACAAGGAATATAATTTTATTTTTTTTAAATGAGGTACTTTTTTTGGATTTTTACAAAAATGTGAAAGGAATGTTTTTTAACTTATATGAAATGAAAAAAATTTCCAGCGTCATGACTACTCAATTGTTTAATGATTACTTTACAAGTTTCCATGGTTGTTTTAAATTAAATTTTTTCCATAATATTTTCAAAAGTTTTATATTTTAAAAATATTATTTCAAAATGGAAAGGTTATTTTCCTCAAGAATGTTTTAATAAAATTTTAATTATATTTCTATTCATTAAGGACAACAACCCTTAATTTCACTTATGATTTTTTGGGGATATTATCTAATGATACCATTATTATTATTTCTATATATGGTTTATATTTATGATGAAAATATTTTTATGAAACATTCTTATTTCCCACAGGTTATACTATGTTGAAATTTTTATAAAACCTATTTATTTTCAATCGGTTATGCTATGATGAAAATTATATGAAACCCACTTATTTTCATGGGTTATGATATGATTAATGTTTTATGATCTTATGGCACACATATGTATGATTTTCATTATGTGATGAGTGATACCTATATCTACCTACAAATTATTGGGTAAAGATTGATATCTCACGAGATAAAAAGAACTGGAATGGGGAGTGAACACAGTTCAGTAAGGGAATTAGTCCACTATGATAGTCTTGGGAGTGAACCCTAAATACTATGATAGTTTGCAGAGTGATCCCATTCCATAATGATATTCTTGGGAATGGACCTTCACTACTAAGGAAATTATTTTCTATGCTTATGTGTATTCCAAAAACTTATGTCTTATGCCAATGTTATTCCCTCACGACTCATGTTATTTGATTCCTTTATGATTCATGTCTTATGAACTACTACAATTTATGCCATTAATCAAGATTATGATCTATTATATATTATTTTCAAATTTTATGATCTCGTTCTCATACTCTTATGTTCATGTTATGAATAAGTGATCATTGATATCTCTCTTGTTCACCCTTACTGAGCATCTGAGCTCACCCTTTCGTATGTTTCCTTTCCCTAGGTTATAAAGAAAGATATTAACTATGATGTGTCTAATAATGGTGATATTTATGAATAATTAAGTAGGGGGATGATTTAGATCTTTTATGAACTAATTATTTATGTATCCATGTTTCCAAAGACACTAAACCTTTATGATCCTCATGCTTTTATTTGTATAATGAAATGAATATTCATCTATTAAGTTATAATATCTATATATAAAAAGTATGGATAATTATAGTTGGTATCAGATGATCAATTTAGTTAACCTTTGGAAACTAATATGAGAAAACTTTAGTGATAACCCTCAGTATAATCCTAAGTATAGGAGAACATCCTAAGTTTTGGTAAAAAAAAAGAATGTGATTTTCTTAAAAAAACACCCCTGTATGGATACTACAAGTGGGAATGGTTTTGGAACAAATGAATATAGGGGTAATAAACCTGAAAATATTTTGACTATTATATCTCAACCATGATTTTTGTGCATGGTGAGTGTTCCCTTACTGTGCACATGGTTTGACACTCACAAAAAATCATGAAGGATTTGAATAGATAATGATCATGCATGACTTAGGTAAAAACTAAGGTGTCATATATTAAAAATAAGGTTCCATGATTTAGACATCCTATAAATTATTTTTTTATGATTCCTCACCATGAATATTATTTCTCACTCTATGATTTTTATTTTTAGTCAATAGATGGAACCAAGAATATTCATGTTAATGCTAAAATACAGTGGGATTAATATCCTCATGAGAAACCAAATAAAATGGGAGATGGAATGCAAAACCTTGTGATTATGCCTAATTAGTTATCATGGTATATGATTAAAAAATTTCACCTTAACTAACTCTCTGACTAACCAAACAAGAGAAAGATATATTTCACTAAGAGCCTAGGTGGTGGAAACTACGAAGGAAATAATAATCAGCTTACTATATATAGAAAATGTGTGAAGAAGCACTCAAGTCAATGTATCAAAGGAATAAGAATATGTTTTATATATGGAAATGAAGGGAATAGAGCAAGTAATTATTGATAAAAAAAATGAAGAGTTCAATGGAGGAAAATTAATTCCATCATAAGTTACCATTTATAGTTCAATGTCTCTTGTGTGGGGAATATGGGAATTACCTGAGCCAATACCCAAATCCAAGGATTAAATACTAGACCAAGTAAAGTCTTATGAAGTGAAAGGATTTAAGTGTTTATGTGTTATGATTTGAGAATTATTTTTTTGAAGTGTTATATCAATGATATTTTGGATATAAAATCATGAAACATCTAAGGATTGTTCCATAGTATAATTTGAAAACATATTTTTAGTTGGAATAAAGAGATGATTGGCATTGATAGGATAATATTAGTGACCTTGAAATTGATTAATTTATGAAAAAGTAATATAGTTCATATTTAATGTTCATTTTATTTTTGTATTTATGAAATATATTCAATATTTTGTAAACTTATTTTAGGAATACAAATTGTGTTAATTTTTAGAGCATATATGTTTTAATTACGATTTTATGGTGATTCAGGTTATTAGTATATATGATCAGAGTATTAACATGTTTGGTATGTGACATTATAAACCAATTTATGTTATATGGGGATAAATTTTGATCAAATCATTTGATTTTTTGGGTTTTGAATTTGTTCAGACATATTTTAGAGGAATTGTAAGGTTAATTATTTATGGAATGGATTTAGTTGAACCTTGTGGATTATTATTGAGGTTTTAGAAATTTATGATTTATATTAGATTACTTGTGATAATATTTTTGGGTTTGATAAATATCTTGAGACCAGAGGAATGTATTATTATTATTTTATAGATATTATGATCCATTAAAAGTTTATTTTAGTGCTTTAGGCATGAAAAATCCATCATGAATACTCATCGTTTTGAGAAATGAATTAGATTGTGGTGGAAATTAATTAAAGGATGAAATTATAATTTTCAAGTAGTTATATTTCTTTATGTTATTAGTATATATGGTAAATTAATTCCTCAACTCTAGGAAAAATATCTTAATACGAAAATGTTTTCCTATAACCTTTAATTTTGATGAATTGATGGTCTTTTAACCCCTCATTGATTTATGGTTTTCTGGTTTTTAAGGTTCTTATGATCATGTTCTATATCACTCTCAATTAGTTTTTAGGTATTAGTTTTCTATTTCATGTGAATGTTTTCACTACCCATTGATGTTATCTAATTTGGAAACCTAGTTTTTGGTGACCTTCGTGTTTCCCTTTCCCTCTTTTTAAGAGGAATTTTTATTAACCCTTTTTATGATGTGGGTTTTCAACAAATGAAGTTCCAAATATCAAGACCTTTATTTATGAGAACAAGTAAAAATTATGAGGATGAAATTTATTAAAGGGGGATAATTTAACACTCTAAGATTTTAGAATAAGAACATTATGTTCGATAGCGTATATGACATGCAACACTGAACTTAAATAAACCATGAAGTATTATTTCTTAAATATAGATGTCATAACCTAGCTGTTAAATTAGAGGGTATGAATAGGATTAAATAATTTATGAGATATATAAAAATATTCTATTCAATACTAATTTATTGATTAATTCTTAGTAAATAAGCATTCATTTTTTAGCAAAGTAATATTATGCTTAAAAAATAGATTTCACTTAAAAATGATTTTTATTGTTTTTTATGAGAAAATATTATATTTAATTTTAAAAATTTTAAAAAATTTATTACATAAAATTAACTAATTTTTTTAAATCATTATATCAAAACTAGATCAGGGTTAATTTTTGGGATTTTTCCGAAAAGATTGATTTTCTAGTAAATAGTGAAAAATACTATTTTTATTGAAAACTGTATTTTGTTTCAAACATGTTCAAAGTTAAATTTTGTTTCAAAATGGTTTTAAAGAAAAATTATTTATATTATATTTAAAATAATCCAATTAAGTCCATTTTAATCAATTTTATGTTTGAATTTGGTATAAAACCATTTTTATATGTAAAAAGGAATTTTTCTAAAAAACTGTTTTTATGCGCATAAACATGTTTTATATTAATAAATTAAATAAATAAGTTTTAGAAAATTATTTTAATAAAATTTATATGTTAATAATTTTATAACATGATTTAATATTCATCTAATATTTTCTATTCATAGAATAAGAATAAAATCCAGTGTAATACTTAAAATTGTGTTTTTCTAAAAGATGATTTTCATCGCGTGTTGTGCACTTAATTTAAAATTTATTTATTCCAATTATAGGTATTGAATTTAATAAAATGGATTACATATTTTAAATTAGGAGTTATAAATTTGGTAAATAGGTTCCTTTAATTTTTTGTAAATATGAATAGTAACCTTAGTAAAATTTATCACCGTGATAAATAGTAAATCGTGTTAACCTAGGTTAAAACTAAGTGATAAGGCCATACTTTTTCATCCTAATTCTTATTTTATTATTTTAATTCTACCATTATCACCCTAAGATCAAAATTTAATTTTTTTAAGGGACACGTTTCCAAGAAAATGGATTATATAATATTTAAATCAAATAAAGTTACAAAATGTCACTCTCTTAGTTTTAAATATCTCTTATGTGTCCACATGGGGGAAAAAACAAGTTATCAAAAATCTAAGAATATATTTTGATATTAATATTTTTTTTCAGGATATAAATTTATTTCTATTTTTTATTAATTATATAATGACCTTAAATTCTTATGCAACGCTGATGTAGTATTTCTCCAATCAATAAAAAAATATAATAAATGATTTTAAAAATATTAAAAATAATATAATTTGAGTGAGTTAATGTGTTCCAAGAATTTTTTATATGAAAATGAATTATTAGTATTATTTTAAAGAATTATATTTTAATTTAACCATTTTTCTTCATGTATTTAAAGTCAAATTAAATGAATAGTGTTAATAATTACATTAATGATTTTTTATAATGAATAATATTTTATTAAATGATATAGAATTCATAAAATTTTTATATTTGTAAAAATGAATTTTATATGGTTTTAAAATCCAATCATAGTCTATTTATGGGTCTTTTAGAATTTTATAGTAACATTATTAACCCTTAAATGACATAAAACTTTAATATTATAGTAATTTTCAAAAGGGTTAACGAAGGGTTAAGACAAAATGATAAGGGTAAAAATGTGATATAAACTTGTAAATTTTTTATTTTATTAGATTTTTTAGAATCATCCACATAATATATTATAACATTTTTAATTTTATCCATTTGGACATCAAGATTAATTTATCTTATTTTAATATTTTAAGAAATTCTAAGAGTTCCCCTCCCCTCAATTTAAAGGACAACCCTAATTTCTCTTCTTCACACCATATTGAGAATTATATATCAACAAAAAAAAATAAAGTTATATTATAAAATTATCTATCCACATTATATAGGTACTGGTCTTCCAAAAATACCAACCCTAGAGCCCTTAAGAGGAGATTTAAAGGAGTTGTTTCAAAGAAGAGGTAATTGTCTTAATCGATCATTTCTTTTTAATTATTATTTTAACTCCTATAAATCTATTATATTATTTATAAAATTATAAAATTAGTATACTAAATATACTAAAATTTTATTATAATTATGAAATAACCTTTATTCACCCTCTTTCCATCAAATGAGAAGTGTAAGCATCGCTCGTGTGTATATACGACTTACCGTCTCCACGTAGCGATACAATTAATTTTCCATAACCATATTTCATAGATAGTTATTATAATTGGTTTAATATTTATATAAGATATTTATGAAATAATTATTCTTTTTTAATGATAATATAAAATCTACCTTATTACCTTCCAAACAATTGGAAAATAATAACATCTTGTGCGTGTACGTGTGGACTACCACCTCCACGAAGCGATGTGATTCATTTTTCATTTATATTTTACTTGGATAGAAATAAGAATGAATTTAATGAATATATATGATTTATATGATATAATAATGATGTTTGAAATGTGATTTATTATTTAACCTTCTTTTTTTCCATCCGTTGAAAAGTGAAAACAACATTCATGCGTATATACAACCTACCTTCTCCATGAATGTTGTAATTCATTTTTTCTATCTCTATCTTTTATGAATAATTATAAATATGTATATAATATAAATATATGATATTATAAGTATGTAAATTATTATTATATAAAATTATAATAAAAATCAATTTATTATACAGGAGGTTAGAGTGCCTTAGAATCAAGTGGAACCCAAGGTAATGGATTTCTAGTCTCACTTTTATTTATGGGAGAATTATGAAAAATTCACCACTCATTTATTTTGTGTGGAATATATACTGACCATTTTATATTTTATATCATTAATATACTTATTTTAATTATATTTAAAGTTTCAATTGATTTTATCCTTTTATGGGGATTATAGTTCAAAGTTACCAAAGTGGTAAGGGATTTTCGTCTCACTTTTATTTCCATGGGACACATGCCTTATACACCATTTGTTTATTTTTTGTGGTATGTATACTGACCATGAATGCATTTTATAATTATTATAAAGAAAATTATAGGATATAAATATCTATTTAAGGTTCTTTCTTTCATGGGGTTTATTATTCAAAAGTTACCAAAGTGGTAAGGGTTTTATGTTGCAACCTCATTTTTATTGGGATTATTTATGATTAAGTTATGATGATGAAATATTAAGATATAAATCTCAATATACTAATGAATTTTCATATAATATGATTATTTATTTAAAATACATGTTTTACTTTCATTTTCCTCATCTTAAGTACTCTAGAGATCAAATTAATGTTTTTAAGGAAAATCGACTTTATTTCTCTCTTCGGTTGAAATTTTTTTTTATTCCATATTAATTTTTTCTAAAACTATTTTAAAGATGGTTTTTACTATTACCCTATAATTTTTAAAGTCATTTTATGTATTTTTGAATTTTTAAAAAATGGTTTAAAAGAAATCTTCTATTCATTTTCTGAATGAGGTACCATTTTTTTGACTTTTTACAAAAAATGTGAAATAATTTTTTTAACTTATAAAACATGAAAAAAATTTCCCACTATCATGAACAATCAGTGGTTTTAAGATTCCTTTACAAGTTTTCATGTTTATTTTTTAGAAAAATATTTTCCATAATATTTTCAATTTTTTTTTATTTTAATGAAGTGATTTAAGAATTGAAAGGTTATTTTCCTCAAGAATGTTTTAATGATATTTTAATGGTATTTATATTTATCAAAGAAAAAAACCCTTGAATTTACTTATGATTTATTGGGGATATGATCCAATGATATAATCCATATTCTTTCTCTATATGTTTTATGTTTATGATGACATGGTTTATACTATGGTGAAATGTTTATAAAACCCATTTCTTTCCCATGGGTTATTCTGTGATAATTTTTTTATAAAAACCACTCATTTTCATGGGATATTATATGATGAATGTTTTATGATCCTGTGGAACATATATGTATTATTTTTATTATGTGATGGTGGGACCTATATCACCCTCCAATGAATTGGGTAAAGATTGATATATCATGAGATAAACAGAACTGGAATGGGGAGTGAACCCAGTTTAGTAAGGGAATTTGTCCACTATGATAGTATTGGGAGTGAACACTTACTATTAAGATGGTTTGGGGAGTGAACCCATTCCACCATGATAGTCTTGGAAATGCGCCTTTACTACTAAGGAAATGATT
Organism: Viscum album; assembly: GCA_963277665.1. Taxonomy (NCBI): domain Eukaryota; kingdom Viridiplantae; phylum Streptophyta; class Magnoliopsida; order Santalales; family Viscaceae; genus Viscum; species Viscum album. The sequence goes on along the minus strand of OY728139.1, from coordinate 324,842,305 downwards.
TCTATGCTTATGTGTATGCCATAAACTTATGTCTTATGCCAATGTTATGCCTTCATGACTCATGTTATTTGATTATTTTATGATTCATGTCTTATGAATTGAAAAAATTTATTCCATGACTCAAGATTATGATCTATGATATGCAAGGTATGATTTTAAAATGTTATGGTCATATTATCATACCTTTATGTTCATGTTATGATCAAGTGATCATTGATATATCCCGTTTTACCCTTACTGAGTATCTGAGATCAACCTTTATTATATTTATTTTACCTAGGTTATGAAGAAAGGTATTAAGTATTATGTGTCTAAGAAGGGTGATAGTTTTGAAGAATTAAGTCGGATATGATATAGACTTTTATGAACTAGTTATTTATGTGTCCAAGTTTCCAAAGACACTAAATCTTTACGGTCCTCATGCGTTTATTTTCTTAATAAAATGAATATTAATCTATTAATATGTAATATCTATGTATGAAATAGTGTGACCTTTTATAATAAAACATAGTTTTTTTAATAGTGAAAATTTTCCTAGTAAACCGTGCAATATGGTTCAGAGGCACAAAGGGAGTCATATGATTGACACACAGTTTTTCTAACAGTATTCTGCAACCGTGCGGGGGGGGGGTGTCCCTTTAGACAGTGGCACCACATGATTAGTGCAAAATTATCAAAACCATGAAGATATTTAAAGGTTATGGAAATGACTCTTTCCACCTACCTTCTTTATTTTTGTAACGACCCAAAGTTTCATTAATGTAAATCCCTCTTGATCTAATTAAATGTCTCTTTATGTTTATATAAAATGTTAACTTCCTTGGTTTTATGTTAAGAATTTTTACCGTTTCTAATATAGCCGTTGAACAGTGATCGCATGATTAGTATAAATATAGTACTTTAACAAATCCAATTTACTCAGACAAAGGAAGCGATGACATCATCCAGTAGAATTTCCCCATACGAAGCCCATTTGTCGGAGCTCGGAAAAGAGGTGGCATCTTTGGGCTTCAATCCTGACCAATCCCAAGTTGAGCTTCATCATTTCAAGCTCGAACGTGACCATCTACGGGAAAAGTTGAAGTTGATTGAAATTACCACTCGAGCGATGTTATCTGAGCCACCCCAAGAGTCTGTCACCATCGCACACCTTACCCTTAGGTATTATGCGGCTGTTTTAAGGGGTTATGTAACAAATAATTAGTACTATTTTCATGTACATTATTTTTGTATATAATAATGAATATAAATTCTAGTCATTTTTGATACATTGTAAATAGTTTTTAAAGTACAAATGGTGTTTTTAGTTATTATTTAATTAAAAAATCTATTTTATTAAATTAAGGGATTTTTGAATTAAATAATATTTTAATAAAATAATAATATTATTAAATTAATCTTTATTAAATATAAATGATCTTATAATTTTATGAATGTAGTTATAATTTTTATTAAGGTTTGAAAGCCATTTCTGTCAAAACCCGTGAATTTTCGATAAATGTCAGTATTTATTTTAAAAGTGAAAATTAAAATATTTAGAAAATTATTTAGATAAAATAAATTTTATTTATGGAATCAGTACATCAAAATTATCCAACGGTGAATTTTTCATGATTTTCTAAGACAGTCAAATTTTTGGGTAAAAATTAAATACCGTTTAAATATATAATGTGTTTTATGACATCATAATGACCTAATAGTGATGTAATAAAATACTATAATATTTATGTTCGTCCAATATATGTTTTAACATTAAAATAATGTGATTTTGGGTTTGTTTGACTTACTTTTCAAAAGCATTAATGGACCCCTCAAGACTTATTCAACACCTTGCCTTTTTAAATTAATTTCCATGGGAGTGTGACTCACCTCCACATAAGCAACCTTATTATTTTAAGAAGTTCATACTTTGGCCTTATAAAATATTTTTTTCCTCTTCCCTTTTCCAAAAACCATGGGCAAAAACCATGGGATGGTTTGAGGTTTGGATTAATTTAATGTAAGGGGACCCAAACCTAAATAATAAAGAATTCTCTCACCTTTCCTATATAAACCCACCCAAGATCCCACTTCCTCCCCACTCAAAGCCTTTTGAGTTCATCCAACCTCTTCCCCACTCTCTCTATAATCCTCCCAATGTGCCTCAAGCTCCCAAGAATCCTCTCACAAGCCTCTCTCTAGCCTTTGGAAGCACACTTCCAAGTAAGGGTTTTTTTCTTCATTTCTCATTTTTGTCCAATTTTCTTTAAGTTGTTTTTCCATTTTAATTTCAATTATAAATGTTGGGGTATGGTTTCGCACCTCACTCATACTGCTCTATTTATGTTTAAATGATGGGATACCCTTTCTCTCTCATTAAATTCCCCCATGTACACCCGTTACTGTGCCGAAATTCCGAAAGGAACTTCTCTCTCCTCTTTTACATTCAAGCAATAATTTTGTATCATGAATCTAAATTCCATTACAATTGTTGGGACATGTATCTATATGAACTCCTTACTGTAAATTACATTTAAATATGATGATAAACCCCTTTCTCTCTCATCAACCATTTTTATGAATTCTTATGTCACGCCATAATGCTGTCGAAATCGCACCGATTTTCTAAGCCAATGTCATTGTGTAGTGAATACCATGCCCATTTCTCCATCAAGGGTATTCAACTTTATGCACATTTACTTATTGATTTTAAAGTTTCATGTATTAATTCCACATTCCTTTATCGTGGAATAAATTATTATGTTTTATGAATCCATGTTTTATGATCCATGTGGCACACTTATGCATGAAATGAAATGTTTAAGAAGGGTGTGCCCTTATAGGGCTCCAATGCATTGGTTAAAGTATAGTATCATGATACGTCATGTGCAATGAGTGTTGAATCATTCTAATTCAAGTGAAATGAGGGTTTACTCATGCTTCATGTGCAATGAGGATTTACTCATGCTCTATGTGCAATGAGCCGTGGCTCATGCTAATTCCATGTTAAGTGTTGTTGCCACATTTCCATGTTATGATTATCATGCTTTATCATGCCTTTATGTTCATGTTTCTTTTATGCTCTATTTATATGACTATTGTCTAACATGTATTGTAATTCTCATGTTATTCCACGTGTACTCCCTTACTGGGCTTTATAGCTCACCCTTTTCTTATGCATGTCCTCAGGTTATCCCATGCAATGCTAAGTACGAGGGAATGTAGTGGTCATGTAAAGGAAGTTTTTAATAAAGATGTTGTATTTTATGTTTTAAGTTTTTATGTAATGATCCTAATCCCCAAATACACTAAATCTCTCAATCTTGTTTGTTGTATCATGTGAAGTTTTATGTAATAAATCATGTTTAAGTTTGTAATAAAAGTAGGGTTGTCATAGTTGGTATCAGAGGATAGGTTTAGTTATTTTTGGGATTAGGAAACCCTAGTAAAGCCTTATATACAAGACTATGTATAATAAAAACATCCCTAAGTTTTGGTAAGTACTGAGTAAGTGGTTTATCAAACAAATACATCCCTGTCTAGATACGAGCAGGTAGAGGTGGCTCTGGCACAGATGTATCCTAGGGGTAAAACCCGAAAACACCGCTTTGAGCTAGACTCAAACGGGAACTGGTGCACGACCACGGGCCTTGCTACACTCTTGGTTACGACACTCCCGGGGGATATGTTTTGATAAATTCAAAATCTTAGTATGAACCCTTATTAAGGGAATTAAAAAATGACCCTACGAATATATGTTAGAAAGTAGATCATGAAAAGCCTAGATTAAATCCTATAGACTCACGAGTTAAGGAAATAAAAGTTTATTTATAATTCATCAACTTTTGTATTTGGATTACCCTTTATGTGTTACCCCTAACTTTCCTTTTATTCCAGCCAATGGCCGATAATAGGAGTACTCGGGCTAACAACTGTTGTGAAGATCAGTGTGAGGACTGTACTAATGAGATGCCCAATCCAATGGGAGTGGGAATCATGAACTTTGTTACGCTTCTCTCTCATCTAACTCAAGTTTTGAATAGAAACACGGGTCAAGAGTAACTTCCAAACCCCCTTAAGAAGGAACAAGTTTCTATCGAGAGCTTCATGAGGCAAAGGCCTCCTACTTTTAGTGGATCATCCGATCCCATGATCACTGAACAATGGATCAACTCCATTGAAAAGATATTATCCATCCTCCATTGTTCTGAACAAGAGAAGGTTCTTCTAAAGGCTTATCGTATGGAGGGTGAAGTTGATCAATGGTGGACGTTGATCAAAAATACAAAGCATGAGGAGGATATTGAGGTGTTGGAATGGAAGGATTTCCGGAAGATGTTTTTCGATAAATATTTTCCGCGCACCCTCTGGCTTAAGATGGAAAGGGACTTCCTTTCCCTCAAGAAAAAAGATGAAGAATCTGTTGGAGAATATAAGGAAAACTTCAGAAGGCTTGCACGATACGCTTCCGGCTTTTTCGTTACCCCCGAATTCAAGGTTGAACGCTTCTTTGGTGGGATGAAGCCTAGCTTGCGGAAAGCATTAGCGATCCGTGACTTTGACAACTATAAGAAAATTGTCCGATGTACCCTCAAGGTCGAAATGGAGATCAGGGAATCATAGGGGTATCATGGGGAAAATAAGCGTAAGGTGGACTTCAATACTGGCAGTCCGATGGATAAATCCAACGGTGCTAAGAAGATCTAGAACCCCACTTGCCAAAAGTGCTGGAAGAAGCACCCTGGAAATTTCCTTAAGGGGACGAGGAAATGCTTCAGGTGTGGAAGATAAGGGCACCTAGCTGTTAATTGTTGGCAAGAAAGACCCACGACTGTGACAGAGGAGAGGAACTCTCCGTTCGAACCTCAACACGTTGTTAAATGCTACAAATGCAAAGAACTAGGGCATTTTGCAAATTAGTGCCCTAATCTAAGGGTTTTCGGAGGCGACCAACAACCTCCAAGGCAACAAGGAAGAGCTTTTTCCATCACTTCTGCCGAAGTGAACCCCGAAAACGAAGTGGTGACAGGTACGCTAGTTATTCATTCAAGAATAGAAAACGTACTTTTTGATTTAGGTTATACACATTCTTTTATATCTCGAAAGTTTAGTAGAACAATCCCAACACCACCAAAAATCATGGAAGTGAAGATGTCGGTGAGTACGGCAAATGGGGCAATCATTGCATCCCATGAATATAAGTCCTCCCCTATTATAATATGTGGATTGAATTTCCCGGCGAACCTCTTCATACTCCCTCTAGTGGAATTTGATGCAATTCTTGGCATGGATTGGCTTTCTTTATATAGAGACAACATAAATTGTCGGGAGAGGGAAATCACACTCCATATGGAGAATCGACCCCCGATTCTTTACAAGTGTCAGGAGGAAGATGAATCTCCTTTAGCTCCATTATCTCAAGCATGGATATTACTGCCTTATGAGCACACGTATCTGGCTCAGAAGATTGAGTCCAAGGAAGAAACCATCCTTGAAGAAATGCCTATTGTGAGGGAATTCGCTGAAGTGTTTCCCGAGGAACTGCCTGGTCTTCCTCCTAGAAGAGATGTTGAGTTATCAATTGAACTTATACCCGGGGCATTAAAAATATCCAAGACTCCATATAGAATGGCTGTTGTTGATCTTGAAGAACTGAAGAAACAACTACAAGAGAATCTGGATAAAGGGTTTATACGCCCAAGTGCTTTACCATGGGGTGCACCAGTCCTCTTCATCAAGAAGAAGGATGGGTCAATGCGGCTTTGCATCGATTATCATGAACTTAACAAAATCATGATAAAGAAAAAGTATCCTCTCCCATTAATTGATGACTTGTTCGATCAGCTGCGTGGAGCGCAATACTTCTCCAAGGTGGACTTGCGGTTGGGATATTATCAAGTAAGGGTGAAGAAGGAAGATGTCCCCAAGACTGCTTTTCGTACAAGATACGGGCACTATGAATTCATAGTAATGCCTTTTGGACTCACCAATGCTCCAACAATATTCATGGACTTGATGAATATAGTCTTTAGAGATTACCTTGACAAATTTGTGGTAGTCTTTATAGATGATATTCTAATATACTGCAAAACCAAGGAGGATCATGAGGAGCATTTAAAAACTGTACTAGAGACTTTACGCAATGAGAAGCTCTATGAAAAGTACAGAAAGTGTGAGTTATGGTTGAAGGAGGTCTCATTCTTGGGTCATATCATCACAAGCAATGGGATATCTGTGGACCCCTCCAAAACAGATTCAATTGAGGGATGGCCGAGGCCAACATTGGTAACGGATATCCGTAGCTTCTTGGGGTTAGCTGGATATTATCGACGATTTGTGAGTAATTTCTCCTGATTATCCAACCCTCTTACCAAGCTAACTTGGAAGGGAGTAAAGTTTTCTTGGAGTGATGAATGCAAATAAAGCTTCAAGGAGTTGAAAATGAGGATTATCACTGCGCCCGTGATCACTTTACCCACAAGTGGGGAACTTTTTGTGGTATTCAGTGATGCTTCGAAGAAGGGCTTAGGCCGTGTGATGATGTAGAATGATAAAGTGATATCCTATGCCTCAAGGCAGTTGAAAATCCATGAGCGAAACTATCCAACGCATGATCTGGAGTTGGTGACTGTGATCTTTGCCTTAAAAATCTGGTGGCATTATCTCTATGGAGAGAAATGTAAGATATATACTAACCACAAGAGTCTTAAATATATATTCACACAGAAAGATCTTAATATGCGCCAGAGAATATGGATAGAGATCATCAAGGATTATGACTATTCAATACATTACCACCCTGGGAAAGCGAACAAGGTGGCAGATGCCCTAAGTAGAAAGGACCTAGCGATTCTGTCAATGATGAGAATTGAGAAGGATCCAATCTTCTTAGACTTGATGAAGATGGACATGAGAATCATAGAGAAGGGAACATCATCAATCCTTTCACAAATGATTTCTCAACCGTATCTTTTGGAAAGGTTAAAGGATGCCCAAAAGGATGATGCGGGAATTCAAAAAAAAGTGGAAGCTATTAAAAAGGGGAAATCCTCAGAGTTTAATGTTAATGAAGAAGGAATTGTGCGGTTTGGGAAAATACTATGTGTTCCATCAAATCCGGAGCTGAAGAAGGAACTTTTGGATGATGCACATAGTTAAAATTTCTCTATTCACCCAGGGAGCACAAAGATGTATCGAGATCTCCAAGAAAAATTTTGGTGGGATAATATGAAGAAGGAGATCTTTGAATATACATCAAAGTGCCTGGTGTGTCAGCAAGTGAAGGCAGATAGGTAGAAGTCTAAGGGGATGATGCAAACATTGCCCATACCAGAATGGAAATGGGAGAACATCACAATGAACTTTGTCACCGGAATTCCGAGGACATACAAAGGCAACAATGCAATCTGGGTTATTGTGGATCGTCTTACAAAGACTGCACACTTCATTGTTATTTGGGAGGATTTCTCTTTGGATCAACTGGCACAGATATATATCAGGGAAGTGGTAAGGTTTCATGGAGTACCACTATCTATTGTGTCTGACCGAGATCCAAGATTCACCTCTAAGTTTTGGAAGAGTCTTCAACATGCTCTGAATACTGAACTAAACTTCAGTACGGCCTATCATCCTCAAACTGATGGCCAATCCGAGCGGACTATCCAAACACTTGAGGATATGTTGAGAGCGTTCTAAATGGACTTTAAAGGAGGATGAGATCAACATCTTCCTCTGGTTGAGTTCTCTTATAACAATAGTTTCCAGTCAAGCATCCAAAATGGCACCATATGAATCCCTGTATGGGAAAAGGTGTAGAACACCGGCATGTTGGGATGAGGTTGGTGAACGTAAGCTGTTTGGACTAGAAATGGTCGAGGAAATGGTGGAGAAGGTAAAAACCATTCAGCAGCATATCAAGGCAGCTCAGATTCGACAGAAGAGTTATCCAGATAATCATCGACGAGACCTTGAGTTTAAAGTTGGATACATGGTGTTTCTACGCATATCTCCATGGAAGAAGGTCATGAGGTTTGGAAGGAAAGGGAAGTTAAGTCCAAGGTACATCGACCCCTTTGAGATTCTTGATCGTGTCAGGGCTGTGGCCTATCGACTAGCACTTCCACCTACCATGGCCAAAGTACATGGCGTCTTTCATGTATCCCTCTTAAGGAAGTACATACTGGACCCTTCACATGTACTCTCTTCTGAGGTGGTACAATTGGAAGATGATCTTTCTTATGAGGAGCAACCAGTGAAGATCTTAGATCGTAGAGAAAAAGTTCTACAAAATAAGACAATGCCCCTCATCAAGGTGTTGTGGAGAAACCACAAGTTTGAATAAGAGACTTGGGAATCGGAGGAAATGATGAAGCTGAGTTACCCACATCTATTTTAGTGTGGGAAAAGAAAAATTTCGAGGGTGAAATTTCTTAAGGGGGGAATATTGTAACAACCCAAAGTTTCATTAATGGAAATCACTCTTGATATAATCAAATGTCTCTTTATGTTTATATAAAATGTCAACTTCCTTGGTTTTATGTTAAGAATTTTGACCATTGCTAATATATCCGTTGAACAGTGATCACATGATTAGTATAAATATAGGACTTTAACAAATACAATTTAATTAGACAAAGGAAGCGATGGCATCATCCAGTAGAATTTCCCCATACGAAGCCCATTTGTCAGATCTCGGAAAAGAGGTGACATCTTTGGGCTTTGCTCTTGACCAAGCCCAAGCTGAGCTTCATCATGTCAAGATCGAACGTGACTATCTACGGGAAAAGTGAAAGTTGATTGAAATTACCACTCGAGCGATGTTATCTGAGCCACCCTAAGAGTCTGTCACCATCACACACCTTACCCTTAGGTCTTATGCGGCTGTTTTAATGGGTTATGTAACAAATAAGTAGTACTATGTTCATGTACATTATTTTTTTATATAATAATGAATATAACTTCTAGTCATTTTTGATACATTGTAAATAGTTTTTAAAGTACAAATGGTGTTTTTAGTTATTATTTAATTAAGAAATATATTTTATTAAATTAAGGGATTTTTGAATTAAGTAATATTTTAATAAAATAATATTATTATTAAATTAATTTTTAATAAATATAAATGATCTTATAATTTTATGAATGCAGTTATAATTTTTATTAAGGTTTGAAATCCATTTCTGTCAAAACCCGTGAATTTTCGATAAATGTCAGTTTTTATTTTAAAAGTGAAAATTAACATATTTAGAAAATTATTTAGATAAAATAAATGTTATTTCTGGAATCATGACTTCAAAATTATCCAACGGTGAATTTTTCATAATTTTTTGAGACAGTCAAATTTTTGGGTAAAAATTAAATACCGTTTAAATATATAATGTGTTTTATGACATCATAATGACCCAATAGTGATGTAATAAAATATTATAATCTTTATGTTCAGCCAATATATGTTTTAACATTAAAATAATGTGATTTTGGGTTTGTTTGACTTACTTTTCAAAAGCATTAATGGACCCCTCAAGACTTATTCAACACATTGCCTTTTTAAATTAATTTCCATGGGAGTGTGACTCAGCTCCACATAAGCAAACTTATTATTTTAAGAAGTTCGGACTTTGGCCTTATAAAATATTTTTTTCCTCTTACCTTTTCCAAAAACCATGGGCAAAACCATGGGATGGTTTGTGGTTTGGATTAATTTAATGTAAGGGGACCCAAACATAAATAATAAAGAATTCTCTCACCTTTCCTATATAAACCCACCCAAGCTTCCACTTCCTCCCCACTCAAAGCCTTTGGAGTTCATCCAAACTCTGCACAACTCTCTCTAGAGTCCTCTCAAGGTGCTCAAAGCTCCCAAGAAGCCTCTCACAAGCCTCTCTCTAGCCTTTGGAAGCACACTTCCAAGTAAGGGTTTTTTTCTTCCTTTCTCATTTTGTCCAATTTTCTTTAAGTTGTTTTGCCCTTTTAATTTCAATTATAAATGTTGGGGTATGGTTTTGAACCTCCATCATACTACTATATTTATGTTTAAATGATGGGATACCCTTTATCTCTCATTAAATTCCCCCCATGTACACCCGTTACTATGCCGAAATTCCGAAAGGAACTTCTCTCCCCTCTTTTACATTCAAGAAATACTTTTGTATCATGAATCTAAATTCCATTAAAATTGTTGGGAAATTTATTTATATAACTTCCTTACTGTACATTACATGTAAATATGACGAGGAACCACTTTCTCTCTCATCAACCATTTTTATGAATTTTTATGTCACGCCGTTACGCTGCCGAAATCGCACCGATTTTCTAAGCCAATGTCATTGTGTAGTGAATACCATGCCCATTTCTCCATCAAGGGTATTCACCTTTATGCACATTTACTTATTGATTATAAAGTTTGATGTATGAATTCCACATTCCTTTATCATGGAATAAATTATTATGTTTTATGAATCCATGTTTTATGATCCATGTGGCACACTTATGCATGAAATGAAATGTTTAAGAAGGGTGCACCCTTATAGCGCTCCAATGCATTGGGTAAAATATAGTATCATGATACGTCATGTGCAATGAGTGTTGACTCATACTAATTCAAGTGAAATGAGGGTTTACTCGTGCTTCATGTGCAACGAGGATTTACTCATGCTCTATGTGTAATGAGCCGTGGCTCATGCTAATTTTATGTTAAGTGTTGTTGTCACATTTCCATGTTATGATTATCATGCTTTATCATGCCTTTATGTTCATGTTTATTTTATGCTCTATTGATATTCCTATTGTCTAACATGTATTGTACTCCTCATGTTATTCCATGTGTACTCCCTTACTAGGCTTTATAGCTCACCCTTTTCTTATGCATGTCCTCAGGTTATCCCATGCAATGCTTAGTACGAGGGAATGTAGTGGTCATGTAAAGGAAGTTTTCAATAAAGATGTTGTATTTCATGTTTTAAGTTTTTATGTAATGATCCTAAGCCCCAAAGACACTAAACCTCTCGATCTTATTTGTTTTATCAATTGAAGTTTTATGTAATAAATCATGTTTAAGTTTGTAATAAAAGCAGGGTTGTCATAATTTTCTCCTCCTTATTTCTTCTCCATCTATTCCCACACACAACAGCCACTTGGGAGATCCTCCTTTATCCCACCTAGGCTTTGGGATATATCTCTCATTTGGACTTATAATCAATCACCTTCAGTCAAGTTGGACCCCCTTGGTTATTATATGATTACTATTCCTTCTTTTCACCAATTATCTTATCGTATAATATGGGTTTTCCATGTGATCTCATACAATCGATTTTCATAGTGTTTGTTTATTTATTTGATTTATCTCATTCCATCCCAAATCAAAGGCTGATAATGGATGAGTGAATCTTCCTTGGTTTAATTTAGGTGGTATACATGTATTTACCTTTAATATTATTCATTTATAAAATTCACCATTGTGCTACATGCCAGACATTCTGTGCATTGCTTCTAAAATGTGAAATACCTTAAATGAAATCCTTATACAAAAACCTTGATGTCCCCTAGATACCTTACATAGTTAGATATTGAATACCTTGAACAAAACCACCTCTTAAGGTGTGTTAAAATTACATAAAAATACCTACCATCCTTTCCTTATGATTAAACTACCCCTTAGGCATGCTCTTTAAAGGCCTTAACATATTTATAAATGCATATGTTACTAAAACACCTTCTAAGTTGGGTTTGGATTGTCAGTTGAGATGTTAAGGATTAAAATTAATTAATGTAATTTTTTTAATGAAATGTATCATGATGAATTATGTTGAGATATGGGTGCTTCCCATGGCCTTCTTATTTGTTTATAAATAAAACTATAATTACATAGTTTGAATTGATAATAGAATGGATTATATTCCTTGTCTTTAACTTATATTATGGCATGGATATTATCATGGCATGTATTTAAATTTTAAATGTAAAATGAAAATGAAAGTACAATGTTCCTTGAGTGGTACCTAGGTTTCTCTTTACTGAATGACTCAGTTATGGTCTCATAGGGTAAGTGGGGTTAATTTATATTGGATAATTAATAATAGACCTTGGTTAGGGTTATTGGATAGGATGCTTCACACCCCCTTGGTATAGGATGTTAGACATGTAATTTCACCTCATTTTGGGTTGTTATACATGATGTTTTACACCCCTTAATTAGGATGTTGGAAATGAAATTTCACATAATTTTGGGTTGTTGGACATGAAATTTCACACCCCTTGATTTGGATGTTAGACATGATGCTTCACATAATTGATTGGGATCATCAAGCATGGATATCTGTTGGGAAAAAATCCCTCAAGGCATCATTGAAGTATTTTTGAGGTGATTGTGTTTGTTGACAAAGTGAACATCTGTGTTGTGATTGTTGACAAAGCAAAACAATGACATACAATTTTTTTTGACAAAGATGATTTCATGATGGAATGTCGAGTTCAAGAGCTAAGGTCAATGATCCATATTTGATTCAAGAATCTCGAAAAAAGGAATGGATGATCTAGAGGTGATACAAAAAGAACAGATACAAGGTGGCGCCGTTTTCCAGTGTTTACCAAATTTTTGGGCCTGAAAATCGACAAATGGAGAAAAGTGTTTTTGGCAAAGGGACTTACATTCCGAGGACTTGGAGCATAGGAAACTTTCGCGCCATATGTTTTTCAAGATTAGAAGATCAAAATATGCCTAAGGAAACAGGTTCGCGGAAGTTTGGGAGTTGGTCGTGCAAGTGTCTAAGAGGATAGAAGACTTGCGCTCTGAGACTGAGTCACGCAGGTGACTTGCACGCCGTCACACAGGGTGGTCAATTTGCCTATAAATACTAGACCGCCCCTCTTCATTCTTAACCAGAGTTCAACACTTTGAAAAATCAGAGCTCCCGTCGCGCAGGTGTGGTGGTCGCGCAAGTGGTGTGTGTGGTCGCGCAGGTGGGACTTGCATGCCAGGGTGATAGTTGCGCGCCAGTGTTTGAAGCTGCACGCCAGTGTGGAGTTGCGTACCAATATTGGATTGGGCGTAAAAGGAAGTGAGTCGCGTAGGTTTGGAGTTGAAGAAGATTGAGTCGCGCAAGTGTCTGAAGAGTACTTGCGTGCCCGTTGTGACTTGCACACCGATACTTGCGCACCGAGGTTGACTTGTGTGCCAAGTAAGTTTTATTTCCAGCAGTGATTTTCAGGCTGCGTGGAAGCTGGAAGTTTTCCCGATACCTTCGATGCAAAGAGAGATTCATCTATGGGTGAAAATTGGGCTTCAACAGAGCATCTACTTACAGAGGAAGATGCATTCTTTCATGCAAATGAAGAGACCTACAGGTCTATAAACTGTGAGTGGATTCCTTCCAAGAGTAGTGAGAAAAGGAAGAGAAAGAAGGTGATCCTCTCCACTGGCAGTGATCTAGAGAGAGAGAAACAGGGAGTAACCCTTGGGGAAGTAGTGAGCTGACCCTAAACTTTGTAAAGGCAGTGAGCCTGGGCGTAGAAGTGATCTAGCCCGAACATTGTAATCCACAACTAGTGAAGTTTAGTGGAATTGGTACGACCGACAACTTGTCGGCGTATGCTCCTTGGACGTATCCCTTTATGGAGAACCAAGTAAAATTGCTGTGTCCTGTGCATGCTTTACTTTCTGTTTACTTTGTGCAGCAGGAAGGAGAGAGAAGAGTGTTTTTCTTAACATTGAAACAAGATCAGAACGGGCATTAATTTTAAATTAGTCATACCATGATTCACCCCCCTCTCAGGGTATTCAACCTTGTGGACCTAACAATTGGTATCAGAGGGAAAGGTTAATATTAGGTCTTCTCTCAATGGAGGTCACTAATCATAGAGGGATTCCAATCTTCAACGGATGTAATTTTCAGATATGGAAGAATCGAATGCAACACTATTTTTGATATTTGGGAATGGATATGTTTTCAGCAGCTATGCATGGTATCACAACTGATATTATTAGTGGTACATTATCAGAAGCTGAGCACAAAGAGTTAGACGCTGATTCCAAAGCAATCAATGCCTTAGGGGGATCCCTCTCTAATCCCATCTATACAAAGGTGATGTCATGCAAAATGTCACATGCCATGAGGGAAAAGCTTTTTAATATATATGAAGGGGATACAAAGGTGAGAGAGGCAAAGCTGCAAGTGTTGTAGAACAAGTATGAAGATCTGAGAATGAACCCGAATGAGTCCGTTGATGCATTCTTTGACAGGGTAAATGCTGTGGTAGAAGACATGCGGGGTCTTGGAGAAATTATCGAAGATATAAAAATTGTGAAGCGCATATTGAGAAAACTTATACCTCGGTTCAATCCGAAAGTTTCTATTTTGGAAGATAAATACCCAAAAGAACTGACATTGGATAACCTTCACAGCACTCTTGTTGCATATGAAATAAGAAATGATGATAACGAGACTGTGGAAAAGGGGAAATCCAAAGATGTGGCATTCAAGGACATGAAGAAGCTCACCATTGAAGATTCTAATGAAGAAGAAGAGACAGATGATGTGATGTTATTCCTTTCTTCAAATCCGAAAAGAGGAAGAGGAAAGTTTAAAGGTAAACTTCCACTAGCATGCTTTCGATGTGGAAAGATTGGTCATCTTGTGGCAAGATTCCCCAAGAAGTTTCAAGATGATGATGATGATGAAGTTGAAATTCCCAAGAAGAATACTTCAACATTTGTGAAAGGGAATAAGAAATTCAAGAGAAATTTATTCAAGAAAAAGAATCTTCTTTCACAAGAATTTGAAAGTTTAGATGAGTCTGAGGATGAAGAAGTTGAGGAAATAGAAAATTGCAGAGATCATGGGGTAAATGCCTTGGTGGAGATTGTTGGTAGTTCTCAGAAAAAGAAAGAAGATGACGCTAAAGAAGAAGAAGAAATTGAAGGGAGAGTTGATATGGAAGCCGAATTGGAAGTAGTTCTTAAGGAGATAGATGTTTGGAGAGACAAAATGAAGAAAGCAAATAAAGTGGTTCATGATGCCAAACTCTATATGCAACAAAAGGATGAAGAAAAGTATGAGCTGTTAGAAGAAATTGAAAGACTAAAATCCTCAACACCAGAGAGCTCAGAAAATATTGTTGAGTATAAGATTAAAATTGAGGAACAAAATAAGGAAATTGATTGTTTGACTAACACAGAAAAGGAGCAGGTCAGACGTATCAAAGAACTTGAAGAAGAAGTGGTTAGTTTGCGACAAAAAATTAAGGATCAAGAAAAACTCTTGACCCCCAATGTGATATCAGAAAAGTAGGCCATTCAGAAGACAGAGAAGATGAAAGCAGAGCCTAGTAATTCAGTAGGGAAGAAGCAGCAATTGTTCTCAAATGTTAAGGTCGTTTTAGGGCTAAATCAGGAACAAAAATATGTGACAATTGCAGTTAGACTGCAAGCACCCGTCCCAAAATTGAAGGTTGATTTGGGAACAAAACAGAATCCAAATATTCAGAGATCCAAAAGGGAAAATCGTAGTGCTGAAGTATCACGAAGGAATGCATCATATATCAGGTGCTATTACTATGGGAAAATGGGACATTCACAGTATGTGTGTTCCATATCCAAGAGATATAGAAGGGAACAAGAACAGATATAGCAGCCAAACAGAGAACGATTTTCCAAAACATATTTTGAAGGAAACTGTTTTTGGTGTGGAGGATTTGGGCACATGGCTAGGTACTGCACTTTAACCATTCATAAAAATGTGTCAAAGCAAAATCAAAATGTTAGCAAGCAGCAGATCGATAAACCGACAAGTGAGTTAAAAATGCAGAATAGATTTTCGACTTTGCAAGATGAAGCAGGTCCATCATACTTTGAGAAAGAACAGAAGTCTCAATCCATGCCAAGTATGAAAGAAAAAGTATGGACCAAGAAGAAGAAAATTGAGAAGGCCATGGTGGTAGAGATTTCCCTTAAAGAATCAGATCGCTCTGGTGTGTGGATCCTTAATAGTGGTTGCACATCTCACATGACGGGTAATAAGGATCTTGTTACAGGCATGACAAAGAAGGAGTTGTCAAATTTAGAAATGATGAAGTCCTGAAGATTGTTGGCTTAGGGAAATCCAAGTTTGGGGGAAAATAAATGAGACGTAATGATGTCTTGGTAGTAGAGGGTCTCAGTCATAACTTGCTTAGTGTCAGTCAACTATGTGACTCTGGGCACTATATTCGATTTACCAAGAAGATGTGTATTGTTAAAGGAAAATATAGAGCAGTCATTCTACAGGTAAAACGAACAAAGGGAAATCTTTACCTGGTAGGTGGGGAAGAAGATTCATGTTTTTTATCCATAAAAGAAGAAAACCAGCTATGGCATAAGAGACTTGGTCATCTATGTCAACCATCCATGGAAGATCTGGTAAAGTGTGATGCTGCTAGAGACCTTCCCAAACTATCACGTGATCTCACTCATACGTGTGATGCTTTTCAACAAGGGAAGATCATCAGAAAGACATACAGGCCAAAGGAACAAAAAACAACTGGAGTTCTCGAATTGGTGCATGCTGATGTATGTGGACCTATCTCACCACGAGCTATAAATGGGAAAAGGTACTATGTTCTTTTCATTGATGATTATAGCAGAATGGCCTAGGTATTTGTCATTACCCATAAGACAGAGGTTTTCAGTTGCATAAAGCAGTACAGGAGGGAATAAAAAAGGATGCTTGGGAAGAAAATTTTGAAGTTCCGTACAGATAACGGTACAAAATTCACAAACAGTCAAGTAGAAGAATATCTTGAGAAACACGGGATAAGGCATCAAGTTTCTTCAGTGAGAACTCCCCAATAGAATGGTGTGGTTGAAAGGAGAAATTGGATCATCAACAACATGGCCAGAACGATGCTTATTGATAAAGACCTACCAGATAAATTTTGGAAGGAAGCAGTTTTGACATCGGTTTATGTTTCAAACAGGTCTCTGTTGTGTCCGAAGCAAGGGAAGACCCCATATGAACTGTGGTATGGAAAGAAGCCAACGTTGAAATAATTTCGAATCTTTGGAAGTAAGTGTTTCATTCTCAACATAGGAAATCACAGGAAGTTTGAGGCATGAAGAGATGAAGGGATATTCCTTGGCTACTCAGGGAAAAGTAAAGCATATAAATGCTTTAACAAAAGGCTAGGAAAAATTGTTGAGAGCAATGATGTCACTATAGTCTAAAATGAACAGAATGCTCAACGACCTAGTGAACAATTTTTGGATGGAAGTGATGATGAGGTAAGCGAAACAAGGGGAGAAGAAGTGACAGAGGCTGACTCCGAAGAAGATACTGATGATGAACAAGAAAATGTAAAGTCTGTGTCTGTAAGGAAGCCAAAGAGTCGAGCTAAAATTGATAGGCAGAATATCATTGGTGATCAGACAGCTCCAGTTCATACTCAAAGAATGAAATCATTATAGAAAACATCGTTTTTATATCAGGTGGAGCCAAAATGTTTTTCCGATGTAGCTGAAGATGAAAATTGGGTTCAGGCTATGAATGAAGAGCTTGATCAGATTGAGAAGAACAAAACATGAGAGATGTTTCGAGGCCAGCAGACAAGAATGTAATCGGGACTAAATGGGTCTATCGCAACAAGATGAATAAAGATGGAAATGTGATTTGAAAAAAGCATGACTAGTGTGCAAGGGATACTCCTAGATAGAGGGAATAGATGTAGATGAGACATTTTCACCGGTTGCAAGGCTGGAGACGATCAGATTATTTTTGGCCATAGCAGTGCAAAGAAAGTTCAAAGTGTTCCAGATGGACATCAAATCTGCATTTCTAAATGGGGTTCTAGAAGAAGAGGTGTACATTGAGCAGCCGGATGGTTTTCTTATTCATGAGGATGAGAACAAAGTTTGTAGGCCGAAGAAGACATTGTATGGGCTGAAACAAGCACCAAGAGCATGGTACTCAAGGCTTGATCAGTACTTGAAGAAGCTTGGTTTTCAGCATGGTGGAGTTGGATTACAATCTCTATTTCAACAATAATAGTAATCAAAGGATGATGGTGTTGGTCTATGTCGATGATATAATATTTAGTGGATCAAATGAAGCTCGGTGCATACAGTTTTCCGAATTCATGAAAAATGAGTTTGAAATGTCAATGATTGGAGAGCTAAAGTTTTTCCTTGGTATACAGGTGACACAAGGAAGGAATGAAACATTCATTTCTCAATCTAAATATTCCAAGGTGGTCCTGAGAAGGTTTGGAATGGAAAATTCCAAGGAGATGAAGACTCTGTTTTCTACCCGGATGAAATTATCAAAAGATGAGTATGGCAAGGTAGTTAATATCACAGAATACAGAAAAATCATTGGAAGTCTATTGTACTTAACCGCAACAAGGCCTGATATTGTTTTCACCACATGCCAAGCAGCGAGATATCAGAGTAATCCCAAGGAAATCCACATGCTTGCAGTGAAAATAATACTTCGGTATATCCAGGGAACAATGGATTTTAGCTTGATATATATTGACAAATCTCAGAAAGAGTTATTGGGATATACTGATGTAGACTGGGCCGGTTCAGTAGATGATAGAAAATCAATGTCAGGTGGTGCATTCTATCTTGGTGGATTGTGTATTTCTTGGATAAGCAAGAAGCAAGATTGCATTTCATTGAGCACTGCAGAAGCTGAGTATATTGCGGCCACTCAAGCTTGCACGCAGTTATTATGGATGAAGCAGCAGCTTGAAGATATGGGAGTTGAAGTGAAGTCTCTGATCGGAATCCAGTGTGATAACTCAAGTGCTATAAATCTCAGCAAAAATCCCGTCCATCATTCAAGGACAAAGCACATTGAGATAAAGTATCATTTTATCAAGGAGAAGGTTGAGTAGGGAATTGTGAAGTTGGAGTATGTGCCTACAGAGCTACAGGTTTACAACATTTTGACAAAGACCTTACCCAAGGAATATTTTGAGAGGCATCGACTGGCTCTGGGAGTTCAGTCGATTCCCCGCACTTGAAATAGTGTGGATGTGGACCCACCCCCTCTCCCCGAGGTATGATGTGTTTTCCCTAATGTACTGATATGTGTTCTCTACTCTGTTACAGACTGCAAAGGAGTGACCTTTGGGTTCGTTGAAAAAGGGGGAGAAAATAGTGATTGTTCAAGGGGGAGACATTGTGGCAATTTGATACATCATGGTTGATACAGGGAGAAGATGACAAGTGGATCATCTAGATAAGGGGAGTTGAATCTAGTTGAATGTGCTTAGCCAGAGCTTAGCTTGGACAACACAGGAAATAGGGCTAAAGAGGTGTTGATGCTGTGAGCAAAAAGGGGGAGCGTATAAAATCTGACGATGCTAGAAGTGATCGATCAAATATTAGACATCACGACATCTGTGTATCATGATAAAAGCAGGAGCGTGGTGTTGGAGAGTGGTAAGAATTTTTCCAATCCAAGCATTGGTCTTCCAACAAGTCCTTCAACAATTGGTATCAGTTTAGTACAAATTGGTATCAGTTTGGTGTCAACAGTGGATGTCAGAGATGAAGTGATTCATTGATGAAATTTTCATTTACTCTTGTTTCTCACGACGAGCATTGCTCATGTGGGCTTAGAGTATGTGTTGAGTAAATCCTTGATCACTATCAGAATCGCAAAAGGCGAATGGTGGCTGAAAAATCAATAATGCATCTTTTTATGGAAGAATTGTCAACAAACCCAAAGGGGGAGATTGTTGGGCAAAAATCCCTCAAGGCATCATTGAAGTATTTTTGAGGTGATTGTGTTTGTTGACAAAGTGGACATCTGTGTTGTGATTGTTGACAAAGCAAAACAATGACATACAAATTTGTTGACAAAGAGGATTTCATGATGGAATGTCGAGTTCAAGAGCTGAGTTCAATGATCCATGTTTGATTCAAGAACGTCGACAAAAGGAATGGATGATCTGGAGGTGGTACAAAAAGAATAGATACAAGGTGGCGCCGTTTTCCAGTGTTTGCCAAATTTTTGGGCCTGAAAATTGACAAATGAAGAAAAATGTTTTTGGTAAAGGGACTTGAGCGCCGAGGACTTGGAGTATAGGAAACCTGCGTGCCATATGTTTTTCAAGATCAGAAGATCAAAATATTCCTAAGGAAACAGGTTCGCGTAAGTTTGGGAGTTGGTCGCACAAGTGTCTAAGAGGATAGAAGACTTGCGCACCGAGACTGAGTCGCGCATGTGACTTGCACGCCGTCACGTAGGGTGGTGAATTTGCCTATAAATACTGGACCACCCCTCTTCATTCTTAACCGGAGTTCAACACTTTGAGAAATCAGAGCTCCCGTCACGCAGGTGTGGTGGTCGCGCAAGTGGTGTGTGTGGTCGCGCAGGTGGGACTTGCGCGCCAGGGTGATAGTTGTGCGCCAGTGTTTAAAGTTGCGCGCTAGTGTGGAGTTGCATGCCAATATTGGATTGGGCATAAAAGGAAGTGAGTCCCACAGGTTTGGAGTTGAGGAAGCTTGAGTCGCGCAAGTGTCTGAGGAGGACTTGCGCACCCGTTGTGACTTTCGCGCCGATACTTGCGCGCCGAGGTTGACTTGCGCGCCAAGTAAGGTTTATTTCCAATAGTGATTTTTGGGCTGCGTGGAAGCTGAAAGTTTTCCTAATACCTTCGGTGCAAAGAGAGATTCATCTACGGGTGAAGATTGGGCTTCAACAGAGCATCTACTTATAGAGGAAGATGCATTCTTTCATGAAAATGAAGAGACCTATAGGTCTATAAACTGTGAGTGGATTCCTTCCAAGAGTAGTGAGCAAAGGAAAAGAAAGAAGGTGATCCTCTCCACCGACAGTGAGCCAGAGAGAGAGAAACATGGAGTGAACCTTGGGGAAGCATTGAGCTGACCCTAAACTTTGTAAAGGTAGTGAGCCTGGGCGTAGAAGTGATCTAGCCCGAACATTGTAATCCACAACTAGTGAATTTTAGTGGAATTGGTACGAACAGCAACTTGTCGGCGTATGCTCCTTGGACGTAGCCCTTTGCGGTGAACCAAGTAAAATTGTTGTGTCATGTGCATGCTTTACTTTCTGTTTACTTTGTGCAACAGGAAAGAGAGAGAAGAGTGTTTTTCTTAACAGCGAAATAAGATCAGAACTGGCATTAATTTTAAATTAGTCATACCCTGATTCACCCCCCCTCTCAGGGTATTCATCCTTGTGGACCTAACAATATCTGTATCCCCTATTCAATTTTTTTGGCTCATGCTCTTTTATAAAGTATGAGAACCTTATTATATTATCATTATGTGGATTCCATGGTCATATGCCTCAGGTCCTTGCTGATTCATGTATATATTTTGTTATATATTTTTACATATATGCATATATATACATGATAAAACATGTTCATAGATACTCTGGTTTAGGCCGAAGAAGGTATGGTCGACCATGTGTCTTTTGAGAAACTTGATCCCAAATTGATTACATTTATTATTTACTTATTTGTTTATTATACCCGTACAATGATTTTTTTATACACACAAACTCAATGGAATTAGATTTTGTTGGTGGTGGACTACTAATTTTATCTCATACCTTGATCAGGCTACCATTTGGTACCCGGATAGACATCCTGATTGCAAGTTAGGAACTGGATTGTGCTCTGTGCTATTTTTCACAATGGACTAGGACTGGACATGGGAGGTTGGGAGTGGCGGCTGAGAAAGTACTCAAGTTTCTTTCCAGATTTAGAGTATTTTATTTATTTATCCCTTTTTTAAGTTTATCCCTATTTATTGTATTACATACTATATGATGTCTTCTTGTATTGTGAATTAGCATGTTCATGCATGAATGTTTGTTTGGCACTGGCTGAGTTATCTGTTATTATTATTGTTAGTTGTTATTATCTCCACTATTTATATTATTCATAATTTCCTCCAATTTTTAGTACTAATATAGAGGGTATATTATCACCACTATACCTCTATTATATCCTCATTGTTAGTTGGAATCCTCTGGCATATAGGGAGGTGTACTTGAGGTCTTTTCTTCAACCAGACCGGGGAACCGTTTTAGTAGATCATGGGACGAGACATGAAAAAGTGGTATCAGTTGTTTATTTTTCCTTGTATTACTATTTTGGGTTAGTATATAGGAGACTAGAAATGCGTCCACACTTGGTAAATAGCTCATTTTTGGGTCCAACCAACCCACACATGGGTGAAAGATCAAGTTTCCAAGGATAAGACTGTTGTTCATGTTGATTCATTATTATAGTTGATCATTATTTCACCTTGATTGATTGGTGTAATTTTCTGCTGGCTATTAATTTATGAGATTTACCTCTTAGCCTAGTATGGTAATGGATGGGTTATGTTCATGCATCTTTTCAAGCACATAGGATTCACATGTCATTAGCATGATTGCCTATATAACATGCTTGTGTGATTATGTGCCATACTTATTTGTACCCTGTGATCGTGTGATTATTTATCATGTTTAGTTGTATACCATGCTTGTGTGATTATTTAGCATGATTATTTATATACCCTACTTGGGTGATTTCCTACCTTATAAAATAGTGTTTCTTTCTTACATAGTATCATGCTCGGATTATTGTATTTATTACTCTATGGTATAATGACTTGTTATGGATATGATATATGATTGGTTATTAAAGTGTCAGCATTAACCTAAATGTTTTTTCCCATATAGATTGATAGTGGCACCTTATCTAACCAATTATGACATATTTGAGCCATGAACCATTGGTTTCATAGGTTGAAACATTAGTGGTTACAATTAAATGGATACCAATTGCAATTTATAGAGTTTATGGGCCTTTAAAAATTGGAAATGGTGATCCATATAATTGAACCATTGTATATGGAATTTTATTTCCTAAGTTTAGATATAAATTATAATTGTAGATGAAGTTACATGAAATGTAAATTACAACTTATAAAGCTGAGTAACTTTATAACTTAGTAATGATGACCTGTATAACTGAGCCCTTATACGGTTTACTCAGCCATTATAGGTGAGTTTAGAATTGTATGCCTATGATATAAACCCATTAAGGGTGTTTTAAAATATTGATAAAGTTAAATATTATGGGTTGTATTTAAATGGGATTACAACTATAATTTATAGAGCATTAACTCCATAAATTGGGAATAGCTACTCATCTAACTGAACCCAGGATGACTTGACGATATTCTCACAGGTCGCCTTATTATTTATATACCCTAGTACTTAACCACATGGGGGTATATTTATACTAATGGGATAGTTATTTAAAGTTTTCACTTCCACTTATATGAGATTACGTATAAATTTTTGGTGTCATCTTACTTAACTAATCCCCTCAAATTAATAAAAGTACTTTTAATCGGATTTTGATATTTATTATTATGAGGTCTCAGTTAATTAAAATTTCAATTACAACCCAAATATTGTTTTCCTATATATATTTGAATTTAAATTTTAATTAACCAAGCTAGTTGTGAGAACTTATGGATAAATAATAGTATGAAAGGAAGTTATATGATAATTTACCTATAACATTGCATGGTGTTAGCTAAATAAAGTTCTTAGTATAATTTTCCTTTATCACCAGTATGTGACATTTCACATATTTGATCCCCTTTAAATGCTTATAATAAATTGGAATTGATGATAAGGGCTAAATTAAAGTCTTTTGGTTTTGTTGATAACAAAGAACCCACATGTCAGGTTTAGTTTTTATTTACCTTGAGATATGTTTTGAAAGGGAGCGTAAGCATTTCCCATAGATCTTAGTTGTCTTCTTTCCTACTGTTTCTTAGATATGAAGATTAAGTGGTAGATCCTAGTGACCTTTTATGCATGAATCTAGTCAAAAGGTCGACGTCTTATTTGTAAATGAGGGGTTAACCCATTGTGGGAACACCCTTGGATATGTGAAACCAGTAGGGTTTTGAGAAGAGTTTCTAGGCACAGTAAGTGTTATCTATCTAACTATTTGAGTTGGGTAGGAGTATTAGTTGATTAAAACAACACCCTTAGCTAGGAGGGTGATTCTTTGGAAATTTGAACCTCAAGGGGGTATTACCGTACATGGATACTCAATGAGTGTAAGATTTTATCCTTTTGATATTACATTATAACCCTTAAGGAAGCACTTCTCTATAAGGATTCTTAGAGAGAATCAGGGCCTGGTAGGCCGATGCTTGGTAGGTGATTCCATTACGCCTATGTTGGTAGGTTTTAACCCCTGTAGTTTAATTATTCCTTACCTACATTTGTTTTATCTCTTTAGAGAGAGTTTATAAGCATGTTATATGCTATGTAATAAATACCCTTAAATGGGACATGGTTCTCACGTGAGATACCTTAGGGCTAGGTGGACAGGCCTAATAGCCCCGTTTTGAGGTTTTATCGATCGGGCTAGGTGGGAGACCTAGATAACCTTTTCTATGACTTGGACTTTTGTATTTATTATACACATGATAATATTTATATATATGGTATTGTTTTTTATATTAAATATTATTTTCATAATATATTTTAATAAATTTATATAATAATATATATATTATTTACTATATATATATGTATATAATATATCTATAATATATATATATATATTATATATTTAATATATTTATATGTTTATACAATATATATATATATATTAAAAATTTATATGCTTACAAATATGTATTCTATATTTTAAAAATACATTTATATTTATATATTTATTATATATTTATATATGTATAAAATTTAATATATTTATATTATATTATATTTAATATACATACAATTAATATAATATATGTTTAATTAAATTATTATACATATAACATAATATTTCTATATAGATAAAATTTTATGTACATTTATATATAAATATATTTATATATATATTTATATTTACATATTTTAGATATATAATTATAATATATATATATATAAATTTAAATTTAAATTTAATTTTGTTTGTATTACATATATTTGGATACATAATATGATATAAATGTATTTATACATAAATATACATCAAAAATGTTTTTAATATAATATATGTATAATATAAATCATATATAACATAAATGTATATAATAAATGAATAGTATTTATAAAACCATATATAAATCTTATATATTTATATTTGTGTGTGCCTATTTATGCCTGAATGGCCCGAAGGCCTTCATTTTTATTGATTTTTGATAACCCCCCTTTCAAGGGATGAGGGGGAACCCTTACGAGGCACGTAGGCTCAAAGATTACATGACCTGTAGGATTTAGGAGATTACATGACCCAAAGGTCTTTATAGAATTCAACTAGACCATCTATAAGGAATTGCCCCTCCCCAACATCTGCATCCTGATAGTAGCTCTCCACCTTTGCATGACCGTTTGGTTAGGCTTCCCGTGCAAGCACAAGCGTGTGCCTGTTTATGTATTTATATGATATTTATAGGTATAATATAATTATAATATATATTTATTTTATTATTTTTTTATACTTATATATGTGTGTGTGATAACAATTATATTATTAATTATTATTATTGTTATTACACTTGTTTTTTATACTATAAAAATTATATGTTGGTTTTATAAATACTATACATTTATTTTATGATTTATATCATACATATATTATATTAAGTACATTTATATTATATATTTATTTAAATTATTTATATAATTAAATACATATTTATATATTATATACATGTTTATTTAAAGAATATATATATATATAAGTATTTACTTAATATATTTATATAAAAGGTCTTTAAAAATATATCTATATAATGTATTTCAATATATATATTTATTATTATTTACATTAATATATATTTATTTTTATAAACAATATAATATTATATATAATTATTATATAATTTTTATTATATGAAATACAATTTATACAAATATTTATATTATATATATTTAATATTATATGAAATATGATTTATACAAATATTTATATAATTTTATATGAAATACAATTTTATATTATATATATTTAATATTTATATTATATATAATCAATATTATATGAAATACAATTTATATAAATATATAATTAATATTATATAAAATAAAATTTATACAAATATTTATATAATGTATTTCAATACATATATTTATTATTATGCACATTAATATATATGTATTTCAATAAATATAATTGTATAATATTGTGTAAATTAATATATATTTATTTGTATAAATTATATTTTATATAATATTAATTATATATAATATAAAAGAATAAACATATTATTTAAAAATATATTTGTTATTAATATAATATAAATTATAAAAACCACAAGCTTGGGTTTTTATAAGACATATTTTTTAAATAAATTATATTTATGTATATATTTATATAATATGTTTATGATTTTATATTATAAATAATTAATTTTATATGAAATACAATTTATAAAAATAAATATATATTAATGTACATAATATTATACAATTATATTTATGTATACATATAAATACAATTAAATACAACCATATAAATATTCTATATAATATGTTCATATAATGTATTTAAATACATTTAAATATTGTGTTTTAATTATATATATATATATTATGGAAGTTGTTTTTAAAAAAAATAGTGGGGGTTCACAACCCCCTCTAATTTTAAGACATTAGAGGGGGTTTTTAACCCCCTCTAATATAAGAAATTGTGGGGGGGGGGGAGGGGTTAACCCCCTCTAATTTAAAACATTAGAGGGGGTTTTAAACCACCTCTAATTTAAGATATTAGAGGGGGGTTTTGAACCCCATATAAAATCCAATAGGGTATTAAAAAAATAATGTTAAAAAATTTAGAGGGGGTTTAATACCACTTCTAATTTAAGAAATTAAAGGGGGTCCGTAACCTCCTCTAAATTTGATGATTAGCGAGGGTTGTACATAACCCCCCTCTAATTTTTATAGAAAATGAATTTATAGGGGGTTAATAACCCCCTCTAAATTCAATGATTAGAGGGGTTGTGCAGAACCCCCCCTAATTATACAAAAAATGAATTTAGAGGGGGTTGTGCATAACCCCCTCTAAATAACCCCCTCTAATGTACTATTTTTTTGTAGTGTATTTGGTTGTGTGGACCTATTGACTAGTGGTTGTGGTGAACTTTTTAATTTATGAAGCGATGTTGTGAGGTGGGTAGTCATTCGATAAATCATGACATAGGTAAGGTGCTCGATTTTGAAGAGGAGTTCCAAGGGAGCTCATGGTGTTTTGGAAACTGATGTTCCACATAGAATGATCATATTGGTATTATTTATAGATGACTTGATGGATTATGATTCGGGTCTTGAACTAGGTTTTATGGGATGCAGACCTATTTAGTATGAAAAGCTTAGTTCACACTGGTTTCATGAGGGGACTATTTAGAATTTAATGTCAGTTAGTAGATAGGTGTGAGCCGGGGGATGATGGTCTTCAAATAAGTGACACTCACAATCATAAAAAACTAGATCTTTGGATAAATTGAAGTAAATTTCTTAGTTATGAGGACTAATTTGAGAATAGAGCAGGTGCTGTTAAAAGGTTGACCTATGGTTGGACCCAGACACACATTGTTAGGTGACGTGATGTTAGGTATTAGTTTATGAAAATTTAGCCCATTTTATGTGATCATAGCTTGGGGAGAGTGATGCACATCCATTGATGGAGTCATCGTGTACTTCTATTTAGATATGATCATTCCCAATATCTTAAAATTTTCCTGATTACACTGAGAGAGAATCATCTATATGACTAACTACTTATCAAAATAGATTTTTATGGTTTGATAAAGGAATACTTGGTAGTTACACTCAAGGAACAGTTTAAGGTATCCAGATGGTTCATAGTACACCATTGTCCATTTAAGGATGGAGGCCCTTGTTTTGATTTTAATCTTGATGAATTCAATGTGAACCATTTGAGGGAAGCAGGAATGATTCATGGGTGACATTTACGTTAATGCTTGTGGATGAGTGGATTCTTGACCATTCCAGTCATTATGTATGGGATAGAAGAATCATGGAATACATTAATTAGTATTTTTTATTTCATTGGTGTGACAACAATAATGCACCTAAGGTAGGGAGTGGTACATCGATCACTGGTAGGATACCCTCATGTGAAAAGGGTCATGGGGTCTCGAGATGGGTAATTGGATGAACATTTTGGAATTCTTATGGCATTAGATAAATGAAATTTTGCATGACTAGATTTCTCAGTAAATTCTAGGTATATGTTCAAATCTGGACTTAATGGAGTCCAAGAGTGGGTGTCAGGCCCAAATGGATTGTGATGATCCAAGGTTTGGATTAAGTATCTACTGGTGCTTGTGTTATAGAACATTGATGATTTTTGTAAATACCTAGACCCTAGTTTCCCAGAGTTGGAGATTACTTTATTATATTAACATTAGATACAATGAATCACATCTTGAAGGACCAAATAGTTTAATAGTATTGGTAAACTAAATACGTGATTGAATCTCACATTACAATTGAAAACTTAAAATACAAAAAAGTATTTTCTTTGAGTAACCATTATTCTTTTTATCATACCCCTATATATCAATCATAAAAAACTTACTGGAATCCTAGTGAAAGGAATCATAAGAAAGGGGTGAGATTAGATGCTTAGTAAGAGTATGTGTACAATAGAAGCTGATATGAATATATAAGGAATAATCAATATGGAAAGACAAATAACTAAAACACATTCCATTTAATCAATAACTTGAACATAAAGAATAATATGATAGGAATAAATAATGATCAAATAATTCCATATAAATAATCACATGAGCTTGGAACTTATCTATAAATATTATAACTAATTGAATAATCACATGGACATCAATAAATAATCTTATAATGAGGGAATTCATAATGTTAGACATCATAACCATATCATCAAGGACTCATTCTAAGACATCTTATATAAATGGGTAAGACCTTAGCCAAATTCCCAAGCTAGTTTGTCTCATGTGAACAATCGATGCATCGAGGGGATATAGAAAGCTTCGAAAATCACTTACTAAGTCCAATTAATTCCTCATATGAAAGAGGTAAAACATAATCAATGTAAACATTCATATTGAAAAACTAGAATATGAAATGTTAATAATTACCCCAATCAATAAACATAATCATAAACCATCTAGAGTAATATGGTGAATGGTATCAAAATAGTACATCCCTAGTTGAATTGATCATAAAACCATATAGATAAATAATAAGTATGGTATAATTAGAGTATATCCTCAATATAATATTTAAAAAAGGATATTTTCATAAATGAAAATACTTTAAAAAGGCCACTGGAAATTTCTTATAGAAAATACCCCCTTCACTTTAAAATCACTTATTTATTATCTAAAATATTTCCAAAATATTAAGGAAAATATTTTCTCTGAAAAGAACCTTGTAAAATTCAAAATTATTCTTCAAATCAATTAGTGTTTATGAATAAGTGTAATTTCGTACATTCCGTATAAGTTAAAAAATACATTCCTTTCACACTGTTGTAAAAAGGTTAAAAAGTACCTTGTTTGGAAAACAACAAGAATATTCATTTCAAACCATTTAAAAAAAATCCAAACATGGTTAAATATTACTTTAATAAATAATTTGGATAATTTTAAAAACATTATTGAATTTTCTTAATAAAACATGGATATGGAAGAAAAAGGATTTTCGACTGAAGAGAGAAATAAATTCATCTTTTCTTAAAAACATTTTCTCAATCATTTTAAGTACCAAGGAGAGGAAAATGATACTATTACTTGAAAAGATAATGAATAACTAGAGGATAATAAAATATATTTGGTTTAATATATAAATACCAAATAATTCTCTAAAGGGATATTTAAACATAAACAATCTCAAATAATGATGAAATTGTGAAATAAACCCTTACCTTTTTGGAAACTTTTGAATCGTAAGCCTAGTGAAAGAAATAACATAAAGTGAGACTTTAAATATCAAAAATATAAAGAGAATCTTGATATAACAAATCAAAAGGGTAGTATATGAACCATACAAAATAAATGAGCAGTGAATATGGAACATGTCACATGTAAGTAAAAGTGATATGAGAAACCCTTACAATGACCATAACATTGAAGTGAGAATTAATAAATAAATAAATTATGTGTATCATGTGTAAATACACATAAAATAGGTGTAAATAAAACATAATATAATCAAAATTCATTGTATACATAATCTTATAATATCAAATACAATGCAGAATTAATATAACTCAATGAAAAGAAATTGAGTTATGAAATTATTTAACACTTGGTAACTTTAAAGTCAAATAACCTTGGATAAATTAATATGAATTAAAACTTTAAAATACCATGAATAATAAAAGAATATTTTAAGTTCTAAAGGATAGAATAATAACTGATAAGGGGGGTTGAATCAGTTGTTTGCTTTTTATAAGTTTCAATAATTTTAAAACTTAACCCCTAAAACCTATTAAAGTTTATAACCTTATCATATTTTAGTAAATACTCATGCATGAAAAAGTATAAAAACAAGTAAATCACAAAAAATTTACAAGGTTTAGACTCATTGTGAAAACCCACACCCTTTCTATATCCACTCCAATGGGTATATAGAAATTTACTATTATGAATAAGTGAATAATTTTTTTTCTAACTACTGTTAGACACTTTCTATCTCCTGATATGAATGATTATATTGACTCCCATTAGTTTATAAAGTTTTATTATAAAAAATTGCGCCATAAAAGAATAGATCATAAAAAAATTTTCTCCACAAAACTTTATCCAGAACCTCAGTCTGATAACCCAAAGTCTGATTGCCTTAGTCCGATTGACTCATTACGATGGACTCATTATGATGAACCCTTTTCTAAAATTTCATTTTTCAAACTCTTCTAAACTGATCAGTATGATGTTCCTCAGTTCAATCTTCCTCAGTCTGGTAAGAAAACTTTCATCTATTTGATCTTCTAATGAGATATTTGTCTGTAAAGAACTTTAATTCAAACTCTAACTCAACCTATAAAATGATCTAATTTTTCAGCATGTGAAAAGGATGAAAAATAAAAATGTACTATGAAACTATTTATAGGCATACCAAAATGGAAAAGGAAGGAATCTAAAAAAACTTTTCCCTCTTACTCAAATTCAAAAACCACCAAAATTCACTCATATTTGAACTTCATGTTTGATGAATTCAACTCTTACGGAACCTTCTTGAATCATATTAAGTCTTATTAGTAATAATCCTTCTCAAACTTCCTAAATTTTATTTAGTATAATGGAACTTCCTTAGCTCATTACAATGGAACATACTAAAATCATTATGATGAAACTTCCTCAACTTATTATGATGGAATTTTCTCATCTAATTATGAATTGACTTTCCTCATCAGATTTAGTCCAATTGAATTTACTTCTCAGAGTCAGTTTGATTGACATTATTTCTCAGAGTTAGTCTAATTGACTTTCCTTCTTAGAGTTAGTACAATTAACTTTCCTTCTTAGAGTCAGTCTAATGGAATCCTCATAATGATGGAATTGATGTAATTATTATTATGATGTACTTCTCATCATGATGGAATTATCATTATGATGGAAACTCCACTTTATAACTTTGGAATTATTCAAACCACATTATCTATTACTCATCCAGACTTATAAAAACTTATGTGTCTAGTAATTATGGATCTGATGCAAATTTTTTCTTTATTCCCGAAACCTATACAATCTTTATGATTCTTATATTTATTCAAAATATTTTATCATGAGAGTTTTCATGATTTAGGATAACTTCAAGATTGGAAAATTATCATCTGACTTAAGATTAGAAATTTTAAGAACTTTCTAATTCCTGACATCACTATCTTTATTCAACCTATTTAGTAACATTATGAATTTATAACTTAGAAACTTATTTCTAATAAAAATCACATATGATAGATATTGAACTTCATTATGATGGATGTGAGACCGATGATGTGTCCGATCAACAAATTTAAATTTTTGACAAATTCTCCATCCGAAGATACTCAGTCCGATACTCTGCATCCGGTGCTACATAGTCCAATCCTCTGCATCTAGAAAACAACTTTCTCAAAAAAAAAACTTCCCCCCTTTATGTTTGGGTTCAAACATTCAAACAAATTCACCTGTGTTTCAAAAAAATCATTTTAAAAAAGGTTAGTTAACAATAGATACAAAATATTTGTTAAAACAAAACATAAAAAGGTTATTCAATATCCCACTTTGGATTTGTTTGAAAACATTCATTAACAAATTTTACAACTCACCATTTTTCAAACACTAAGAATTTTTCACATTTTTTTTTGAAAAAACTCAATGTTTTCAATTTTTATAAAAAACATCCTTTCTTAAAAGAGAGTGTCCTAACACCACACTAATGTATAAAGTAATGTTTTCAAAGGAATTACATCCCTTGGTGACAAGAAAAATTTTCATCCATGTAAATATAAAATCCCCCTCACTTTTATATTTTCTGAACTTTTTTTCTCCACCTTGATTGTTATCTCCCCTATTATTTGATAACCACAGCTTTAGATTTATAAAATAAAGATAAGTAAAAAATTATTTCAAATTCCAAAGTTTTTAATTTCTCTCATGCTTTTTCAACATAATCCAAATTACAATAGAGTACCTTCCTTATGTGTATTAGGAATTTATTGGAGGAGGATGAACATGAAGTTGTAGCCTCAAATCAAAAAACCCTTATTTCACTACTAGAAAATGACCCTATACCCATGGTTTTTCCAAAATTGTGGGTAAAGGGATTGAATGTGAACCCATTACCATGATTTTTGAAAACCGTGGGTATAGGTTGAAAATTGTCACCTATACCCATGATTTTTGAAAAACCATGGGTATAGGATTTTTTTTGAGACCTATACCCATAGTTTTGAAAAACCATGTTTACAGGTTTTTTTCAAGACCTATACCCATGGTTCTCTAAAAAACATAGGTATAGGTAATTCTTATACCCACAGTTCTCCAAAACCATGGGTATAGTTTTCCCGTGTTAAGTAGGGAAAAAAATTTCTATGGGAGAAAAAAAAATCCAGTAGGAACACCTATTTCCACAATTTTCCATCTATATCCATAGTTTAGATAAATATATATAAGTAAATATATATTTATATACCTATAATCCAATGTGGTGTAGTGTTTAGGTGCATTAATTTTATATAGGTGGTCTAGAGATCGAAACCCGTAGTCGGTGATTTTTTAAAACCTATACCCATGATTTTGAAACCGTGGGTATAGGGTTAATTATATGGTGGCATACAACTATTCCCACAATTTCAAAATCATGGGTATAAAATTTTCAAACCTTGGGTATATATTAGATCTATACTGATGGATAAACCCCCCACGGTTCCCAAAACCGTGGGTATAGCCTATACTCACAATTTTGGGGGCTCTACTCACGGTTCAAAACCGTGGGTATAGATATCTTTTCCGACAATGTTTTGGAATTGCTTTGGTAAAGATATTATCAATTTAATACTTCATTGAGATATATTCTAACAAATAATATCTAATAAAAAATTTATATTTTATAAATTTAAACTTTATATCAATGTGTTTTGATCTTTAATATTGGACAAGATTTTTAGAAATATAAATTTCACTCTAATTATCACAAAGTATTTTCAATAGTTTAGAAACATCTACTTTCAAATATTCTAGCTGAAATTTCATCCATAACATCTGAGTAAAAGCCTAATTAGATACAAAATATTTTAATTCCACTATTCTCAAAGTTACTAAACTTTGTTTCTTATTATTCCAACTTACACAAAATTATCCCAAGAAAATTGTTCATCCAAAAGTTAGTTTTCTATCATTAAAATATCCTTCCTAATCGGCATTAGTATAACTATGAAACTTCATCTCACAATTTTATTTGTATAAAAACCCATGTAAAGTTATTCCTTTGACATATTTTATAATTCTCTTTGCTTCCAACATATGTGATTCTTTCATATTACTTTGATACCTGTCACACAAAGTCACAATATAAACAATATAAAGCATTGAGGCTGTGAGATAAAGTAAACTTCCTACAAACTTCTGAAACTCTATGATTCACACGTTTTCTAGATTCATATTTACTAAACTTTTTTCTCACCAAAATAGGAGTATAATATTCTTTGGATTCTTCCATCCTAAACTTCTTTAAAAATCACCTGGAATACTTTTCTCAATATAAGAAAATGTACTTTTATTTTTTTGAACTTGCAAGACAAGTAAGAAAGTTAATTCGCCCAAAATTGGAATTTCAAAATCCTTCTTCATTTACTCATAAAATTATTTACAAAATATTTATTCATCCCCAAAAAAATATATCATCCATATACACAATTACAATTAGAGTTTTGGGGTTAAATTCTTTCACACGCAATTTACTATCAACCTTTACTTTCGAAAAATTCATCATTCTCAAACAACTATCAAGTTTCGAATACCAGACACATGGAGATTGTTTTAACCCATACAAGGTTGTTCAATGTGAAATTCTTCCTTAGTCTCTCCATTTAAGAAAGTTGACTTTACAAAAGTTTGCTAAACTTTTTAATTTATATATGAAACTACTGATAGAAATATTATAATAATTTATAATCTTGAAACTGGGGAAAAAATTTCTTCAAAATCTACACCTTACACATATGAATAGGCTTTACAAATAGGCCTTGCTTTGTTTCTTAAAAATTATCCATGTTCATTAAAATAGTTTTTATAAACCTATTTTGTTCTGATAACATTTTGAGCTTTCAGATGTGGAACAAGTTCCCATGTTTCATTTTTCTCAATTTTATCCAACTCTTCATTCATAGAATTCACCCATTCTTTATATTGAATAGCTTCTAAAATTGATTTTTGTTCAACTTTTGAGATGAGTGAAGTTTGATTTTCTAATATCAATTTTATTCTGGTCTGAACTGGATCCTTATATTCCATAAGAATATTTCCAGCCTTTACATGTTTTTTTAAACTAGTAAATTTTAGAGTTCCTCTTACTGCTTTACTTTCCTCATCACATGATTCATCTAAATCTTCATGCACATTACTTTTCTCACTTTAATTTTTGTTAGAAACTTTTAGTTTTTCTTCCTCAACATTCCTAGAAACTTTTGTTAAAGAATTTATATTCTCAATAACTTTCACATCATATTAGTCCGCCAAAATTTTTAAATGTTTTTTCTAAAATTTTTAACTTCTTCCATTGGGTGAATAACCCATAAAATCTACTTCCCCATATTTCTCATCAAAATTTCCCAGATCCAGATTTTTGATTTTAAGTAAAAATGGACTTTTAAGAACTTTAATGTACTTCAATAAAGGTTTTTTGTTATACCACATCTCATAATAAGTCACGTTGGATTCTTTCATTAAAAAAAATATATTCTAAACATGTACAATAGTACTAACAACTTCTCTCCAATAGAAATTTGAAAGTTTGTATTCTGCTAACATGCTCCTTCCCATTTCCATCAAACTTCTATTTCCTTTTATGCTAATCCATTTTTGTAGGGGTATTTGGAGAAATATACTGATGTTTGATTCCAATATTTTTTAGATAAGTTTTAAACATATTTAAATTAAAATCTATTTCATTATCTGTTCTCATATTCTTTATATAAACCCTCATTTCTTTCTCAAATTCTTTTCTGAAGACTCTGAACATTTCTACAACCTATGAATTTTGTTTCATAAAAATTATGTTTATCATATGAGTGAAATTATCAATAAAATTGATAAATTAAAAATCCCCTTTTTTTGATTAATGTATCATATACCCACATAAATTGGAATGAATAAGTTCAATAGGCATGATAGACTAAATCTCAACTCTCTTATGACTTTTATTAGTCATCTTACCTTTCTGAAAAGTTACACAAACATATTATTCTCTTATTTTAAATTCTAGAAAGTTTCAGACAACATTAAAACTTAGATTTTTTTTCATGTTTTTCTTCCTAAGGTGGAAAATTCTTCAGTGCCACAACTTATTTTCATATTTAGCACTTAAGTAATAAGAGTTGTTAAATTATACTCTTTGAAATAGATTATCACTGATTTTTTCTCTTTTTGTAATAAATTTTTAATATTTCACACTTTTGATAATATAATAATATTTTATAAATATAACTTATTTTACATCATCAAAATTTTTACTTACACTAATTAATTTATGTTTTAGTCCATCAACAAACAATACTTCCTTAGATTTCAACTTTTCAGCTTCAATCTCAACCATTCTTATTCCTTTTATTTTTATAGAAAAATCATTCTTAAAGGTAAAAACACATCCATCATGATTTTCAACATGTTTCAAGTTTTTTAAATCACCTTTCATTTGTGAAGAAAAAACACTATCAAGCATCTATGGTTTGTTTTTTACCTGCTTTCAAGGTAGTATCAACAACAAAGGCTCTTTCTTCAACTTTTTTCTTTCCTACTTTCTTTTCATTTCATGAATAAAAAACTTATATTGGAATAATAGTCAAACATTATTCAGAAATATGAACCATTTGATAACATATTCCACAAAATTCTTCTATACAGTCAAATTTATTCTTCATCGGAAAGTTCCTAACATCTTGATAATTCACGTTTTCAAATTTATATAAGTTAGGAAAGTTACTCATTCTACTTTAAATATTTCTTCCACTCAACTCAAACCTTATTCTAGGTAGAGATAAGTTATGCTAAAAATTATAATCCCTATGACCATAAATTCCACAACACCAACAAAAACCATAAAATCTTTATCTTTTATTGAATTAAGATCTTTCTCAATAGAAACTTTGTTAAGGTTGATAACTTATTCCCACTCTAACAATCTCTGGATGTGGAACATATTTTATCCTGAGTGAGTTTTCATATTTTCCAGATGAAATAGATTTCTCATATCCATTTTCCACCCAATATTTTCCAAAAATTTTTATGGATCCTGAAATGTTAGAAAAATCAGATGAAACATTATTTTTGGTGGGTGAGGATTTCACCTAATTCTTGATTCGAGCTCTCTCAACAACTTTAGAATTATTATATTTTACTTCTGAAGCTTTTTTTGAAGTTTTAATTCATATTTATTAAGTTATTTTAAACCTCAAGAAGTTTTTATTGATACTTGTTAACTTTATCTTCGTCAGTATCCAACTTTTTATTAAGATATTCATCCATATTTCCCTATTTAGAAATTCTAAGTTTGTAACTTAAGATCTCCTGGATGAATTATTCTTCTTTCTTGACAACATCCTTATCACATGAAATAAATTTTCCACTATCTTTCTTTATAATTTTGATTTATTTATAGAGAGATCTGTTTTTATCAAGACATGCAACAAGTTCTGTTCTAAGTGGATATTATATATAATATTTGTTGCCTCCTTCTTCTTCACTATTCAAGGAATATTTTGTTTTCTCAACTTTTTCAATGAATGTTATGAACTTTTATAAACTTTAATCCTCTGAATAATGTTTTTCATTTGTGTCCAATTTATCTTTCTTACTCAGAATACTTCTTTTGTGTCTAGTGAACTTCTTATTTTATTTGTTGGACGCCTTTTCTTATTTAGAAATTTTGTTCCACTTCTTCCATTGAGGGTTTTCATCAAAATTATCTCAATATTATACAAAATTTGTCTTGGGAAAATTCATAGTAAAGTTTTTTATTCTAACACAATAAAAAAAATTTGAGAGGAAGTTTACCTTCACACTTTCCTCTTCCTCTTTGACAGTTCTTAGATATAAGAGACATTATTTTATCATTCAAGTTAATATCCTCTTTATCTTCAGAGTCATAAGGATAAATATCTTTAACATCTTGAATTTTTATTTTTCTCATGGCTTCAAAATCCATTTCATTTTTCATTTTCTTTTTGAACATTGGAGCTTTCCTCATTTCACAAGCAATAAGAAAATTATGCTATTCATCAAGAGATAAATCATCATTGTCTTCTAAAATGTAAATTTTATAATCAAACCTAT
The DNA here is from genome assembly GCA_963277665.1 of Viscum album. Lineage (NCBI taxonomy): Eukaryota > Viridiplantae > Streptophyta > Magnoliopsida > Santalales > Viscaceae > Viscum > Viscum album. The sequence continues at coordinate 324,804,309 of OY728139.1, read as the reverse complement.
CTGGAAAGTTTCTCATAAGTTTATTCAAAATTGTAGAATCTTCTAAGACATCTCCAAATCCTCTAATGTTGCAAAAAAATTTATTTACTCTGGTGAAGTATTTATCAATAGTTTCTTCATCTCTCATTCTTCTGTCTTCACACTTACTACACTAGATTTGTAGTTTTTCTTCCTTCACTTTATTATTCCCTTTGAAAATAATTTCTAGCTTATCCCATATAATCTTTGAAGTTTTGAGACCCATTAACTTCATATTTTATTTGATAAGTACATAAGGATATAATTTATATACTTTTCATCAACATCAATATTTCTCTTTTTAGGAAAAGTCATTGGTGCATCCTTCTCAATAGGTGGAAACCTAATTGTATCCATCAATAACTTCCATCCCAAGAGATAGGAGATAATGAATCATCCTATTTTTACATATATAATAAGTTTTCCCACAAAATTTAGGAATTCCTCTATTTTTGACATAATTGATATTATCCATGATAAGGATTCAACAAGGGAAACCTTCCCTTTGATACCACTTGAATTTCCAAAGGATCGAATAAAAACTGATAAGGTGGGGTTAAATCATTTGTTTACTTTTTATAAGTAATACTTCTAAAAAATAACCCCTAAAACCTATTGAATTCTATAACCTTATCATATTTTAGTAAATACTCATGCATGAAAAAGTAGAAAAGCATGTAAAGCACATGAGATTTACAAGGTTTGGAGTTGGTGTGAGAACCTACATCCTTTACATAGCCACTCCCATGGGTCTATAGAAATTCACCATTATGAATAAGTGAATAAAAATTGTGCCAAATCCCATTATACACCTTTTATATTTCAATAGGAATGATTATACTATCACCCATTAGTTTAAAAAGTTTTCTTATAAACAATTTAACCACAAAATAAATGACCAATTTTTTTTCTCCAACTAATACTGTTTGAAACCTTAGTACAATGACTTAGGGTTTGATTGAATTAGTCCAATTGAATCATTATGATGAACCCTTTTCTCAAACTTTATTTCTCAAACTATTCTCAACTTCTTAGTCTAATATTCCTCTGTCCAATATTCCTCAGTATGATCTTCCTTAGTCCGGTAACAAAACTTTTAGTTGTCTAATATTCTAACTAGATATTTTTCTAGAAATAACACTGATTCAAACTTTGACCCAACCTCTACAATGCTATTTCTTTTCGTAACATGAAAATAATGAAAAGTAAAAATGTAATATTCAACTATTTATAGGCATCCCAAAATGGAAAATACGGGAAACTGAAAAAACTTTTTCCACTTACTCAAATTAAAAAACTTCCAAATTTCACTCATATTTGAACTTCATGTTTGACCACTTCAACTCTTCTAGAACCTTCTTGAATCATTTTGAGTCTTTTTAGTAATAAGACTTCTTGAACTTATCAACTTTTCTTCAATATGATTGAACTTCCTCAGATCATTACGATGAAACTTCCTCAGATCATTATGATGAAACTTCCTTAGCTTATTATGATGGAATTTTATTAGCTCATTATAAATTGACTTTCCTCACTAGAGTTAGTCTGATTGACTTTCCTTCTTAGAGTAAGTATGATTGAATTTTCTTCTCAGAGTAAGTCTGATTTAATTTCCTCCTCAGAGTCAATCTGATTAAATTTCCTTCTCAGAGTAAGTCTGATGGAATCCTTATAACATTGGAATTCTCATTATTATGTAATTCTTATTATTATATAATTTTCATTATGATGGAAAATACACTCTGTAAATTTTAAATTATTCAAACCTAATATGTTATTAGTGATTCAAACTTCTTGAAACTTCCGTGTTTGATACTTATGGATCTAATGAAAACTTTTTCTTGATTACTAGAACTGATATAGTCTTTATAATTCCTCTATTTCCTCAAAATATTTTATCATGAGAGTTTTCTTGATTTATAATAAATTTAAGATTGGAAAATCATCATCTGAATTAAGTTTATTAAGTTTTAAGAACTTTCAAACTCATAACATAACTGTCTTCATTCAACCTCTTCAGCAATATTCTAACTTTCTAACTCAACAAATTCTTTCTAACAAACATAATTTTTGATAGATATTTAACTTCATGCTTATGAATCTAAGACCGATAATGTGTCTAATTGACAAATTTAACTTTATAACAACTTCTATGACTTTTGATATTTAGTCTGATACTCTATATCCAATTCTGCTCAGTCTGATCTTTTATGTCTAGAAAACAACTTTCTCAAAAACAAAATTTTTCTCCCCCTTTATGTTTAGGTTTAAACATTAAAATGATTTCACCTATTTTTTAAAATCATTATTTTACAAAATAATAGTTTTCAATAAATAAAAAAAACTTTTTTAAAACAAAATATCACAAAGTTTCTTCAATAATGATATTACATTTCAAAGGTGTATAATATACACCATATAAATAAATTAGGTCCATAACAATAAAATATGTCTCAATGAAGGAAGATTTAGACGAAATCCATTACCTCACATTTCCCTTTAGTTGATCACTCTTTCACCTCCTTTGTAATGGTTTTAAACATTTTATTAATTTACATTAGAACTATATTCATATTTATAATAAAATATATGATCTTATTATAACATATTATCACCTGTTTATTAATAATAATTCATTATTACCATTGTTTCAGGTGTTAACTATTTCATTTTCTCATGTATGTTTTGTCATTGAAGTTTCAGTTCTTGTACATAAGATATCGATCCATTATGTAAAAAATTATATCAATGTTATAATTCATTAGATATATTTTTAGAATCATTCTTGAAATTTTTACATGGAAAATGAATCACATCACTTTGTAGAGACAGTAGACCGTATGTACACACGAGTGATGATATCATTTCCTTAATGTGTGAAAGGTTAAGGAAGTGAATGATATATTAATTTTAAAGAGTTAATATAATGTCATATGTATCATATTTATTCATTATTTCCATAATTTTCACTATCTATTTGATCTGGTGATGGAAAATAAATTACATTGGTTCATGAGGTGGTAGTTCACCGTATACACAAGCGATGACTTTGTTTCCCATTTGATGGTGAAGGATATGGATGAATATTATTTCATAAACATAATAATATTTAATTATATGTGAGATAATTATGTTATTATATTGGAAGTGTTAATACATAATTGAAGGTGATAAAAGAATTAGTAAAAAGAAGGATCTTAGTCAAGACAATTACTTTCTCTTTAAAGAACCTCCTTTTTATATCTTATTAAGGACCCTAGGGTTGGTATTTTAAGAAGAAAATCACTTATAGAACATGGATAAGGATAATTTGAGGGATTTTTTAGGGTTTTTTTCACGCTCGGACTTCTTTTGAGGTATACGTTTAATTTTAAATTTTTATTTCATGAGTTTATTTTGTCAGTTTGTTTTTATTGCTTTGTTAAGCGTGGGCTGAGTCGTTAGGGAATAATTGCAGAGGCGCTGATAAACGCGCGTTTACCTCACGTCGCTCGACACGTAGTGCCGATGCTCGGACGATGAATACTGGATGGAACTTTCATGGTTTTGGTTATTATTATAACATGGTTATTTTACTACTGTCAATGTTATATTATTATCATTGTTATTATTATGATAGTATTATTGATGATATATTATTAAGTCATTATCATTACTATTATAATATTAGTATCATTATTTTATTATGATCAATATAATAATATTATTATTAACTTTATAATTGTTTTGATAACATTATTATTATTGATAATATATATATATTGTATTATCATTATTACTAATACTATATTATCATTATTATTATTATTATTATTTATTTATTTTATATACAACTTTTATAATGTAATTGTTATTATTGTCTTTAAATTTTTTTATTGATTATTATAATTATTGTTATTACTTTTAATTTTATTATAAATTTTGTAAGTTGTTATTATTACTTTTGTTTATTTTATTTATTACTTTATTTCTTTTTTTTCCTTTCTCTCTCCCGTAACCAATTCTGTTACACCGTTTTAGGTTTTCTTTTTTTTTTCTCTTTTCTTTTTTTTTTCTCTCCCTTTTTCCTCCTTCCCTTCCTCCTTTCTCCCGTCGCCGCACCCTGCGCGACTCCCGGCCCTACGCGAGTTCTGCACCAGCTCGTCGCCAGCGCCTTGCCAAGCCGTCCAGCGCGTCTCACCAAGCCGTCCAGCCGCACCCCCCTGCTCTCCTGCTCCAACCGCACACCCTCTCCTCCCCTGCTGCATCTCCTGCTCAGCCGGTCCTCCCCGCCGGACTTCCGCTCGGTTGCGCCTCCCTGCTCGGCAACACCAGCAGCCGCTGCCTCCCTCATCTTCTTCTTCCTCTCCTCCTCCTCCTCTTCTCTCTTCTTCTTCTTCTTCTTATTTTCTTCTCCTTACACCTCCGACCAGCCGGCGCACCACCTCCCCATCGGCCGCTTTTCCTGCTCCTCCTCGGCCAGCCGCCCCTGCCGTTCTTCTCCTCCTCCTTCTTATCTTCTTCTTCTCTTCTTCTTCCCTTCTTCCTCTTCTTCCTTTTCTTCTTCTTCTCCTCTTCTTCTTCTTCCTCCTCCGCCTCCACCTCGGCCGACCTGCTGCTCCCCTTGCACCCCAGCCAGCGCAACCCCCCTGCCTCATCTCCTTCTCCCCTTCCTCTATTTCTCTTCTTCTCTTATTCTCTCCTCTTCTTCCTCTCCTCTTCCTCTCCTCTCCTTCTTCTTCCTTTCTTTTTCTTCCTCTTCTCCTCTGTTCCAGCGCGCCTGTTCGGCCTCCTCCGCACAGGTCCGTTTTTTTTCTTTTTTTTTAGTTATTTTATTTTATTATTTTAAGTTATCTAAATAGGTATTATGTTTTCTTTTGTTATTTTTATTAATATGTTATTTATTATATCATTACTATAAATATTAATATGTTAATATTGTAATTATGTAAATAATAATAATAATAATAATAATAATATTATTATTATTGTTATTATTATTATATTATTATTATTATTATTCTATTATATTATTACTAAGTTTATTAACGATATTCTGTTTTAGGGCCCCTTGACGGCTTCCTACAGTGACCGTTGTTCGTCGGGAATTCGGTGCCGCGTCGTTTCACGCACCCGCTTGAGGTAGGTGGTTCTGCACTCAAGTATGAGTTTATAATCCTTTGCTTGCACTCCTAGTTAATCAAATGTTTTATCCCCTGTTTACATACTATGAACTTTTTCCCCTTATTAAAAAAATGTCATGTGTTTATTACTTGGACCTAGTTAAAACTTTGAATGTCTTTCTTTCTCTCTCTTTTAAAATAGTTATCAGCAAGTTTTAAAAGTATTGTTTTGGTTTACCTGATTGAAGAAAAGAAAAAGGATGTTGTTTATTTTCAAACTGTGCTACTGGTTTTATTTAGCGTACTTGCAATACACACTATGTTTTGAAATGCTATGGTGTGCGTGTGGTATTTTCAAAAGAAAGAATATCAGTGTGCGGGTGATATGACAGGTGTTTTCTGAATTGGGTGAGCACAAGGAGGGAAGCCTGGGTATTAGGTGGGTGGACTAGGACTAGTGAGCTGGTAGTCCGGAGATGACTCGACCCGGTTTCACTGGCAGGTTTGACGATTGCAACACTAACTAAACATATGACATCTGAGGGTCGTGGCCTTCTAAGCCACGTGTTCTGAGGGTCGTGGCCTTCTAAGCCACGTTTTCTGAGGGTCATGGCCATCTAAGCCACGTTTCACTGAGACACGATGTCCTAGGGTCCCACTGTTACTAGTATCCTTAGGGCATTCCCATCCTCTGGTGCTACTGATACTTGTGCGCACACTGATCCGTGATATTTATACCATTGAATTTCACTCTGGTATGTGACTTGAACCCTTTTTCTTTAAAATCATTTTGTGAAAATATTTTATTTATTTTTGCACCTTTTATTTTATACAGCATTGCAAATGGATTTTCTCTTTATATTTGTGCGTGGAATCTTGCTTGGTGATATCCTGCTGGGCGACTGCTCACACCCTACTTACACCTTTGGGTGTAAGTAGATTTGTTTACTTCTGATACAGGTAAGGGCCCAGCTTTTGGAGGCAGTGGTTCAGGTTGTTAGCTGGACTGACTACGTGACATTTTGGTGGTGACTTGGAGGCAGTGTTCTCACATTGAGCTGCAGCCCCTAGGTTGGTTGTGGTCACCTTTTTTTTAGTCTTGTGTGAGTTTTGACTACTTTGTCTAAAGACCTGTATTGGTTAGATGGTTGTTGACTGTCACTTCTACTTTTACTTGGTCATTTTGGTTGGCTGCTTTACATTTATTCACTCGGGTAAATCGTTCCCAGGGTTTATTTTGATACCCGGGCACTTGTGCCAGCCCGTGGGGATCGGGAACGCCCTTCGGGCCTTGCCGCGGGCCGGGTCGGGCGCCGGTTCGGATGGCGACCCAATTCGGTTCGTGAAAAAATGGTATCAGAGGAGGTTGGTTGTTGGGGGTTATGTTATTTGGGATGAGTTGGGTTATACATGATTTGGGTCTGTCGGGGCTCAAAATTCATGTTGCGAGTAGAGTGCCTGGCCAGCACGCCTCGTGACAGATACTGAGTCACCATGGGATGTCAGGGTGCTTGTTTCACTTTCTTTCTGGGTGGGACGTGCAGGCTGAAGACTGTACGTGGACACCATATAAGGAAAGTAAAACTTTTATATGGATTCATTTTTGCATGTTTGGTTTATTGATGAATAATTATCTTGCTGGAAAATTTATTCCCTTTTTATTGATGGGTTTCTTTCTTGATTGCTGCTCTTTTTCAGTAAGATGCCTCCCCGGAGAGTTCCCATGCATCCACGGGAGGAAGCCGGAGAGAGTTCTCCCGCGCCGCTTGATCAGAGATTTGTTGAGGCGATGGTCCGAGCCGTTCAGGCTTTAGGACAAGGGGCGACTCCTGCCCCCGCCCCTGTTCCAGCTAGAGGGGAGGATTTTGGCTCCAGAAAGGATAGAGCTCAGGAGTTTCTAAGGAGCAAACCTCCTTCTTTCCGAGGTGGTTCAGAACCTTAGGAGGCAGAGGAGTGGCTTGAGAAGACAGAACGTATGTTTTATTTCCTTGACACGCCTGAGGAAGTCAGGGTGAAGTGCGCCTCGTTCCAGCTGGAAGGTTCCAGTCGCAAATGGTGGGAATCAGTGGTCCAGGCTGGGAAGCATGAGCACATGAGCTGGAAGGATTTCAAGGGTGTCTTCAACGAGCAGTATTGTCCAGAGTTTGTAGCCTATGCCAGATCTCGTGAGTTCATGGAGCTATCACAGGGGAATCAGACGGTGATGGAGTATGCGAATCGCTTTGCTGAACTGGTACGGTACGCACCTGAGATAGTTTCGAGCGAATTCTTGAAGGCTCGGAAGTTTGAGAAGGGCCTTCGACCAGAAATTCACTCCCAGGTTTTCTTGTTCAAGCTGAAGACTTATGCTGAGGTGGTCGATCGTGCTTGTATGGCCGAGATTGACCAGAAGGGAAAGTCGGGGTTTTCTGGATCAGTGTCAGGGATTGGCAGTAACAGTTCATCTGAGAAGAAGAGGAAGCGTGATGAGTAGTGGAAGAAGGGTGATGGCAGCTCAGGTCATCCTCCCAGGCAGTTTTCATCTGGGGCTTCTGGTGCAGGGTCTGTTGTGTGCCATCAGTGCGGAAGGGCAGGACACATCCAACCTGTTTGTCCATACCCTCCCAGACCATGCCATGGATGTGGAGTGGTGGGACATCTACAACGCTTCTGCAGGACTGCACGCCCTTATCAGAGCGGGGCTGGATCAGTGGCTTCTAGAGGGGTATCAGTTCAGTCAGAGCTGACCAGGACGACAGGATCTCGGTTTGGTGGGCGTGGTGGTAGGACCAGATCATCTTCAGGGCAGAGCCATACCAGGGCAGAGCCTCAGGCGAGCGGTCGCTCTCAAGCAGGGACCAGGCAACTGCATGCTGTGGATCAGGCACCAGTTGGATCTGATGCAGGGCCTTCGACGGTTCGAGGTACTATTCTGGTTGCATCTTCTATAGCTGCAGTTTTATTTGATACTGGTGCTTCAGTTTCTTTTATATCTGCTCGTTTTGTGAATCTGCTGAACCTACCATCCGAGCTTTTATCGTTTGCTATGGAGTTGGTAACGCCGTTGGGGAAAAAGAGGGAGCAAGGCCTCAAGTGTCGATCGTGCGCACTCTCTGTGTCGGGTGTCGAGATGGAATGGGATTTCTTGGTCCTTGACATGGACCTATTTGATGTGATCCTCGGTATGGACTGGCTGGTGCGCTTCCAGGCGCACATTGATTGCTATCAACGCCGAGTCAGCTTTACAGCACCAGATGGGACTCCTCATCTTTTTCACGGAGAATGGGATCCTTGGCCGGGACGTGCGGGACCTCCACTCCCTGAGCTTGGAAATCTTGCTTATCAGTTATCGTCGCTCGCGCTGGAGGACGATGGTGGTATTTCACAGGGCGGGTTACCTCGTGTAGTGGACGAGTTCCCAGAGGTTTTTCCAGATGATTTTTCTGGCTTACCCCCAGAGCGAGACGTGGAGTTCTCGATTGAGTTGGCGCCGGGAACACAGCCTATATCTCTTCCCTCATCGCATGGCCCCCACCGAATTGAGGGAATTGAAGATACAGCTGGACGATTTGGAATCCAAAGGATTCATTCGCCCGAGCGTCTCTCCTTGGGCCGCACCGGTTTTATTCGCGAAGAAGGCCGATGGAACCCTTCGGTTGTGCATTGATTACCGGAAGTTGAACAAGGTAACCATCAAGAATAAATACCCTTTTCCTCGGATTGACGATTTGTTTGACCAGCTGAAGGGAGAAAAGTGGTTCTCCAAGATTGATTTGCGTTCGGGATACCACCAGCTCAGGGTGAGAGAAGCAGATATCCCGAAGACGGCTTTCCGAAGCAGGTACGGTCACTTCGAGTACTTGGTCATGCCTTTCGGACTGACGAATGCTCCTGCAGTTTTTATGGCACTAATGAATAGGGTGTTCCACCAATATATCGACTCATTTGTCGTGGTATTCGTGGATGAAATCCTGGTCTACTCTGGATCTGAGGAGGAGCATGAGCACCACTTGCGCGTTGTTTTGGGAACCTTGCGGGATCACCGCCTGTATGCCAAACTCTCGAAGTGCACTTTCTGGATCAGGGAAGTGAAGTTTCTGGGGCATGTCGTCTTAGAACAAGGGGTTTCAGTGGATCCCGAAAAGATCAGAGCAGTTATGTCTTGGGAGCAGCTGAGAAATGTGTTTGAGATCAGGAGTTTTCTGGGCTTGGCTGGTTATTACAGGCGCTTTGTCCGGGACTTCTCGCGGCTTGCCTCCCCCATGACCGCACTCACCCGGAAAGGGGTGAAGTTTGAATGGAGCCCACAGTGCCAGACATCTTTTGAGGAGCTGAAGCGGCGGTTGACCACCGCACCTGTGTTGACCTTACCGGAGTCAGGAAAGGGCTATGTGGTGTACTGTGATGTGTCAGGTACGGGCCTTGGATGTGTGCTCATGCAGGATGACCATGTGGTGGCTTATGGTTCTCGCCAACTCCGGCCGCATGAGAAGAACTATCCGACTCACGACTTAGAGTTGGCGGCAGTGATGCATGCTTTGAAGACGTGGCGCCACTATCTTTTCGGGGAGAAGTTTGTAGTCTATTCTGACCACAAGAGCCTGGCCTATATTTTCTCTCAGAGGGATCTCAATTTGAGGCAGCGCCGCTGGGTCGAGTACCTGCAGGGTTTTGATTTTGATATTGTCTATACACCTGGCAAGGGTAATGTGGTAGCTGATGCATTGAGCAGAAAAGTACCAGTGCAGGCGTTGAAGAAGTCCATCGATGAGTGGACTTTGATGGGGCTCTTCGCCCAGTTGCATTTGGAGAGTAGGGAGCACAGTGGAGGTACTTTCTTGGCCAACATCCAGTTGACTCCTGCCCTTCTAGAGTTGATTCAGCAGGAGCAGCCTGGTGATGAGTTTTGTCAGCGATCTATGCAGTTTCTTCATGGTGGGGAGACTCCTTCTGATTGGTCTTTGTCTTCCCAGAGGGTCCTATGCTTCAAGGGCCGTGCTGTAGTGCCGTTGTCTCTGCGAAAGGTGGTGATGCAGGATAACCACCAGTCTTAGTGGGCCGTCCATCCTGGTACCACCAAGATGTACTACGATGTTCGCCGGCAGTTCTGGTGGCCAGGTATGAGACGGGACATAGCCGACTTCGTATCCCGATGTTACACTTGCCAGCAAGTGAAAGCAGAACATCAGAGACCATCTGGCCTACTCCAGCCATTACCCATTCCTACCTGGAAGTGGGACGAGGTCGCCATGGACTTCATCATTGGCCTGCCTCGTACACCTCGAGGGAGGAATGCTATCTGGGTGGTGATTGATCGTTTGACTAAGTCTGCTCACTTTATTCCGATCAGAGACACATCAAAGGTAGAGGAACTGGGCCGCTTGTACGTTCAGGAGGTGGTCAGACTTCATGGTGTGCCGTCGGCAGTTGTTTCTGACAGGGACCCCCGTTTTACATCACGGTTTTGGGGAGGCCTCCAGAAGGCTTTGGGGTCGCAGATTAAGATGAGCACGACATACCATCCGCAGACCGATGGCCAGACGGAGCGGGCGAATCAGATTCTGGAAGACATGCTCCGGGCCCGTGTGTTAGATTTTGGAGGCTCATGGGATAGCCATTTGGGGCTGGTGGAGTTTGCTTACAATAACAGTTACCAGTCTTCCATCAGAATGGAACCCTTTGAGGCGCTCTATGGCCGACCTTGTCGGTCTCCTTTGTGTTGGGCTGAGGTAGGAGAGGCCTCGCTCTTGGGACCGAGTCTTGTTCAGGAGACGTCTGAGAAGGTCAAGCTGATTAGGCAGCGGTTGTTGACAGCTCAGAGTCGCCACAAGTCTTATGCAGATCAGAGGCGGCGGGACCTTGAGTTTTCAGTGGGGGACAGAGTGTTCCTGAAAGTGGCCCCTCGCTTGGGTCACCGTCGTTTGGGGAAACAGGGGAAGCTGACACCGAGATATGTCGTACCTTTCGAGATTCTTGAGCGGATTGGCAAGGTGGCATACAGGTTAGCTTTGCCCTCGCAGTTAACGTCGATTCACGACGTATTTCATGTCTCCCAACTGATGAAGTACAACCCCGACCCGTCACATGTGCTGAATTGGGAGGAGCTGGAGATAGAGGCCGACTTGTCTGTGGTCGAGCGACCAGTGCGTATAGTGGATTCTCGGGAAAAGGTGCTGCGTGGAAAGTCCATTCCTCTAGTCCGTGTTCTTTGGCAGCACGGGAGTGACGAACACGAGACTTGGGAGCGGAAGTCATGGGTTGAGCAGGAGTACCCATTTCTATTCTCTGATCAGGCTTTGAGCTGACTTTCCGAGGGCGGAAAGTTTTCATGGTGGGGAGAATTGTCACGCTCGGACTTCTTTTGAGGTATGCGTTTAATTTTAAATTTTTATTTCATGAGTTTATTTTGTCAGTTTGTTTTTATTGCTTTGTTAAGCGTGGGCTGAGTCATTAGGGAATAATTGCAGAGGCGCTGATAAACGCGCGTTTACCTCACGTCGCTCGACACGTAGTGCCGATGCTCGGACGATGAATACTGGATGGAACTTTCATGGTTTTGGTTATTATTATAACATGGTTATTTTACTACTGTCAATGTTATATTATTATCATTGTTATTATTATGATAGTATTATTGATGATATATTATTAAGTCATTATCATTACTATTATAATATTAGTATCATTATTTTATTATGATCAATATAATAATATTATTATTAACTTTATAATTGTTTTGATAACATTATTATTATTGATAATATATATATATTGTATTATCATTATTACTAATACTATATTATCATTATTATTATTATTATTATTTATTTATTTTATATACAACTTTTATAATGTAATTGTTATTATTGTCTTTAAAATTTTTTATTGATTATTATAATTATTGTTATTACTTTTAATTTTATTATAAATTTTGTAAGTTGTTATTATTACTTTTGTTTATTTTATTTATTACTTTATTTATTTTTTTTCCTTTCTCTCTCCCGTAACCAATTTTGTTACACCGTTTTAGGTTTTCTTTTTTTTTCTCTTTTCTTTTTTTTTCTCTCCCTTTTTCCTCCTTCCCTTCCTCCTTTCTCCCATCGCCGCACCCTGCGCGACTCCCGGCCCTACGCGAGTTCTGCACCAGCTCGTCGCCAGCGCCTTGCCAAGCCGTCCAGCGCGTCTCGCCAAGCCGTCCAGCCGCACCCCCCTGCTCTCCTACTCCAACCGCACACCCTCTCCTCCCCTGCTGCATCTCCTGCTCAGCCGGTCCTCCCCGCCGGACTTCCGCTCGGTTGCGCCTCCCTGCTCGGCAACACCAGCAGCCGCTGCCTCCCTCATCTTCTTCTTCCTCTCCTCCTCCTCCTCTTCTCTCTTCTTCTTCTTCTTCTTATTTTATTCTCCTTACTCCTCCGACCAGCCGGCGCACCACCTCCCCATCGGCCGCTTTTCCTGCTCCTCCTCGGCCAGCCGCTCCTGCCGTTCTTCCTCTCCTCCTTCTTATCTTCTTCTTCTCTTCTTCTTCCCTTCTTCCTCTTCTTCCTTTTCTTCTTCTTCTCCTCTTCTTCTTCTTCTTCCTCCGCCTCCACCTCGGCCGACCTGCTGCTCCCCTTGCACCCCAGCCGGCGCAACCCCCCTGCCTCATCTCCTTCTCCCCTTCCTCTATTTCTCTTCTTCTCTTATTCTCTCCTCTTCTTCCTCTCCTCTTCCTCTCCTCTCCTTCTTCTTCCTTTCTTTTTCTTCCTCTTCTCCTCTGTTCCAGCGCGCCTGTTCGGCCTCCTCCACACAGGTCCGTTTTTTTTTCTTTTTTTTAGTTATTTTATTTTATTATTTTAAGTTATCTAAATAGGTATTATGTTTTCTTTTGTTATTTTTATTAATATGTTATTTATTATATCATTACTATAAATATTAATATGTTAATATTGTAATTATGTAAATAATAATAATAATAATAATATTATTATTATTATTGTTATTATTATTATATTATTATCATTTTATTATTATTGTTATTATTATTATATTATTATTATTATTATTCTATTATATTATTACTAAGTTTATTAACGATATTCTGTTTTAGGGCCCCTTGACGGCTTCCTACAGTGACCGTTGTTCGTCGGGAATTCGGTGCCGCGTCGTTTCACGCACCCGCTTGAGGTAGGTGGTTCCGCACTCAAGTATGAGTTTATAATCCTTTGCTTGCACTCCTAGTTAATCAAATGTTTTATCCCCTGTTTACATACTATGAACTTTTTCCCCTTATTAAAAAAATGTCATGTGTTTATTACTTGGACCTAGTTAAAACTTTGAATGTCTTTCTTTCTCTCTCTTTTAAAATAGTTATCAGCAAGTTTTAAAAGTATTGTTTTGGTTTACCTGATTGAAGAAAAGAAAAAGGATGTTGTTTATTTTCAAACTGTGCTACTGGTTTTATTTAGCGTACTTGCAATACACACTATGTTTTGAAATGCTATGGTGTGCGTGTGGTATTTTGAAAAGAAAGAATATCAGTGTGCGGGTGATATGACAGGTGTTTTCTGAATTGGGTGAGCACAAGGAGGGAAGCCTGGGTATTAGGTGGGTGGACTAGGACTAGTGAGCTGGTAGTCCGGAGATGACTCGACCCGGTTTCACTGGCAGGTTTGACGATTGCAACACTAACTAAACATATGACATCTGAGGGTCGTGGCCTTCTAAGCCACATGTTCTGAGGGTCGTGGCCTTCTAAGCCACGTTTTCTGAGGGTCGTGGCCATCTAAGCCACGTTTCACTGAGACACGATGTCCTAGGGTCCCACTGTTACTAGTATCCTTAGGGCATTCCCATCCTCTGGTGCTACTGATACTTGTGCGCACACTGATCCGTGATATTTATACCATTGAATTTCACTCTGGTATGTGACTTGAACCGTTTTTCTTTAAAATCATTTTGTGAAAATCTTTTATTTATTTTTGCACCTTTTATTTTATACAGCATTGCAAATGGATTTTCTCTTTATATTTGTGCGTGGAATCTTGCTTGGTGATATCCTGCTGGGCGACTGCTCACACCCTACTTACACCTTTGGGTGTAAGTAGATTTGTTTACTTCTGATACAGGTAAGGGCCCGGCTTTTGGAGGCAGTGGTTCAGGTTGTTAGCTGGACTGACTACGTGACATTTTGGTGGTGACTTGGAGGCAGTGTTCTCACATTGAGCTGCAGCCCCTAGGTTGGTTGTGGTCACCTTTTTTTTAGTCTTGTGTGAGTTTTGACTACTTTGTCTAAAGACCTGTATTGGTTAGATGGTTGTTGACTGTCACTTCTACTTTTACTTGGTCATTTTGGTTGGCTGCTTTACATTTATTCACTCGGGTAAATCGTTCCCAGGGTTTATTTTGATACCCGGGCACTTGTGCCAGCCCATGGGGATCGGGAACGCCCTTCGGGCCTTGCCGCGGGCCGGGTCGGGCGCCGGTTCGGATGGCGACCCAATTCGGTTCGTGACAGTTTTTTAATCCAAATGGTTTTATAGGTGTAAATAAGTTAGTGTAGAGAGTTCCCTTTTATAATTGAGCATTGATATTTTTGTAAATACCCAAAACTATTCAATAATGAGAAGTCAATATCACCCCAAGTGCCTAAAAAATTGATAAATAATGAAGTGGAGGGAATTTAAGGTTGATCAAAACCTCCAACATATTATAATAAAAATGTTTTAAATATGTTATTCCCTTGTCCTCTAAATTTACTTACTTTTTCTATTTTAGTTTTCACCATGGTAATTAGTTTTTTTTAACCTAGGTAGTTTATACTTTGTGACTAAAAAAATGAGAATTATTAGATAATTTATACCCATTTATTATTAATATAAAATAAAATTTATCAAAAAAAAATTACATGTGTTTGGAAAATTAATTTTAACACAAGCGCATATAATGCACAAAACCCCATTTTAACCTTAACTACGGTAATTAAAGTTTTATCACATTAGGGTCCAAGGAAAGTTCCTATAAAATGAAAAATGGCCCATAAATAGGCCATGGTTGATATTTTAAACTATTTTCAACCATTTTAAATTAAATCATATGAATATAATATTTTTAGGAATTTTAAATCATTTAATAAAACATTATTTATTATAAAATAGCATTAATGTCAATTTTGACACTATTCATTTAATTTAGCTTTAAAACATCAAGAAAAGGATGGAATTTAAATATATACCTTTCAAAATTCCCTAAAATATTATAATTATCTATTTTTTTAAAATAATATTTTATTCAAATTATATTACTTTTCATATTTTTAAATCATTTATTTTATTTTCCTTTTAATTAAATAATTACGATGTCGGTGTTGTGTAAGAGTTTAAGGTAACTATTTCACTACTAAAAATTATAAATAAGTTAAAATGATAAATAAAAATTATTTATCCTTAAAATGAATATTATAACCGAACATACCTCCTTTTTATCCCTATGTGAACACATAAGATATTTTTAAAAGTAAGAGAGCGACATTTTGTCCTTTTCTATAGTTAAATTTTTATAAAGGTCATAATAATGTCCATATGGGTCAAAAATGGGAAATTTATAGGAATTAGATGAAATATGGTCGAAATATGTCCATAAAATAGAAAATAGAATTTTTTTAGGTCATTATATCCCTTATCTCTTTAGTTTAACCCATAGTAAACCTATTTTACCCTTAACTATGGTAATCAATTTTCACTGTTTTTAATATCCATTATGGCCAAAAATTAAGTTTAACTTATTACCTAATATTATATATGAATATTACAAATATTTAATCCATTTTTTCAAAATTCAATTCACATAGGTGGTATAATTTAATTTAAAATAAACTTGAAAAACATGTCAAAAAATGATTTTTTAAGAAATACATTTTTCAGGCATAAGATGATATTAAATTAACTATATGACCAGTGATCATAATTATATGGATTTAAATTAATTTAGTTATATATATAATATAAAAATATTATTTTAATATTTATTTATTTGTGTTTATTTTAATTAATAAAAATGGAGGAACATTATGCACTTAAAAACATTTTTCAGAAAAATGCGTCTTTAAGCTTAAAAATAAACTTATACCAAAATATGGTATAAAAATGATTTAAATGTAATTAATTAGTTTAAATATAACTAAAAAAAATACTTATGTTACTTTTAAATCATAATGTTACTTTTAAATTACTTAGTTTTTTGAAAAGAAATGACAACTTTACAAAAAGTGGTATTTTCACTATTCACTGAAAAATCACTCTTTTCATAAAAATACCAAAATTTCACTATAAGATAATTTTTATATGAAGATTTCAAAAATAAATTTCATTTTATCAAATAAATTTTCTAAAATTATCTAAAATTAATTATATTATTTTCTCATAACGAGTAGTAAATTTCATTTTTGACGAAAATGAATCTTTTGAAGAATAAATTGATTTTACTAAAAAAATGAGTGATTATTATCAATAAATTCATACTTATTAGGGCCTTTATATATATTTAATAATTTGGTTAATCCTATTCATACCAACTAATTCAACAACTAGGTTATACTGGTCATATTTAAATAATATATTTCACCGGTCCTTTAAGCTCGGTGTTTTGTGTCAAATATGCTATTGAACATAATGTTCCTATTTTAAAATCTAAGTGTGTTAAATTATCCCCAAATTTAATAAACGGTATCCTCATAATTTGAATTTGAGTTATAAATAAAGGGTTTGATATTCGAAAATTCCTTTTTGAAAAACCCTTATCATAAAAAGGGTTAACAAAACTTCCTTTTAAAAGAGGGAAATGAAAATATAAAGGTTATCTAGAATAACACATAACCAGGTTTGTAAGTAGGAAAACATTAATGGGAAGTGAAAATATGAACATGGAAGAAAAGTGTAAATAATTATGGAGAGTGATAGGTATCATTGATCACAAGAAAGAGAATGATAAATAGAAAGTTAATGACCACTAAACCATAAATATATGATGAGTTAAAAGACCATTAATTAATCAAATATGAAGGCAATATGATACTATTTTTGTTTTAAGACCCCTTTCCAAAATTTGAGGTATTATTTTACTATAAAGATAGAGAACACCATATAATATACTTACTTGATATATTTTAAGTATAATTTAATCCTTTTGTTGTGATTTGATCAATTTCTACTTCATTTCTTACTCCTAGAAATGAATATAAAATATAAAATTTTTATGTCTGAATTACTAAAATTAACTTTTAATGGATTGTAAGTTACATAAAATAATAATAATCTATACCTATTGTCTCTAAATATTAACTAAAACTGATATGGTTACCATAAGGTCTAATAATAAAAAAATATACAAACCTTCATATGAAGAAATAATATATTTTACTTCAAAATTTTCACAAAAGGTTCAACATTGATTAATTTATAATTAAATAACCCTACATCCCAATTAAATTTAATATTATCAACATTAAATATATTTTTTTCACCTCAAATTTGATCTCATACCTTTTAACTTATATCCCCGGAAATTTAATTGCATTCTTCTCAAATAATTCTTTACATTAAACCTAATGGTTATATATTCCTCAAACTAATAAAATGTCTCCTAAAATATCATTAATTACCATAAAATCACAAAATATTTGAATATATAATATGTTTCCAAAATTAAATTAATATTTAACCATCAAACTATTTAATTAAAAAAAATTCATACTAACCAGTACATCACGTAGGCTAGTGGTAGACATTGAAACCTTATCACCCTTAGTTTTGTCTTCAAGCCCCATGACCTTACCATATGTGATGGGTTGTCACCCGACATACATGGTATCCTTTTTATAAAAACATATTAATATAATTCCCACAAAATTCCTAAAAATATGATGAAAATAATCTAAAAAATAAAATTAATCATCAAATCAATTTTTAACCATTAATATTTTCTACACGACTTATTTTTTTACAAAATCATGTAGTCTTAATTGACTCTTATTACCTTAAAATCAATGATCATATCAAACTTAATGGTTATCAATAACTTTAAATGTATGAAGAGATAATTATTCCTCAAATAATACTTCATGTTGAACCTTAGGGTTATATATACCTCAACCATCTATTAAAACTCAATAAATGTCTCCAAGGTACTTCCATTATATAAAACCTTAGAAGGGGTATCCATGCCTTTAAAATTATAATCAACCTTAGACTTATTATCCCATTATGGTGCCTAAAAATATTAAAATATCCTTATATGTATCATAAAATTAATGTATTTGGGGATATATTTATTTTCAAATCCTTCATAATGGGTTTTAATGAAAATGTGAATTATCCTAAGTATATACCCTAGGAGTTTCAAACTAGATGTGCAGTAAGACCCATTATTGTGCACCTAGTGACAAACAAGTTAAATCCCAATTCACCCATTTTGGAATTATTGCCACTAGGTACAACTATGCCAAATCCACATCCACTTATAGTATCTATACAAGGATATACTACTAGGGTAAAAACACATAATATTTACCTTATAAAAATTTGGTATATTATTCCACAAATCAACATATCCTCAAAGTCTATCATAGGGTTGTGTTCCCTAATTTATATTTTAATAAATCTAGTTCCTAAGGTTTGTAAAAAAATTTCACTGAGATAAAATGTGAATACCTTGACCCTAGTAACCCAGAGTCAGTGGTTACTTTATTACATTGGAACTAAATACAAGGAATCACATCCCAAAGGACCGAATAATATAGTAGTCTTTTTAAAGTAGATACATACTTGAATCTCACATTACATTTGAAAACTTAAAATACAAAAAAGTATTTTCTTTGAGTACACCATTATTACCTTTAGCATATCCCTACATATCAATCATAAAACACTTGCTAGAATCTTGGAAAAAAGAAACATAAGAAAAGTGTGAGATTAGATGCTTAGTAAGGGTTGTTGGGACCAAGTTGGCTAGAAGTTTTTTGGAAGCTAAAAGAAGTTTGTGATGATTGTTTTGTATTTTTTTATCATTATGAAAAAATAAAATCAATTTATATTTTTTTATCTAATGAAAGGGGAAACAGACTCAGAAAATCAGATTAAATTTTGATAAGAAAGTTTATCAGTTTCAATTTTCTGTTTTGAAGAAGTTTTATGGGTGAAGTGTTTTTAGGACTCACATTGAGTCCAAAATGAAAATTTTGATTGATATGATGAAATTTATTGGAGTATGTATATCTTGATACAAAATATTATGATTCTTTTCTATTCGATTAATTCTCAAATATCATAAGTTTTTTGAAACACTTGTGATGTAAGCTTTGTGAAAGAAAGGGAGAGAAGATGAGTATGGTACATTAAGTCAAATGATGCTATAAAAATATTAATGTTCTCAAAGTTATGAATAAATCATTATACAAGAAGAAGTTATAGGAAGAAAGGCTAGAGAGTTTAAATTTTTAAGTATTTTTAAAGTACTGATTGACCGATCCACTAGACTATTCAATCCATTGGATTTTCCAATTCACTAAATGAAATATTCACAATATCAATAGATATTACTGAAAGTATAGAAGAAATAAGTCCTTATTGAAACTAGTCCATAGAATGTAGTGTGCCATCGATCTATCAAAGAAAATTTGATACCAATCCACCAGACACATTTTTGATTAAAAAATAAAATTAAATGTAGAGTTCTATCAGAGGTATAATGATTAATAAAGCTAAAGTTTTTTGGACCGATGGATGATAAGAGATAATAGACCGATCAATTGGATGATGATAAAAAATATTGTTAACCATTTTCATCAGGTTTAATTATTCTTCAATTGGGTTAAGAGAAAATGAAGATCTTATTTGTTTTCACAGAACAAAAGTGTTGCTTGTTTCAATTGGGTCAAGAGTCATTGGACAATGATTGACACCGATTCATTAGAAGAAATCAGAGACAAATTAATATGACAAATGAAAATTGGTATGAGGAGTTTTTGAAAAATTTAATAAAAATAGGAATGTCTTGAAGAGTTTTTCTAAAGGTTTTTCAAGGAGGTTCTGGAATATTTAGAAGCTGTGATAATGTTTATGGAAAAAGAAAAAAAACTAAAGTCTAACGAAGTTGTAATTATTTTTATGGAATAAGTGTTTCATTCCTTTCATTTAGTATGAAGTTCTATAATGGAAATTTATTTATATCTCAGTTGGTACAAAGTATTAGAATGAGTAGTTTTTATATGGTATAGAGAATCATAATGAGAAGTTTTTAGTTTTTATATATTTTCAATTGGGTTGAGAAAATAGGAGTAACCATATGTTTTCATCATAATAAGGACCAAAATCAGAATGACCTTAGTATAATTCGGAAGAAATTTTAGTAAGTTTAAGCATGATAAATATTCAAGAAGTTTCATGAAGAATCTAGAATAGTTGAGAAGTGCTGAAATAGTCAAATATGACATCAAAATAGATGTAAAATTTTAGTTTTGGGAAATTTGGTTGAGCAGGAAGAAATTTTAATATTTCCACCCATACCAATTTTGGATATCCAATAAATAGTAGGAAGTGCACTGTACATTCTGATAATGGAGTACTATTCACATGAGAAGAGAGATAGAAAAAGAAATAAATTTTTATGTAGAGAGAAGAAGTTTTCAGATTGAGTTTTCCTAAGGAAGATTTCTGGATAGAAGAAGAATAAGAAAGAGTTACCAAATTAGAACGAGTCATCAGGCTCATTTTTCCAAGGAAAGTTGAAGTTGTTTAGAAATTTTTACAGAGTATTATTTATTATCTTGTTTCCAGACTAAAGAATCAAACTAGGTAATCAGATTAACCCATCAAAATAAGTTTTTTTACAAAGTAAAGAAAGGTAGTTTCAACCTACTACTAGTATGGAAAGTGATTTTTTTGTTTTGAAGAATTAAAAAAGTAGAAGTTGATAAGGTATCATAGTAACATGTTTAGAACCAACCAATGAAGGTTTTTTAACTTTTTACAAAAACTTATTTTACATTATTCATACTAGAGAAGCACATACACTATTTTATTGATCATAGTGATAAAAAAGTGTAAGGGTATATCCTAGTAGTTGTATCCACACAAAATGATTTTTTTTCCAGTGGGTTGTGTGGTATTGAATTATTTCCAAAACATTTCAAGGGATATCTACCCTTATTGAGAAGTGAACCTTGTAAATACTTGTGTTCCTATAGATGTGTGAATTTTTTATTTTTATAAAAGTTATAGATATTTAATATTAGGTGAAGGTTGTTATAAAATAAATATAACATGAAAGAAAAATAATATCACTGATTCACCCCTCCCCCTTTTAGTAAAACATCTATCCTGGTTGGGCATCTTTAATTAGTATCAGAGTGAAGGTTCCCTTCATTTACTCTTTGGTAAAGTTTTTTAAGAGAATATTTTATGGAGAATCTAAATTTTGTGAATAATAATGGGATTCTAGTTTTCGATGGAAATAACTATCATATATGTAAATATATAATTTTTCTTATCTTATGTCTCATAGGTATGATGTTTTGGATAATGATACATATGTATTTACTCATATTGATGAAAAAGTTCCTATTATATCCATGGATAAGAAAAATCACGAGAATTATGGAAGAAATAATAATGATTTACTCTTATCACTTTCTAAAAGTGAGCTTCTAAGAGTGAAGTTATTTTCAATTACCAAAGGTATCTGGGAAAATTTGAAAAACATTTATGAAGAAAATATGAAGGTAAAGAAGGAAAAGTTAAAAATTTGGAGGCTTAAGTATGCAGATCTTAAAATGGGTGAGAATGAATATGTTTGTGACTTCTTTACAAGGGTTAATGGTATTGTTATCACCATAATATGTCTTAGTGAGAAGATAGAATATTCAAATTTTATTGAAAATATATTAAGAATTCTTTCTGATAAGTTTGATACCAAATTTTCATCTTTGGAAGATAGAGATACCAAAACTCTATCTTTATATGACCTTCATTGTACTCTCATTACTTATTACATGAGAAGGGAGAAAGTTATGCAAGGGAAAAAAGTTGATCAAGAATTTTCCTTCAAGGCTTCCAAACAAGGAAAGTCTAAGAATTTTATTGAATATGAAGAAGGTGGTGATTTTGAATCCAAAAAGGAGATATGTAACAACATTGATTAATTTTTATCCTTGTTTTATAAAAATGTGAAAATAGGTATAGGAAAGTATAAAGGTAAACTTACCTTAAAATATTTTGAATATAGATCCATTGGGAACTTTTTATTCCAATTATCCTCAAAAAAGAAATGAAAAAGATAGTGATAAAGGTAAAAGAATTCCAAGAATACCTGGGAAGAAACATGGTGATAAGTATTAATTATTTTCAAATGGAAAGGATAAAAAGTTTTATGAATCCAAAAGGAGATTTGTTTTATAAAAAATGATGAATATGAAGACCATGAAGTTGAATATGAAAATTTTACTAAATTTTCTAGAGAGAATACTTTAATTTCAACAGTTAATGATGTATAGTTTGGAAGTAGTAGTTATAAAGAAGAAGAGACTGATCTTGAATTTCATAAGAAAGTATAATTGAAAGAATTTCTAAGGAATATAGTAATACTTAAAATAGAAATAAATAATTTGAAGAAGGAAAGTCCTACATGAAACAATCAATAAAGTATTATTAAAGATAAATCAAAGTTTCTTAAAGATATTGATTTTCTAAATAAGTTTCTTTAAAAAAAAGAATCAAAATGAACATCTTGAAGTAAAGTTGAAGGAAAATGAGGAAGTTCTAGAACTTGTTCAATAAAAGTTTTCTAAAGATGAGTAGGTTAGAATTTTCAAGAAATCTATCTCTAGATTTAGTGAAAGTTATTTAAAGTGTTAACCTAAGAAGGATCAAAATTTACCTTGAAATATTGAAAATAAATTTTAATTTGTTCTTAATAAGAATAAAGATGAGAAAATCATGTATTTGGATAAAATAATTTTTTTTTGAAAATTAGAAGTTTCTAAAATTTATGAGTTTAAAAAAAAATTTATACCACATTTGATTTCAATGAGGTTGCAAAAAAAAATATAAATTGAATAAGAATATTCTAGGTGATAATAGAAAGTTTGGGACCTAATAAAGTTCTGATGTAAAAGATAATAAAGTTTCTGAGAAATATGTCCACAATTCTAGACAGTATAGAATTTATAAAAGAAATTATTCTTTCTCTGGGTACTACTAGTATTATGGTGGATTTAGGAATACATTAAATATGTGTTGGTTTAATAAATAATTCTATAATTTTTCTATAAGTTTCAAAAGTAAAATCTCATTAGGGAGTCAATCCTTTTAAAAGAATAAATTTGAGAAATATTTTTTGAAAGTTGAAAATAGGTTCCAAACTTTGGAAACTATTTGTGAAATATTTGAACAACCTAGACATCTTGAAAAAGGGTGTCTTGTTTTGTTACTATCACAACAACTTGTTTTTAACAAATCTCAAAATCTGAATGAGAATAAATTTAAAGGAAAATAAAAATCTCTTATTATTGAAACCACTCTAAAATCTACAAAATGATAACCACCCTAGATCTTGGATAGTCAGTGTTCTTCTCATATAATGAGAGATTTGAAAATTTTAAAGAATGTCAAAGACTTCAAAGAAGGAACATTGACATTTGGAAATGACGAATCCCTCAGAATCAAAGGTATTGGATCCGCTATTATTAGGGAAGAAAATTTGGAATATAAGAAATCATTTTTTTTATGGGTTGGAACACAATATGTTAAGTGTTTCCCAAATTTTTGATTAAGGTAATAAAGTTTTTCTTAGAAAATATGGATTTTTTTATGAAAATAGAGGAAGATAGAAAAGTTTTTATAAAAGGACAACACATAAAATGAAACTTATTTCAAGTTGGTGAAGATTAGAATTAATGTTACTTAAGAATGATGTAAGAAAATTAATTATGGTATAAAAGGCTAGGATATATGTGTCAGATACACATGAGTAAGTTATCAAAGTGATATAGTGTCCATGGTATTTCTTATATTTCAATAAGAAGAGATTGGTGTTGTAAAATTTTTCAGAAAGGGAAGATTACAAACTCTGTACATAAGAAGGTTGATATTTGTTCAACTCAACCCCTAGAAATTATTAATTCTAACATTTTTGGGCCAATGAGTTTACAATAAACTTTCATAGATTAGTACTTCATTTATTTCATTAATGATTTTACTCACATTACTTGTGTTATATATTTTAAACATAAATTAGATGCTATAAAGATGTTTAAAAGTTTCAAGATAAGAAATGAGAAGGAATGCGGGTATTATGTGAAGAATTTGAGAACTAAAAATGGTGGTGAATACAAGAATTAAGAGTTCTAAATTTATCTTAAAACGTATAAAATTCAACATGAGTTTAGTGCACCATACACACCACAACAAAATAGAGTTTTTGAAAGGAAGAATACAAGTTTAGTTGAAATAGGGCATACTATGTTACTTGAACATGGTATTTCTCATTATTTCTAGAGGCAATATATGATCATGACTGTTTATATTTATAATTGGTGTTTCTAATATCCAAGTTATTATATGACTATGTATGAAATGTTTTATGATAAAACTCCAAGTTTAAAACACTTAATATTTTTTGGGAGTCTATGCATCATAAAGAACAAAGGTAGAAACCTTAAGAAGTTTAATTAGAGAGGTGAAGATGTAATATTTCAGGGCTATGATTCAGATGGAAAAGGATATAGATGTTTCAAAAAAGAGATAGGAATATTATTTGATTAATTTTATGTAAACAGTTTTGAAAAAGGAGATAAAGATGTGTCAAAATTACATGAAGATGATGAAGATAAAGATAACGAAATACTTTTTGTTAATAAACATAAGAAGGATTCCAAAAATTGTGATGACATAAAGGTAGAAGAATCAAACTTAGCTATTTTTAGTGATTAGGAAGAATTTCATAAATCTTATCCTAGACCAAGGAAGCAACTAAAAGATCAAAACATAATTGGTGACCAACATCAAAATGTTCAAACAAGAAAAAAATAAAAAGTCATTACGCATACTTCTTTTTATTCAAAAGTTGGGCCAAATGATGTTAATAAATATTTTTAGAATCTGAAATAGATTCAATCTATGAATGAGAGTTGGATAAAATTGAGAAGAATGATACTTGAGAACCTGCACCCAAACCAAATGACAAAAATGTTATTAGTACAAAGTTTGTGTTTTGGAATAAGTTGAATGAATAGAGTGAAATGATAAGAAACAAAGCAAGGTTAGTGTGAAAAGTTTACTGGCGAGTCATTTCACCGAAGTTATGTTAACGGTGTCCCAAATTATTTTTACCCTAACAAGTATAATACCAGTAAGGGGTCGATCCACATGGAAAAAGAAGTTATTTTTTTCTTTTCTTAACTAATTTTTATTTCTGTCTTGAATTTAGAGTTGATTTTTTATTTTTGGATGAAAAGAAAAATTGGTTTTAAGTTTATTTAATAAATTACTTAATGAATAGAAGAAATTATGGGAAAATTGGTTTTGATTCCAATAAAGAGAGAAATACGTTGGGGTTATGGATTCTTAAGAAGTTGATTATTAAATCAAATTGCTTGTGAGGTTGTATTTTTCATGATTACCCAACACTCCGGTTTCAATTTGTAACAAAGTTTCCTTGGTTCGGTAAACTTATATTTAAGGATAAAGAAACTAACTCCTTGGTCTGGTAGTTAGTGTTTCATAGTTCTTTATTTGGATTAGTCCATTTTTGAGTAAATGAATACTTACAATGATCATGAAAATATTCTTTTTTATTCTTCTTTTGAATACCTGAAAATTCTGCCCTTGGTCTGGTTCATAATTTTCAGTGATAAGATGAAGTGATTTAAGAAGAATGATAAGAAGATAAAAGAAAAAACACATTCATAGAAACTAATCTATATTACAACTCTTACATCTCCCAAAACCCCAACACACTGGGTATTTAGTTACACATAGAGGTAAAGATAAGCACAACACCCTCGATACCTGATGTGATCATTGCTTGAAACTTTGAGGAGGGAGAGACTTTTCGGTAGATGGTAGAATAGCGAAGTAGAAGAATGGTGATAGAATGGAAGCAGAGCTTCTTTCCTTTGGACCTTAAACCCTTTCTCTCCACACTTTTCTCCTCTCAACCAGAGGCCAAGGCCTCTATTTATAGAAAATAAAACTACACGGCATGTGGCAAAAGTACATGGCATGTACTTTTGTCAATGCACTTTTTTCCTTGTTTTCTCTATTGGTAGGTGGCCTAACATGCCATCATTGACTTGGAACATGGTGCCTCCAGGTAGGTATATCTACACGGCGTGTACCACTGCCATACACTGCATGTAGTCTCATTTTTTCGGTCACCAACCGCTTCTAGAAAGATATACATGATGTGTATAGGTTGAACAAAGAAATTCCCTATCAGCCAGCCACATGGGTGTGTAGACTTCTTCTCATTCACCAACTGCTTCTAGAAGGATATACATGGCATGTATAGGGTGAACACAGTGTGTACTGGATTCTAGTTACTTGCACATGTACTTGTCTTGGTCAATCCATGTTTGATTCTGGATGTACACGACGTGTATATAAGTACACACCATGTAGTTTGTAAACTTTGCACAATTATCCCTGTTTTGTGTATTTGGCCATAAATCTCTTGAAAATGAACAAGATCACAAAAGTCAAAATACTTGTCCTCTAAGTAGTAGGTAATTTCTAAAAACGCATTCTTATTTTCAAAAAAGTATGTGAAAATGTATACACAAATCAGGTGCATCAAAATCCCCCATAATTAGTCATTTTCTTTCCCTCAAGAAAATCTCAACATCTAATTAAGAGAGTTTATATTTTAAAAGGAAGGAATTTAGTTAATCATAAATGTAAATAATAAGTCATAGAAGAAAATTCTAAAAAGCTACAAAATAGTTTCAATTTAGGAGATATTCTAATTATTCCTCATATAAAATTCAATTAACTATTTTCATCCTCTTTTAAACACATGTTTCAACTTTTCAAAAATAAGAAATCCACTTGATGATCTACCTCACCAATAATATACTCAATACTCAAGATGTTTTAAATTAAATTTATGCTCAATCAAAGATATATACACTCTATCCATAGGTTTGCAAGAAATCGAGTTCTCTACTTCAGAAAATTGATTTACAAAAATCATGAGGACTTTTCAATAAAGAGAAGATGTTTCTGTGGCTAAAGGTTGGTAGGTAAAGATGTGAAAAATAACCCTAAGTCTTAAAAAAGGAGGCTAAATTCTTAAATAATAGTGCATGATATTCGAAGTTAAGCTCAATGTAAAAAATTTCCTCATAAAACTCTATTAAATGATCTCATCACCACCATCTCCTTTAGTTGTGTAGGGTTCACAAACCATCAAGTGAATATAAAGTCCCTTTGTCTGTACCATTTTTTATTAAACAAAGGGGACCTTTTATAATTTCCATGAATAGAGGTTTGGAACCCATTTTTCCCCAAATGATCAAGAGGCTCCCCCCCATACTTAATTTCATGACAATTCACAAAAGTATTCCATGTGTTGCCAATCCCTTATTTTAAGCTCAAGTGAATAATCATGCAAAATCATAAAAGAATTAGGTTAATAAGGAAAATAGGCTTGTAATACAGCTTCCTATAAAGGAAATTCATGGTTTATAGGGGCTTCAAGAAGATAATATGTAGGGTAGGTCTCAAGATAAAGGGGTTAAAACAATCAAATTCCTCAATCATTTTAATCTAATTCAAAAATTCCTCATGTTTCGAAAAGAAAATTTGAAAATTATGGTAGTTATATATATCCTAAGAATCTCTCAAGAAAGAGGGTATTAGAAAGAATATGAAAAAGGGTTTAGAATACCTCTCAGGATTGGAAAAAATACATAAAGAGATATTTAGGTCGTGACTTGCATATAATTGATTAGTCTAATTGATTTAATTATCCAAGGATTACAAGTTGTAATTTAAACTATATCAGCAATCATTTTAAAACACTTAAGAACCAAAATAAGCATGCAATTTTTTTTAAATTTCCCACTTTCAGATCTATTATTTAGAAATATGATTAACCCAAATGTCTTTACATTTTCAAACATATCTTCCAATAATGATGTCTCTTAGAATGATGATAAGGGAAAATACTAAAGTGGTCGATAGATGCCCCCCATACTTAATATCACACATGGTCCACCAAGTGCAACAAAAAGTGAATAAAATAATGTGGAGACACAATAGTGGACCATAACGAGGGGAAGTAAGGAAATAAGTAAACCAAGGAAGAAAAGAAAACAATGGAAAAACATGAAAAAACAATACTTCCCTCGTGTTTAGGTGAAGAAATATGGGGAGTGATGGATAAGGCTAGTCCATAGCATGCCAGAGTACCTATATGAATACATAACATACACAAGTACAATATATCACAAATAGATATACAATGAAAAAAATGTGTCCAAAAACTAGTAAGGGGGTTACCACAGAAGAGGCATCATCCGGTACAAAAACAACCGATAGAGAAGGATTAGGAGCTGTGGAAACTGGAGGCTTAGAATCTGCACCTGGAAGAGAATCCGTAGAAGTCGGAATAGGAGGACCGACATCACTCCTTGGACTGACAGCAGTGGTGGCAGCAGATGTGCCTGTAGTGGATATGAGAACTAAATCTGTGGCCAACGCAGTAAAGGGCGGTGGAGTTGCAGAAGAAAACTAAGTAGAGGCATGTTGTGGGGGTAGTGGAATACCATGATGCTGAAGAAGAGGCCCCAACATATTCTCCAGTCGGTCCTGACAGCGATTGAGATGAACCAAGTGCTACTCCATTGCGGCTAGGCGGAGGGAAAAAGAGTGATCGACCGAGGGTTCATAGGTGGGGGGGGGGGGTAGTAGAAGGAATAGTAGAAGAAGGAAGGCCAAAAGAAGGGGGTTGGGGTGGTGAAGCCAGAAGGGGTGGGGAAGGAGGAGCATGTGCATTAGGGTGGGAAGGAGGGTCAACAGGTGGTCGGGGTGGTGCTTGGGAAAGGACGTAAGCACCCCATACTTCCGAACCAATCCCATATGAATAAGCATGAGATAGTCCATCCACTGGGGGGAACCTAGAAGGTCATGGGGAAGATAAGGCTTAAAAACCCTGAGGTGGTGGGCAAGGTGAGTGGCGTAAAACCCACTGTTCAGGTTTCCCTGATGGCTGGTAAACATGGCGTGAAAATAGGAGGCAGCAAGGTAAGGGAGGTCCGGGTAGTCCTTCTAGATGACACAGGTAAGAAGATCCATATCACAACCGGTCACGACCCCCATATCCTCATGGCAGGGGGAAAGGATGGTACTGAAACACCGATGGGTGAAGCATAGGATAAGGTCAGCTATAAGGGTACTCTTCTGGGAAGTAGGGGTATAACGGTGGTCAGGCCCAATAATCTCCCGCCACATAGCAACGAGCTTAGAGCACTTGGGTCAGGTCAGGGTGGAGATAGAGGGTGGGGTGATGGGATGAGGGTAGAAACCACACCCTGGGCTGAACTCAGTCATGGTAAGGTAAAAGGGTCGGCTGCCCAGCCGGAACCGGACCACTGGTACTGCATCACTGGGCGTCTCCCAATACTCGGCTCTGTCAAACTCAAAGGAAGCAGTAAAATCCAAAAATAAATTGCAAAAAATAGGAGTGCAGACCCGGAAGATCATGAGTAATGGAGTGTGCAAGAGGAGATCCTACAACTCCCCCTAGATGCCCAGCTACTGAGGAACACTGCTATCCAGATAGCAGCTGCTCAATGGAATCGGGCGGCGAGAGAAACGCCGGACGCTATCGTGCTCCAAATCGGTGACCGGGAACACCATGAAAGGGTAAGGAACACCTGTAGGTCCAGAACCAGGTGGAGGTGCTGCAGTGGGAGATGGCTCTGGGGGTGGATCAGTTGGAGTAGACGGAGGCCCACTGGATGGGCCGGTCGAGGATGGACCAGCGGCTACAGTAGTGGGCGCAGGAGGTGTGGCAGCTGGTGGAGAAGAAATGATGGTGCTCGAAGGATCCATATGGAATGGTGGAGGTGATACGGTACTAGGACTATCCTCATCTAAAGTAGTGAGTGGTGGAAATATGTCCAACAGAGGGAGATGATATACCGAAGAGTCCGGATCTGGTAGCGTCGTGGGTCGGAGTCGGATCCGACGATATATGGGCCTCTTTCCCTCAGTGTCAGAGGTGGGCCGATTCCCACGGGAAGGATCTATGTCTGCCATATCCTAAAAGAGAATAGAGAAACCAAATAAAAGAAAAAGAAAATAAAAAGGAAATTAAGAAAATGTAAGAAAACTAAAAAATGAAACAAACACAGCGTGTAGGGAAAGCGGGTTAGCATCCCATGTTCTCTAGAGAGACATGCCGAGTGAGCAGGGAATAAACCAGGAAAGGATACACAGTGTGTACCAAACATACTCATCGTGTTCATGTAAAGTGGTCCTGGTCATGTGTTGGCAAAGACACGACCACTATTTAAGTAGTTTAAAAAAAATAGGACACACCGTGTTAGAGGACTACACGGTGTGTTCAAGAATAATGCGTAAATGGTCGTGTGAAGTTCTAGACATGGGTTAGCCGAAAGAAATGGTATAGACAGTGTGTACCGAACACACACACTATGTATGTTTACATGGTGTGTGAGCTATGTGGAAAAAGGTACCCGAGCATGACGGGGATGGTACAAAGTGTGTACTGAACATACACACGGTGTATTTTCAAATCGTGAAGCATTCAGTGTGTGGTCGTGTAAAATAGTACATGGCGTGTGTTCTTAAAAGTGTGATCATGTACCGTGGAAGTAGAATGGTCTCCCGATCCACAAATCACCCTAAACACTTATAATAACTTGAAATAGAGGGTGTAGAAGGGCGTACCTAGACCGAGGATCACAATGCAGCAGAAATCAGATGCAAAAATGCCTGAAATCCGCAGATTGGGGAGTGGGGAAACTGGGTGTTGTACGGGGGAAGAAACAGGGAGAGGGGAGGGGTCTGCGCAACATGGGCTGAATCCGGGTGGTCCGCGACTTTTATAGCCGAGGTACATGACGTGTATCTCCTCACTACATGCAGTGTATCCCATTTTTATTTTATTATTATTATTATTATTATTATTATTATTATTTTCTATTTTTTTTAAAAGAATAAACATATATAGATATATAATTATTATAGTAAACTATATAATAATTAATATTAATAATAAATATATATATAGATATATACATAATTTATCAAAAATAAAACTATACACGTAATGTATCAGGAAATATACATCGTGTGTTCTAAAATTTGAAAAAGAGAAGTACAACCTTTGGTCTGGTGCTTGGGGAGAGGTTCGAACCGGCGGTTAGCCATTCCGAACAGAATCCCTCAACCACTGGAGCAAAGGTTGTACTGCTGCTCCTATTCATTATATATATATATTTAATGTATACGAACTATACTACATGGGAAGAAGGAAATTAATGGCGTGTGTTTTTAGTTGTACAAAAAGGGATAAAGTAGGAAGATTAGCTGAATTCGAACCGAGGCCTTTTGGATCTAGGGCCGAGACTCTGCCAATCTGTTAACTTCACCTGCATGAATTACTTTATGTGAAAAATATTTTTAGTTTTTGGAAGGAAAACATGTAACACATGATGTATATCTAAATACACACCATGTGAGCTTATTAAAAAGGACAAATGATGGAAATGAGGCAGTTTTCAGGATTCGAACCTGAGTCTTTTAGAACTGGGTTACGATCCTGGCCAACCAATATATCCCCACCATGGGTTTTCTTATAAGAATATATATATATATGAAAAACCACACATGCCGTGTAGGAAAACACGTGGATAAAAAGGAGGAACCCCGTGCCGAAGGTAGGTCGGGAGGATTCGAACCGGTGACGGCTTGGATAATCTCTAATGACCTTACCATCAGCACCAGCATCATACCTATTTATTACTTAGTTAAAATATATATTTATATTAGTTAAAAGAGAAATGAAAAGGAATAAGTACACGCCGTGTATATAGGTGGTACACGACGTGTATCCTCTAGGTTGCCTCCCAGGAAGCGCTTTTGTTTTAGGTCGTTGGTTCAACCTACTTACCTCTTCTTTACCTGAGTTGTATGGTGGACAATGTTCCTACCGTGTCATCCATGTGATGGTAAAATTTCAACCGTTGTCCGTTCACTTTGAATGGTTGACCATCCTCCCTAGAAATTTCCACCGATCCATGATGGAATACTCGTATGACTTGGAACAGTCCTGACCATCGTGAATTTAACTTCCTTGGGAATAATCAAAGATGAGAGTTAAAGAGAAGTACCTGATCACCGGGTTGGAATGATTTTCATGAAATCATCCGGTCGTGAATTTCTATCGTCTTCTCCTTGTATAGCTTGGCATTCTCATACACCTCTAATCTGATTTCATCAAGTTTCGATAGTTGGAACTTTTTCTTCTCTGCTACTGCCTACAAATCAAAATTCAGGGCGTTGATAGCCCAGTAGGATTTGTGTTCCATCTCCACTGGTAGATGCCATGGATTTCCATAGATGAGATGGAATGGGGACATTCCTAGTGGTGTTTTGAAAGCAGTCCGATATGCCCATAAAGCATCGCCTAACTTCTTGGACCAATCTTTCCTCGAAGTGTTGACTGCTTTCTCCAAGATTTGCTTGAGCTCACATTTGGAGAGATCAACTTGTCCACTAGACTAAAGATGATATGGTGTCCCCATATGATGTTTGACTCCATACTTCGATAACATTCCTCTCATCAGTCTGCTATTAAAGTGGGTCCCTCTATCGTTGATCTGTACTCGGGGAACTCTGAACCTGTTAAAAACATGTTTCTTTAAAAAAATAATGACTACCTTGGCCGTGTTGTGAGTTTTAGCAGCATCTTTCACCCATTTGGAGATGTATTCGACGCAGACCAGGGTGTAAGTGTTCCCAAAAGATGGGGGGAAGGGTCCCATGAAATCTATACCCCAGACGTCTAAGATCTCAACCTCTAGGATGGGGTGCTGGGGCATCTCAGCTCTATGCCCCACATTACCTGTTCATTGGCAGTGATCAAAACTAGAGACAAAGGCTCGAGCATCTCTATGCATGGTGGGCCAGAAAAACCCAGACTGTAGATTCTTTGATATTGTACGACCATGCCCATGATGTCCCCCAATTGGTGAGGCATGAAAGAATTTTAGGATGCCATGAACTTCAGTTTCAGGGATGCAATGACGAATCACCCCATCTCCATAGGATCATAACAGAAGTGGATCTCCCCAAAAGTACCTCTTAACATTAGAGAAAAATATATTCCTTTGCTGGAAGGAGAGGTCGGGGTGACCGACACCTGTAACCTGAAAATTAGCAATATCAGTATACCATGGTCTAGGTGTTTCATTAAATGAAAAGAGGTTCTCATCAGGGAAATCCTCCCTGATTTACTGATCTTCCTCCTTCTCTAAATGAGGCAAATCTAGGCGGGAGAGATGTTCAACAACAACGTTCTCACTCCCTTTCTTATCTCAGATCTGTAGATCAAATTCTTGTAAAAGGAGTAACTAGTGAATCAATCGGGGCTTCACATATTTCTTGTTTAGTAGGTACTTTAGTGCTACATGGTCAGTATAAACAATAACTTTAGACAACACTAAGTAAGAAAAAAACCTGTCAAACACGAAAACCACTGTAAGCATATCCTTTTATATGGTGGTGTATTTTATCTATGCCTTGTTGAGCGTCCTGTTGGCATAATATATAAGTCGAAAAATTTGGTCAAGTTACTGGCCCAAGAATACTCCTACTACGTAGTCAGTGGCACCACACATCACTTCAAATTGTTCCTCCCAGTTGGGAGAAATCATCACTGGAGCTTCCACCAGGTGTTGTTTCAGGTGCTCAAAAGCTATGGTGCATGTCTTATCAAACTCAAATACAACATCCTTGGTCAGAAGATTGGTGAGGGGCTGGGCTATTTTTGAAAAGTCTCAGACAAACCACCTTTAAAAACCTCCAGGAAGCTGCGGATGGCTCTAAAGGAAGTTGGAATAGGAAGTCATGAAATGAATTCTATCTTCACCGAGTCCACCTATATCCCCTTTGCTGATATTTTTTGTCCAAGGACTATGCCACATTTCACCATGAAATTACACTTTTACTAGTTCAAAACTAGGTTAGTGTTATCACATATTTCCAAAACTATCTCCGGGTGTTGCAAACAAATGGTGAATGATTTTCTGTAAACAGAAAAATCATCCATGAATACCTCCAGGATTTGTTCCGCCATGTCATGGAAGATAGCCAGCATATAGTGTTGGAAGGTGGCAGGGGTGTTGCACATGCCAAAAGACATCATTCGATAAGAAAAAGTACCGTAGGGTCAAGTAAATGTGCTCTTCTCCTGATCCTCAGGAGCAATGAAAATCTGGTTATAGCTGGAATAGACGTGGAGGAAGCAATAGAAGTTGTGCCCTACTAGTCTCTCTAGAATCTGATCCATGAAGGGTAGGGGAAAATGATCTTTCCTCGTGGCATCATTTAGCTTTCTGTAATCCACATAGACTTTCCAGCCTGTGACAGTGCGTGTGGGGATGAGCTCATTCTTATCATTTGAAATCACAGTGATACCCCCCTTTTTTGGTACAACTTGAATGGGACTCACCCATGGACTATCTGAGATGAGATAGATGATTCCTGCATCCAACAACTTAATTAACTATTTTTTTACAACTTCCTTCATGGGGGGATTTAGGCGCCGCTGTGGTTGCCGAGATTGCTTCTCACCTTCTTCAAGCAGCACCTTATGAGTAAAAATGGTTGGGATAATGCCCTTCATATCTGCGACTGTCCACCCAATAGTGTGCTTCCGCTATTTTAAAACCTACATAAGGGCATCTTATTGCTCCTGTGACAGTTCTTCACTAAGTATTACAGGTAATATTTTATGGTCTCCCAAATACCCGTACTTTAGAGAAGACAAAAGAGGCTTCAATTATAGTTCAAGTGTCTTTAAAATCAACAGTACAAGTGGTTTCACCTTTTCCTGCTCCAAAATATTGGGTATAACTGTACGTTGCCAGTAGTGGCTGCCCTGTCCTTCTAGGAATTGCAGGTCTTCTAACTCTTCTTCAAATGGAATGTCTGGAATTATAAAGTTATCTGATGTAAAAGAACATACCAGATCATCCCCTTTTTTGCTCAAGCGATCATCCATGGTGGTTACCACATAACATACCTCATGCTCAGATAATGATGCATGTTTGACATCTTGGAAGATATTTTAGGAGACTCTTTCGTCTCCTACTTGGAAAATAAACTCTCCCTAGTGCATGTCAATCAGTACTTTCCCTGTGGCCAAGAAAGGCCTTCCCAGTACAAGAGGTGCCTCATGGTTGTCCTCCATGTCAAGGATGGTGAAATTTTTAGCGAGTATTAACCTACCCACCTTGACTAGCACATATTCCAATAGCCCCTTCGGATGTTTAATGGACCGGTCAGCAAGTTGATGGGCTACTCAGGTAGGCTTTAAATCATTGAGCCATAGTTTCTTAAAAACTCCAAGGGGAATGAGGTTCACATTGGCCCCTAATTCACAGAGGGCCTTCTCAAACTCACATGGTCCAATAGTGCATGGAATAGTAAAGCTACCTGGATCCTGGAGTTTGGGAGGAATCAAATGCTGGACGACTGCAGAACACTCCTTGGTTAGGGCAATGGTGACTAGATCCTCCATCTTTCTTCTGTTGGAGAGTATTTCCTTCATGAATTTGGCATAAGTGGGCATCTGTGTTAGTGCCTCTACAAATGGAATATTTATGTGCAGCTTCTTGAAGAAGTCCATGAACTTTCCGAACTGGTGGTCCATCTTTCTATACTTTAATCTCTCTGGGAAGGGTAAGGTAGGCTCAAAGGGTTTGACAACCTCCTTTCCCTTTTTCTAGAAATACTCCTTCCATGGGATTTTGGATGATAAGGGGTCTGAATCTGTACCTTCTTCATCAACGGAGGGTGTGGGTGCACCTGGCTATGTTGGTTAGTTCTGTTGGAGCTCCTTTACACTCCGTAGCGTAACAACATTGGCCACCTCTCACGGGTTCTTCTCAGTGTTACCCGGTAGTGTACCAGGTTTCCTCCCTGAGAGTTGGTTTTCCAACTAGACAATTTGGTTTTCCATGCCTCAAATGGAAGCCTCTTGGTTCTGAAATCTTGTCTCAGTAGTAGATATAAATTTGGTCATGAGATCCTCTAACCTCGAGGTGTTCTCCTTATGAGGTGGTTGTTGAGCTTGTGGGGGTGGTGGCTGCTGTGACTACTGTGGGTGAGGGTTCTGATACCCTTTCCACTGATAAGATCCTTGTTGGGGTTGTTGCTGCCTCTGGTACTGATTATGATAAGGAGGCTGGTTGTAGCCGGGTAGTCGTTGGGGCGGAGGATTCTACTATTAGTGGCCCCAGCCTGTGTTATGTTGATCACGCCATGCCGGGTTCTGGTACTATTGGTACTAGTTTGACCCTCATTTTTGGGTAACATAACTCACCTCTCTTGCCGAAGGGACACCTGAAGAACCCATGAATTCTACTATGATGTGGTTATCACCACATTCACTACATGCTGGATGGTTTGCCACATGGACTTGGGATGTGCCCTTTATATTGAGTGAATCGATCTTTTTGGACACAATGTCCAACTGGGAAATGAGAATAGTAGTATCATCAATGTTATACATACCTTGTTTCTGTGTCCCCCACTCAGAATTCCACTGGAAGCTGTTGACAGACATGTCTTTCGGTAGTTCAAAAATCTCTTCGGGGGATTTCCTCATTACTGTACCTCCAGCAGTGGCATCCACCATGGAATTTGTATTCATTTTCATCCCTCTGTAAAAGGTTTGGACCTACATCCAAAGTGGAAGTCCATGGTGTGGGAATTTACGAAACATGCCCTTGAAGCACTCCCATGATTCATATAATGATTCCGAGTCGTGCTGCTAGAAGTTGTGGATTTTGTTCTGCAGAGTCACCATCTTCAAGGGTGGGAAGTATTTAGACAGGAATGCCTGGGCTAGCTCCTCCCATGTGAGGATGGATCGTTGTGGTAATCCTTTGATCAGTCTTTTCGCCTTATCCCTTAGAGAGAAGGGGAAGAGGCGAAGACAGATGGCGTGTGTGGACACTCCGTGGTAGCAGAATGCGTCGTAGACTTCTAGAAAATTAGAGAGATGGGAATTGGGATCCTCGCTGGGCAGGCCGCTAAATTTAACGGTGCTCTGGATTAGTTGCATGATAGAAGTCTTGATCTTGAAGTATTGGGCCTGCACCGGTGGACGGACGATGCCTGTGTCAGCTCCGTGGATGGATGGCAGGCCGTACTCCATGAGAGTATGACGTGGAGGTGGCTACTGAGGGAGTGGAGCCAGCATGTACTGTTACTCTTGAGGGGCATAGTACGACCCCTGACCTAGATGTAAAAATGGCATCCACTCCAATTGGAATTTTTGAAGCTGCAATCGGCCATACCCTAGAGAAAGTGGAGCTTGCTGGTTCCGATTGTCAGCCGGTCCTAATGGCTGGCCAGCTCCCCGAACAACAGCTGGATTTCCTTCCTCATTTTGCACCATGGGGTTGTTTTGATTATGCTCAGCCATGAGTACTTTTTGGAACCTCAAAAGCGTTCGTTCAATCTCTGGGTCAATTGGGAAAAAACCCGAAGACTCAAAATTTTTGGAACGTGTGAGGTAGCCACTCATACACCTAACGACCTGCACAATACAAAACACACCAAGCATAAATGAGAAAAAAAAGATAAACAGAAATGATATTAGAAAAGATATTTTTGGGAATATATGTTTTTTATTTTCAATAAAATTTGGAACAAACTTAATTAAAACAAGGAAAAAATTAACTTTTCTTTCTTCCCTAGAAAAAATGCCAAAATTTGGTGAGTCGTTTCACTAAAGGTATGTTATTGGTGTCCTAAATTATTTTTACCCTAATTAGTATAGTACCAATAAGGGGTCAATCCACAGGGAAAAAGAAGTTATTTTTTTCTTTGCTTAACTAATTTGTATTTTTGTCTTAGTGAAATGTGCTGAATTTAGAGTCAATTTTTGATTTTTGGATGAAAAGAAAAATTGGTTTTAAGTTTCTTTAATAAATTACTTAATTAATAGAAAAAAGTAAGAGAAAATTGGTTTTGATGCAAATAAAGAGAGAAATGCATTAGGGTTGTGGATTCTTAAGAAGTTGATTATTAAATCAAATTGCTTGTGAGGTTGTATTGTTCATGATAACCCAACACTCTCGATTCAATTTGTAACAAAGTTTCCTTGGTTCGGTAAACTTATATTTAAGGCTGAAGAAACTAACTCCTTGGTCCAGTAGTTAGTGTTTCATAGTTATTTATTTGGATTAGTCCATTTTTGAGTCAATGAATACTTACAATGATCATGAAAATATTCATTGTTATTCTTCTTTTGAATCCCTGAAAATTCTACCCTTGTTCTGGTTCAAAATTTTCTGTGATAAGATGAAGTGATTTAAGAAGAATAAGAAGAAGTTAAAAGAACAAACACATTCATAGAAACTAATCTATATTACAACTATTACATCTCCCACAACCCCAACACACTGGGTATTTAGTTACACATAGAGGTAAAGATAAGCACAACACCCTCGATACCTGATGTGATCATTTCTTGATACTTTGAGGAGGGTGATACTTTTTGGTAGACGGTAGAATGGAGAAGTAGAAGAATGGTGATAGAATGGAAGCAGTGCTTATTTCCTTCAGACCATCAACCCTTTCTCTCCACACTTTTCTCCTCTCAACCAGAGGCCAAGGCCTCTATTTATAGAAAATAAAACTACACAGTGTGTGGAAAAATACACGGTGTGTACTTTTGTCAATGTGCTTTTGTCCTTGTTTTCTCCACTGGTAGGTGGCCTAGCATTCCTTATTTGACTTGGAACACGACACCGCCTAGTAGGTAGATCTACACGGTATGTAGCGCCACCATACATGGTGTGTAGTCTCATTTTTTGGCCACCAACCGCTTCTAGAAGGATATACACATCGTGTATAGGTTGAACACGGTGTGTCCCTGTCAGCCGACCAAATGGGTGCATAGACTTCTTCTCATCCACCAACTGCTTCTATAAGGGTATACATGGCGTGTATAGGGTGAACACAGCGTGTACTGACTTCTGGTTACTTGGGAATTTACTTGTCCTGGTCAATCCGTGTCTGAGTCTGTATGTACACAATGTGTATATAAGTACACGCCGTGTAGTTTGTAAATTTTTCTCAATTCTCCCCGTTTTGTGTATTTGGCCATAAGTCTCCTGAAAATAAACAAGATCAACAAAATCAAAGTATTTTTCCGCTAAGTAGTAGGTAATTGCTGAAAAATTGTTCTTATTTTCAATAAAGTATGTGAAAATGTATACACAAATTGGGTGCATCAGTTACACATATATTGAAGACATTGATTTTGATGATACATTTTCTCCAGTGGTAAGTTTAGAAGAAATTAGAATATTTCTTACTTTTTCTACAAAAAAATGATATAAATTTTTTCATATAGAGTAAAGTTAGCCTTTCTAAATGGAGAACTTGATAAAGAAGTTTATATTGAACAACCGTGTGGTTTTTTATTGGAAAGTATAAAATTTATGTGCATAAGTTAAAGAAATCCTTATACTAGCTAAATAAAGATCCAAGGGAATGGTATTCCAAAATTAGATACCTACTTAAGAAAGTTTAATTTTAAGAAAGGAAGAGTTGATAGTAATCTGTACATCAAAGAAAGTTAGGAGATTTCCCTCATTGTTATTGTTTATATTGATTATATTATATTTTCTATAAATGATGAAAGAAGTTGTAAAAGGTTTATTAAATAGTTTAAGAAATTGTTTGAAATGTCTATGCTGGGTGAAATGAAATAATTTCTTGGTTTACAAATATCACAAAAGAATAAACACATATTTATTTCTCAAGAAAAGTATCTTAAGGAACATATTAATAAGCTTGGCATGTAAAATTAGAAACTTGTTTCCACAAAACTTTCTATGGGAACAAAGTTGACAAAAGATGGAAAAGTTAAATAAGTCGACTATAAAGAGTTTCAGAAGATGATTGCAATTTTTTTGTATCTAACTGCCTTAAGACTAGACATTTTTATGTTCTTACCTTCTGTGAAAGATTCCAAAGTTCTTCAAAAGAATCACACCTATTATCTGGAAAAATAATTCTTGGATATATTAAATACACAACTTATTTCATAATAAAAAATAACAACTCATAAATAATTTAATTGTTTGGTTACATAGATAATGATTGGATATGGAGTGTTGATGATAGAAGATCCACATATGGTGGGTTTTTCTTTCTGATGGAAATTTGTATAAGTTGGGATAATAAGAAAAAAATTCAATAACTCTTAGAAATAATGAAATTGAGTATGTTTCTTCCACTCAAAATGTAACACAACTTATGTAGATGAAGACTTATTTGGAATAATTAATTTTTGAAGTGAAGTTATAACTGTAGGTTCTGGGCGCAATGGAAGCGCATGGGTGGGTTTATCCACTTTAATTTTTTGGTTAAGAAAGATTAATTTTAGATCTGTCATGATAATAAAACACCAGATCTTCAGAATAGAACAAAGAATGAAATAAAGTAGGGGAGTCCCAGAACCATAGAGAGGATCATCATGTGTTGGTTATAATTAATTTAATTAAAAGACAAGAATTATCTTGATGGAATTCTCTCTCTGTTGATGTTTCCAGTCATGATCCAATGTGATCCGTCATTGTGTCATAGAATCCAAGGGTAGGATTCCTCTAGTGGTGATCCACACTTGCTCCATGTATCTCTGAATGTCGCCATAGGGATCTCTGAGTGCTATCATGGAAGAGCCTTCGCTTGCGATGTCCGCCTTCGATCGCCTTGAGAGCTGCTTGCCAAGCGTTCTCTTTGATCTGGTGGAGGATGATCTATCTCGTAGCTTGAGAGTGTTCTTGGAAGAAAATAATTCTCTCTTGGCTTGAGATATTTCTCTTGATCCATTGTGCACAACCCCAAAAATTTCTAGGCTAATAAGAATTATATAATTGGGATTTTAATTACTTAGAATAATAAAATTAATTAATTACCCGAAAGCATTTATTCATTTCATTTCATTCTTAGTAAGACCCCCTGTATAATAATAATAGTTGACTATTATTATTACTTGACATGCGCCCAACAAATTACACCTAATATTATTTAAATAAATAATATTATTTCTCACAAATCCCTAGAAAAATTACACGGTGTGTGTATTAATATACACAGTGTGCTTTTGTTTTTCCATTTTCTTTATTTCCTACACCACATTTATTAGACCTTGAATAATGGCTATTTATTTCTCAAATAAATATCACTGCATTACTCGCTAATAAATATATTATTTTTCCCACAATATATTCTCTTGAATAACTAGTGTTGAAATAAACGCGATCAGGTATCCTTGAATATTTATTAAACCACAATCAGGAATAATATTTATTCATCTTGTTAAATTAATATTTAACTAAGATACTTGGACACACTTAGTGTGTGACCCAATGGGCCTATTTCTCAGTGGCATTATGAAGAGCTTGGAAAAAGTCCTAGGTTATCATCTAGAAACATGATAAGGCACCCATAGAGAAAGAAGTTAACGCCACAATGACGTGTCACCTCCGATGAATGATTACCGTGTAATGTAATCCCTTTGTCTCGATATCTCGAATCAAGCGGGTTGCATGCTGGTGCCATCGACCCATGTGCTTGATTATTCTTTCTTTGACTTATTGAAATTTAACTTTCCCATTCCATACCATGGCCATGGATTTATTTAGGCTATATTAATTTCATCAAAGGGCCTGAGATATCTACTTCTGTTATGGAACATAAGGGACAAATCCTTTCTCGCATTATTTATTAATGTTGTATTACTTGTGATGCACCCAACATATCCCACCTCACTGAAAATAGTGTGTCATCAAAGTTTTCATCAATACATCTAAGTTCGCGAGTTGTAATATCCATTAATAACAATCATAAAGTCTAAGGACCAATACACACATCGATAGATAGGAACATCCAATGACACTATGAAATGTGGATTTCCTACCGGCGGGTCTCATTCTCATAATATCCTCCTGGATATTACCAAGGGAGAACACCATGGGAAGGTGCCTCAATATTTTATGAGTCCTCACCCCTAATGGCCTGTATTATTTGTGCCCCTAAAATAAAATCATCCAACCATAGAACATATATTCAAGAACAATGTTATAGCACCTCTGGGTTCTCATCATAGCAGAGATCTGCTATGAACTTTTAGTGAAACAGCTATCCTTAGAACATTATCACATACATTGTCATATAGAATAACAATAAAGATGTGATAAGGTATTTATTAATGAAAAAAGTACAAAGTAGTTGGTTCTAAGACACCAAATCCAAAAGACTCCCACTTGGACTAGAGTCAACTGCTAACGACCTTTAACCCGCTAGCCCTCACATGATATTCATGCTTCTACTGAGATAAGCCTTTACTCATGGGGTCTGCCACATTTTATTATATGGACAATCTACTCACCACAACTTCACCCCTTTGATAGAAATCCCTCAATAGGTGATAATTCTGGAGTATTTTATTTATCTGTTGATGTGACCTTGGTTCTTTTGCAAGAGCCACCTTTGTAGTATTATCACAATAAAATGTGATAGGATCTTTACTACTAGGAACCACTTAAAGCTCTTGGACAAAGTTCAAAATCCAGACAGCTTCCTTGGATGCATCAGAAGCCGCTATATATTCAGACTCTACTGTAGAATCGGTGAAAACTGGTTTCTTTGAACTCTTCCAGCTTACAGCTCCACTATTGAGATAGAAAACATATCCAGATTGCGACTTCATATCGTTCTGATATGTCTAAAAACCAGCATCAACATACCCTCTGATGACAAGCTCCTCGTCTCCTCCATACACCAGGAACATATCCTTAGTTCTTCTTATAAACTTAAGGATAGTCTTAACAAAAGTCCAATTTTGTTCTCCTCGATCTTCTTGATATCTTCATACCATGCTCAGTGCATAGGAAACATCAAGTCTGGTACATAACATGACAAACATGATGGATATTATAGCCGAAGCGTATGAGATATTACTCATTATATCTTTCTTTTGTTGTGCCTGAGGACACATTTTCTTAGAAAGATGTAGGCCATGTGACACTAGAACCAATACCCTCTTGGATTGTTCCATACTAAATATCTTTAGTATCTGGTCAATGTATTTACCCTAACTTAGTCCAAGCATCCTCTTGGATCTATTACGAATGATATTGATCCCTAGAATGTAGGCTGCTTCACCCAAGTCCTTTATGGAGAAACACTTGTTCAACTAGTCCTTAACTAACTGTTAGACTGGTACATCGTTTCCAATAAGCAATATGTCATCAACATATACTACTAGGATAATGACCACATTCCCATTAAACTACTTATAAACACATGTCTCACATTGGTTCTTAATGAAACCAAAATTTTTTATGGCTTTATCAAATTGAATGTTCTATGACCTGGAATCTTTCTTTAATCCATAAATAGATTTATGCAACTTTCAAAACCGTTTGGATTCACCTGGTGTCACAAAACCTTACGGTTGTGTCATATAGACATCTTCCTGAAGGTTCCCATTAAGGAATTCTATTTTGAAATCCATTTTCCAAATCTCATAGTCATGGTAAGATGCTATGGAAAGTATGATTATTATGGATTTAAACATGGAAACTGGTGAGAATATTTCATCATAGTCAATTCCTTGACGTTGTCTAAATCCTTTATCCACTAGTCTTTATTTATAGGTGCTAACTTGACCTTCCATGTCCAGCTTTCTCTTGAATACCCATTCTCATCCAATAGGATTTACATCAACTAGATCATCAACCAGAACCCAAACTTGGTTCTGATACATGGAATCCATCTCAGAATTCATAGATTCTAGCCATCTTGCAGATTTTGAGCTTTCTAATCCTTCCTTGTAGAAGAGAGGTTCATCATTGTCCAACAATAATGATTCACCATCCTTAGTGACTAGGAAACCAAATCTCTCTGGTTCTCTTACCTCTCTTGAGATCCAATGTAGTACTTGTGTTTCTGGAACCTCTTCCATGGGGATCTGTGAACTTGTTCCTATACCAACTCCTGTATATCATGAGCATCAACTTTGTCAAAGTCAATATTTCTCTCACTATCCTTTTTGAGGATGTGCTCCCTCTCAATAAAGATGTCTTGTTTGGCGATAGTCACTTTCTTGTCTGAAGGGTTATATAAGTAATATCCTTTCATTTCCTTAGGATATCCTATAAAGATACACCTCATGCCCTAGGGTGTTAGTTTGTTGCCTGAAAATGCCTTAACAAATGCCTCACATCCCCATACACGTGTGTGAAACAAAATGGGTTTCTTTCCATTCCATAACTTAGAGGGAATTCCATTTTTCACCTTAGTTGGTACTCGATTTAATGTGTATGCTGTAGTTAGTAATTCATATCCCCAAAAGGATAATGAAAGATCTACATGACTCATCATTGACCTCACCATG
Source organism: Viscum album (assembly GCA_963277665.1). NCBI lineage: Eukaryota > Viridiplantae > Streptophyta > Magnoliopsida > Santalales > Viscaceae > Viscum > Viscum album. The sequence goes on along the minus strand of OY728139.1, from coordinate 324,759,505 downwards.
TCCAATAAGGTGCATTTCCTCCTTTCACTAACACCATTCCACTGTGGTGTATAAGGAGGAATGAGTTGAGATAGAATCCCAAACTACTGTATAAGATCTATGAACTCTTGGTTCATATATTCTCCACCTCTATCCAATCGAAGCTTCTTTATCTTCTTACCATGTTGATCCTCTACTTCATTCTTGAATTCCTTAAATTTCTCTAAGGCTTATAACTTATACCTCATTAAGTAGATATATCCATATCTACTCAAATCATCAGGAAAATTAATGAAGTAATAATATCCACCTCTAGCTTCTACTGGAAATTGTCCAAACACATCCATATTCACCAATCCTAGAGTTTCTGTGGACCATTCACCCTATCCACCGAAAGGAGGCTTGGCCATTTTACCTTGTAAACAAGCATGACATCTATCAAGTGGTTTTAGCTCAGTAGAGTCTAAATAACAATTCTGGAAAAAAAAATTCAAGAGATTCTTGTTTACATGACCAAGACAGTGATGCCACAACTGGGTGTTGTATGAGTCATGTGAATCTGTTTCGTTATCAATTTTCAACTGTTGGTTTTCATAATTTAATACATACAAATCGTTATTTAAATGCCCCATACCATAACATATGTTTTTCTTATAAAAGAAACGACCCTTATTTCCAAATTTGAAAATAAATCCATCCATATCAAAACAATATACATAAATTATGTTCTTGGTAACAATAGACACATAATAACAGTTACATAAAACCAAAATCATTTCAGTTGGAAATGAGATATGGTAATCGCCAATGGCCAACGCAGCCAGCCTCGTGCCATTGGCAGCTTGAAGATCCACCTATCCTATGGAAATCTTTATAAATCTACTTGGTTCCTACATTTGAATACATATGTGATCACCACAAGCTATATCTAATACCCAATGTGTATAAATGGAAAGATTACACTTGATAACAAACACACCTTTAGCATCCCCACACTTCTGGGTGCAGTTCCTATTCCAGTGGCCTTGCTTGCCACATGAAAAATATACCTCATCTCATTCCTTGTCCTGCCTCTGGATCTTCCCCTTCTTGGATGGATGGTGCTTATGGGATTCAGATCATTTATGAATCCTTTCCCCCTTTTCCATGTACTTCATTTTCTTATTCACCATAAGGACTGTGGGTTTTTCAGGCCCTATGTCCTTATCTACCTGGAGAATTAAGGTCAGAAGTTCTGATAGACTCTTCTCATTTTTTATCATGTTATAGTTGATAATAAAGCTAAATAAGGTCTTGGAAAGTGATGATAGGATGAGATATGTACGCAAATAATTTGGGAATTTAATCCCTAAGATATCCAGGCATTCAATGTAGCCAATAAAATTGAATACATAAGGCCCAGTTAGCACAGACTCTCCAAGATTAGTTGTAAAAAAAGCATTGGAGATCTCATATCTCTCCTTTCTCGGCTTCTCTTAACATAGATCTTTAAGGTGAGACATCATGCTATACGCGCCCATGTTTTCATGTTGCTTCAAGAGCTCATTAGACATGGACGATAGAATGAAACATTGGAAATCTGTGGAATCATCCATATGTTTCATATAGAGAGATAGTTCCTCATCACTGACCTTTTTTCCAAGAGCAACTGGAATAGGATCTTCCAACACATAAAAATTCCTCTCATGGCGAAGGATGATGTTTAAACGCCTATGCCATTTCTAGAAATTAGTGCCGGTGAGAAGGTTTTCCTTCTGGATTATGGTTCAAAATGATATGTTTGAAGTCATTTTTCTTTCCGTTTCTACAAATTAAGATGAGAAAAGGTTTAGTACTTTATCATGATAAAACTAAGATAAATAAATAAATTAATACTTATTAGTATCCCACTATTTTATCAAAATTCAATATCCCTCACCATTGACTTTGGAATATTCTGTTTCCTAAATATTTTAGTGTCAAGGATCTATATTTTCCTTCGCATTACACCAACTAGGGTTGTTCAAGAAACTTGAAGGGTTTTAGGTTGGCATTCTAAATTTCAACTGCATTAACTCGTAGCTCCTTGATCCACTAAGTGGACTCCCTAATCCTAAAATCCTTTTATTTTGGATTTCCTCAACCTTTTCCTCTTGGTTACACCAAGTCTTACCATGGTAGTCAACCCATGATTTTAACCAAGTCAATTCAACCCAAAACATTGAATTATAATTCCCCGATAATTGAAAGCACCCCAACTAGGGTTGGTCAAGCACTTTGAACTATGATTTTATTCTAACCAAGATTAGGGAAGGCTATACCGACTTAATATTTTCTTTGAGGGATTTTATCCTTATAGGTAAATTGTCATTTTATTATCTGTGATTACATGCTTGTTAATATGAAGTGGGATATACTTAAGTGATTAAGCATGTCTAAGATAATATTTACACATAATTTAGTCTTATTTTAGTTCCATATTGCATGCTTGTTTAATTCATTAATTGTGTGATCGTGACAACACACCCATAATAAATAAACCATGTAAATTATAGAAATAAAATAAATGGTATGATCATGAGATTGTTCTATTGGTTAGTTTATCTAGCGGTTGATAAACTAACCCAAGACCTAGGGGAGAAACACCTTGAACCTTTTGGGTTTGTGTTTACAACTTTCCACCTGTCTACCTTTATATCTCCTTGGATTGGTTTCACCTTAGTCCTAACTTGAGCTGCCTCCACTATCTTGGGAGCTCCATCCATTACATATGCTTTTATCTCACTCGCAAGTGAGGGGTAAAACAGGGTTTTACATAAAATAAGCCTTGGGCACGCATGCCCTACATATTAATGAGGATAAGGATCGCAGGACAACAAATATAATTTAAATAAATAAATTAAAAGAAACCATTCACATACAAAGGTCTTGGTCTAGATCATGATCATCCATACATGCAACGATATTAATGAATAAATAAAACTAGCATTCAATTCTTTAATCATTCTTGTTTAAGATAAATCATGATCGAATAAATTAATTATCTTTAATTAATCAATCATTTTATCTTAAACCCTTTTTATGAATTTCCTTGAGATTATCATCCATCATAATTTTAAACAAATAAATTAATTTAAAATTATCTTTGTACATAACTTGTACCTTGGAAGAAACTCGGTGAATTCCTATTCATAACTACCAATGAGTAGAAATGAACATTACACAGATGTTAAATTAAACACAAATATATAAAACACCTATCACATGTTGTACCTCAGCTTTACGCCTGCACTATGGTATACGTCTCAAGGGTTTGTATAATATAATAATAAATTTTAATAAATCTGTGTAATTTGGATGAGTACACGACATGTAGTTCTGACTACACGGCATGTACTTTTGTTCACCATCCATCCTAAGTACACACCCAGGGACATGGAATGTAGATGTACTTCAGAAAACTTCGGAGTACATGGCGTGTTCAGTGGGACACACGCCGTGTAGTATCTGCGTTACACAGTTTCCAACCAGGGGAGCCGTGTATGGGGTACACGGACCAACCCTAACCCGAAGGGACTACATGCTGTGTTCAGTGGGCCACACAACTTGTAATCTAGAAACCATGTGCCACCTGTTCTTGGTCAACACATGGAGTCTTAAAGACTTAGATAGGATCCAATTACATGACCTAGTTTGGCGGACCATCCTGGTGCATGGAACCTATACTACACGGCCTGTAATACCGAATACACACCATGTGTTCTGGTGTTGTACGGTCAGGAAGCTTTGGCACCTCCGGATGTGATCCTCTATTTTATTTTAATCAAAATTAAAAGAAAAAAATCATTTTTGTAAGGTTAACGAGAAAAAAAAGAGGAGGAATAGATCTCGAGATTCAGATTTATAGAACGATTAACTTGAATTGAAATGAATAAATTATTAAATACATAAATCACCAATGAAAAAATAAATAATTATAATCAATGATATGACCGCTCTAATACCACTTGTAGGTTCCAGGCACAGCAGAAGCACGTGGGTGGGTTTACCCACTTTAATTTTTCTATTAACAAAAATCAATCCAAGATCCATCATGATAATAAAATGCTGGATATTCAGAATAGAATGAAGAACGAAAGAAATTAAGGGATTCCCAGAACCATAGAGAGGATCATCATATGTTGTTTATAAATAATTTAATTAAAAGAAAATAATTACCTTGATGGAATTATCTTTCCGTTGATGTTTCCAGTCACGATATGATGTGATCCATCATTGCGTTGTAGAATCCAAGTGTAGGGTTCCTCTAGTGGTGATCCACATGTGCTCCACATATCTCTGGACATCGCTAAAGGGATATCCAGGTGATAGAGTGAAAGATCCTTCACTTGCGATGCCTGCCTTCGATCATCTTGAGAGCAGCTTGCAAAGCGCTCTCCTTAATCATGTGGAGGAGGATCTCTCTCGTAGCTTGAGAGTGTTCTTGGAAGAAAGGAATTCTCTCTTGGCATGAGAGTTTTCTCTAGATCCATTGTGTGCAACCCCCAAAAATGGCTAGTCTAATGAGAATTATATAATTGGTATTTTAATTACATATAACAATAAAATGAATTAATTACCCGAAAGCATTTATTCATTTCATTTAATTCTCAGTAAGACCCCATGTGTAATAATAATAGTTGAAAATTATTATTACTTGACATGCACCTAGAAAATTATACCTAATATTATTTAAATAAATAATATTATTTCTCACAAATCCATAGAAAAATTACATGGCATGTATGTTAATATACACGATGTGTACTTTTGTTTTTCCATTTTATTTATTTCCTCCACCACATTTATTAGACCTTGAATAATGACTATTTATTTCTCAAATAAATATCACTACATTACTCACTAATAAATATATTATTTCACCCACAATATATTCTATCGAATAACTAGTGTCGAAATAAATGTGATCAGGAATCCTTGAATAATTATTAAACCACGATCGAGAATAATCTTTATTCAACTTGTTAAATTAATATTTAACTGAGATACTTGGACACACTTAGTGTGCGACCCTCTGGGACTCTTTCTTAGTGGAATTAGGGAGAGTTTGCCTAAAGTCCAAGGTTAGTATCTAGCAACATGCCAAGGAACCCATAGAGAAAGAATTTAACGCCGAAATGATGTGTCACCTCCTACGAATGCTTACCATGTAATGTAACCCCTTTGTCTCGATATATCAAATAAAGTGGGTTGCGTGCTGGTGCCATCAACCCATGTGCTCGATTATTCTTTCTTTGAATTCCTAGAATTGAACTTTCTCATTCCTTACAATGGCCTTGGATTTATTTAGGCTATATTAATTCCATAAAAGGGACTAAGATATCTACTTCCATTATGGAAAAGAAGGGAAAAATCCTTTCTCACATTATCTATTAATGCTGTATTACTCATGAGGCACCCAACATATCCTACCTCACTATGAACAGTGTGTCATCACAGTTTTCGTCAATACATCTAAGTGCGTGAGTTTTAATACCAATTAATAAAAATATTAATGTATAAGGACCAATATACACGTCCATAGATGAGAACATCCAATGACACTATGAAATTTGGATTTCCTACTGTCAGGTATTATTCTCATAATATCCTCCTAGATATTACCAAGGGTACACACCATGGGAAGGTGCCTCAAAGTTTTATGAGTCCTCACCCCTAATGGCCTGTATTATTTATGCCCCTCAAATAACATTATTCGGTCATAAAACATATATTCAAGAACAGTGTTATGATACTTCTGGGTTCTCATCATAGTAGGGATCCGCTATGACCTTTTAGTGAAACATCTATCCTTAAGATATTATCACATGAATTGTCACACAGAATAATAATCAATATGTGATAAGGTATTTATTAATGAATAAAGTACAAATTAGTTGGTTCTAGGCCACTGACTCCAACAACAACTTCTCTTTGTTTGTTATAATCAAAGTTACATCAACATTAAAAGAAACCCAATACAACATTCTCATTAAAAACATATTGATATTAAATATCATTTCATCAAAGATCATGTCAAGAAGAATAAACTCTAGTTGGAGTATGTTCCTACATCGGAACAAGTTGTTAGAATTCTCAAAAAACCTTTTCTGAAGGAAGCATTTTTCAAACCGAGATTGAGCATGGGAATCTAATCTATTTCTTTCCAAGGTTTAGGTATCTAATTATATCACCTCTCCCATATTGTCTCTGGATATTGTTTTCAAAGGGGGAGAAAAATAATTTTCATAAATCTATCCATTGATATATGCTAAACCTTTTAGGGAAGCATATATATGGGGGGGGGGGTATGTTGTGAACTCATCATGTAAGTGTGTGAACTGTTCTAAAAGTTCGCTGAGATGGTTGTAGGAAAATTGTTTGTTTTACTAGAATAAAGAAAGAAATAATTCTATAATAAATGAAAAGTTTGAAAGATAAAGAAGTTTTGTACGTCACTGATTTTGGAAAACATGGATTTGATATCAATGATTATTGTTTCATATAATTATTTTCCTCACATAGCCTTAGTATTGTTGATTAGTGATCCATATCTCAAGGTTAGAAAGTTTAGTGACTTATGAACCTTAGTTGAAAAAAAATCCAAAGGGGGAGATTGTTGGTACCAAGTTGGTTGGAAGTTGTTTTTGGATGTAGAAATAAGTTTTTTATGATTTTTTTGTATTTTATTGTAATTATAACAAAATAAATTCACTTTATAAGTTTTTGTGATCGCACTAAAGGGGAATCAAACTCATAAGAATAGACGGAATTTTGATAAGTAAGTTTATCATTTTTGGTTTTTTTTTTCTGAAGAAGTTTTCTTGGTAAATTGTTTTTTGGACTCACATTGAGTATAGAATGAAAGTTTTGATTAGTATGATGAAATGTTTCAGAGTCTGGATATCTCAATACTAAATATGATTATGTTTTCCTATTCAATTAATTCTAAAATATAATAAGTTTTTTGAAGCACTTGTGATGAAAGATTTGTGAAATAAAGTGGGAGAAGATGTGTTTGGTACAATAATTCAGTTGATTCTATTCCAATATTAATGTTCTCAAAGTCACGAAGAATTAATGATACAAGTATAAGTTTTTGGAGGAAGAAAGGCTAAAGAGTTTAAAGTTTGAAGTGTTTCTGAAGTACTGATTGATCGATCCAATGGACTGTTCGATGCATTAGATTGTCCAATTCACTAAATGAACAATTCATAAGATCAATCGATAGTTGTAGAAAGTATAAAATAAAGAAGTAACTACTAAAATTGGTCCATCGGATGTGGTGTGCCATTGATCCATTGGAGGAATTATGAAATTAATCCATTCAACACAGTTTTGATTACAAAAGAGAATAAGATGAAAAGTTCTATTTAGAGGAACAATGTTTAAGAAAGTTAGAGTTGTTAGAATCGATGAATGATAAGAGATAAGAGACCAATCAATAAAATTATTATCAATATATAGTCAACCATTTTCATTAGGTTGAATTATTCTTAAATTGGGTTAAGAGAAAAAGAAGCTCTGATTTGTTTTCATAGAACAAAAGTGTTGTTTGTTTTAATTGGGTCAAGAGTCATCAGGAAATGATTGAAACTGATTCATAAAAAAGGAGTTAGAGATAGATTTGTATGACACAAGAAAATCAGTTTGAGGAGTTGTTAAACAATTGAAGAAAATGAGAAATGTCTTAAAGATTTTTATCAAAAGTTTTTTCATGGAGGTGCTGGAATCTTTAGAAGTTGCAATGATTTTTATAGAAAAAGAAAATAAACTAAAATATAATGAAGTTACAATGATGTTTATCTTAGAAGAGTGTCATTACTTTAAGTTGGTATATATATTTGGAATGGAAACTCATTCATTTATCAGTTGGTACAGAGCATCCGAATAAGTAGTTTTCAGTTGGTACAGATCATAATAATGAGATGTTTTTATTTTCTAAATATTTTCAATTGGGTTAATAAAATCATAGTGACTATATGTATTCATAGTAACGAGGAAAAAAATTAGAATGACCTTGGTATTAGACTGAAGAAATTTATTAAGTTCTAAGCAAGATGAAGATACGAGAAGTTTCAATAAGAATCAAGAAGAGTTGAGAAGCATTGAAATAGTTAAAGATAAAGTCAAAATGAATGTAAAATTTGAGTTTTAGGAAATTTGGTTGAGAGGGAAAACATTTTCAGATTCCTGCACAAACCACTTTTAGATCTCCTATGAATAGTAGGAAGTATATTTTACTTTCTGATGACAAAGTACTATTCACATGCGAAGAGAGAGTGTGAAGGTTCTGGGGTTTTTATTAGAGATAAGAAGTTTTTAGAGTGAGTTTTCATGAGGAATATTTCCATATAGAATAATAAGAAAGAGTTACTGGATTAGAATAATCCATTAGACACATTTTAAGGGAAAGTTGAAGTGGTTTAGAATTGTTGCTAGAGTATTATTTCTTATCTAGTTTTTGGACTAAAGAATCAATCTAGGGAATCAGACTGAGACATCAAACTAAGTTTTTGTACAAAGTCCAAAAGGTAGTTTCTACCTACTATTGGGTAGGAAAGTGAAGATTTTAGTTTTGAATAATTACAAAAGTGGAAGTTGATAAGGAAGCATAGTAACACATTTATAACCAACTGGTGAAGGTTTCTTAACTTGTTACAAAAACATGTTTTATATCATTCATGTTATAAGAAGCACATGAATTTCTGTATTGATCATAGTTCCACACAAGTGTAAGGATATATCCTACTTATTTTATCCATACAAAAGGATTTTTTTCTAGTGGATCGTGTGGTATTGGATTATTTAAAAACCATGAAAAGGGCTATCTTCTCTTGTTGAGTAGTGAATATTATAAATACTTATGTCCCTATGGATGTGTGAATGTTTTGTTTTCTGCAAAGTGATATATCTTTAACATGATACAAATGTTGTTATAAAATAAATCTAATAAAAAATAGAAAAATATATCACTGATTCACCCCTACCCCTCTCAATAATACATCCATCCCAGTTGGGCCTCTTCAAGGGTATACATACAACAAAATATATCATGAATAAATAAGAAATAATTAATATATAAAGTTAAATAACTGAAAAATATTTTATTTAATCAGTAAATTAAACATGAATAATAATATGGTAAGAATAAATGATGATCAAATAACACCATATAAATAATCATGTGAGTTTTAAACTTATCCATAAATACTCTAACTAATCTAATAATCACATGGAAATCAATAAATAATATCATAATGATAGAATGCATAATGTCATACATCATAGCCATACCATCAAGGCCTTGTACCAAGACATATTACATAAATGGGTAAGGCCTCAGCTAAATACCTAAGCTGGTTTGTCTCATGAGACCTACCAATGCATTGAGGGGATATAGCGAGCCCCACCCCTAACTTAATAAATCCAATGCATTATCCATATGAAAGGGGTTAAAAATAATCAACATAAACATTTTCATTGAAAAAATAGCGTATGAAATGTTAATAATTACCACAATAAATAAAAATAATCATGAACCATCGAGAGTAATATGATGAATGGTATCAAAATAGTGCATCCCTATTCAAAATGAACATAAAACCACCTGAAGAAATAATAATTATGGTATCATTAGAGTATATCCTCAGTATAAGATTCAAAAAAGTATGTTGACATATATGAAAATACTTTAAAAAGTCCACTGGAAAATTTCTTATGGAAAATTCCCTTTTCACTTTGAAATCACTTATATAACATCTAAAAAAATTCCAAAATATCAATTAAAACATTTTATTTGAAAATAAACTTGTAAAATTTCAATGTAATATTCAAATCAATGAATTTTCATGATGGCAGGTAATTCCATACACACCGTATAAGTTAAAAAAATACATTCCTTTCACCTTGTTGTAAAAAGGTTAAAAAGTACATTGTTGAGAAAATGAAAAGAAGATTTCTTTCAAATAATTTTTTTAAAATAAAAAAATGGGTAAAAAATATTTAATAAATCATTTTGATAATTTTAAAAACATTCTTGAAAATATTTTTAGAAAAAATTGATTTGAAAGGAAAAGGATTTTCGATTGAAAATAGAAATAAAGTAATATTTTCTTAAAAACATATTCTCAATCATTTTAGGTACCGAGTGGAAATGGGACTATTACTTGAAAAGATTATGAATAACTATAAAATAAAAAAAATATTATATTTAATATATAAATACCAAATAATTCCCCCAAGGGATATTTAAACATAAATAATCCCGAATAATGATGAGATTATGAAATAAACCCTAACCACTTAGGTTACTTTTGAATCGTAGGCCCCATGAAATAAATAAAATAAAATTAAAATTTAAATACCATGAATATAAATATATTCATGATATAACATATATAAGGGACATTATATACAACACACAAAAGAAATGAGTGGTGAATATGATATATGTCTCATAGAAGTAAAACTGAGATGTGAAACCCTTACAATGATCATAATATTGAAGTGAGAATTAATCAATGAATACATTATGTATATAAAATTTAAATAAAAATAATTTTTTTTTAAATACAACATAATTTAATAAAAATTCATTACACATATAATCTTATAATATCAATGACAATACATATGTAATATAACCCAATAAAAAGAAATTGAGTTATGAATTTCTTTACCACTTAATAAATTTCAAGTAAAATACACTTGGATGATGTAATATGAATTAAAACATTACAATACCATTAATTATGAAGTAATAATGATATTAAATTTAAAATGGGAATTATATACACTATATAAATAAATTAGATGCATAACAATAAAATATGTCTCAATAAAGGAAAATTGAGATGAAATCCCTTACCTCACATTTCCCTTTAGTTGATCATGATTTTTCCTCATATATAATGGTTTTAAACATGTTATTAATTTATAAAAAAACTATATTCATATTTATAATATCATGTATTTTCTTATTATAATATATTATCACCAGTTTGTTAATAATAATTCATTATTACCATTATTTTGGGTGTTAACTGCTTCATTTTCTCATGTATGTTTTGTCACAAAAGTTCCAGTTCTTGTGTATAGGATATAGATATATCATATATAGAATGATATTAATTTTTTAAATATAAAATTTATTCATTAGGTACATTTTTAGAGTCATTATTTATAGTTGTACATGGAAAATGAATCGCATCGCTTCGGGGAGACGGTAGGTTGTACGTATGCACAAACAACAATATTATTCCCTCAATGGGTGAAAGGATAAGGAAGTGGATGATATATTAATTTTAAAAAGTTAATATCATTTCATATGTATTATATATATTCATTATTTTAATCATTATTACTATCCATGTGAGTTTGTGACGGAAAAAATTACATCGGTTCACGAGGTGATAGTCCGTCGTACACACAAGCGATGAATTTATTTCCCTTTTGATGGAGAAGGAGATAGATAAATATTATTACATAAATATAATAATATATTATTATATTGTAGATAATAGTGTTATTATATTGTAAGTTTAAATACATAATTGAAGGTGATAAAAGGAGTAAAAAGAAGGATCTTTATGAAGAAAATTATATTCACTTAGAAGAACCACCTTTAGATCTATTATTAAGGACCCTAAGGTTGGTATTTTGGGAAGATAAGAAATTATATAACATAGATAAGGATGTTTGGGAGGTACTTTTTAGGTTTTTTCCAATCTAAATGGATTGAGAGGCTTGAATAATTGATGGGATGGAGTGCCCTTTTACAATTGTGGTGGAGTGAAATTTTTGTAAACACCCAAAACTATTCAATAATGGGAAGTCACTTTCACCCAAAGTTACTCAAAAATTTATTAAATTTATTTGAGGTAATTTAATTTTTATCCACACCTCCACCACATAAAAATAAATGTTTTAAATATTTTATCCTCTTATCCTCTAAGTTTACTTACTTTTCCATTTTAGTCTTCACCATGATAATTAGTTGTTTTAACCTAAGTAATTTATCCTTTAAGACTAAAATAAAATCATAATTATTAGATTATATGAAAAAAGTTATTATTAATATTAAATAAAATTTATAAAATAAAAATTCCATGTTTTTAGATAATTAATTTTAATACAAGCGCATGTAACACGCAAAACCATGTTTTAACCTTAATTGTGGTAATTAAAGTTTTTACTCCTAAGGGTCCAAAGAAAGTTACTATAAAATGAAAAAAGACCCATAATTGGACCATGGTAGATATTTTAAATAATTTATTATTCACTTGGACGAAAATAATATTTTAAGTAATTTTAAATCATTTAATAAAATATTATTTATTATAAAATATCATTAATGTCAATTATAACACTATTCATTTAATTTGAATTTAAAAAATCAAGACAGGAATGGAATTAAAATATATACCTTTAAAACTTCCACAAAATTTTATAATTATCTATATTTTTATAAAAAATAATTTATTCAAATTATAATACTTTTCATATTTTTAAAATCATTTATTTTATTTTTATTTTAATAAATTATTACTATGTCGGCGTTACATAAGAATTTAAGTTAATTATTTCACTAATAAAAATTATAAATAAATTATCATGATAAATAATTATTATTTATCCTTAAAATTAATATTTATAACAAAACATACCTCCTTTTTATCCCTATGTGAACACATAAGAGTTTTTTAAAAGAGTGACATTTTGTCCTTTTCTTTACTTAAATTATTATAAAAGTCATAATTAGGGACATATGCATCAAAAATGGAAAATTTATAAGCATTATATGATATAGGGTAGTAATATGTACATAAAATATAAATTATACAATTTTTTAGGTCATTATAACTCTTATCCATTTAGTTTAACCCCTGGTAAACCTGTTTTACCCTTAACCGTGGTAACATATTTTTACAGTTTTTAATATTCATTATGAGAAAAATTAAGTTGACCTTATTAAATAATATTAATTATTCCAATTAAAAATATTTAATCCATTTTATCAAATTTAATTCATATAGGTGGTATAATTTAATTTAAAATAAACATACAAAATGTGTTGAAAAATAGTTTTTCAAGAAATGCATTTTTTAGGCATAAGATGATATTACATCAACTATATGACTAGTGATCATAATTATATAGATTTAAATTAATATATTTATATATATTATATAAATTTCATTTAAATATTTCTTTATTATTTTTTATTTTAATTAATTAAAATATAGGAACATTATGCACCTAAAATTTTTTCCGTAAAAATGCGTTTTTAAGACTAAAAATAAATTTATAGAGAAATATAGTATAAACATTATTCAAATGTAATTAATTAGTTTAAATATAACTAAATAATACTTATATTAATTTCAAATCATAATGATACTTTTAAATTACATAATTTATTGAAAATAAATGACAGTTTTACAAAAAGCTGTATTTTTCACTATTCACTAAAAAAGCACTCTTTTCAAAAAAATCCTAAAAATTCAACCTAATATAATTTTGAAATGATTATTTCAAAAATTAATTTAATTTTATCAAATACATTTTGTAATAGTGGAAAAAATTAATTATATTATTTTCTAAAAAAGAACAGTAAAAATTATTTTTGACGAAAACCTATCTTTTGAAGAATAAATCGAGTTTTCTAAAAACTGAATGATTATTATCAATAAATTTGTATTTATCAGGAAATTTATATATATTTATTAATTCAATTAATCCTATTCATACCATCTAATTCAATGGATAAGTTATAACAATCATATTTAAATAATATATTTTACTAGTTGTTTAAGCTCTGTGTTGTGTGTCGTATACGCTATAGAACATAATGTTCCTATTTTAAAATTTCAGGGTGTTAAAATTTTCATCAGGGGATGGTTGTATAGGATACATAACCAGAAGTTGGGTACATACTTCTATGATCATGCTTAGAACGATCTTGATATGCCTTGGGATAAAGGATTTTGGAATCTGGTTTTGGTGATGCATCGACAATTGAAGTTGAGCATTCTCCAAAGTAGTAGAAAAAAGAAGCTTTTATTTGAGTTTATTAAAATTATTGGATTTGTTTAGTAAGGAACCCTATTTATAATTCCAATGGGATGATATGGGAATAATTTAAAGGTTAGTTGTGACTTTTCAAGGAAAAATTGGTGTAACCAAGCTAAGATGCATTGATTGGAATTCGACTGTTTCGATCAAATTAAGGATTGAGGGTAGTTTCCTCATGTTTAATCCAATGCATGTTCTAGAAATATTTCCTAAACTCTAAGGTAATTATTTAATAGGAAATTCCAACAGTGTACATACCATGGTTCAAAATTAGCCATTTGAATATATAACCTATGGTGGGAGCACCATAGGCTGCTTGATGAAAGAGACAAGGACCCAATATTGTCTCAAGTTATAGGTGCTTTAGTAAGTGCCATATTAATGTTTTAATAGTGCTTATAATAATTGGATCTTATTTTAGTAGATTAATCACTGTATGTTTAAAGTGATTCTTGGAGATGTTTTGGATATTGAATACACAATACGACTGTTTGAGAAAGAAATTCATGACCCGAGTAGGTTGGGTAATGTTTTTATTATCTACCAAGGATTACTAGGGATGAGAATTTCTAAGATTTTGAGGTTTTAAGGTCTCTTATTTTTGATGGTTGGATCTTAAAAAACATTTTGTTTTTTAATTAGTGGATGGGACAAATAAAAAATTGAGATTTATAAGGGAATTCTGAGAGTTGGAACTCCTAAAAGTGTTTCTTTTATATGGGGTTTAAGTATTGATAGGTGTCTCATAATTTTGGATGATTCTCGGAAGTTTCAGGCTTCAAGAACTCAGTTTCGGGAGGAACAGACCAAGTATTGGATCTGAATCTACAGATTATACACAAGAGGGGTGGGGGGTGAATTGTATCTTTTGCAATTTTTTGGTAACACTTTTATTGAACGAGTTCTGTCCTTTATGCTTTATCGGATTTGATCATGCAGTGGAAATAAATAAAAGTAGAACACAAATATGTATATAGTGGTTCGGGGAACAGAGGGCCCCTAGTCCACTCCACCAACTCTCAACTCCACGAGCTTGGTGATTTTCACTATCTGGTCCTCTTTTCCACAGATCGGTTCACAACTGAGTACAGGAAGTTGACACCTTTACAACCCAAGGAAAAACAAATACTTCTAGTTCAAACACGAACCTACACAGCTTAGAACGAGAAGCTGGTTACTCAAGAATAAAAAGAATTTCAGAAAGAAGTTCACCAGTTGATCTTCATAATTGAAACAGAATGTAATTGACAGAAGATGGATCAAAGTCTCTAGAAATATTGATCTTCAAGTTGAAGCATATAGCATCCCTCTTTTTTATCACATAAACTTTCATTACATTTTACAAAACCGAGGATCTTTAAGGTTTAGTGTCTTGGAAACCGGGAACTTAAAACATGAAAACATAAAACATTCTTCTTAAACACTTGAAAGGCTTCTCCTCATGTTCATTTTAGGTTTATTACTGCATCTCATAACCTGGGGATATACATGAAAAGAAAGGGTGAGCAGAAGGCCCAGTAAGGGAAACAAGAGAAACATTTTACATGTGAACTTGAGATACTTCAATAAGGTCATGAAAAGAACTTTAAGGCATGAGAAGTAAATCATGAGATATATCATAATAAAAATAAAATTTTTCATAACTTGAATATGTGGCTGCAACATTTAATATTGACAATCATTTCGTTTCACCAAGGTCCATCCCCAAGGTGTCATTAAAAGTTACCAAGGTTATTCCCCAAGGTATCAGTCTAAAAAGTCATCTCTAGAGATTAAGTCTTTACCCAATGCATTAGAGCGCTATATGGGCGCACCCTTGACATGTCTTTATTATCAGGTGATCCACATATATCATCATCAATCATTTCATAAACAAACCATATAGTATAAAAGAAATGGGTTTCATTTCATAATCATAACGTTTTAAAAACTGCTTTAAAGACATGATCTTTATATCACTTTAAACCCACGGAAAGGGAAAGTGGGTTTCATGTATGTAAATACCAGAATTTAAAATAGAACATTTTGGTATATATTTGAATACCCATATAGAATATGGAGCTTTGAGTATTTAATTAATAAAATAAAAGAACTTTAGAAAAATAGAGAGACATTTTGAGACCAAAATTTTGCAGCATAACGGCTATGTTACAGAGTTTTAGAAAACATTGAAAAGAGAGGGGACATGGGTCAAACATTCATAAATGAACCATAAAATAGTACAGGGACAGAATAGAAGGTATTTAAGAACATGGTAATGAAATTTGAAAATATACCATATGAAATGAAGAACATGAAAGGAAGACATAAATAAGATTTCTCTTATGAAAATTTGGCAGCCTAACTGCGTCACATAAACTTCAACCAAAAATGAATTGATGAGATCAAATAGGGTATCTCATCATATGAAAATAAAATATCAGTATGATAGATATAGAGATCATACCCCAACATAATAAAAAGGAACTTGCAAGACTTGACATGAAATTAGAACTTTGAAAAAGGAGAAAGGTGAAAGAACCACTTAAAAATTCGGCAGCCTAACGGCGGCACTTAAAACTTCAAAATACTGAATTGAAGTGATCAAATGGGTCTCCAGTCATATGATCATAAAAGATCAGTATGATAGATATAGATATCATACCCCAACATAATAAAAACGAACTTGAAAAACTTGACAAGAAAATAGATCTTGAAGACGAGAAGGGTGAAATAATCCCTTAAAAATTCAGCAGCCTAACGACGCCACTTAAACTTCAACAAAAATGAATTGATGAGATCAAATAGGGTCTCTCATCATATGAATATAAAAGATCAGTATTATATATTTAGAGATCATAACCCAACATAATAAAAAGGAACATGAAAGACTTGACAAGAAAATATATCTTGAAAACGAGAAGGGTGAAATAATCCCTTAAAAATTCGGCAGCCTAACGGCGCCACTTAAACTTCAACAAAAATGAATTGATGAGATAAAATAGGGTCTCTAATCATATGAACATAAAATATAAGTATGATATATTTAGAGATCATACCCCAACATAATAAAAAGGAACTTGAAAGACTTGACATGGAATTAGAACTTTGAAAAAGGAGAAAGGTGAAAGAACCAATTAAAAATTCGGCAGCCTAATGGCGCCACTTAAAACTTCAAAATACTGAATTGAAGAGATAAAATGAGGTCTCTCATCATATGATCATAAAATATCAGTATGATAAATTTATAGATCATACCCCAACATAATAAAAAGTAACTTGAAATACTTTACATGAAAATAGATCTTGAAAAATGAGAAGGGAGAAAGAATCCGTTAAAAAAATTTCGACAGCCTAACGGCACCACTTAAAACTTCATAAAACGAAATAATGAGAGTAAGAGGGGATCTCTCATTATATGAACATGAAAAGGGCAGTAATAGGAGTATAAAAGAACATAATTTAACATAAGAACATGGAGCATAAAAGAAATGACATAAAATAGATTTCTTGAAAAGAAAGAGAGAGGTCAGATCCCTTACCTTAAAACATAACTCTTAAAACTCAAAGGTTGGGACCTTGAGGGCTTGGGGGCACCTTGGGAGGACTCCTTGGGAGGTAATGAGACCAGAAATTTGTTGGGGGAGAGTGGAAAGTCGAAATGGATGAGAGGATGGCTTGGTATTTATAGGGAAAGTGAGGGGACAAGACATTAATGGCCAAGGGACACCTCAAAAGTGGTTTTTCTCAAAACCATGTGCTCTCCCATGGTATTTCCCATGGGGTTAGGCCACATGGGTCCCCCCATACAATAATTAATTACCTTTGGTCGACCATACCTTAAAATATCTCATGGAATCATCATGACACGGTTATGATGTAATTAAACATACTGAAACCCTAAAACTGTATTTTTACTATTCACTGAAAATTCAACTTTCTTAGAAAAATCCCAAAATTTCACATTAACCAAATATCAATGCTCTGATTTCAAAAATGAACTCCATTTTATAAAAATAATTTTCTAAATATTTTTAATTTAATTTTTAAATAAATACACTATTCACCGAAAATTCATTTTTCAGAAAAAACCCCAAAAATTACCTAAACATAATATCGATGATCTGAGTTCAAAATGAAATCCATTTTATAAAAATAATTTTCTAAATATTTTTAATTTAATTTTTAATTAAAAAACACTATTCACCTGAAAAAACTAATACTTGAATAATAATTTATGAAACTGTTATTTAACCATTTTATTGAATCACATTACTTAATCAAGGTGCCTAGATTATATTAATACTTTCTTTAAGTGAGATTACTAATCCATTTGGTCACATTACTAATCCTAAGCATAAAATCACTATTCATAATTTACTATTCATCAAAAATCAAGTTGATCTTATTAGACTCTAAATTTCGTACTGAACATAATTGTAGAAGACCATTTTTTGAATATAATTACACATTTTTAATTATTTAAGGTTTACATAAACATTTTTAAAATATCCTTTTTCTAAAATTCATCAAAAATATGCATACTATATTTATCCGGTCATTTGAAAATTCATAAACTTCATCATAAGAAGAAATCCCAATTTTTATTTAAAACAAAGGATTACACAAGGCAGTTACAGTCTCCTTACATAGCCCCTTATCACACCAGCATAGGACCTAAGTGTAAGGTGTGCTAAGGTGAGAGAATCTGAGGGAGGCTCGGATAACATCGCACGAGTAGTAATTTCTATCAGTTTGAACTTCTCGCAAAGGCGATTCCATTCTAGCTTCACACGATGAAGTTCGGCTTGGGTTTGGTCCAGAGCAAAAACCAATGGTGCTACCTCCTTCTCAAGTTCTGTTAGATGGGATTCGATCGGTCCATGACTACTGGGTGAGGCCATCAAATCTTCTTTCTATAATAATTAACCAAGATTACTTGAATTTAGAGACAAAAATCAAAACGTTTAGTTTCCAGTGGTCATATTGACCAATGGTCATATAACAGTCAAAACCCAACGATCTCATTTTAATTATACTCATGTTATCAAATGAAACATTTTTGTTGAGTATAAAAATAAAATAAAATAACACATAAAATTAGGAAACAAGATTTATTCAAAATTTCGGGTCGTTACAATCTTCCCCCCTTAAGAAATTGCGTCCTCGCAATTTTTAATATTGGGTTTTGAAATTTCATTGAAAGTCCCACATCAGAAAAGGAGTCAGTAAAACTATTACTTTAAAAGAAAGAAAGGTAAGTACAAAGGTCACCCGAGTTAGCCCACACTAGAATTCCATGTAGGTAAACATGGACATGGAGGAGAAAACAAAGGGTCAAGTTCTGAGGGAGAGTGATAGAAAACATGATTAGGAGAAATTTAACCATAATAAAATCCCAAACTTATGATGTGTGTAAATGGTCTTTGATTAACTAGTAGGAAACGTAAATCAACAACGTTTTTGTTTTACGTTCCATTTCATAATTTTGAGGAATTAATTTACTACATAGAACAAAAACATATGAAAATATACCTACCTTCATGTAGAGTTTCATCCTTTAATATGTTTCTACCAAAACTAATCTTTTCTCCAAACGATGAGCATTCAAACTACTTGGTCTCATCAAAACCCAAGAATCATCTTCTAGAGAATCACATAATCCACAAAAGATTAACTATCTATTTCATCTATCTTTAAACATTATCTCAAAAATAGAAAGGGTAAGGTAAAACAACTCTTCAAAAAGAAATAATCCCATAGGAATGGAAACTACTTTTAAATCTTCAAAGATCCATGGTACTACCCAAATTTCATCATAGACCATTCCATAAATAACGGTCCTTAAAATTCCTCAAAATAAACCAAAATAAGATTGAAACCCAAATACAAGAGGGATTTGATAACATAGTCTTCCAAAATAAACTTCATTGTTCATCTCCAAACAACATCAACCACTCCTAACATCTTATAAAAAAAGTAGCTAAACTAAACAAATTTTACCCAAGATAGGTTAATAATTCCCATAAGTAACCTAAATTACTATAAGTCCACCTTAAATTCATTGATTCTTCAAAATATAAGTCAACCTTACTCCTCAATGAAAATACCATAGTAATCTATTTACCTCAATCATATAGGGTCCCCAAAATAGTGAACGTCTTCCAAAATAATAATCATCTTTTAATCCCCTAATCATCTCTGTCATATTAATATGGCAATCGTCGCATTTCCTATCACATTGGTTGTTGGGACATGTTCTTCCATTTCCCCCCATTAACCAAGAAGAGAAAGTATAATTAGGGGCTTAAATACATAGCCAATAATCATGAAAAGGAACTTAAAGCATATAAGGATAAATTGTAGAAGAAAAGTATACCCTAACTTGTGATCCCCTAGGTTCCCATATAGGTTATCCATGATCATATATTCATATGTGAATCTTTATTTTATTTTATCTTTATTCCTTTAACAATGGTTTATACTAAGCTTATGAATTTACCAAAGCATATCCCCCGGGAGTGTCGTAACCAAGAGTGCAGCAAGGCCCGTTGTCATGTACCAGTTCCCGTTTGAGTCTAGCTCAAAGCGGTGTTTTCAGGTTTTACCCCTATGTACATCTGTGCTAGAGCCACCTCTACCTGCTCGTATCCAGACATGGATGTATTTGCTTGGCAACCCATTACTCAATACTCACCAAAATACCAGGAAGATTTCCTATATATAAACTTTTCTATAGGATTCTTCATAAAGTTTTCATATCCTAATTTCCACAAATAACTAAACCATCCTTTGATACCAACTATAGCATCCTGCCTTTTTATCACATAAACTTTCATTACATTTTACAAAACCGAGGATCTTTAAGGTTTAGTGTCTTGGAAACCAGAAACTTAAAACATGAAAACATAAAACATTATTCTTAAACACTTGAAAGGCGTATCCTCATGTTCATCCTAGGTTCATTACTGCATCTCATAACCTGAGGACATACATCAAAAGAAAGGGTGAGCAGAAGGCCTAGTAAGGGAAACAAGAGAAACATTTTACATGTGAACTTGAGATACTTCAATAAGGCCATGAAAAGAACTTTAAGGCATGAGAAATTAATCATGAGATATATCATAATAATTTTTTTTTTCATAACTTGAAGATGTTTCTGCAACATTTAATATTGAAAATCATTTCATTTCACCAAGGTCCATCCCCAAGGTGTCATTAAAAATTACCAAGGTTATTCCCCAAGGTATCAGTCTAAAAAGTCATCTCTAGAGATTAAGTCTTTACCCAATGCATTGGAGCGCTATCTGGGCGCACCCTTGACATGTCCTTATTATTAGGTGAGCCACATATATCATCATCAATAATTTCATAAACAACCCATATAACATAAAATAAATGGGTTTCATTTCATAATCATAACGTTTTAAAAACTGCTTTAAAGACATGATCTTTATATCACTTTAAACCCACGGAAAGGGAAAGAGGGTTTCATGTATGTAAATACCAGAATTTAAAATAGAAAATTTTGGTATATATTTGAATACCCATATATAAGATGGAGCATTGAGTATTAAATTAACAAAATAAAAGAACTTTAGAAAAAGAGAGAGACATTTTGAGACGAAAATTTTGCAGCATAGCGGCTATGTTATAGGGTTTTAGAAAACATTGAAAAGAGAGGGGACATGGGTCAAACATTCATAAATGACCCATAAAATAGTAGAGGGACAGAATATAAGGGATTTAAGAACATGGTAATGAAATTTGAAAATATACCATATGAAATGAAGAACATGAAAGGAAGATATAAATAAGATTTCTCTTATGAAAATTTGGCAGCCTAACTGCGTCACATAAACTTCAACCAAAAATGAATTGATGAGATCAAATAGGGTATCTCATCATATGAACATAAAAGATCAGTATGATAGATATAGAGATCATACCCCAACATAATAAAAAGGAAGTTGCAATACTTGACAAGGAATTAGAACTTTGAAAAAGGAGAAAGGTGAAAGAACCACTTAAAAATTCGGCAGCCTAACGGCGGCACTTAAAACTTCAAAATACTGAATTGAAGCGATCAAATGGGTATCTCTTCATATGATCATAAAAGATCAGTATGATAGATATAGATATCATACCCCGACCTAATAAAAACGAACTTGAAAAACTTGACAAGAAAATAGATCTTGAAGACGAGAAGGGTGAAATAATCCCTTAAAAATTCAGCAGCCTAACAGCGCCACTTAAACTTCAACAAAAATGAATTGATGAGATAAAATAGGGTCTCTCGTCATATGAAAATAAAATATCAGTATTATATATTTAGAGATCATACCCCAACATAATAAAAAGGAACATGAAAGACTTGACAAGAAAATATATCTTGAAAACGAGAAGGGTGAAATAATCCGTTAAAAATTCGGCAGCCAAAAGACGCCACTTAAACTTCAACAAAAATGAATTGATGAGATAAAATAGGGTATATCATCATATGAACATAAAATATCAGTATGATATATTTAGAGATCATACCCCAACATAATAAAAAGGAACTTGAAAGACTTGACATGGAATTTGAACTTTGAAAAAGGAGAAAGGTGAAAGAACCACTTAAAAATTCGGCAGCCTAACGACGCCACTTAAATCTTCAAAATACTGAATTGAAGAGATAAAATGGGGTCTCTCATCATATGTTCATAAAATATCAGTATGATAAATCTAGAGATCATACCCCAACATAATAACAAGGAACTTGAAATACTTTACATGAAAATAGATCTTGAAAAATGAGAAGGGAGAAAGAATCCGTTAAAAAAATTTCGACAGCCTAACGGCGCCACTTAAAACTTCATAAAACGAAATAATGAGAGTAAGATGAGATCTATCATTATATGAACATGAAAAGTGAAGTAAGAGGAGTATAAAATAACATCATTTAAAATAAGAACATGGAGCATAAAAGAAATGACATAAAAGATATTTCTTGAAAAGAAAGAGAGAGGTCGGATCCCTTACGTTAAAACATAACTCTTAAAACTCAAAGGTTGGGACCTTGAGGGATTGGGGGCACCTTGGGAGGACTCTTTGGGAGGTAATGAGACCAGAAATTCGTTGGGAGAGAGTGGAAAGTCGAAATGGATGAGAGGATGACTTGGTATTTATAGGGAAAGTGAGGGGACAAGGCATTAATGGCCAAGGGACACCTCAAAAGTGGTTTTCTCAAAACCATGTGCTCTCCCATGGTATTTCCCATGGATTTAGGCCACATGGGTCCCCCCATACAATAATCCATCACCTTTGGTCGACCATCCCTTAAAATATCTCACAGAATTATCATGACACGGTTATGATATCATTAAACATACTGAAACCCTAAAACTGTATTTTTACTATTCACTGAAAATTCAACTTTCTCAGAAAAATCCCAAAATTTCACATTAACCAAATATCAATGCTCTAATTTCAAAAATGAACTCCATTTTATAAAAATAATTTTCTAAATATTTTTAATTTAATTTTTAAATAAATACACTATTCACTGAAAATTCATTTTTTCAGAAAAAACCCCAAAAATTACCTAAACATAATATCGATGCTCTAAGTTCAAAATGAAATCCATTTTATAAAAATAATTTTCTAAATATTTTTAATTTAATTTTTAATTTAAAAACACATTTCACCTGAAAAAACTAATACTTTAATAATAATTTATGAAACCGTTATTTGACCATTTTATTGAATCACATTACTTAATCAAGGTGCCTAGATTATATTAATACTTTCTTTAAGTGAGATTACTAATCCATTTGGTCACATTACTAATCCTAAGCATAAAATCACTATTCATAATTTACTATTCATCAAAAATCAAGTTGATCTTATTAGACTCTAAATTTCATACTGAACATAATTGTAGAAGACCATTTTTTGAATATAATTACACATTTTTAATTATTTAAGGTTTACATAAACATTTTTAAAATATCCTTTTTCTAAAATTCATCAAAAATATGCATACTATATTTATCCGGTTATTTGAAAATTCATAAACTTCATCATAAGAAGAAATCCCAATTTTTATTTAAAACAAAGGATTACACAAGGCAGTTACAGTCTCCTTTCATAGCCCCTTATCACACCATCATAGGACCTAAGTGTAAGGTGTGCTAAGGTGAGAGAATCTGAGGGAGGCTCGAATAACATCGCACGAGTAGTAATTTATATCAGTTTGAACTTCTCGCAAAGGCGATTCCGTTCTAGCTTCACACGATGAAGTTCGACTTGGGTTTGGTCCATAGCAAAGCCCAGTGGTACTACCTCCTTCCCAAGTTCTGTTAGATGGGCTTCGATCGGTCCAAGACTACTGGGTGAGGCCATCAAATCTTCTTTCTATAATAATTAACCAAGATTACATGTATTTAGAGACAAAAATGAAAACGTTTAGTTTCTAGGGGTCATATTGACCAATGGTCATATAACAGTCAAAACCCAACGGTCTCATTTTAATTATACTCATGTTATCAAATGAAACATTTTTATTGAGTATAAAAATAAAATAAAATAACACATAAAATTAGAAAAAAAGATTTATTCAAAATTTCAGGTCGTTACAAAGAAGTTCTAAGTCGATCCGGTTGCATTAGATATAGAGATATAGTTCACAACTTCATTAGTAGTAGATCCAAAGTAGATATTCGATGTAGAACAGGTGAATCTTTTATTGAGTTTCTTCTTCTTAAAAGAACAGAGCTTTGACGCTCTTTTTGAATCAGCAGATTAATCGTGAATTTCTACAGTCTCTGTTTTCCACCTTTTTAAAAAAAGATCGATCACCATACACTCTCGTACCTGGTGTTTCAGAGAGAACATATATAATAAAGCTGAGAAAATATTTTTCACATTTAGATCCATAAAAGTTGCCTTTTGATTCGTGATATTCAAAAATTTGAATTTACAGAGAAGTCGTAACTTCCCTTAAGACTCGGCATAAAAATATCCTTTTAATTCTATCTTAAATCCATTAATAAAATGACTTTGAATCAGTCAAAGTCGTACTTTAAAAATGACTTTAAATATGGCTTGAAATCTGCCCAATAATCAGCTTGCTAATCGCTGCATAAAAATATCGTCTGTCAAAATTTCTGACGCCAAACGTAAGGTTGATGACGTGGCCTCCAAACGTAGGGTTGATAACATAGTCTTCAAACATAAGGTTGAAAACGTAGGGTTGAACACAAACGTAGGGTCGATCACAAACATAGGGTTGATCACAAATGTATGGTTGATCATCCATACTTTTTCTTCAACACTCAAACGTACGGTAAAAGATCCATACTTTTACTTGATCCATACTTTTCAAGAACGTATGGTTGTTTACAAAAGTAAAGTTGATGAACCATAATTTTGAGAAACAAATGTAATGTTTAGAATTTATGTACATTTCTTTTTCCATACTTTGCTGATAACCAAAACGTAAGGTTCCTTCCTAAAGTAAGGTCCTCCTTCCATACTTTGCTGATAACCAAAACGTAAGGTTCCTTCCTAACGTAAGGTTCTCCTTCCATACTTTTCTGAAAACATATGGTTGTTTAGCCATACTTTTCTCTTATCTCAAAAAGTATACACGCTTTTCATCCTTACACTACGTTTATCCATGTAGGGTATGAACAGTGATTCCAGAACGTGCTAAAGCAGATTCCACGCTATATTTATCCATGTAAGGTATGAACAGTGATTCCAGAACGCGTTAAAGTAGATTCCGCACTAAGTAATAAATTCTCGTTATTTCAATAGTAAAATTAATTAATAAATTCCTGCAAAATACTAAATAAAATCATTAGAAAATAAATAAGGGTATTTGTGAGCATCAAAATTATCATAAAGAGACAGAGTATTATTTTCAATAAAATCCCCCTTTAAATAACATTAATATGTATTGTTGAAAATAATACTTTGCTCAACAATATCCCCCTTTTTGATGATCACAAAACCCACAAAATAATTAAAATTATTTAAACAAAATTAACTTTCAAAAAAATTAGTTACATAAAGTTTTAGAATTTTGAAAGGATGAAACAATATTTAATTTTGGCAAAATTTCTCCTTTAATTCTCCCCCTAAATAAAATGTTGATGTTTATCCAAATTCTCCCCCTTTTTGTGATATCAAAAAGAATGAGAAATAATGGATTTGAACACATTTAATGTTGTACTGAACTGTAGGTAAATGCTTATTATTAACTGTTTATCAATAATTAAATCTGGAGTACTGGCATATCAAAAATAAAATTAGTAAACCAAATAGAGAAAGAAACAAATAAAAAATGAAGGAAATTTTCATTCAAAAACAGCAGTATATACATGACAATGATATACAGAGGAATCAAGGTTTGGGTAAGATAGGAAACATGTTCTATCTCCTCTGGATTACAGACTTGATTTCTGTAAACTGTTCTCGAAGTCTCTTCATCATCCCATCTCCAAGTTTTATAATGAGATCCCTGTTCTCTTGAGTCATATGAATATCCTCGATTAAATTGACTCTAAAAAATCATGCATCCTTTCCTCTTTTTCGACAAACACTGACAGCTTCTCTGATAACTGATTTAACAGAATTCTGACCGATGGCTCACTAGATGTCAGTTGATCCACTAAGAACTTCTGATTGTCCAGCAACACTGACAAAGGAGAACTGTTGCATTGAAGATCTTGTAACCTGTAATTCATGTTGCTCATCACAGTTGTGATAGCTTGAAACCTTATGATTAAATCAGGTGAAGTACCTGATCCACTAGCAATACTATTTGCAACTAATGAAAATTGGTTCTCCATAAACAACTTCAGATCTGATAAATCTGACTTCATAACCATTTCAGATTTCAATTGTGTAACAGTAGTCAGCATATCCTCTTTAAACATTTGAACTTCTTGGCTTGAAACTGTACACTCCTTCAGCTTTTGAAATTTCAAATGTTCTAAGTCTAAGGCATTTCTCAGAGAAACATTCTCAGATTCCAAATGAGAAACCTTTTTCTACAGTTTTTTAATTTCTTATTTTCTTTAATCAGAGGCACCCTGTGCTTGATTCATAGTCACATGCTCTGGTTGATGCAGTAGTACCAAAGGCAATGATTCAGCATCAGATTTTTCTTTTTCTCTGTCCTGAGAAGGTTGGTCCACAGATTTTTCTTAGAGTTCTCAAACTCCTCCACAGAAAAATCATCTTGTAGTACCTCTGTGTGAGCTTCAGAAGCATTCTCATCACATTCATCTGCATCATTTTCTTCCACTGGGTTTTCAAGAACAATATCTTCAATATTTTCCTGAGGTCTGGCCACTTCTTCACTAGGCACTGCCTCCATCTCTTGTTCCTGTTGAAGTGAAACTTCAACATCAGCTACAATCTGTTCCTGATTCTCCCTTTGAGCTTCTTCTGGAATTCCTAATCCCTCTACTAGTGCTATTCTTTCAGTAAAAACTTTTATGGTCTTATCAATAAAAGCTTCCCTTACAAAAGAATAAGAAAATAAAGCTTCTGAGGTTGTTTCCAAAGCAGGGGAAGTAATTTCCTCATTGACAGGTCTCTTTATTTTTGATTGAAGTGCTTCCTGACTTCTGTCTTCCTCAACATCTTCCACTTCGAAGAGAATCCTTCTTGCTACATTACTGACTCTGGATTTAGCTTGTCCCTCCTTGGACTTAGCAGGTTGAGTCTAAGCACTCTCTGAGTCTTCCTCAGCTCCTACTGGAAAAAGTTTTCCTTTAAATGTGCTCCAGAAATATCCAACTTTCCTTAAAGTTCCAGCATTAAACGCATTACTATGATGAAAGTTTACTCGAGCATCCACTAATCTCACCATGTATTTCTTAAATAGTAGTTTAGAAATAAACTGACCAAAAGGGTAGAAATTCATCCTGGCCTCACTTTGAAAGCAATAACTGAGATACCTTATCATGTATCTTGGAAAGTTTAACTTAATATCTCTTAACAGAAGAAACATTATATACATATTAGGGTACAAAATATTTTCCATTTCTTCCATTCTTAGAGCTATTCTAGTCTGAATAAATTTGACCAAAATCTTCTGATCAGGCTCCAAATCCTTGACAAACATCTTCTTTATTGTCTTAGTACCAAAAATAAAAGACATGATGTATTCAGATTTATGCACAGAATCTCCAATATTTTTCAAATTGAAATGAAGAACTCCCTCATGAGGGCAGTTAAGAATCTGACCAATCACTACTGATGATATTGAGAAATCCCTATCCTCTATCTTAGCCATCATACTGTCCTCGGTATCCCCCAGGCTAAACTGTACAGATTTGAAAAAGTATCTAAGTTCTAATTTATATAGAAATTCCATATTTTCACTATTGAACATCTGTTCAAGATTCTGAAATGATAGCGCTTACTTCAACAACATATTTGTCTGAAATAACTAGTCGAGATCGATTACCTTGCCCTGAAAAATTTTTCTTCCCTTGATGCATTGTCTCTTGGAATTTCTTTGCTCGGCTTCACTGGCTCTTTTAGTCCTTACCATTTCTGTGAGAATCTCTAAAGGTTTTAAGGTTAGGGTTTCAGAGGTTCAAAGGTTAGGGTTTAGGAGAGTAAGTGAGATTTTTGGATTTTGAAGGAGTTTCGATAGAAGTGAAATGGTTTAGAAGTCGAAAAGGCTCTAACAACCTTGATTCCCGTGTAATAAATAATCATTACATATATTTAAAACAAATAAAGTTTGAATATGGTGAAAGAAAAAAAATCTTAAACAATATAATTTTTTTATAAAATTAAATAAAAGTAAATAAAAATAAAAATTATTTAAAATTAAATAAACCTAGCTCCCCCTTAATAAAATAAAACCTTGCAATGAGAATTGGTTTAGTAAAAATATCTGCTAATTGAATTTCAGTATTTATAAATTCTAAAAATATATCCTTTTTAATAACCTGATCTCTTAAAAAATGAAGCCTTATATCAATGTGCTTAGTTCTAGAATGATTAATAGGATTTTTTGAAATATTAATTGCACTTGTATTATCACATAAAATAGGTGTATTATTAAAATTCAATCCAAAGTCCATAAGATTGTTTTTCATCCACAACTCTTGTGCATAGAAACTTCCAGTAGAAACATATTCTACCTCAGATGTTGACAGGGCAACTGAATGTTGTTTCTTACTAGACTGTGATACTAAGGACTTTCCTAAAAAGTGACATGCACCTGATGTGATTTTTCTATCTAACCTAAAACTTCCAATTTCAGCATCTGAATATGAAATCAAATTAAAATCAGATGTTTTAGGATAAAGAAGAGATTGAAAAACAGTTCCTTTTAAATATCTGAAAATTCTTTTAACAGCAGTCAGATGAAATTATTTAGGATTTGATTGAAATCTAGAACAAAGACATACTGAATACATTATATCTGGCCTACTAGCAGTAAGATATAACAAACTACCAATCATACCTCTATATAACTTTTTGTCAACTGATTTCCCAGTTTCATCCAAATCAAGTTTTATATTAGTACACATTGGAGTTGTAAATGACTTGCTGTTTTCAAGTCCAAATTTCTTAAGTAAATCAGTAATGTATTTGCTTTGATTTAAAACATTTCCGAAATCTTTTTGATAAATTTGAAGACCCAAAAAGAAATTTAATTCTCCCATCATACTCATTTCAAATTCTTCTTGCATTAATTTTGAAAATTCATGACAAAGAGTTTTATTAGTTGATCCAAAGATTACATCATCAACATAAATTCGAACCAATAAAACATTATTTTTCACAGTTTTCTTAAAGAGTGTTGGGTCTTCCATTCCAACAGTAAAGTAATTTTTCAAAAGAAAAGAACTTAATCTTTCATACCAAGCTCTAGGTGCTTGTTTAAGGCCATAAAGAGCATTAGTAAGTTTAAAAACAGAATCAGGTTTTTGAGAGTTCTCAAAACCAGGAGGTTGCTCAACATAAACTTCCTCCATTAAATAACCATTTAAAAAGGAAGATTTAACATCCATTTGAAATAATTTAAAATTCATATAAGATACATAAGCTAAAAAGATTCTTATGGTTTCTAACCTAGCTACAGGAGCAAAAGTATCATCATAATCTATTCCTTCTTCTTGATTGTATCCTTTAGCTACTAATCTTGTTTTATTTCTAGTTATTGTGCCTTGGTCATCTTGTTTATTTCTAAAGACCCATTTGGTTCCTATTACAGGATAATTCTTAGGTCTTTCCACTAATTACCAAACTTCATTTATTTTAAACTGGTTTAATTAATCTTGCATTTCTATTACCCAACTTTCATCATCTAAACCTTCTTCTATAGTCTTGGGTTTTTGTTGAGATAGGAAGGCAGAGAATTCCATTAGATTTCCTAAGTTTCTTCTAGTTTGAACACCATTTTATAGGTCACCTATTACAGTTTCTAAAGGGTTATTCTTTAGGGTTTTAGACTGTCTAGGTAATATATTTAAAGGTTCTTCAGTATCATGTTCCTCTGAACTGGACTGAATTTCTTTTATATTATTTTCAAAATCATTCTTTAAGTTCTCAAGTCTCATGTTATCATTAGAGTCAAGTTCATCCATTTGTTCTGTCCTTTTCTCAAAGGGATCAGATTCATCAAATTTTACATGAACTAATTCTTCAACAATCCTTGATTTCTTATTATAAACTCTATAAGCTTTGGAGGTAGTAGAATATCCTAAGAAAATACCTTCATTAGATTTTGGATCAAACTTACCAAGATTATCCTTGGTGTTTAAGATGTAAACCTTGTATCCAAAAACTTTAAAGTAATTTACTTTAGGTTTTCTGTTATTCCATAGTTCATAGGGTGTATTTTTTAAAATAGGTCTAATTAAAACTATATTAATTTTATAACAAGATGTATTCACAGCTTCTTCCTAGAAATATATAGGTAGGCTATATTCATTTAACATAGTTCTAGCCATTTCTTGAATTTTTCTATTTCTTCTTTCTACAATCCCATTCTGTTGAGGTGTTCTGGGTGCAGAAAAGGTATGTTTAATACCCATGTTTGAGCAAAAGGAATTAAATTCCAAATTCTCAAATTCTCCACCATGATCACTTCTCAATGAGATTATATTAAAACCTTTTTCATTTTGAACAGATTTACAGAAACTTTCAAATAAATTAAAAGCTTCATTTTTAAATTTCAAAAAGAAAATCCATGTAAATCTTGAATAGTCATCAACTAAAACATATACATATAATTTAACAGCTATGCTTGCTACTCTTGAGGGTCCAAACAAATCCATATGAATAAGTTCTAGAGGTTTAGATGTAGAAACCTTATTAACAGATTTGAAGGATGATTTGTGTTGCTTTCCAAGTTGACATGCATCAAAAAATCTGTCACTTTTAAATTTGAGACAAGGTAAATCAGAAACTAAATGTTTCTTAGATAACTTATGTAAAACATATACATTGCAATGTCCAAGTCTCCTATGCCAGATCCAAGATTCACTTACTTTAGTATTCAAGCAGTTTACTTGTTGTTTACACAAGGAATTTAAATCCAAAGTATAGACATTTTCAGTTCTTGGTGTTTTAAATTTAAACAGTTTATCTTTAGAAATAGTAAAAAAATTGTTAGTAAAATCAACAGTATATCCATCATCACAGAGTTGAGAGATACTTATCATATTGTGTTTTAGTCCTTGTACATAAAGAACTTTGTTGATTGAGACTATTTTTGGATCTCCAACAGTTCCAATGCCAATGATTTTTCCTTTGGAATTTTCACCAAATGTGACAAGTCCTCCTTCCTTTTGAGTGAGTGAAGAAAAATTCAATGAGTTTCCACTCATATGTCTTGAGCATCCACTGTCCATGTACCATATATCTTTTCTTCTCTGGTGGCCTGCTACCTGTAAAGACATTCAAACAAATTGCTTTGGTACCCATATTTTGTTGGGTCCAGGGGTATTAGCTAGCAATGATCTGGGCATCCATATTTGCTTTGTTCTTTTAAAATTAGCTGAATCATATAAGTCGTTTGAAACACATGCTTTCTTAATACCACAAATTTGAGGTTGTCTTAAGAAACAA
The DNA here is from genome assembly GCA_963277665.1 of Viscum album. NCBI lineage: Eukaryota > Viridiplantae > Streptophyta > Magnoliopsida > Santalales > Viscaceae > Viscum > Viscum album. The sequence goes on along the minus strand of OY728139.1, from coordinate 324,727,360 downwards.
TTTTTAGCTATATGTCCCTTTGTCCCACAAAAATTACAATTATCCTTTTTAGAGCTTGGAAAAAAATAATTTTTATATAGATTAATTTTTTCTCCTTTACTGCCAATTCCAAATCTCTCCTTTTTAATGACAGTTTTCCAAGAATTTCATTTAATGAATTTTCTCCTTTTGTAAAAACCAATGCAGCCTGTTTGTAAGATTATACTTCATCCTGCAGTGTTTTTATTCTTGATTCGTATTCAATATAGTTAGTTTTAATCGAATTGTATTTATCAGTTAATTGCTTATGTTGTTTCAGCATTGTATCTCTTTCATCTGAAACAGATTTATGTATGTTTTTTAGTGACTTATGTTTTTTAAATAGTGAATCATATCTTTCTTCAAGCATATTGCAGTAGGCTACAAGTTTTTCATTTGTGTAGCTTCATTCTGAATTTGATTCAGAGGAGTAATATGAGTGTACCTCATCGGTTTCAGCTATAAAACACATGTTTTCTTTTAGATTGAATTCTTCTTTCTCTGAGCTTGATTCAAGAGAGCTACTGGAGTCTTCAGATACACTCCAAGTGGCTTTCATAGCTTTCTTGTCTTTCTGCTCATAGTCATTTCTTTTGAAGAATTTTTTCTTCTTTACATCCTTCAATTGTGGTCAATCTAGTCTGATATGCCCCATATTTTTTCATTCATAACATCTTACTTCCTTATTATCTCCCTTAAAGGATTTTTTGAAGCCTCTTTTCTTGCTGTAGAACTTTCAAAATTTCCTGGATAGCTGAGCCAGTTCTTCATATGAGTTTGATGAGTCAGATCTTTTTGATTTAGCTTTGAATTCTCGGTTCTTCATCTTTATATTCTTTTGTTGTGAAGTTACCTTCAAGGAAGTATCTTCTCTTTTGATAAGAAGTTTATGTTCATTAGCCTTATCTTGAATTTCAGCTTCATACATCTTAGTGTACCAATAAACTCTCTCATGGTTAGATCTTTGACAGGAGTTGATTGTCTGATTGCAGTAGAGATACCATTCCATCGAGTAGGAAGTACCCTTAGTATTTTTAATGCTTGATCATCCTGCTTGATAGGTTCTCCTAGAGCTGTTATATTATTGACAATCTCTATCAATCTCCCATTCATTTGGGTAATTCTTTCACCTTCGAACATTATGAAAGTATCAAATTTTAGTTTTGCAGTTTCATATCTCATTTGCCTCACATTATCTGTTCCTTCATATGCCACAACTATTGTTTTCCACATCTCATATGTTGTTGGACACTGAGATACTATGTTAAATTCATCTGGTCCTAGACTGCAGATAATTGCATTCATATCCTTTGAGTTCATATCGTACTCTGCCTCTGTAGCAGTACTTCATGTCTCAGTATTTTCATGAATTTCATAAGGAGTCATAATCTTTGAATAGACTTTATATCCGAGGTTTTTTAGATATATTATCATGCGTGATTTCCAACAACCATAATTATATCCTTTAAAATATGGTGCTCTGACCATTGACATCCCTTCTCTTGTATCAGTCATGATGCTCTGTTGTATAGTATTTAAATGCTTCTAGCTTGCTAAGACTCTATCAGAAGCTCTGTCTCTGATACTAATTGTTGGATCTGAATCTACAGATTATACACAAGAGGGGGGTGAATTGTATCTTTTGCAATTTTTCGGTAACACTTTGATTGAACGAGTTCTATCCTTTATGCTTTATCAGATTTGATCATGCAGCGGAAATAAATAAAAGCAGAACACAAATATGTATAGTGGTTTGGGGAACAAAAGGCCCCTAGTCCACTCCACCAACGCTCAACTCCACAGGCTTGGTGATTTTCACTATCTGGTCCTCTTTTCCACAGACCGGTTCACAACTGAGTACAGGCAGTTGACACCTTTACAACCCAAGGAAAAACAAAGCCTTCTGGTTCAAACACGAACCTACACAGCTTAAAACAAGAAGCTGGTTACTCAAGAATAAAAAGAATTTCAGAAAGAAGTTCTCCAGTTGATCTTCACAATTGCAACAGAATGCAATTTGCAGCAGATGGATCGAAGTCTCTAGAAATATTGATCTTCAAGTTGAAGCAGTTCTGAGTCGATCCGGTTGCAGTAGATATAGAGATATAGTGCACAACTTCAACAGTAGTATATCTACAGTAGATATTCGATGTAGAACAGGTGAATATTTTATCGAGTCCTTTATTCTTAAAAGAACAGAGCTTTGATGCTCTTTTTGAATCAGCAGATTAATCGTGAATTTCTACAGTCTCTGTTTTCCACCTTTTTAATAAAAGATCGATCAACATAAACTATCATACCTGGAGTTTTAGAGAGAACATATATAATAAAGCTGAGTAAATATCCTGCACATTTAGATCCATAAAAGTTGCCTTCTGATTCACAATATTCAAAAATTTGAATTTACAGAGAAGTCGTCACTTCCCTTAAGACTCGGCATAAAAATATCCTTTTAATTCCATCTTAAATCCATTAATAAAACAGATTTGAATCAGTCAAAGTCGTACTTTAAAAATGACTTTAAATTTGGCTTGAAATCCGCCCGATAATCAGCTTGCTAATCGCTGTATAAAAATATCGTATGTCAAAATTTCCAACGCCAAACGTAAGGTTGATGACATGGCCTCCAAACATAGGGTTGATAACATAGTCTTCAAACGTAAGGTTGATAACGTAGGGTTGAACAAAAACATAGGGTTGATCACAAATGTAGGGTTGATCATCCATACTTTTTCTTCAACACTCAAACGTACGGTAAAAGATCCATACTTTTAGTTGATCCATACTTTTCAAGAACGTATGGTTGTTTACAAAAGTAAAGTTGATGAACCATACTTTTGAGAAACAAACGTAACGTTTAGAATTTACGTACAGTTCTTTTTCCATACTTTGCTGATAACCAAAATGTAAGGTTCCTTCCTAACGTAAGATCTCCTTCCATACTTTGCTGATAACCAAAACGTAAGGTTCCTTCCTAATGTAAGGTTCTCCTTCCATACTTTGCTGAAAACGTATGGTTGTTTAACCATACTTTTCTCTTATCTCAAAAAGTATACACACTTTTCATCCTCACGCTACATTTATCCATGTAGGGTATGAACAGTGATTCCAGAACGTGCTAAAGCAGATTCCGTGCTATATTTATCCACTTAAGGTATGAACAGTGATTCCAGAATGCGCTAAATCAGATTCCGCACTAAGTAATAAATTCTCGTTATTTCAATAGTAAAATTAATTAATAAATTCATGCAAAATACTAAATAAAATCATTAGAAAATAACTAAGGGTATTTGTGAGCATCAAAATTATCATAAAGAGACAAAGTATTATTTTCAATAAACTCCCCTTTTAAATATCATTAATATGTATTGTTGAAAATAATACTTTGCTCAACACCAGGGTGCATGGTTGGCGCATCATTAGTTCTAACCATGGGGATCAAACCATGAAAACCTTTTATATAGGCACATAGTTTATTTTAACCATGTAGAGGGCCCACAATAATATGTGAGACATGGTTCAAAGGCACCGAGGGAGTCACATAGTTGGAACACTATTTGTATAACCATATGCTACAACCATGAGAGGGGGTGTCCCTTTAAAAAATGACACCGCGTGAGTGGATCACGGTTAGCCAAATCGAGAGGCTCTTTAAAGGGGATGGAAATGACTATTTTCCCCTGCCTCATTTATCACTTACTTCTCCTTTCTTCTCCCTCTATTCCCACACACAACAGCTAATTAAGAGCTCCTCCTTCCTCCCACCTAGGTTTTGAGATATCTCCCCCATTCAAACTTGGAATCAATCAATCTTGGTCACTTTGTATCACCCTTAGTTAGTCTATGATTCCTCTTACTTATTTTCTCTGTTTATATTTTTATGTCAGATGATATTTCTATGTGAGCTCATATGCCTAATTTTTAAGGTGTTTTCCCATTTATTTGATTTCTATCATTCTAGCCTAAATCAAAGACTGCTAATGGATGAGTAAATCTTCCTTGGTATAAGTTAGGTGGTCTAAAATTCTTTACCTTTAAGTTTAACAATTTATAAAATGAACCATTATGCTGGATGCTATATATTCTGTGCATTGATTCTAAAATGTGAAATAACTTAAATAAAATCCTTAAATCATAACCTTGATGTTCCTTAGACCCCTTACATTGTTGGAGGTTGACGACCTTAACCCAAACCACCTCTTAAGGCGAGTTTGAATTATATTCAAATTTATACCATCCTTTCCTTGTGATTAAACCACTTCTAAGGTGTGTTCTTTAAAGGTGTAAACAAACTTATAATTGATTTCACGATAAAACCTCCTTCTAAGGAGGGATTGGGTTATTAATTGAGATGATGAGAAAGAAAATGAATTAATGGAAATTATTTAATGAAATGTATCATGACGAGTTATGTTGAGGCATTAGTGCTTCCCATGGAATTATTTTTTGCTTATAAATGAAATAGTCTAATTGTATAGTTTCAATTGATAATGTAATGGATTTTATTCCTTATACCTGACTTATATTATGGCACAAATGTTCTCGTGGCATGTATTTACATGTTAAATGTAACATGAAAATGAAAGCACACTGTGCCTTGAGTCATACATGAGTTCCTATTTATGAAATACCTTGGTTATGGGATCATAGGGAAAGTGGGATTACTTTATATTGGATCATTTTTGAGAGACCTTGGTTAGGGTTATTAGATAGGATTTTTTACACCCCTTTGGTCTAGGATGTTGGACATGTAATTTCAGATCATTTTGGGTTATTGGACATGATGTTTTATACCCTTTGATTAGGATGTTGGACATAGAATTTCACATAATTTTGGGTTGTTGTAAATGATGTGAAATTCCCCTTGATTTGGATGTTGGACATGAAGCTTCACATCATTGATTCGGATTATCGGGCATGCATCTTCTTATCCCCTGTTCATATGTTTTGGATTATACCCCTTTATAAAGTATGATACCCTTATAATATTATCATTATATGGATTCCTTGTTCTTACACCTTAGGTCCTCACTAATGCATGTATATATTTTCATACATATGTTTACATATATGAATATATATACATGATGGCACATGTTTAGAGACACTTCATCTTAGGATGAAGCAGGTATGGTTGGCCAGATATCTTTTGAGGAACTTGAGCCTGACTTCATTACATTTGTTATTTACTACTTTGTTTATTTTACTTGCACACAACTTTATTTTATAATCACATAATAAATTGGACTAGAAACCATTTGTGATGTCCTATTGATTTTATCTCACACATTTATCGGGATATCGTTTAGTGCCCAAAAAGAAAATTGGATTCTAGGTTAGGAATTGGAATGTGCTCTGTGCTATTTTTCATTATGGACTAGGACTAGACATGGGATCTTGCGAGTTGTAGCTAATCATGTACTCAAACTTCCTTCTATAGTTGGAGTCTTTTATTTATTTATTCCTTTTGTTAGTATATCCCTATTTATTTTATTACCTACAGTATGTTATCTTCTTGTATTATGATTAGCATGTTCATGCATTGATGTTTATTTGGAACTGGCCAGGTTATATGTTATTATTACTATCATTTGTCATTATCTTCTATTATTTATATTATTAATCATTTTACTATACTATTTTTTACTAATCTATAGGGTATAGTCTTCCCATTGTACCTCTATTAAACCCTTACTGCTAGTCAGCATGCTTTAGCATATGGGGATGTGCGCTTGAGGTCTTTTCACCAACCATCTCAGGGAATATTTTATAGTGTCTCCCAGGTCGGGACATGACAATTTGGGTTGTAAATATCTAGGAAACTCAAATAATAAGAATACCATTAGAATGGATTTGAGTTTATCTATATGATGGATTTGGTAAAGGATTTTATACTTACCTATCCAAGAATCATATATGATATGATTGGCTTGATGGACTACCTAAATAGCTAAGAAATGAAGGGAATGAAAAATAAAACTCATCACTTAGTGAAATATAGATATCTTCTGACTAATTTATATGATGTATTTAAAATGATTCATCATTTTAGTAAGAGTATATTTAATAAAATTCCCTATTAAATGATTATAAAATATAATAAACATCTTATGAAAACTTATATTATAAATTTAATAGCATCATCATCAAACTTGCCTTTGAGATTAATTTTATAAAAGTATAAGATTAATAAAAATGACTCCCTATACTCATACAAGAATTTAATAATCATTCTTAAGAAAGAAGGAAAATTCTTTATGTTAAATCAACTCCTTCTTGACCAGCCGACTAGTGATGCTATTCAATAAAAAATTTAAATGTTTAAAATAATAATACAAAGGATTATAATGATGTATATACTCTCATTATTATATCCATGGTGTCTAAGCTACAAAAAACAACATGATAATATAGATCTTTTCAAGATTATAGATAACTTAAAAAGGATTTATCAAGAACAAGAAAGACATTAGAGGTGTGTTATTTTAAAGGCACTGTTTAGATTCAAGATGACCGATGGTACTTTAGTATCCATTAATATACTCAATATTATTGGGAATGTAAATGAATTGGAGAGTCTGGGGTTTCCTTTATGTCTTGATCTATCCATAGAATTCATTACACAATCATTATTGGAAAGGTTTTGAAATTTATTTATAAACTATAATATGAATGAGTTTAATAAAAGTTTACTTAATCTTCTTGGTATGTTTAGGATAACTAAGTATGATATGACATTTGAAATATATATAACTTAAACCCTTATACATATGGTCTATGTTGACTATATCATATGTGATGATAGGATATATCCTACGGTATTATTTCTTTACATGAAACATGCTGCTTGGATATATTATCCCTTATTATATAGGGATATTGTAAGGCTCAACTCTTCCTTGGAATGGTAGTGGAACATTAATAGTTAACATTTTGATTATTTTATACTAATATTTATCATTAATAATACATTTCATGAAGATAAAATGATTGGGAGAATATGTACTGGCTGAAAGTTACTAGTAAGTAGCCGCATGCCATTCTATTTACTCGTATGTTACAAATGTATGAGTAAATGCATGGGGTTTGGGGGAATCCATGAAAATAATATATAAGAAGATAAATGAAAGTGATATTGAGTTCTGAGTGATGAGGTTATCCAACTAATTCCCTCGATCCCTCTCTTCCTTCTTCCTTTACCATATGATATATTAATATATCATGAGAGGATGGAGACTCCTGCCCAAGAGTTGGGTGATTCAATCCAACCCGTGGACACACCACAGAGGGAGGATTAATTTTATTGTTACTTAGTGATATTTATCAACTAAAGATGCTAAAGAATAAAGATCAGTGGTAATGGAATCTATAATGTAATGTATGTATGAAAAAAATTTCTTCATTTTATATATAGTGTGGTTTTGTGTTTTTTATGAATGGTGTTCTTGGTTGATGGTTTCTTATTTCTTCTACCACTTAGATTAAGTGTTAATAAATTCTTAGAAACCTAAAAATGGTATTAGAACTATGTAATGTAATTTTATTCTTGAAATCATATTTTAAAATAAAGTAATAACATGAATTTTTCATGTTTTAGGAAAAACATATCACTATATTATCTTAATAGATCCAGTTCATGTCATTAAATAAGACCGAGAGTTTCATGATTTGGCATCATGAAATTATGATAAGAACTTAATTATTTTTACCTATGCCTATAACATAACACACATAATAACAACTTATCATTAATGTCACATAAGTAATGCACACTGATATTAATAATATGTAGCATATTATCATAATTCATGGTCTCCAGGTGCATGAGATGTTCTGGGTTATTTTGGCATGGGTGCTAGTTGTAAATCATGAATGTGTGCTCACTAACCTTACCCAGGGCACTACATTGTAGTTTAATCTAACTTGGGATATAATGGATTAATCTCTATTTATCTATTACACTGTGTGAGTTAATCCTATGTAGATTCATGGCGCGATGGTCTAAACTTATGCAATAATGATATCCAGTGATGCAGAGTTATTCCTATATGGGTCCTTGCACATGGTGTTAATCCTATATAGGCTATGATATCATAATATAGTGACACTCATGTAAGATATAACACCCACATAATGGAGATATATCTATTATAACATACAATAGATAACTTCACTATTTATTGTTGGATACAAAATGGGTATAAAAAATAATTTTTTTTGTTTTTCTATAATTTCAATTATAAATTACGTAAAATAATTTATAAAATGTTTATAAATTATAGGAAAATATTTTTTGGGATATTTATTTAATTTATAAAGGGGTTTATAAATTAATTACTAAATGTTTATAATTAATTAAATGTTTATGAAATATTTACTAAGTAAATATTCCATAATATTAATAATTAATATTGAAAAATAAATTTTAAAATTACATGAAATGACTTATAATTTAGATAAAAATTATCTATATGATAATTATAAGTATAATCTATAAAGTGTTTATAAATTAAAAAATAAAGGCAAAATATACAAGGTTATATATTTAAATCACAAATCAATCATAATTGTTGATTTTAATTATTTAAATTAAAAAAAGTACTTGAGAAAATAATTTAAACCATATCAAAAATAGTTTTGATAATTTTTTTGATCAAGGTTTAAATTATATTAAATATACAATATTTTTATTATGTAAATTATTTACATAATATAATTGAAATATAAAATGTTTATATTTCATATAACATCATATGTTTAAAGTAAATTCTATATAATGAATAATAAAAAGGAGTCCATATTAAAAATATAAATATAAAGTGTTTATATTTATTTTTATGGAATGTACATAATCTTTATAATTATCTTTATTTATGAATTGTTCATAAATGGTTTATCTCATGTTTAAATATATGAATTGTTGATTTATTTGGTTTATTATTGGAATTATTCATAATTATAATATATTTATATTATAAATTGATGCATGAATTAGTTTAAAGTGTTAAACTACTTCTAAATTTCTATATATGCATATAAGGATTTACATGCTAGGTATGATAAATGATTTCATTTCCTCATACCTTAACTATGGTTTGTTCATGAGTTATGTAAAGTGTTACACATCAATATAATTTGATAATATTGATTTAGTGGAAGAAATAGTATTACAAACTAAATAATTATAAGCATGAATACATAAAGGGAATACATAAGATATTATAGCAGGTGTGGGAGACCTAGATTTGGAACCTGACAATGGTGTTTCTTAGATTTCTAGACGTCTTTTTTGATTCCAATAATGAATTATTTTAACCCGGAGTGGGAATTCGCTTTCAAAGTTGATCATAACCTATTTAAGAAAATGATCACTGCTTCGGATCCTCATGAACCTTCGATCTTGAGAAAGAAGGGTTTATATTTTGCAGAGGAGCTTACCGGTTCTTCTAATCCTGTAAGGGTGGAATCATCGAGGTCTTCCAATGTCATAAGACTTGAGAATGGAGGTTTCTCAGTCATGGATGATCTGAAGGCCTTGTAGAAGCGTATTAATCTTTGTAGATTCTTGATCTTGGGCCGAGTCATTTACTCTAAGGGGGATAGGCCTTGGTCCTTTGCTGATCTCAAGAACATGATTTCTCATTACTGGGGTAACCGATATTGGAGGCTAATTCCGATTGGGAGATGATATTTCCATATAATTCTCCACTCTAAATATTCCATGAATGCGGCATGGAACTTTGGTAACCTCCAACTCAAACCTTGAATTATTAGGATTTCTGAATGGAATGCCAATTTTAATCCATTAAACCTCAATTTGTCCAATTCTCAATTATGGGTGAGGCTGCATGGTTTGAATTGGGTTTGTTGGCATCCAAAGATTCTGAATGACATTGCCTCATGCCTTGGTACCCCAGTCAAATTGGATCAGAAGACCATGGATGGTGAGTTGGGTTTCTATGCTTTAATGCTAGTGGATGTCAACTTGGAAAGAAAAAGGCCTGCTAGCATTTACTTTCAAGCTAATGGTAGCACAACTAAAGTGAAAGTGGAGTATGAAAATGTTCCTCATTTTTGTGATGTTTGAAAGATAGTGAGGCATTCTGTTACTAACTGCAGGGTGCTCCAAAATAAGGTCAATGATGATTCTAAGGCCTCAGATCGGACTGAGGTCAATAGGAATATAAAAAGCAAGAAGGTTCTCGTTGAAATCAAAGGCACCACCAGAAAACAAATTGTCCCACCTGTAATGGTTCAAAATCAATATGTGGCTCCTATACTGCCACAAGTTGGGCCCTCCAAAATGGTGAAACTCTCATGGGATGATATGGTGGAGGTAGAAGATAAAGAGAATGTGGATTTTCCTTTCTCCCCTTCCAGGTTTCTTTCCCCAAAGGATCAAATCCTGTTATCTGACATTTCAAATGATTTATTCAATATGGTTTTTAATATTTATAAAGAAATGGAGGAAACTCTCACGCTTCAGGAGATTTCTTCTGATATCATTGAATTAGTTAGAATCATGCAGGAAGAGATGAATCCTCCTAATATCAATGTTCCTTCCACCGGGGCTAATTTACTCCCACTTTCTGATGATGTTGTCATTGCTAATGACACAGACCGTCAAAGTATTCCAGACATTTCAATCACTGCTGCAACATCTATCACTCTCCCTGTTAGTTCCTCAAGTCCTATGTTGAACAAGGATCCCTGCAATCTAGTCTATACTAGATATGGATTATCTAAACCTAAGAGCTCCCTGCTAGTCAACAAGTCTGCTGTTGTCCTCATTCAAGCCGAAATTGAAGCAGAAATGTCTGATGCATCTCCTACCATTTTTTTAATCACACAGTGATGAAGCATCCCTGCAACACTGTTGGTATAGAAGTTGGATCACCTTCACCTGGGGGCTCTCTACTAGTCAATAAGGCTGATAATAGTGTCATTCAGGCCATAGTTAGAACTAACTCAGTTACAAGCAGTGAAGATGGTATGACCAGTGAGATGCCTATTAAAACAGAAAAGGAAAAGTCTAGCGATGACATCAGTGATCTCATTCAGGATGCTCTCAACCCAAAAAAGAAACCTGGAAGACCTCCCAAAACTGGAAAACTAAATGTTTCTGGATCCAAAAAAGGGTGAACTAAGCCCAGAATCAAGTTCAAATGAAGATTTTATACTATAATTGCAAGGGGCTGGCCAACCTTGACACTATTATCACTATTGAAAAAATGACCTATACCCACGGTTCAAAACCGTGGGTATAGCCCCCAAAACCGTGGGTATAGCCTATACCCACGGTTTTGGGAACCGTGGGATGGAACGACATCAGTATAGGGGTCTTGACCTATACCCACGGTTTTGTAGAACCATGGGTATAGGTGTTTCACACACCAAAACGCTGGTGTACAGCGTGGAAGGGAACTAACCCCACGGTTTGCAAACCATGGTAAATTTAAAATTTTCAAAATCGCGGGTAGTGGGAATTGAACCCACGCCATACGCAGGACTCAGCGCCGCAACACAACACAAGACCAACCGAGCTGACGTATTTTCATGTATATTATGATAGTTTTATTATAATATATTAATACCTATGCTGTTATCTTAAAAAAACGCGACCCGTGGGTTTTGAACGCGCGACCTGGAGGGACGGAGTTGAGCGGCAAACCAACTATGCTACGCGGATTTTGTTTATATAATCATAAGATTTTATAATTATATTATTATTGTCAGAATATTTGAAAAATTTCCGCTGACGAGATTCGAACACCACACTTCAGAGAACCAAACGGAGAACTAAACCAACAAAGCTACCAAATTTATATTAATAAATATTGGTATCTGTATAATTATATTATTTAAGACATTGTTACCACGTAAAATTTATTTCATCCCGCCCAATTTTTTCCCCATTTCCCCCCCGCCATAACGCGGGAAATCTATACCCACGGTTTTTAAAAGCCGTGGGTATAGGTCTTCAAAAAAAAACCTATTCCCATGGTTTTGAAAAAACCATGGGTATAGGTCTTCAAAAAAACCTATGCCCACGGTTTTGTCAAAAACCGTGGGTATAGGTTTCCATACTATCTTATACCCACGGTTCTGGAAAACCGTGGGTATAGGGGGGACCTATACCCATGGTTTTTCACAAAACCATGGGTATAAGCCCAATTTCCAGTAGTTTAGGTCTCTTAGGAACTTCATTCAGCTTCATAGGCCTCTTATCTTTGGAATCTCTGAACCTAAAAGGGTCTTCTCTTCAAAAATTGAAAATCTGGAAAATCTGGGTTTTCATTTGGTTAACTCTAACAATTATCTTTCATAGGTGAAAAGATTATGGTTTATGGAACATAATTCCAAATTATATATCTCTTTGGTTTCTTGTAGCAAACAGAAGGTCACTTGTTCTTTCAGGTACTTGATCTCTCATTATTTTTTCTCCTTCGTACATGCCCATAATAATTATCAGGATCATAGAAGTTTATGGTTGGATTTGAAGGATCTCAATTCTTTTATTTTTGGTTCCTAGTTAGTCATTAGATATTTTAATGCCATCATGAATCCAAATAATAATACGGGGACATTTTTAATGCTATTTCATCCAGAGAGTTCAAAGTTTTAATTGATCTTAATGGATTGATTGAGATTAACTTGGTCGGAGCCAAATACACTAGGTATAAAAAATTCTTGAACATGTTTGTGGCCAGTAGAATTGACAGGGCATTTGTCAATGAAGACTGCCTTGATTCTTGGGGTTTTATTTCTTGCACAAACTTATCTAAAATCAATTCGTATCATCACTCTATATTTTTTGACTTGATGGCTAAAGATCCTAGGCCTCCCTTGCCTTTTAGGTTCAACAAGGCATAGAGTTTTCACCCAGAATGTAAACACATTGTTGAGCAGATTTGGAACTCTATAGATTGCAGGAAGGATGATTTTTCTTGTGTCATTAATCTGAAGCTTCTTAGAAGGGATCTCAAAACTTGGAGCGAGGACCGATTTATCTCTCTTGATTCGGAAATCTCCTCTCTTGAAACTTATATCCAGAATTTTCCAGAGCAAATCACCCTGAATAATTTCTCTAATGGTGTTCGAGGGGAATTTTAAAGTGTTTCCAATTTGAACAATCTTTTGAATCTCAAGGAAGCTTTAAAAAGGGATATTTTTAGAGCCAAATGGTTAAAGTATGGTGATAGAAACTCCAATTTCTTTAATTCAGTTTAGAAAATTAGAAAGGTCTCTATACCTTTATCCTTGATTAAAAATGGGGATCAGATTATTGACAATCAGGAGGATCTCTCAAATCATGTGATTACTTATTTCAAGGACCTTTTCAATGGACCTTCCCTTCCTATGGATCCTTTGGAGGGTATCATTCCCAGAATTGTAAATAATGATGACAACACCAATATCACCTCTATACCTTGAATCTTGAGATATAAGAGGCTGTCTTCAGCCTTAAATATGAAAGTTCTCCAGGCCCGAATAGATTTGGTAATCTTTTTTTTCAAACCTATTGAGATATAATTAAAAATGATGCCTGCAGGCTTGTTATTAATTTTTTTTCAAGGAAGGTGTTCTTCCTCATGGCTTGAATGCTCAGTTCACAGCTTTGATTCCTAATGTGGAAAATTCCAATGAAATTCATCTCTTCAGGCCAGTTTCTTTGGTAAACACTATTTACAAAATCATTTGTAAAATTCTAGTTACAAAGCTATCTATAATTGCAAGAAAAACTGTTTCTCCAAACCAGTTTGGTTTTATTAAAGGAAGGCCCATCCAGGATTTTCTCATTACTGCTTCAAAATGTGTGAGTATTTTAAGGAAATCCACCAGGGGTGGGAATACTGCTCTCAAGATTGATGTCGGGAAATCTTTTGACACAATGAACTGGAGATTAATTTTCAAGGTTCTTGAGATGTTTGGTTTTAATGGTACCTTTATTAATTGGATCAAAACTATTCTTAGTTCTTCTCACATCTCCATCCTAGTTATTGGGTCTCTAGAGGGATTCTTTGATTGTTCTAGAGGGGTCAGACAGGGTGACCCTCTTTCTGCCATTTTCTTCTCCATTGAAAAGGATTATCTTAGCAGACTTCTATCCATCATGGAAGGTAATGGAAAAATGAAGGCTATTAGTGCAGGTAGAGGACTTACTGCCCCTACTCACTTGTTGTATGATGATTATATTATCCTTTTCACCCTAGGTGATAAGAGGAATATTAGAAATATCAAACATGACCTTTCTCATTATTCATCTATCTCGGGTCAAGAGATAAGTTGGGGAAAATATTTTGTTTACTTTGACAGGAATATTCATATTCCTAGGAAGAGTGAAATTGTTAAAGAGTTAGGAATTCATGAGGGGAACCTTCCTTTAAACTACTTGGGGGTTCCTTTATTTTGGTGGAGGCCTAAAGCTTGTTATTTTGCAGATATCCTTAGTAAGGTCAGAAGGTAGTTGGCTACATGGAAGGGGAAAGCTCTCTCTATGGTTGGAAGAGTTTTTCTGGTAAAATCTATAATTTTCTCCAAGTTTGTTTATTCATTTATGTTTTATAATTGGCATATATCTCTAATTAGGAATATCAATGTTTCTCTTAAGAATCTCATTTTGAGTGGTAACATCCTTGAAAGGAAACTGGCTACGGTTCTGTGGAATACCTGCTACAAGCCGTATGACACGGGGGGTTTGGGGATCAAAAATATTCATCTCTTTAACGATTCTGTGCAAGCTTGTTTTATGTGGAGACTTTTAAATAGTAATTCTGAGGCTCTTTCTTTCCTTCGGAGTAAATTTATGAATAGGTTAAAGATTTGTTATTTTAACCATCTTGATTCCTCTATTTGTCCTGCATTCAAATCTATCTTTGTCTCAATTGATTCTCACTCATGGTGGTTAGTCTCCAAGGATTCATCTCTTGAATTTTGGAAAGCCAATTGGACTGGTACTCCTCTTGCTGATTTGATTGCAGGTGATGATTCTATCTTGGATTTGGATATTTCTATCAAGGATCAGCTTGGTGTCATGGAGGGACTTCCAAGCCAAATTTTCAATATTGTTAGAAATTACTGCTTCTTTAACAGGGAGGATTTTTGGGATTTCCAGCCTTCTAATAATGGTATCCTTTCCTTCAAGTTGTTTTGTAGGTTTTATTTACATTATGACTCATATTCCCATTGGATGGAGGGGTTGTACATGAATTATATCAGAACCTCCAGATCCATATTGGCTTGGAGATTTTCTCATCATAAAATCCCTACAGAGTGTTATCTTTAGTCTTGTGGAATATCTCTTTACTCCATATGTGTTCTTTGACACCAACATAGGGAGGATTCAGATCATCTTTTCCTCAGATGTGTTGCTTCTTATTCAATGTGGAAAGCCATTGGAGATCTGTTTGAAGTCTCTCTGACGTAGATGATCTTCATCTGTGACTTCATGTAGAGATTGGGGTCCCTTTACTTGTGCAATCAGTTGCTTGATATCTTTATGATCGCCACTTTATATCTGTTTAATTATATCTGGAATGCTTGAAACTAGGCTCTTTATGCTGGTGTGTCTTTCTCAGCTCAAACTTCTCTATCTCAGATTCTCGTTGCTGTTCGTGAGGCCTCCACCCCGAAAAAGAATTTTTGTTCTAATTCAATTCATGATCTTACAGTTTTATCACAAATTGGAATCATTGGTGTTTTCTGACCACCATATGGTACATTGGAAGTGTTTTGGCTATATCCCCTTTTCAGTTGGATTAAATCCAATTGCGATGGATCTTCTTGTGGTAATCATGGTCCCTCCAGATATAGATCCATCTTCAAATATCATTGAGGCAATGTTCTTGGATTTTTACATGGTCCTTGTGGCTTCACCTCCTCTATTGAGGCTAAGATTCTTTTCATTATTGTTGTGGTGGAGAAGGTAAAGAGACATGGGTGGAATTACATCTAGCTTGAAAGTGATTCTACTACTATTATTTCTACTATTAGGTTGGGATCTTCTCATTTATCTTGGGAGCTCACTAATAATTGGGTCAATATCCTGGACTCTCTTATTTCTATGAATCATATCATCACTCATACCTATGGAGAATATAATTTGGTGGTAGATGGCCTTGTAAACAAGGGGGTCAGTGGATTTAATTTCTTATGGCATGACCAACTTCCTGATGAGTTTTTATCTCTTCTTAAGAGGGATTGTGACAAGACTCCCATTTTTATACTTGTTTAAGTTTGTTCTTTTTATTCAATAAAGGAGCCTTGCTCTTCCTGGAAAGGTCTCATCTCTTTTAAAAATTATTGTGATATTAAACCCCTTTAAAAAATACTAAGTGTTAGATTTCTTCTAAAGTGAATAATTTTTACAACCTAAATCATCCAATTCAGTAGGTTATGTCATTACTAGGTGCTGCTAGATTATATTGTGTAAATAAAACAAGTAATTAGTGACCCTAATAGGATTAGTTTCTTGAAATTAGTGTTTTATTTGGGTTAAACATAGTTGGGAGACCCTAATAGGATTAAGTCACTAGAGGAATAATGTTGATCTTATCCATATGATGGTTTGGAAAAAGTGTTGTCTCATCAACTATCCAAGACTCATATATGTTATGTTTGAGATTATTTCCTTCCTAAATAACTAAGTGATGAGATAAATTCTATAATAGACTCATTTATTAGTGAGATTTGGATCTTTTCCCACTAATGGATATGATGTGATTCTAAAGGGATCATCATTTTAATGGGATCAACTTTAATAAAAGTTCATATTAAATGTATATAAATCATGATACTCATATGATAAAAGTTTTTATTGTAGATAAATGACATCATCATCATAAAAATTATCTATGATTTTAATCCTAGAAATGAAGATGATTAATATAAGTATTTTTTTTGGATTTAATGAAACTTAAGAACTATTCTTAAGAAGAATATTCTATATATTAAGGAAAACATCTTCCGGATTAACCCACTATTAAAGTCTCTAAACAAGTAAATATATTCTTATGAGAATCAGAGAATGATTCACCTAATGTTTCAAATGTATTAGATTCAAATTAGAAAAATTTATTTTAGTCTTCACTTATATATTCTACATTATTGGATATGTAAATGTCTTGTAGAGACCATAGGTTTCCTTAAGGATTGTTTTGACTATGGTAATCATTTTGTTGTTAAAAATGGAAATGTTTTGAAAATATGAATGAGTTCAAGAAAAGTTTAATCAGTTTTCTCAAAGTGTTGAGGATTGATGAACTAAGAATGATGTATTCAGGTTTTGATTCCATATTGAAAGTAAAAATGGTAAAAAGTTCAAACTAAAAGAAGAAAAATTAGTTAATAAGTTCAAAAATGTTTCATCAAATATATCAGTTCATTGAAACATAGAGTTATCCGAAAGGTATGATAATGTTAAATTGGATGGAATTTTCTAAAGTACCATGAGTTTTGGAAACTCCAAGTACTGACCATGTCATGTACCAATGTTATAAAAATGGATCTTTGTAAAATATGTGTACAATTATCCAATTTATCTTATATTATAATAGAAGTTTTTTATTAATAAGGATTTATTCTGAACAATATGAGATGGTGGATTTAATACAAAAAATTTGTGATTTTTCAGATTATATAACATTTTTTTTGAGAATAAGATGAGGATACAATTGTTTCATCTTGAATAGAATATTTTATCAAGTTTTTTATTAAAAATACAAGGAATTGAGATTCCACCACCATAAGTGGCATATTTTAAAATATAATTTCTTTTTTTATTATAATTACTCCAAATACATAGAATACCATATGAGTTATGAATGCAATAGTTTATTTATTAAATATTTCTACTAAATAAAATATGTGTTATTTTCTAAACAAAAAGAAGTTTTTGTATCTTAAAATGATATTTTAAATAGAATATAGTGTCTAAGAGGCTAGTGGGATTATATTTGGACTTTGATAGTTTCAAAGTTAACAAATAAAGGATTAGGCTAGTCGAAATACAAATTAAATGTCACTTTATCCTAAAGGAGTTTAGGATGCATTGGTTGTGTAATAATGTAAATAGTCACATTAGTTACCAATATATTTCAAGGAAAAGTTTGATAAAATAAGATTCAATGATGATGATTATGAACTTCAAAATAATTCTAAATAGACAACATAAGTTATTAACATCGTAAAATTTAATGTTGTGAAGTTAAAGAGTTTGAATACTTTTTTCAAGGATTTGAACATTATAAATATAATTCCTAAGTCTCACCATTATTCATACTAGATTTATTTATATATATTACCCAATAAAAGTTTTAATGAAAGGGTTTTATCAGATAGTCACATAGATATGTGGCAGGAATTACATAGAGATGTAATTAGTTTAAAAAACTTGAAAAGTGTAGCAAACATATGGATGATCTAGTAGTATATCATATGTGATATATAAAATAGGTTTTTATGTATTATTCTTTTAAGTATTCTTAAAAGAGATTAAAAATATGAAATGTATCATGTTAAATTTAAAGGTAATATCCACTTTATCATTATTTCTATTGGACACACACACACACACACATAAAGAAGTGAAATTATAATTGACCACTTAAAGTATGAATTTGATTTATCCCTAACTAATGTTTATCATAGAGTATTATAGACTATGATAAAATTATATGGTTAAAATGAGATGTACTATTGTACTAGGATATAAAATATTCTCATGAGGAATAAAATGTTTTTTTTATGTTAGATGAACAACTATGTATATACCAGATAGAGTGTCATATACTATGTATTTGGTATACTGGGGATGAATTTTCATATTTGGAGTCCCTAATACCCGAGGTTAGTGACATTCATAGCATGAGAACCTTCATACTTTAATACCTTTCTTATTTAAGATTTGAGGATTAACTAATCAGGGGTCACTGGGTATTTTGTTGATCACGTAACCATTTGGAGCTTAAAAAAGATGATATTTTTCCTCTAGTATGACAATTATGACATTCAAGAACTTTATTGAAATAGACTAAGGAAGTGTATGATTGTACCTATATATCATAGATGATGTGCTTCTCTATCAGGCGAGGTATATGTTATAACACCTTATAGATTAGAAAAACATAATTATGAGTTTAATATCAAGGTTTAAACATTATTACACTTCCAAAATTTTTCATTTTGGATTTTTAGAGAATTAGGAAAACCATTACATAAAAAATTGTATATTTCCACACAATGTACATTTTTTCCACAAAACGGGTTCTTAAACTTATATCCTTGTTTTTTTTGAGAATTTTTTTTCTTCATTTAAGAAGTTTATATATAGTATAAAGATTTACCATGATATATTTCTTAAACAACCTTTTATATCGTGAAAAACATTTGGAAATGTGGTACGATCCCAAAAATCTCATTAAGGGCTATAAAAATAAAGGAAATTCATTAGTCTAGTGAAAAACACAAAAAAATATAAAAATATTGACCTTTTTAACAATAAAATTTGATCATATAAATAAATCATAACTATATGTGAAAATAAAACTTTTACCAAAGAAAAAACTTTAAAACCCATTATAATGACAAAAAAATCTTGAATTCATCTTGAAAAAACATATAAACCCATGGACATTATTTTTCTTGAAAACAAACCTTTCAATTTTAAAAAATTTGTATAACTTCATATTGAAATCAAAATATTTCCATTTAAAACTCATTTAAAGTATAATAAAACCATATAGGAACCTTGGGGTATCATATTTGAACCCATGTTAAACTCATTCATAGAAACCTTTCTATAGGAGTGACTGATTCAGTTATCTCCAACATTTTTTATTGAAAGATTATATCATTACCCAATACATTAGAAAGTGTTATATCAAGATAACCTGTCATCATAAATAATTCCCAAGAACCATACCATATTTTAATTATAATATTTCAACTTTTTATTATAAAACCCTTGAAAAACTCATTTGAACCCACATGAAAATAACTTTCCATTTTTGCATAAAAATAAGGAGAAATATTCTTTTCTTTTGAGAAATATTAAAAATAAAAAATTCATAGAATAACGGGAATATGATATTTTTTATAAAACCATGAAAACTTATATATGAATTTTGATAACAAATAAAAACTATTATGGTGGGAAAATTTAGTCATGTGATAAATTTAAAAAATCATTCTTTTATACTTTAGTAAAAAGAGTCAAAAGTGACTCGTATGGAAAATGTTAAAAAGATTCCATTTTAAAATCTTTTTAAAAAGTAAAGGATTGTTTAAAATTAATTTAAACAACCATTATAGTATAGATAAGAACATTATTGAAACATTTTTAAGAACATGGATATAGAAGATAAATATTTTGAAAGGAAAATTTTAAAATATGGTTTTAAAGAAAAATCCATTATGAATTTTAAAATCAAAAACCCTTTTGAAAGAATGAACTTGAGGAGGAAATTAACATACCGTGAGTATAAAATGATTCATGATATTATATATGAAAGATGAATTATATACACTATATAAATTGATATAGGTGCATTAATTAAAAAATGTCTCAAATAAAGAAGTTTGGGATGAGAAACCCTCACAACATTGGTAATACTTGAATTGAAAGCCATTGAATGAAGAAACTTAATATGATTATGTAAAACCAATGATTTATATGAAATATTTTGTAAAGTTAATTTAATGTGGTAGTAAGTACATCATATAAAAGAAATCATGGTGCACAACACATAACATGCCTTTAGGAATTGAAATTGAGACCAACAACCCTTTCAAAGATAGTAACATTTGAAGTAAGAATAAACTGATGAAACTATTATGTGAAATAAATGTAAATCCACATGAAATAATCTTAAATACAACATAAAACAATTATAGTTCATGAAACAAAAAATGTTGTCATAACATAGTTAATGAAGAAGTGATATAACCCAATCAAAGTAAATTGATTTAAGAATCCTCTTATCCCAAGTCACATATTTCTTCATACATTCTATAACTCATGAATAATAAAACTATATAAATTATTTAATTGTTTAAGAAAATTTTAATATCCATTTAATTATAATTGTTCCTTTTAATTCATTTGTTACAATTTTTTATTTAGTTAATAAATCAATTAAGTTTATGTCAGACGTTTTGAGGTTGTTCTTTCTAAAATAGATTTGATTATTTAATTGTTTAAGAAAATTTTAATATCCATTTAATTATAATTGTTCCTTTTAATTCATTTGTTAAATTTTTTTATTTATTTAATAAATCAGTTAAGTTTATGTCAGACGTTTTGAGGTTGTTCTTTCTAAAATAGATTTGATGTGTTGACCATGTTAAAAGGGGTCAGGGTTACATCATTTAACAATATTAAACATGTTATAATTATAATTTTTAACATTGAATATACTTTTAAAACCATACATGTAAGGCATTAATGAAAAATGAGATACATCATTCATAGATGTGGTGGTCTGCACGTACGTATGAGTGACAATTTATTTTTTCTAATGGATGAAAAAGAAATAAAATAGATAAAGGTTTACATTTATAAAATCATAATAATATTATAAATATAATATTTATTCATTAAATCCATACTTATAACCATCCATGTAAGGCATAAATGAAAAATTAATCACATCTCTTTATGGAGGTGGTAGTCCACATGTACACACGAGCGATGTTATCAATTTTCAATGGATGGGAGGGTAAGAATATAAATAATATTTTATCTTTTTATTATCATAATTATGTAATATACATAATATGTACCCATTAAATCCATATTTACAACCAATCATATAAGTCAGCGATGAAAACCAAAATGTATAGCTTTGTGGATGTGGTGTTCCATGCAACACCCTAAGATTTTAATATATGACTTTCTTTAAATAAGTCAATGTGTCTGATAGCTTGCCCCACATGCAACACTGAACTAAAATAAAACCATGATATATTTAGATAAAAATTTAAATATTAAATATGACCATTAAAACATATCCATTAAATTAGTGGTAATGAGGAGTAACCTCTTTATGAAATATTTATAAAAATTAAAAAAATACCACTTTTAATATGAATGAAATTCAATTAGTTTACCAAAAATTACTAATAAGATTATTTATTCTTTAGAAATATTTTTTCTAAAAATTACAATTTTTATGTGATATGAATTTATATTTCAAGAAATTTATGATTAATGATGATAAATTATGTTTGATATTAATAATTGGTTGACACTAATTTAGTTATAAAATTATATGAAATAAGAATAATAAAAACTAATATTTGAATATGATATTTTCCAATAAAAACCCTTTTTAACTATAATTTATGATTTTATTTAAAAATTGAATTTAAAAAAATTATAAAAAGATAAATTGTTGGGATTTTTATGAAATAATGGTTTTTAGGTAAATTGTGAAAAAATACCAATTTTTCTAAAAACTATCACTTTTATGATATTATCGCAATATAAGAATAACTTAAATATTTTTGAAGCATTTCCTATAAAGATATATATCTATATTTAAAAGTAAAATAATTCATTTAAAATTACTATGTTGTTTTTATAAAACTCATGAATATCATTTTGGAAAGATAAATAATATCTTACTCTAAAACTATGTTTATTCTCTAATATTAAAATTTACCTGTCATCACTTGTAGAGATTAAATATAAAAAAATGGGTTTAATATTTTATATCAACATGATAATATTATGTGACAAGGAAAATTTCAATTTTGGTCATAAAATCATGATTATTAAGATTAAATTTAATGACCATTATAATGGTAAAACTGTTAGTTCCAAATAATTGTTTCATTAATATTGTGAAATTTTTATATAATAAATTAAATAAATATATTAAAAATGATGATTCTAATATGATTTTTAAAAACATATATAATTATATTTAAACACATTTAATTGATAACCAATTCTAAATTAGATTAAGAACATATAATGTTTAAAACACCCTTTTTCTACACAAATTTGTTTTCCTATATATAAAAATCTTTAATTTAAAATTTATTTTTATATATTTTATAAATTTAATTAGATTAAATGGAGATTAAATTTTGGTTTAGTGAAATAAAATTTGTTAACAAGGGTTATTTTATATTTTTAATAAGACATAAATTAATTAGTGAAAAATATATTACTAAGGTAAAAAAAGGTAAAAGTAAAAACCTAAGAACAAATGACTTACAACATGTTTAAAACATGTGTGTAAATACTTGGTAGAGGATTTATCGACCTATGATCAGCCCAAAATCCATTATTTATAACTTATAGAGTATTTTACCAATGAATAGTGTAATGATATCATTGAAAAGTAATGGGGTTTTCTCAAAATAACCTATTTCTCCACTTATAAAAGGGGATACTTCCACCCATTCAAGCCACACCCATTACATAAAATTAATTCCTAAAAAAATAAATTTTTATACTTTTATAAGTCTCTATAATTTTTATAATACTCTATTCTTAATTAGTCAGTCTAATCCCTTTATTTCCAAGGAGAATTTCAAGAGAAAGTTCAAAGTCTCAAAGTGAGTACTACTTAGTCCTTAACATTTTCTTCTTAATATTTCTCTTACAAACCCATACTTACCATTGTAATATAATAACTTTAGTATTATTATTATACTTAAGTGTTATTATATTAAGGGAAAAAACATTATTTATTTATTTCCATCCACTTAAAAATATAAAAGAATGTTAACCATATATTATGCAAACTACCTCCTCCATGAAGTAACATTTTTTGCACATGAGCCTTAACCCAGTTGGTGAGGACTTGAAAAGTGCATCCAAAAGATCCAAGTTCAAAACTGGGAGGAGAAATAATTTCCAAGTTACTGTAGCAGTACTGTAGCAGGTGCTGTTTGATACTATAGCAGCCAGAACTATTCATCTATTTGGGATTTCGGGCCACTGGTTTGGGCCTCGGGTCCTTTAAGGCCTTCGGGCCAGTAAGGATTTCAGGACACCTCAAGGCCTTCGTCCCACCTCAAGGCCTTAGGTCCACCTCTGTTGGATCGAATATGTAGATGTATATGTGTATTAGATGGAACAATACAAGAGGGGGGGGTGAATTGTAGGTTTGAAAACTTTGAGTTTAAACACTTAAGGAGTTAGTTTAAAAGATCTTAAACTAATACAATTCACAACAAAAACAAAACCATAATTGTATTGAATATAAAGGTATGATATGATGTAATACTGTAAGATAAGTAAATAAATTGTATTCAAGATGAATACAATAATCAGAGATACAATAGTGAAGGATTCTACCATAAAGCGTATAGAATCAATCGATACAATATGTAACAGTATGATTGTAATTGAAACAATAACAAGTGAATATGAAATGAAGAAATGAATACAATACAATTTCCTTTCTTAAAACAAACAACAACAGAAATGTAAAAGTATTGCAATTATTTTGACCCAAAGAGAAGGGTTATCCTTTCACCTAGGATAAGAGTTCTATCTTACCACCACCTTGGTAAGCCCTTGATACGATGATTGGTACGTCTGTCTTGCTATCCCCGCAAGCCCTCGATAAGATGATTGGAACGTCTGTCTTTCTATCCCCGCAAGCCCTCAATTTTGTAGGTAATCAACACCTCAGTCTTTCAATCACTTGAAAGACCTCGATAAGATGATCGGTAGCACCGTCTGCCTATCCCCGATAGCCCTCGATCGTTATCACCTGATTAGACACACAAAGCAAAACAAAGCACTTATAGAAATACAAAAACTAAGAACGAGCCGTTCACATTTTTTAATCTCAAGGCTTTCGCACGAAGCAAGAGAGAAGTCATAGTATTTCTCTCTAGAACATGATATAAGCAGAGTCTCACACTTGTATTCTTGGCTTCAAATGACCTCCTATTTATAGGCCTCAGGTTCTAATGGTCACATTTCCACCAATGGTCATATTTCTCTAGAAAACTCGGAGGGACTTGGACACATGGAATTATAACGGTCATATTGAAACAGAAAACACGACATCGTTTTAATTAGTTTATAACAGAATCCACGACATCATTTTGGTTAAAACAACAGATATATGAAGATGATAAACATGAGTACGATTAATATAAAACATGTGTTTTTGACTAAGGACTAAAACAAGCAAGTAATGAAAGTAAAGTATGAGTACTATAAGTATTAACAAGTGATTGATTTATAAAACTTAGTACGATTAATAGAGTCAATACAATTTCCAGAGTCAGTATGATAATTATAGTCAGTACGATCAGCATGGTCAGCATGATCAGCATGGTCAGTACGATCAGCATGGTCAGTATGATCAGCATGGTCAGTACGATCAGTATGGTCAGTACGATCAACATGGTTAGTACGATCAGCATGGTCAGTACGATCAGCATGGTCAATACGATCAGCATGGTCAGTACGATTTGTGGTTTCCAAAACAAGATATAAAAGTCAAAAGATAACTTTTGACTCAACAATCTCCCCTTTTTGTAAAGCACAAAACACAAAGTAAAAGAAAAAAGAAATACTTATCTCCCCCTGGGTTATTAGAAACTCTTATGAATATGGAATTGAATATAACTAACTCCCCCTTAGGTATGTATTTTCCTAAGGATTGTACTCATAGATTTTCCTTGATTTAGAAGTGTTTGATTTTAAAAAATTCTCCCCCTTTTAAAAACATTCTCCCCTTTTGAAAAACATTCTCCCCCTTTGTGATTTACAAAAAGAATGGGGTAATATTTAGTTTCCTAAAAGAGTTTGAGAAAAGAAAAGCACGATAGAGAAAAGGATAACATAAATCTCATTACAATAACAAAATTTTATAGAGTTCATGAAAATAAAACAAAAAGTCATTTGTTTTATCTATCCTTTTCCTTCTTTATCAACTCATGAAGAACGACTTTCATATTTTTGATTTCCTTCTTGTCTTCAGATATAGAATCACCATGAGATCTGAGAGCTCTTGTTGGTCAGAAAAAAGCTGATCCTCATTCTTGATAGTCTCCTCCTGGACTCTGATTACTTCTTCAAGGGTATCAATTCTATTTTGTAAAATCTTGTTATCTTTGGATAACACAGAATTCTATTTCTTCAATAAGACTAATTCATCTTTGAAATATGAAACCTTCAAAAACTCAGACTGATAAGCATTCATTCTGTCTTGCAACTCTTTCACTGAAGGAATATCAGCTCCATGGGTATTTGACAATTGATTCAGTCTTTCAACAGTTTCTTTGTCAAGCTTATTGAAATCAATTATGAGATCATTAGAAATCCTCCTTAAGTCTTCAATTGACACTTCATGATCATTTACTGAGCTCTCTGTTTTTTATGACCACTTAGTCATTCTATTGCAAGCCTTATTATGAGTAGCCAAACTTTCAGATAGAACTTTCAAATCGGCTTCAACTGAAAAAACTCTCTTTCTCAATTCTCTTACAGAACCAAACTTCTTTTTTTGATTGTCAATAATGAAATCAATTTTTCACTCAAGCCTGGGAAAGTAAGGAATAGTCTTCTCAATTCTCCTTAAAACATGAACAATGTAATCACTTTTCTTAAGAGAAATTGTCTGTTCTGAATCGGTATCCTCATTGTACGAATCCGGTTCATTTGATCGGCTTGAGTCTACAACTAGCTGTTTTCCTTTTTCTTTTTCAATCCCCTTTCTTTCTTCTTTCACTTTATCACTAATAACAATTGTTTTTTCCGTATGAGAAGATTGAGGATGTTGATTCCCTTATGAAAGAATTATTTCTGGAGTTTCAAAAGATTCAGCCGGTGCTTGATCAACATGAGGAGCTTTTTGAATCCCTTCACTTTGTCTTTGGAACGATTCTTATCTACTCTTCTTTGAGCTCTAAAGGAATTCCAAAAGGAAATCTCCTTCCTCTTCTTCAACTTCCTGAATTTCTTCCAGAATTTGTCTCCCTTTCTCTTTATCTGGAAGAATCTGTATGATGGGTTCTTGAAATACTTCTTCGGTTAGTTGAGCACTAGCATTCTCAACCATTTTCAAGACTTTAGAAATATCAAATTCTTGAGCTTTTCTTTTTAAAAGAGTCTTCTTTTTATTTTCATCCTGAAGGGTATCCTCAACCCTTATCCTTTCAGCAAAGTCTTCAGATGGGTCAAGACCATACTTTGGATCACCTTATTTTCTCTGTTATCTTTCTTTTCTCCACATTTCCACAACCTCCTTACTATATTTAGGTTTCTTCTTTGGTTTTGAACTGGTTTGCGTATCTGACTTTTGAGGAGAACCAACAGATGGATTGTATTTGACTGGCATAGGTGTCGATTGATTCTGTGTCGATTCGGCTTCTAAAACCTTTACAAAGAGATTTGAATTATGATCAAAACACGTATTCAACTTCTTCAATGTACTCTTACTTAACTAGGAAGGCTTTAACTCTTTTAGTATTCCTTTCAAAGGAATATTACAAAACTTCATGCTCTCAAGAATGAACTTTGTAAGAATAGCTGGATACATGATCAGATGGGATTTGATTGCTCCTAACTTGACATTCTTGATTGTTTCAAAAATGTATCCCATGAGATTTACTTTTCTCATGTTGACAAGATAGTCAAGCATGAAGATATCAGAAACCTTCAAAGTCTCTCTATCCCATTTCCTTGGGATAAGAAAACCTTGAATCCAAAGAGCCACAAATCTATGATCTGGAGAAAGATGAGCCACTTTCCTCTTTTCTTCATTTATAAGAAACAAAGACTTTTCAGCACTTTCTTTTTTAAACGTACTAACCTCCTCTGGTAGTTTATGATATGGACATAAAGAATCACCTTCTGTAGGAACATTTAGAAAATGGGCAGCTTGTTTCATAGACATTGATATCTTTCTATCATACACAACAAAGTTGACAGTCATGTTTTTGTCGAAAGACACGGTTTTGTAGAACTGTCTGACTTCATCAATAAGAACCGGATCTTGAGATACTGGTTTTTCAACACACAAATTCTCCCAGCCTTGAAACAAAATGATTCTTCTAATTGTAGAATCGTACGAATCAAAAAAGTCCTGAGAAACTAACCTTTCTCTGAAAAAATATTTCTCTAAAAAAGTCTTTGAAGACATTTAGGTAGGAGTATTGGCAGAGGACTGAGACATATAGGTGAAGCCGATGGAAGATCGTACGGAGTCTTAAAACAGGGAGGCCGAGTTTCGCCACAAAATCTGAAAAACCGGTGTGGGTTTGGGGAGGGAGGGTCTATTTATAGGCAACAAAATAATGAATGTTGGTCTTCTACGGTTGATATTAGAAGAAAAGAAATCAACGGATAGGATTAAAACGAATTTTTTGTTTTAAAATATTAGGAAAGTATATACCTTCGAGAGATCGTAAGGTAATTGTTGGTTTAAATAGTATTAACAGTGAAAGAAAACACAAGCGTATGAATTGAAAGAATACGATCAATTGTCATGTCGATGGAAAACAAATTCATTACCATTGACTGATATACCGATGGAAAACAAAGTCGTTACCATGAACTGACATGCCGATGGAAAACAAACTTATTACCATAAACTGATGTGCCGATGAAAAAAAAAACATGTTACCATGAACGGACGTGCCGATGAAAAAAAAACATGTTACCATGACTGACGTGATGATGGAAAACAAACATGTTACCATGAATGAAAATGTTGATGGAAAACAAACGTGTTACCATGAACGGACGTGCCGATGAAAAACAAAAATGTTACCATGAACTGACGTGCCGATGGAAAACAAACATGTTACCATGAACGATAGACAAAACACAAACAAAAGATAATAACTGTATCTAATCAATAAATATGATAAACAAAAAGGTAAATAATGATAAGTAAAAATAGTCATTACGATGAACAGAAAGGTAAATAATGATAAGTAAAAACAGTCAATACGATAAACAGAAAGGTAAATAATGATAAGTAAAAAAATTCAATACGATAAACAGAAAGGTAAATAATGATAAGTAAAAACAGTAAATACGATAAACAGAAAGTTAAAAAATAATAATAAGTGAAAACAGTAAATATGATAAACAGAAAGGTAAAAAATACAAACCAGGAGAATAAACAGATATAAATAATATCAAGTAAAAAAAATGTTCTCCCCCTTTTTAAGAGGAGTTTTTTTAATGTGAGGAGAGGTAGAAAACATGAAGTAGACATGAATGATTACTTTAATGTAATCATTCCTAGCTTCTGTTTTATAAATTCAAATCTATCAAAAAGGTAATGGTTTTGTAAAAATGTTAGCAAGTTGATCTTGCATTCCGATAAAATGAAGAATGATATCTCCTTTTTGTGTGTGGTTCCTAAGAAAGTGATGCCTAATATCTATGTGTTTTTTCCGAGAGTGATGTGCTGGGTTTTTACTAAGAGATATGGCACTAGTATTATCACATAGAATTTGATTTTTGGAAAAACTAAATCCATAGTCAGTGAGTGTGTGTTACATCCACAACACTTGAGCACAACAACTTCCAGCTGCTACATATTCAGCTTTAGCAGTGGAAAGTGCTA
This sequence comes from Viscum album, assembly GCA_963277665.1. Taxonomy (NCBI): domain Eukaryota; kingdom Viridiplantae; phylum Streptophyta; class Magnoliopsida; order Santalales; family Viscaceae; genus Viscum; species Viscum album. The sequence goes on along the minus strand of OY728139.1, from coordinate 324,697,787 downwards.
CTAAGTGTTGTTTCTTGCAGGACCAAGAGACCAGGGAATCTCCTAAGAAATGACATGTTCTAGATGTACTCTTTCTATCCATTCTAAAACCACCAAAGTCATCATCTGAAAAACTTTTTAAGACAAAATCATTTCCATAAGAGTAAAACAGTCCTAAATCCAGAGTTCCTTTTAAATACTGAAAAATTCTTTTCACAAATTTTAAATGAGACTCTTTTGTATTAGATTGGTATCTTGCACATAAGCATATAGAAAACATTAAGTCTGGTCGAATGGATGTCAAGTATAACAGACTTTCTATCATACTTTGAAACATTATTTGATCTACTGGTTTCCCAGTTTCATCAAGATCAAGTGTATTTGAAGTACCAATTAGAGTGCTAATAATTTTAGTTTTGTCATAACCATACTTTATGAGTAAATATTTTATATACTTATGTTGAGATATATATGTTCCTTCTAGTTTTTGTGAAATTTGAAAACCTAAAAAGAATGTTAACTCACCCATCATACTCATTTCAAACTCAGATTTCATTAATTTTGCAAAAGAATCGGTTATGGATTGCTGATTTGATCCAAATATGATGTCATCAACATAAATTTGAACAATCAAAACATTTTTATTTTCCATTTTTATAAAAAGGGCTGGATCCACTGTACCTTTTGCATAATGTTTTTGTAAAAGAAATCCGGTAAGTCTATCATACCATGCTCTAGGGGATTGTTTAAAACCATATAAAGCTTTGGTAAGTTTAAAAACATGATTAGGATATTTTGGGTCTAAAAAACCTGGGGGTTGTTCAACAAAAACTTCTTATTGAACAAAACCATTTAGAAAAGCACATTTAACATCCATTTGAAATAGTTTGAAATTAAAGTATGCTGCAAAGTCTAATAGAATACGAATAGATTCAAGTCTAGATACCAGAGAATATGTTTCTTCATAGTCTATTCCCTCTTATTGATTATAGCCCTTATCAACAAGTCTTTCTTTATTTCTTACAATGATTCTATTTTCATCACATTTGTTTCTAAAAACCCATTTTACACCAATTACAGTTGTTTCTTTAGGTCTTTCAACTAAAGTCCAGACTTGATTCCTCTCAAATTCATTTAGTTCATCTTGCATTGATTTAATCCAATATTCATCACCTAAGGCCTCACTTAGACTTTTAGGTTCGAATTGGGAAAGAAAATCAAGATGTTCTATTTTATTTCTTAAGAAATTCCTAGTCTTTGCAGGTTGATTTACATCACCAATGATATTATCACTAGGATGATTCTAAGAAACAATTGATTTGGGTTTTGTAAAACCTGTTCATCAATATATGGTAGAAAATATTCTGAGGTAAAAGTTTTAGGAACACTTTCTTGAACATTTTCCTTATCAGAAGGATCTTTTAATAGAAGTTGATAAACATTTTTAGAAAACACATCCGAAGATGTAGGTTGGGTTTGGTTGAAAACAAAAGGATTGGTTTCATAAAATTTAACATGTACTGTTTATTCAACAGTACAATTGTTTTTATTGAAAACTCTATATTCCTTTGAAGTTATAGAATAGCCTAGAAATATTCCTTCATCAGATTTTGGTGCGAATTTGTGTAGATTATCTTTAGTATTCAGAATGAATATTTTGCACCCAAAAACTTTGAAGTATGAAACTTTAGGTTTTCGGCCAGTCCATAATTCATAAGGTGTTTTATTAAGAAAGGGTCTAGTTAAAACACAATTTATAGTATAACAAGCAGTACTCATGGCTTCAACCCAAAAGTTCTTAGCAATTGAGTATTCACTCAATATGGTTCTTTTCATTTCCTGAAGAATACGATTTCTTCTTTCAACAACACCATTTTGCTGAGGAGTTCTTGGAGCTAAGAAATTGTGAGTAATACCTTTCTTACTAAAAAAAGTTTCAAAATCTGAATTTTGAAATTCACCACCATGATCACTATGAATAGTTATCAATGGTAGGTTTTTCTCATTTTTAACTTGGGATATAAAGGTTTTGAAATAGGAAAAGGCTTCATATTTCCTCGATAGAAAATAGACCCATGTAAATCTAGTAAAGTCATCAACTAAAACAAATACATAGTATTTGCCTCCAATACTTCCAGTTTGTGAAGGACCAAAAATATCCATATGCACTAACTGTAGTTCATTAGAAGTTGAGACTTCATTAATTGATTTAAAGCTATTTTTATGTTGCTTACCAAATTGTCAAGGATAAAAAACTTTTGAAAAATCATATATGAGATTCAGTAGTCCCTTTAAAAGTCTTTTCTTTGAAAGTTTACAAAGGTTTCTCAGGTTGTAGTGTCCTAGTCTTCTATGCCATAGCCATTATTGGTCTTCTATTGCACTTAAGCAGGGAAAATTTTGGCTTCTAAGGTCTTCTAAGTTAATAGTGTATACATTCTCTTACCTATGGTTAGATAGAATGAACTCATCCTTGGAATTGTGTACTAGACACTTATCATTTCTAAAATTCACAAGGTAACCTTCATCACATAATTGACTTATGCTGATGAGATTGTGCTTAAGACCTTTAACAAACAAAACATTTGAAATAAGAACTTTTCCAAGAAAAAAAATATTACCTATTCCAACAATCTTTCCTTGAGCATTATATCCAAAGGTAACCTTTCCACCTTTTAATTTAATAACCTTTTCAAAGAAATCTTTGTTTTCGGTCATGTTCCAAGAACAACCGCTATCCATGTACCAAATATTCTTGTTGGTACACTTCTTATTTTCCTGAAAAAGAAACAATTATTTTTCCGGAATCCAAACTTGTTTGGATCTAGAATAGTTAGATAAAAGAATTTTAGGAATCCACATTTGTTTTCCCAAATGAGCTCTATGAAATCCTAAAGATTGCAATCTATTAAGGGAACAACCACTTTTCCAGTGTCCTCCACATTGAAACTTAGTACAAAAAGGGTTATTTTGAGGAAAATAATAGTTATTACTAAACACCAGTTTAGGATGAGTATAACCAAGTCCAGAATGATTTCTCAAAGGTCGAATTTGAGAAAACATTTTTTCAAAGTTTTCCTTTCCATGAGTAAAGTTTGACAAACATTTTTTCAAGGAAAAAATTTATGATTTTAGTTTTAAAACTAAGTTTTTATCCTCCAAAAAATTTGAATTTGAACTCGAGTTAGGATCGAAAACATTTTTCGTAGAAATTATATTTTCTAGATCCTTAGAAAGTTTATCCTTATCAGATTTGACTTTCTCAAGGGTTTTTAAAACACTTTCAAAATCAGAAGTTTTCGTATCAAGATCATTAGAAAGATTTGATACTTTAGTTAAAATAGAAATTCTAGAATTTTCATTATCAAGATTTTTCTTGAGTTTAGAATTCTCATTCTCAAGTAATTTAGCAAACCTAGATACTTCTTTAAAAGAAGGTAATGTTTTATTTTCTGATGATGAATATTCATATGAAGATTCATAATATGTATTATCAGTATAATTTTAATTCAAAGAAACATTTTTAATAGATTCAACATTGTATACCTTATCCATAAGACAATGATTTTCAATTGGTAATTTGGCTATAAGTCCAATATCCCTTTGTTATGAGGATTCATTTTCTAAAGAATTATCTGATGAATCGCTACCACTTTCACTCTAGGTATCATTTTCCTTCAAGACTTTATTTGTCTTTGTCTTGTAATACATTTTCTTATTTATTTCAGAATGTTTCTCATTTCTGTCTTTTCTCTTCAGTAAAGGACAATTGGGTCTTATATGACCTACTTTCTTACATTCATAACAAGTTACCTCTGAATCTTTTTTGTCCTTCCTATATTTATTTTTGAATCTATATTGGAAGTCTTTCTTTCCCACAATCTTGTTCATCCTTCAAGCAAGATTGGTTAAATAATTATCTGAAAGATCACAATCACTTGAATTAGTCATAACAACTTTCTTAGCTTTGGATCTTGTTATCCTTTTAGGTGTTTTAGCTTTAGATGTGGTAGTAAAAGCTACACTTCCATTTCCATTTTTCTTCTTGTTGAAAGCAGCATCTCTCTTCATTCTTGTCTCATGCTATAGAAGAGTTCCAAAGAGTCCATCAAGAGTAATCTAGGAAACTTTTTGGTTTTCATCAATAGTTGTCCTTTTTGACTCCAATTCATTCGGCATTATATCAATAATTTTGTCAACAAGGGCTTCATCATCAAGACCTTTTTCTCCCATAGATTGTAAACTGTTGAAAATTGTCATAAATCTTTGTTTCACTTTACATACCGGCTCTCCATAAGGAAAAAGAAATCCATGATACTCTGCTCGAAGCATTGCTCTTCTTATTTCTATAACCTTAGATGTACCAAAATGAGTAACTTCCAATTTCTTCCAAATGCAGTTGGCTGCTTCACAAGAAGATATCTGACTGTATATATTCCTAGTCATAGAACATAGCAAAGTATTGCGTACCTTGTAATTCAGTTGATATTCTTGCTTCTCTTGATTAGTGAAAGTACTGAATTCTTTGTCAGGAATTTTGTAACCTCCAGTAAGCATAATAAAATTTTCTACACCAGTATTGATAAAAAATGTCTTCATTCAATCTCTCCAATACTCATAATCATTCCTATCAAAGATAGGTTGTCTAGAAGGATTTAGATTGTCAATCGACCCAATATTCATTCCTGCCATCTAATAAAACAAAATCCTTTCCACTTCACATGTTAGTGCAGTAAATAGTTGAAACATTAATATAAAATAAATAGATCTAGTAAAAAAATTAGTGGAAACCTCCTATAATACCAATTGTTGGATCAAATATGTAGATGTATATGTATATTAGATGGAACAATACAAGAGGGTGGGGGGGAATTGTAGGTTTAAAAACTTTGATTTTAAACACTTAAGGAGTTAGTTTAAAAGATCTTAAACTAATACAATTCACAAAAAAAAACCACAATTGTATTGAATATAAAGGTATGATATGATGTAATACTGTAATATAAGTAAAGCAATTATATTCAAGATGAATACAATAATCAGAGATACAATAGTGAAGGATTCTACCATAAAGCGTATAGAATCAATCGATACAATATGTAACAGTATGATTGTAATTGAAACAATAACAAGTGAATATGAAATGATGAAATGAAGACAATACAATTTCCTTTCTTAAAAGAAACAGCAGCGGAAATGTAAAAGTATTACAATTATTTTGACCAAAAGAGTAGGGTTATCCTTTTACCTAGGATAAGAGGTCTGTCTTACCACCACCTTGGTAAGCCCTCGATACGATGATCGGTACGGCTGTCTTGCTATCCCCGCAAGACCTCAATATGATGATCGGAACGTCTGTCTTGCTATCCCCGCAAGCCCTCAATTTTGTAGGTAATTGATACCTCTGTCTTTAAATCACTTTAAAGCCCTCGATATAATGATCGGTAGCACCGTCTGCCTATCCCCGACAGCCCTCGATCGTTATCATCTGATCAGACACACAAAGCAAAACAAAGCAATTATAGAAATACAAAAACTAAGAACGAGCCGTTCACATTTTTTAATCTCAAGGCTTTCGCACGAAGCAAGAGAGAAGTAACAATATTTCTCTCTAGAAATTGATATAAGTAGAGTCTCACACTTGTATTCTTGGCTTCAAATGACCTCCTATTTATAGGCCTTAGGTTCCAACAGTCACATTTCCACCAACGGTCATATTTCTCCGGAAAACTCAGAGGGACATGGACACCTGGCATTATAACAGTCATATTGAAACAAAAAACACGACATCATTTTAATTAGTTTATAACTGACTCCATGACATCGTTTTGGTTAAAACAATAGATATATGAAGATGATAAACATGAGTACGATTAATATGAAACATGTGTTTTTGACTAAGGACTAAAACAAGCAAGTAATGAAAGTAAGGATGAGTACTATAAGTATTACCAAGTGAGTGATTTATAAAACTTAGTACGATTAATAGAGTCAATACAATTTCCAGAGTCAGTACAATAATTATAGTATGTACGATCATCATGGTCAGTACGATCGGAATGGTCAGTACGATCAGCATGGTCAGTACGATCAGCATGGTCAGTACGATCAGCATGGTCAGTACGATCAGCATGGTCAGTATGATCAGCATGGTCAGTACGATTAGCATGGTCAGTACGATCAGCATGGTCAGTACGATCTGTCACGACCCGTCCTCGGGGCCCATGCCGTGACTACCCCAAGACCGCCTTCCATAGGCCAGGGGCTGGCGACTAGAACCAAGGCGTAAATCCGGGTAAAAAGGGAAGGCATTTCCTTTGTAAAGTAAACAAGCACCACAGAGTAAGCAAGCGGAAAAGTAAACACTAAGTAAAAACAGAGTACAACTGAAAGTGTGGAAAAGTAAAAGGGCCCGGAAATACAAGCCCAATTGTAAAGTACAACTCGAAAGGGAAAACAACAACTGTAAAGTAAAGTCGCTACACCGAGCTGTCCACTGGAGATCCCACCTGAAGGGTGGGCACAGATAGCTCCACTGCTCCTCGGGTCCCGCCGTCCGCTCCGAGTACGTCCCGCCCAGTGGTCAACCTCCAGGTACCGTCCTGCTCTGCATGCCTCAACCACGATCAACGCTGTCCATCGTCTGCAACCAACACAACGTAGTGCGGGCATAGCCCGTGCAGGGGTGAGTATAAGCTACTCAGTAGGGACCCCGAGACCCCTGAAGGTCTCCCAAAATCCACAAAGGATAAACCAAAAAGGAAAGATACAATCACGTAGTAACAACCGAAACTGCTTAGGTATATGCCCATGCATATACCTAAGTCATCAATTCCAATAGGCTCCAACCTCCGAGCCCAAGTACAACTCAGTCCACACAGGAAAGTATACGTATTCCACACAGGAAAGCAAAATGAAATCCACACAGGATAGCACAACACAATCCACACAGGAAAGCAACAGGATTCAGCTCACACAGGTATACTTCTTCAAGGATGATAGAGATGATCACTGATCCATATAAGTCGTCGGACCCACAAAGGATTGATAGGTACTAACCCCCGCAAAGACCCACACAGGATCGGACCCACACAGGATCTGTAGGCGCTGGTTCACACAGGACCGCTAAGCGCTGAGCCACACAGGATCAGACCCACACAGGATCGGTAGCACTGATCCACATAGGATCGCTGAGTGCTGTAGCCATCGTTGTCGAATCCACTAAGGATCTCTGCACAGTCGTCGTCGCAGTCACAGTAACAGTCGCAACCAGCTCTAGGGTTCCCGCACACAACAAGCTCATTCGGGAGGGTCCGCTCCACAAGCCGAGAGGCTGATACATCAAATGTCACATAGTCCAGAGTTGATGTATCCAAAAGTTCCGTATCGTCAATAGGAACTCAACGAAATAGACGACACGTCAATCAGACGCCCGGTCTGAGAGTTATTGGCTTTTCCATTCCAGGGGCCTGGTTGGTTTTTAAGGCAAAACCAACCCGACCGTACTCCACCTGTGTCCAAAACTCGGGCGTAGTATGCTAAAAGATCCATCTCACTAAGAGGAACTCAACAAAGCTGACGACACGTCATTCGGACGTCCGTAGCTCAAGATATGAGCGTTTCCGCTCCGAGGGCCTGGTTGGTTTCGTGTACGAACCAACCCGGCCGAACTCAAAGTATTCCGAAACCTTGAGTGCGATATACCGAAACGACCGCCTCGACCCAAAGATCGCATCGCCACTGACGGTGCGTCGTTTGGAGGTCCGTAGCCTGGGTTATGGGCATTTGAATCCTAACCGCTCGGTAACGGGGGTTTCGGGCCCGGGCCGTCCCGGCCCGAGACCCCCCGGTTGGTACGAACCGGGTCGACCCACCCCGGACAGGGTTGACCCGGCGCGGAATGGCCCGGCGCGGCCCGGCGCGGCACGGCCCTGCGCGGCGCGGCCCGGCGTGGCGCGGCGCGGCGCGGCGCGGCCTGGCGCGGTCCGGCCCGGCGCGGCGCGGCCCGGCGCGGCCTGGTGAGGTCCACCCCGGCGCGGCGCGGCGCGGCCTGGCCTGGAGGACCGGCCAGGCACACCGGTTCGGCGCAAGGCAGCGCGCTGGGTGCGCTGCCAGCTCGGCCGAAGGCCGAGCTGATTGGAACGGGGGGCGCCTGCCCCCCCCCCCCCCTTGTGAAACCGCCCCCCCCCCCTCATTATGGGGGGCCGTTTAATTGCTGGCCGGGGGAATTAATTCCCCCCGGTTTTCCTCCCTTCCGGCCGGCCCGACCTGGCCGGCCGGTTCTTCCTCAACGGGACCGGCAAAGGCCGCTCCCCTTCCGGCTTCTGACACCGGCGGCCCGGATGGCCGCCGGTCTTCTCGTTCCGCCGCGGCCCGGAACCGGCCGCGACCTTCGTTGTCCGGCACGGCGCAACGGCGTCGCGCCCTTCCGCCGCGACCCCGCTCCGGCCGCGGTGTCTCCGACTTTCTTCGACGCGGCGCGACAGCGTCGCATCCTTGCATTATTTTACGACGCGGCGCGACGGTGCCTTGCATTTCTTGCCGTATGATCCTGCGCGGTGCGACGACACCGCGCCACACCCATTTGAATCCACAACAGAATCAACATGAAAAAGGAGGAGGGTCAGCCGTGTTCGTGCGGTCCGGCCCCCTCACGTTATTCACTAACAATTGAACAAATTTCACGAAGAAATAATATCATGGGTATAAATCATGAACAAAGGAATAAAATAAACCCCTACCTCAGTTTCAAGTGCGGAGCACGTCAACAAGCCGCGGAAGACAAGCGTCGCGGAGGTCGGGCGTCGCGGGAACCGAACGTCGTTTCCGTTGACGTCGAGGTGCGTCCGAAGAGGTACGTCGCTGGAGAAGCTTCGTAAGCTGATGGAGAAAGTCCGAGGAAGAAACGGCATCTCCTTTCGTTGACACTGGACGAAGATCAAAGATGCGGCGTCGTTGATCTTCGGAAACACACCGGCTACGAAGAAGAGAAGCGGCGTTCTTCGTCGGAGATTAAGTGTTCTTCGTCAAGGTCGAAGAAGATGGAGAGAACTTCCCAAATCTTCTCAAGGTGGAAAAGGATACCAACCAAAATAAAATAAGCTTAAAGATTATTTTATTTACACAATTAAACAACTTGAATTTCAAAAGTTTGAAATTAAAACAACTCAACTCAATAAATAACCCAAGTTGTCAAGATTAATTAAAGAGGAGTTATAGGGACTTTTAAGGGAAGATGAAGTGTTAGGGTTCGTGTGGGCCCCACCAAACTTAATCCTCTCAAGGGAGGTTAAGTGGATGTGGGTCCCACCCCTAACTCCCTTTGGGAGGTTATAACCAACTTGGATAAAAAAATAAAATGTGTTTCCATATTTTATTTAACTTCATTTTAAATTCCCAAAAACTAACTCTCAACCCGCATAAAACACAACCTTGGAAAAGGTCTCCTTAAGTGAAAATCGGTGTTGCGAGTTCATCGTTGCCCTCAGAATTCGATTCCGGGCACCGGTTCAAAAGTTAGAAATTCCCGCTCGTTCGTTCACTGAACGTACCCGAGCCAAACTTCGGAAGTTGATTCCGGGCACACCGGGCCTCGGAATCAGGTGCCGTCAGAAACCGTGCTCTTGTAAAATTACAAAGAAAATTAAGAAAAAAAATTCCCTTGAATTTTACGGGTCTTTACATTACTCCCACCTCAGGGCTTTACGTCCCCGTAAAGATACATCAAAACTAGGGAAACAAATGAGGGTACTGAGCACGCATCTGAGCCTCCCGCTCCCAAGTGCTCTCCTGGAGATTCCCATGCTGCCATCTGATACGCACTAGAGGAATCGACCATCCATGTAGGACTCGCTCCTATCGATCCTCGATCTCCACCGGGACCTCCATAAAAGTCGCCCCATCGTCAACGTCAAGCTCCCCATGGTCAATGATGTGCGTCAGGTCATGCACGTATCTCCTCAGCTGAGATACGTGGAAGATGTCGTGCAACCGGTGCAACTGAGGTGGTAGAGCCTGGCGATAAGCCACCTCGCCAATCTTCCTGAGGACCTGTAAGGGTCTGATGAAGCGCGGAGATAACTTTCCGCCTCGGCCAAATCTCCGTATACCACGTCGAGGTGAGACCCACAAGAAGACGTGGTCGCCATCCTCGAACTCTAGTGGCCTCCGCCTCCTATCAGCGTATGACTTCTGCCGGCTCTGAGCTGTCCTCATCCGCTCCTGGATGACCTGGACCTTCTCTGTCGTGGCCTGGACCAACTCTGGTCCCACAAGTGATGACTCCCCAGGGTCTGTCCAGCACAAAGGAGATCTGCAAGGTCGGCCATACAACGCCTCGTACGGTGCCATCCCGATGGTGGAGTGGTAGATGTTGTTGTACGAAAAATCCACCAAGGGTAGGTGGTCCTCCCAGCTATGACCAAAGTCGAGGACACATGCGCAGAGCATGTCCTCGAGAGTCTGAATGGTCCTCTCCGTCTGACCATCCGTCTGAGGGTGAAAGGCTGTGCTCAGACGTAGCTGCGTCCCGAACGCCTCCCGCAATCCCTTCCAAAGCCGGGAAGTAAAGAAAGCATCTCGATTGGAGACGATAGATGATGGCACACTGTGAAGCCGTACAATCTCCTGAACGTAGAGACGCCCCAAGTTCTCCACTGAGCCCTGCTCTCTGATGGGTAAGAAGTGTGCCGACTTGGTGAGTCGGTCGAAAATCACCCAAATGGAGTTGTGACCTCTAGAAGTGTGTGGAAGTCCAGTCACGAAGTCCATATATATCCCGTCCCACTTCCACTCCGGGACCTCCAAGGGCTGTACCAAGCCTGCTGGTACCTGATGCTCTGCCTTCACCTGCTGGCAGGTGAGGCATCGAGAAACAAACTCTGCCACAGCCTTCTTCATGCCCGGCCACCAGTGCTGTCATCTGAGATCCTGGTACATCTTCACCACTCCAGGATGTACCGCCAAAGGAGAAGTGTGAAACTCTCTCAGCACCTCCTCTTTCAAAACTACTGGTACCATGGTACGTCCTCTGAAAAGGATGTCGTGCTCTGCTCCAAGGGAGAAACCATCTGGTGCCTGTCCCGAGGATATCTGTGCATGCCGTGTCTCACAGTCAGCGTCCTCACGCTGTTCCTCTCTGATCCGCTGCAGTAGTGGAGGGGTGACTATGAGAGACTGAAGGAAGGCTGCTCCATCTCTATCCATGAAGGATATCTGCAAAGAGGCTAGCTGCTCCGTCGCCTCCTCAAGTAGCTGAATGCCCGTCCTCCAGCTGAGGGCATCGGCTACTACGTTCCCCTTCACAGGAGTATAGACTATCTCAAAGTCATAGTCCTGGAGGAACTCGAGCCATCGCCGCTGTCTCAGGTTCAGGTCCTTCTGCGAGAAGATATACCTGAGACTCTGATGATCAGAAAAGACTATAAAGCTCTCGCCCATCAGGTAGTGTCCCCATGTATTCAGAGCGAATACCACTGCTGCTAACTCTAGGTCATGGGTAGCGTAGTTCTGCTCATGCAGCCTCAACTGATGTGATCCATAGGCGATAACTGCCCACTCCTGCATTAGGACACATCCAGGTCCGGTCCTTGATGCATCGCAGTAAACTACGTACCCTACTCCCTCCTCAGGCAACCTCAAGATAGGTGTGCTGGTCAATCTATGTCTCAGCTCCTGGAAGCTTTGCTGACATCTTTCTGACCACACAAAGGGTTTCCCCTTCTTCGTCAAAGCTGAGAGTGGTTCCGCAACTCTAGAGAAGTCTGGCACGAATCTCCGGTAGTATCCAGCTAGTCCCAAGAAACTCCGCACCTCCGTCACGCTCCTGGGTGGCTCCCAAGCTAACACTGCCTCGATCTTCGCAGGATCCACTGCAACTCCCGCCTTAGAGATGACGTTTCCCAAGAAGTGGACCTCACGTATCCAGAACTGGCACTTTGAGAGCTTACCATAAAGCTGGTTCTCTCGGAGTGTGTCTAGTACAACCCGTAAGTGGTAGGCGCGCTCCTCCTCAGTCGTCGAGTCAATCAAAATGTTGTCGATGAATACCACGAAAAATCGATCGAGGTATGGCTGAAAGATCCTATTCATGAGGGCCATGAACACTACTGGAGCATTGGTTACGCCGAAGGGCATAACCAAGAACTCATAGTGGCCATACCGACATCTGAAGGCCGTCTTCTGCACATCCTTGTCTCTGACTTTGAGCTGATGATAGCCTGACCTGAGGTCTATCTTCGAGAACCACCGTTCTCCCTTAAGCTGATCAAAGAGGTCATCAATCCTCAGTAGCGGATACTTGTTCCTCACTGTTACCTGGTTCAGGCGATGATAGTCAACACAAAGTCGCAAGCTCCCGTCCGCCTTCTTGGCGAACAATATCGGGGAAGCCTAGGGTGAAACACTGGGTCGGATGAACCCCTTGCCCTGCAAGTCCTCCAACTGTACCCGCAGCTCTCGAAGCTCGGCGGGGTCCATCCGATATGCCAGAGTCGATATCGGGGCTGTCCCGGGGTACAGGTCAATATAAAAGTCTACCTCCCTGCGAGGAGGTAACCCTGGAACGTTGTCGGGGAAAACGTCCGCAAACTGATCCACCACTGTAGGATAACCAGGACTCCGTACGTCAACTGCTCCAAGGATGAGGCTAGCCAACTGATGAGTGATGGGTTGTCCTCTCCTCTGCGGAAGTCCATCCTATGCTGCAAAGGCTCCCTTCTCGCCGGTGAAGGTGAACCTGCTCCCGTCGATGCGTACACATCGCACCTTGCGTCTAAAACAGTCAATCTATGCATGGACCATAGATAACCAATCCATGCCTAAGATGACTTCGTAAGGCCTCGAAGCTGCTACAAGAAGATCCCAGCCAAAGCTCTCGCCTCCTAGAGTAAGCTCACACTGCCGACACCAGTGCGTAATCGTCGAGTCGGCTCCCGTAGGAGTCTCTAGCCGTAAGGATCGAGCCAACGGCTCTATCGGAATCTCCGAGCTCCGAACAATGGCAACGACTATGAAAGAGTGACTCACTCCTGTGTCTATAAGTACTGCAGAAAGGGTGGAATAGACACAGATAGTACCTCGAATCATCTCGGGCGCGCTGTGGTCGTAGGCCTCTTCTGCCTGGAGCTGTGCCTGTCTCTGCCCGCCAACACCCTGTGGTCGGGGTGGACCTCCTGGTGGTGGTGGTGGTAGAGCCTCAAAGCGTCGCCCACCACCTACTGCTCGGCCAGCTCCTCTGCCTCGTCCGCCTCCTCCCTGCGGACCGCCACGGTCGACCCTCTGCCTCTGCCTCGGTGGTCCCTCAACCGTCTGCTGCTCCTCGGCACGGCGAGTCGGGCAGTCACGAGCCATGTGACCCTGCCCATCGCATGAGTAGCACTTCCTGCCTCTCGAAAGACTGGATCCACACTGTGTGCCCCGCACTGCTGAGCCAGTGTCCTGAGGTCGTCTGCCTGAGGGTCTAGTCTGCCTGGACCCCTGAGTCATCCGTCGAATGCCTTCTATAGATGACTCTGCCATGTGCCGCCCTGCGGTGGGTCGCAGCGCTGGTGTAGACTCAACAAGAAATCTCTCGATCAAAAGGGCCCGCTCCAGTTCTCCTTTCTGAGTCGGTATGCTGAGGGAGATCAGCGATGCCCTGATCTTGTGTCTCAACCCCTGCTCGAAGGTCCGGGCCTGGAAGAATGGGTCCCGTACCATGTCGGTCGAGTAGCGCAATAGATCGGTAAATCTCGCCGAGTACTGAGCGACCGTCATGCTTCCCTGCCACAACTGAAGAAGCTCCTGAATGCACACCGCACGAAGGGTGGCTGGGACGAACTCTGAGCGGTAGAGGCTCTCAAAGTCCGTCCAAAGTAGAGATGCCTCATCGTGCACATGGAGCATCAAGATCCACCATCGTCCTGCTGCTGCGTGCAGTAGGCTCGCAGCGAGGATCACCACGAGGTCTGCAGGTGTCCTCACTAGCCTAAAAACTCGTACCACTGCCTCCAGCTAGTCCTCTGCTTCCTAGGGGTCCGTATCCCCATGGAACCTAGAAGGTCGCTGGCGCTGGAACTCGTGCAGAGCTACAAGGTGACGTGCATCGTCAGCGGCTGGTGCTGGAAGCATCGGTGGCTCGGCGGGTAGTGCTACCGCCGGTGCCACTGCTGACAAAGGGCCCTGCACCGAGGCCTCGTCGCTCGGTGGGCTGTCGTCACGCTCGACTCTCGGAACCCTAGCTGGCTGCCGTCGTGGGGCCATCCTGAAAAGGAAACAGGTGCTCCACGGTCAGAACAGTATACCTGGTGAGCTGATACAAAGTAATCACAAAGAAAACTTGAAACACACATGCAATCAATGTTTTCGTGCATTAAGTCGGAAATCAGAAGTCAGGGTCCTGGTGTACGGATACGTTGGCCGCTGCACCAACACTGGACTCCCTGGACTGATAAACACACTCAATACACTAAAAATTATTGCTTCACATAGAAAAGATCATAGTTCGCGGTAGAACCGAACTCCTTTGATACCAATTTGTCACGACCCGTCCTCGGGGCCTGTGCCGTGACTACCCCAAGCCCGCCTTCCATAGGCCAGGGGCTGGCGACTAGCACCAAGGCGTAAATCCCGGTAAAAAGGGAAGGCATTGACTTTGTAAAGTAAACAAGCACCACAGAGTAAGCAAGCGGAAAAGTAAACACTAAGTAAAAACAGAGTACAACTGAAAGTGCATAAAAGTAAAAGGGGATGGAAATACAAGCCCAACTGTAGAGTACAACTCGAAAGGGAAAACAACAACTGTAAAGTAAAGTCGCTACACTGAGCTGTCTACTAGAGATCCCACCTGAAGGGTGGGTACAGATAGCTCCACTGCTCCTCGGGTCCCGTCGTCCGCTCCGAGTACGTCCCGCCCAGTGGTCAACCTCCAGGTACCGTCCTGCTCTGCACGCCTCAACCACGATCAACGCTGTCCGTCGTCTGCAACCAACACAACGTAGTGCAGGCATAGACCGTGCAGGGGTGAGTATAAGCTACTTAGTAGGGACCCCGAGACCCCTGAAGGTCTCCCAAAATCCACAAAGGATAAACCAAAAAGGAAAGATACAATCACGAAGTAACAATCGACACTGCTTAGGTATATGCCCATACATATACCTAAGTCATCAATTCCAATACGCTCCAACCTCCGAGCCCAAGTACAACTCATTCCACACAGGAAAGTATACGTATTCCACACAGGAAAGAAAAACGAAATCCACACAGGATAGCAAAACACAATCCACACAGGAAAGCAACAGGATTCAGCTCACACATGTATACTTCTTCGAGGACGATATAGATGATCACTGATCCATCTAAGTCGTCAGACCCACAAAGGATCGATAGGTACTAACCCCCGCAAAGACCCACACAGGATCTGACCCACACAGGATCTGTAGGCGCTGGTTCACACAGGACCGCTGAGCCCTGACCCACACAGGATCGGACCCACACAGGATCGGTAGCACTGATCCACACAGGATCACTGAGTGCTGTAGTCGTCGTCGTCGAATCCACTAAGTATCTCTGCACAGTCGTCGTCGCAGTCACAGTAGCAGTCGCAACCAGATCTAGGGTTCCCGCACACAGCAAGCTCGTTCGGGAGGGTCCGCTCCACGAGCCGAGAGGCTGATACATCAACTGTCACATAGTCCAGAGTTGATGTATCCAAAAGTTCCGTATAGTCAACAGGAACTCAACGCAACAGACGACGCGTTAATCAGACGCCCGGTCTGAGAGTTATTGGCTTTTCCGTTCCAGGGGCCCGGTTGGTTTTTAAGGCAAAACCAACCCGACCGTACTCCACCTGCGTCCAAACCTCGGGCGGAGTATGCCAAAAGATCCGTCTCACTAAGAGGAACTCAACAAAGCTGACGGCACGTCATTCAGACGTCCGTAGCTCAAGATATGAGCGTTTCCGCTCCGAGGGCCCGGTTGGTTTCGTGTATGAACCAACCCGGCCGAACTCAAAGTATTCCGAAAACTTGAGTGCAATATACCGAAACGACCATCTCGATACAACGATCGCATCGCCGCTGACGGCGCGTCGTTTGGAGGTCCGTAGCCCGAGTTATGGGCATTTGAATCCAAACCGCTCGGTAACGGGGGTTTCGGGCCCAGGCCGTCCTGGCCCGAGACCCCCCGGTTGGCCCGAACCGGGTCGACCCGCCCCGGACAGGGTCGAACCGGTGCGGCCCGGAGCGGCCCGACCCGACCCGACCCGGCGCGGCCCGGCGCGGCCCGGCCTGACCCGGCGCGGCCCGACCCGACGCGGCCCGGCCCGGCCCGACTCGGCCTGGCCTGGAGGACCGGCCAGGCGCGCCTGTTCGGCCCAGTGCGCTGCCAGCTCGGCCGAAGGCCGAGCTGATTGGAACGGGGGGCGCCTGCCCCCCCCCCCCCCCCTTGTGAAACCGCCCCCCCTCATTATGGGGGGTCGTTTAATTGCTGGCCGGGGGAATTAATTCCCCCCGGTTTGCCTCCCTTCCGGCCGGCCCGACCTGGCCGTCCGGTTCTTCCTCAACGGGACCGGCAAAGGCCGGTCCCCTTCCAGCTTCCGACACCGGCGGCCCGGCTGGCCGCCGGCCTTCTCGTTCCGCCGCGGCCCGGAACCGGCCACGACCTTCGTTGTCCGGCACGGCGCGACGGCGTCGCGCCCTTCCGCCGCGGCCCCGCTCCAGCCACGGTGTCTCCGACTTTCTTCGACGCGGCACGACGACGTTGCGTCCTTGCATTATTTTATGACGCGGCGCGATGGCGCCACACATTTCTTGCCGTATGATCCTACGCGGTGTGACGGCACCGCGCGACACCCGTTTCAATCCACAACAGAATCAACATGAAAAAGGAGGAGGGTCAGCCGTGTTCATGCGGTCCGACCCCCTCGTGTTATTCGCTAACAATTGGACAAATTTCACGAAGAAATAATATCACGGGTATAAATCATGAACAAAGGAATAAAATAAACCCCTACCTTGGTTTCAAGTGCGGAGCACGTCAACAAGCCGTGGAAGACAAGCGTCGCGGAGGTCGGGCGTCACGGAAACCGAACGCCGTTTCCGTTGACGTCGAGGTGCGTCCGAAGAGGTACGTCGCTGGAGAAGCTTCGTAAGCTAATGGAAAAAGTCCAAGGAAGAAACTGCGTCTCCTTTCGTTGACACTGGAAGAAGATCAAAGATGCGGCGTCGTCGATCTTCGGAAACACACCGGCTACGAAGAAGAGAAGCGGCGTTCTTTGTCGGAGCTTAAGTGTTCTTCGTCAAGGTCGAAGAAGATGGAGAGAACTTCCCAAATCCTCTCAAGGTGGCAAAGGATACCAACCAAAATAAAATAAGCTTAAAGCTTATTTTATTTACACAATTAAACAACTTGAATTTCAAAAGTTTGAAATTAAAACAACTCAACTCAATAAATAACCCAAGTTGTCAAGATTAATTAAAGAGGAGTTATAGGGAGTTTTAAGGGAAGATGAAGTATTAGGGTTCGTGTGGGCCCCACCACACTTAATCCTCTCAAGGGAGGTTAAGTGGATGTGGGTCTGACCCCTAACTCTCTTTGGGAGGTTATAACCAACTTGGATAAAAAAATAAAATGTGTTTCCATATTTTATTTAACTTCATTTTAAATTCCCAAAAACTAACTCTCAACCCGTATAAAACGCAACCTCGGAAAAGGTCTCCTTAAGAGAAAATGGGAACTGTGAGTTCATCGGTGCCCTCGGAATTCGATTCTGGGCACCGGTTCAAAAGTTAAAAATTCCCGCTCGTTCGTTCACTGAACGTACCCGATCCAAACTTCGGAAGTTGATTCCGGGCACACCGGGCCTCAGAATCAGGTGCCGTCAGAAACCGCGCTCTTGTAAAATTCCAAAGAAAATTAAGAAAAAAAATTCCCTTGAATTTTATGGGTCTTTACACGATCAGCATGGTCAATATGATCAACATGGTCAGTACGATCAGCGTGGTCAGTATGATCAGCATGGTCAGTACGATCATCATGGTCAGTACAATTTGTGGTTTCCCAAACAAGATATAAAAGTCAAAAGATAACTTTTGACTCAACAACCTCAAGGCCTTCGAGCCACCTGAAATTGTGCTTAATGACCCGATATACTCTACAAGGAGAAGAATCCAGATGAGGATTTAGAGTAGGTGCATTCACCAGAGCAGAAGCTAAGCAGATTTGTTAGAAAGAGAGGGTATGGAATTTCCATAAGGACCAGCCTGTTCATGTATGGGGAGCCTAGCCAAATAAGCCATGTGAAGGTAGAGAGATAACATACGATGGAGAAGCTAGGGAGGAGTAGTTCCATGTAGTTATAGTCTGAATATTTCCTAAGACCTATGGGTCATGTAATATCTAAATCCTATAGGCCTTGTAAGGGTTCCCCCTCATCCCTTGAAATTGGGGTTATCAAAGATCAATAAAAAGAAGGCCTTCGGGCCATTCAAGCATGAAGTAACATTTTTCACTTTTTTATATTGATTTTATTTATTTATCCAAAGAAAAAAAATATGATTCAATAAATTAAAAGCATATAAATAATATCATTATTATTCTATTATATGATATTATATACTTTTTTAACCATATCCACCCATCGAGATATAACGAGTTCATGTTTGGGTTGGTTTAACGAGTCAATTGAATAATGATATAAGGCTATATCATGAATGCCTATGGGAAATTAAATATTATTATTATTATTATAATTTAATAAGAAATAAAATACTGGGTTTTTATTCTATAATAGATATATCAATTATTTAAATTATTATTAAAATATCATTTTTAATCGCTAAAATCACCAAAATAAGCTGACACTGATTCAAATTTCAAGAAAGCATAAGAAAAATCTATTTAATAAATAAATAGAATATGATAATAAATGGTCTATATTAAATTAAATATAGAATTATAATTTTCTTAATAATTAATCTAACAAACATAATTTTATTATTTAATAAGTTAAGCACACATACATAATGAATCTGGAACAAGGTAATGGTTTTCATCTCAAATTTCTCTCTTCGAGACATGTTTGGTTTTATGAACCTAATTAAATTTATTTGATATATATGCTAACTATTTTTTATATCATATATTGATTTATCTTTTAATCATGTTATTTGAAGTTAAATTACAAGACCACTCTTTCAAGGAATTTTTATTGAAATGCTACTCAAGCCGTAAGAGTTCTTTGTCTCAAACTTTAATTCCTTGAGACATGTTTATGTTATAAACCATGTTTTAAATTAAATTTTGTATTAATTACCCATGGATTTATATTTATAATATATTTTTTTGTTCATGGGAAATAATAAACCAAATTCATTCATTTTCATCAAATGGATTTTTCTAAATTGTTGCACCAGTTGTAAAACATTTTGGTAACTCAATTTTTATTCATTGAGTTACGATCATCCTCTTGGACTTAAAATTTCAGTACATTATACCAATTGATTATATTATGTAGTATTTTATTTTATTTACATTTCTACCACATAAAATTCATTTTTTAAATATTTCTTACTTCAAGGTGAATGTTTCCCATAAGGGATATTGATAACCCAAGTCTTTTTTCCTTGAGCTATATTGTTTCGTCATGAATTTATTTCTTTGATGCATGCGTTATTCCACCCTAATATTTTATTATATGCTAATTTCTCTATCTCCATGTGTAAAAATACATTTTTATACAAATGAATGTTTTTTTAATTTTTTAAAATGTGAGTTTTGAAAAAAGGTATTTTCAAAATAATAAAAAGTGTTTTCCGTTCAATTTCACTAGTTTTGTCCTCTTATCTTTATTTATTGAAGATAAAACTTATATATTTTCAAGGCCCAATTATTGAAGATTATTTTTAAAATTAATTATTTTAAAAGAGTTTTTACTTCACATTTTTAAGAATCCTTTTTGAACCAACCCATAATATCTTTTTTTACATCAATGTTAAAAATGTTTTATAATAACTCTTTTATATTTTCATTTCCATTTTACTTATCATATTCAAAAGGATTTTACATCATAGGTTCATGTTTCATGATTTCTAATCTAATATATATTTATCTTTTTGGGGTTAAACTCACAACATTAAACTATTCAATTCTTGATCCCTTTTGTGATACCATTCGAAGCATTGTTTTGTAATGATGTTTTTCATCTATGTCAATATTATTCTAGGTTTCCAATGTTACATTGGGGTTATGTTATTTTGAAACTTTCTACATTATTTTTGTAGATGGATTATGAACATTTTATTCTTATGTTGTATTATCCATATACTGATTACTCTATATGGTGTAAAAATCAGATTTTACATAATTTATATTAGATGATGTTCACCTAGAAATAATGTCACCCCTTTTATTAATAGGGGAAAAATATTGGAATTCCATATTTTTTTATTCCAATAAAAATATTATTTTAAGTTTGAATATGTATTTATAGACTATCCACCTTATTTATATGAATTACTTATTGACATGGGTAAAGGTATTGGTATTCTATATGTTTTTTATTCCAATATTAATTATTATTTGAAAAGTTCATTTTGTATTGTTTACTCAGTATCTCATATGATGAATACGTTAGACTTAAACAAGTGACAGGTGGAGATCGACATTATATATCCCATAGATGAATCGATAAGTCTCACGAGACAAACATGTTTGGGTATTTTGGTGTATGCTTTCCCAAAACAAGATATTTCCTTGATGGTAAGATCAGGATATCTAGGATCGCAATGTCGTGGCTTATGATATAAAATTAGCTGTTTAAAATTATGCATTTAATCACTAAGGAACCAATTGTTGTTATCCATGTGATATTTTTATTTTAATTATTATCCATAGATATATTAGTCTCCTAGTTTCTATTGGTTATGGAATTATAATGATCAATTACTCTTACCATAATATTTATTCCATGTTTATGACATGATTGCCTAAATTGTATGTTTTTCCGTACCAGGCATTTTATATCAACCCTTATTATGTTTTCATTTCCATAGGTTATAAATAAAAGTATTACACATGATTTGTATAATATGATATATTGTGTAGATAATTTGTGGAAGATGTTGAAGACTTATTATGGATTGAGTAGTTTCTTTTATAGTAGAAAAAACATCCATTTGATGGGATTTATTAATTTGTGTTTTATCCTAATTATCTAAAGTTATAAGCTGAAAGGGTCTTGAGAATGTATATAATGTAATATTTTATTTAAGTCATGTAATTATGGGATAATTATTTCTAGTAATATTAAATTCATATTGAAGCAAGTATATAAGTTATGTAATTATAACACTGGATCTAGAAGCATGGGTCTAGGGAATCATAGTTGGTATCAAATCACAATTATATAAATTTGGATATTATGATGTTTGTTGAGGATAATTTTAGTGTAGATAAGTTAAGGTTAATCATAAATTCAAAGGTATTGATATCCCTTTGGGATATTATATAATTTAATTTTAAGGTAATTATGCACATTTTATTTGGGGATCAGGATAACAGAACTTCAGTGAAAACCCTAGGGATAATTATAATAAAGAATTATAAGTATATGATAACATCCTAAAGTTTTGGTAATATAGATATTTTTTTGTTCTCTTAGAAAATACAACTATATTTGTGTATTACAAATGAATGTATGCTCTGGAAAAATTATACCTAGGGGTAATAACCCCAAAAGGGAGGATTAGATATTAACTCGATCTTCTCTTGGTGCATGAAAAAAAGGCCTAATTGCACACCTAGTTTGAAACATACATGGAATATTATTTGTTTAATCACATTCTCTTTAGAAACCATTATGAAAAATTTAAGTATGATGTTAACAAATTAATTTAGATAAACTAATAGAAAAATTTCCTTGTATAACCAAGGATAGAACAAAGAGAGATATATATTGAACCAAAAGCATCATATGTTGAAAATGAAGGTGTCATATGGGAATAAATATTTATATTGATGTTTTTGTATTATTATTTTGGATATTATCATAACTATTTTGGTTTTAGTATTTGGTTGAAATAGGATCACAAAGATGAAACTGAGAAAGGTATGTATCTAGAAACAACTATGTCATATAACTGAATAATGAAGATTACCTAAATGGTTAATAATGTTAGTATATTCCTATTATTATGGAAAAGGTGAGTTTCATAGTCTTAACTAAGTCAGTGAGATTGATATTTTCTGGAAACTATTAGCAATTTTCATTAGTGAATGATATTTATCAATGATACTCTGGTATATTCTAAAAGTTATGAGGATTATATGAAGCATATAAGGAGTTTTCATCAGTAGTTCTAATTTTAAAGGTTATAAACATATATTAAATAGTTTCAATAACCTTGAAAAGTTATTTTATTACAATATTATATTTTTGATAATAACTATTGGGGAACACATTATTTAGGGATGGATAACTATTAGGTTCAAAATATGTTTGATGTTGAAGTAATAAAGGGTTGATTAATTTAGAGAAAAGTGATTTAGATAGTATTGATAGCCTTATATTTGATTATAAATTTAATGAAAAACTAATCCATGATATGTTTAATGAAGTTTATCTCATTTTTGGATTATAATATATATTAACTAGGTCATAACCTTATATAATAGTGGAAAATATCATTTTAGGGTTAAAGATAGTGTTAATTTATAAAATAATATATTATTTCACTATGGTTTATTTTTTTAGAAATTTGGATGGTTTTGAGAAATGTGTATTTTGGATAA
The DNA here is from genome assembly GCA_963277665.1 of Viscum album. Classification (NCBI taxonomy): domain Eukaryota; kingdom Viridiplantae; phylum Streptophyta; class Magnoliopsida; order Santalales; family Viscaceae; genus Viscum; species Viscum album. The sequence continues at coordinate 324,675,041 of OY728139.1, read as the reverse complement.
TGTATGATTAGGGTATATACATACCCAAGTATATGATTTTATGAATGTTTAGTGTTGTTTTAAGAAGGATAAGCAACTTGATATAGTCTAATAGAGTAAGGTAGATGTAATATTAAATGTTATATCTCGAATTATAAATATGTTAAGAATAACCTCAACTAATTTATTCAATGACTAGTAATTAAGAATTTGAGGACACAATTTATTTAACAGGGGAGAGTGTAACACCTTGATATTTTAATATATAACTTCCTTAAAATAAGTCAATGTGTTCGATAGCTTGTTCTACACGCAACAACAAACTAAAATGAAACCACAATATATTTAGATAAAAATATAAATATAAAGTAAGACCATTAAAACCTATAATTTGAATTAGTGGGAATGAATATTATTAACCTCTTTATAAAATATTTATAAAAATAAAATAAAGGCTACTTTTAATATGAATGAAATTCAATTATTTTACAAAAAATGACTAATAGGATTATTTTTCTTTTAGAAAAGTTTTTTTAAAAAAATTACATTTTTTATGAAATATGCATTTCTATTTCAATAAATGTATAATTAATGATGATAAATTAGGTTTGATACTAATAATTAATTAAAACCAATTTAGTTGGTAAATGATATAAAATAAGAATAAGAATAGTTAATATTTGAAAATATAATTTTCCAATAAAAGTAGTTTTTCATTATATTTTATGATTTTATTCAAAAATTGAATTTATAAATTTTATAAATTTAATTTGATTTTTTCTTAAGATGAATTTTTTGATTTTTTCTGAAATAATTGGTTTTTAGATGAATAGTGAAAAATACAGTTTTTCTAAAAACTGTCACTTTTATAACATTATCATAATATAATAACAACTTAAATATAATATCGAAATGGATTTCAAATTCTAAATCAAAATTATCATATTATATAATGAGTTTAATTTAAATTTGGGGAATAAAATTAAGATTAATAAAATTAAATTTAATGACCATGATAATAGTAAAATTGTTATATATAAAGAATTGTTTTATTAATATTGTGTAATTTTTATCTACTAATTAAATTAATCTATTAAAAAAATATTAATATAATATATTTTTTTAAAAATTTATAACTATATCAACGCATATTTAATTGGTAACCAATTTTAAATAAGATTAAGAACACATAATAGTTCAAACAACATTTTTCTACAAAAAACTATTTTCCTATGTATAAAATGTTTTAATTTAAAAATTATTTTTATATTTTTTATAAATTGAATTATATTAAATGGAGATTAAATTTAGGTTAAACATATCCAATTATTTTTAGAAGGGTTTATTTTATATTTTTAATAAAACATAAATTACTTGGTTGAAAACTTGTTACCAAGGTAAAAACATAAAAAAAGTTAAAAGAAAAAACCAAAGAACAAATGAATTACATCGTGTTTAAAGCATGTGTGTAAATACTTGGTTGGGGATTTATTTCCCCAGTATCACCCCAAAATCTGTTAGTTATATCTTTTTGAGTCTTTAACCTCTAAATAGTGTAATGATATCATTGAAAAGTAAATGGGTATTCTCAAAAGAGCCCCTTTCTCCACTTATAAAAGGGTACACTAACACTCATTCACGAGAAACCCATTCCTTAGAATTTATTAATGAAACTCTAAAATTTTTCTCCTCTTAGAAGACTATATAATTTTTATAATCTATTTGTTTCAACTAGTTATCCAAATCCCTTCACTTGTAAGGATCCTTTCAAGATAAAGTTCAAAGTCACAAAGTGAGTATGACTTAGTATTTAACATTTTCTTCTGAATTTTTCTCTAAAAAACCTATCCTTTCCATAATAATATAATAACCTTAGTATAATTATTACACTGAAGTTTTATTATGTTAATATAAAACCATTATTTATTTATTTCCATCCACTTATAAAAACAAAATAACATTAACCATACATTGTGTGGATTACTATCTCCACAAAGAAACATTTTTCATTTTTCATATAGATTTTATTTATTTATTAAAACCTATAAAAATATGATTCAAAAACTTAAAAAATATAAAAAATATAATTATTTTTTATAATGATACAATAAACTTCCTTAACCATACTCATTCTTTGAGATATAGCGAGTTCATATTTGGATCGGTTTAACCACCCACTTGAATAATGCTACAAAGCTCTATCATGAATGACTAGGTGAAATTAAATAATAATAATATTATAAGTTAATAGGCAATTAAATATTTGTTTTGAAATATATAATTATGATATTAATTATTTAAATTATTGTTAAAATATCATCTTTGATTGATAAAATCATCAAAATAAGCCGATAATAATTCAACGTTCACGTAAACATAAGAAAAAACTATTCAATAAAAAAATAACATATGATAATAAATGGTATATATTGTCACGAAATGAATCTGGTCACATTCAAAATCAGTTCCTAAACTAGTCCGTGGCAAGACCCTAAGGGCGTTCCCAATCCCCACAGGCTGGAACAAGTTCCCAGGTATCATAAAATGAAGTTTGGGAACGATTTACTGGAATTTGTAAACATAAAACGACAAACGAAACCCAGAAACCAAAACTTGATTTTTCAAACCAAAACATCTTTTACTAAAATTAAGAACCGAATTACACAATTTTAAACAATGTATGAAGACCATTATAAAGTTAAAAAACCAAGAAAAGACCGCCCAAGAACATCCACATGGAAAGAGGCACCTCCCTCAAGCCATCTCCACAACACTGCATCACGATGGACCGCTAAATACCCAAACCAATGACATTAAACCTGTACCCAAACCTGTGACACAAGATAAGAAAGTCTACTTACACCCAATGGAGTAAGTAGGGTGTGAGACAAAGCCCAGTAGAATACCACCACTAATATATTCCATTGATAAACATTTAAAGACGAAAAGCATGCATGTTTTAAAAAACATGAAAAGCTAGTTACAATTTCTAAAATATGAAACTTTGAATAAAAATAGTTTTCAAGTTGGCTATTTTAAAGGGTTAACACTTTTAAAATAAACACCAAAGCTACTGAATTTTCCATCCAAATGTACCGTATGCCGACGGTAAGTATAAAGTAACTAATGAGCACAAGCAATAGAAAATAACCCCTAGGAACTAGCTAGCTGTGGGTCCCAGGTACCTCGTATCTCTGTGAGAGTAACCATCACAAAAATCCATTCCCGTGTACGACCCACTAGTATGGAACATACCCATAACCTATTGGTCCCCAATCATCATTATCATAGTTTAGTTAGACTTGTAAGCGTCAATTTTGCTAAGTGAAACTAAGGCCAAACCCCACGGATTCACTAGCATACTAGTACACGTCCACCCACCTAGATACCCAGGTTTTCCCCTTGTGGTCAAACAATTTCAACAAGTCAATAAATATACATTGAGCTTTAAAATATCATTTACACATCAAAAATTCACCAAAAAACCCATATGTATACCACACAAGTCACAAAATTCCATTTTTCATTCAAAATGATTTTGAAATCTGACTCACACCAAAATAGCCCACAACACATTTCACATTTCTTCAACACTTCCAAAAAACCATTAAACAATTTTATAAAAAAATTATAAGATATTACAACTCATATAACAGCCCACACACATGACACATAACACTCCTTTCATAATCAAAAATTCAATTTTTCACACCACACTCACACAAAACAGTCCACATCACATTCACATCTCTTTCACACCTCAATATCTCCTTCAAACAATTTAATAAAATATTTCCAAGATGAGACATATCACATAACATCCTTTTCACAAATTAAAGGGATATTTTAAAAATATACTCCTACCAAAATAGTTTTCTGATAATGTTTCACCTCGTACACAACTCAATAAACCATTCAAAACTTTCATAAAACAATTATAAAGAGTATACCCAATCTTTTAACATAAAACCCATTTAAAAAACCTATTTTTAAGCCAAAATCACACAAAGCCCCTACCAAAACTGAATTGGAATCCCAATCAACATGTAATAATCCACTTTCAAATGTTATGTAATCACCTTGAACAATATCACAAAAGATACCCATGAGAACACACAAATCCATAAAACACTTTCAAGGAGTATAACAAGGTTATACACATAAAACCCATTCAAAGAACACCCCCTTTTAGGCCCACATGAAAATATATCATTACCCAACCAAAATTTGCAGCCACTTTCAACAACTAATAAATCACTTCCACATTTTACAAAACTACCACAAGAGATAACACATGAAATACATTTGAAAAATACACACTTAAAAAAAATGTAACTTTAATACCAAATGCTTTACTATTGCTACCAAAAATGGTTTTCTCATAATGCACAACATATAATAAACATAAAAAATTATTTAATCAAGCAAACTAACTCATCATTAAATGGTTACCCACGGAATCACCTACCGAAATTTTTGAATCCCTCAAAACATGGTGCAAAATATCAACTGCACCACACCGACACCACAAGTATGATAAATCCTGCCCTAGACCACAAAATTTAACCAAAAAGACTCATGGTTAAACCCTAGGTACGAACCCTAGGTTCTGAACACTTTGGAACATCAAGAAAGAGGGATGAAACCCTAAGGAAATGGAAGAGGTGGAAGAGAGAAACACTTACCTTGAAAAATCTTGAAGCAATTACCCCAAATTAACCAAAATTTGAATATAAAAGCAACAAAAACTGATAGTGAGTCTCTATTGATGAGGAGGAGGTCATGTGGGGACTGAAATGGGGAAAAAATAGTAAATATTGAAGGATATATGAAATAATGAATTTACCTCTTCAAATCTGGGCGATTTGATAAATTCCAAGAATAATCACCCTCCTTTAGGGTTCAAATGAGCTCAAAAAATGAAAAACCGATAATGTGGGTGATCCTAGGGATAGTGTATTCACGAGAGAGGTGGAATCACTGAAAAAAATATAAAATGAAGGAGATATTAAATAATTAAACATTATTTTTAATGCAGGAAATGGGCCTTCGGGCAGGCCCAATCCCTTAAATAAAAAATAAAATACACCATGATTAAGGATTTATAAATGGTCATAATTAATGTGGTGGAGTTATTAGGTCAGGGGAGGCCAAGTATGAATTTGAATGGTTAAAAAATGTTAAAAAATTAAGTATTTATAAAGGAAACAAAATTAATTTTTAAATCTGGAATTGGGCTCACGGTTTGACCCAAATCATGAAAACTCACCCATTTCTCCAAAAAATGCCTGGGAAACCCCCAAAACAAAGAAATAATGGAAATTAAATTTAAAAAAAACTTTTAAATAAATTATTTATGTGAAAATTCTCCCCACCATGAAAAATTTCTGCCCCGGAAAGTCACTACAAGGCCAAAGCAATAAACAAACCCAACTGAGAAACCAAGAGGTACTCCCTTGCCAGGTTTCGCCCCCAAAGGCCAAAACACCTCCAATGATCAATTAAAGAAGGAATACTTGACAACCAAAACATACACCACTTTCCGGAAACAATCAAGAACATTCATGCTTTATCCCAAAGGAAAACTCCTCAAACTCAATCTAAACAAGGCTCAAGCAATTTACCCAAACAAACAACCACATCGAACAAGGTTACACCTATCTTGATATAACTAAACCATTGGCCAATCTCCAATACAAATGTTTACCCAAGTAATATGTAGGTAGTTAGATATCTCTGAAAGAGACTACCCACTTCCAATCCAAGACCATGGAAAAAACTGAGTTACTGGTACGGGGAGACACAAATGGGCTCCCCACCATAAGAGACAAATTATTATTTTTTGTTTTTGAGACAAAATCAGAAAACTAACATGGGGAGGCCCAAATGGACTCTTTGGTACAAGGGGTAGGATTCCATTATAAATTTCCAAAAGAAAATAAATGAGACCCATGGTGGGTCTCCCCACTATGAGAACCAACCATCTTAACCAACCAGCATGGGCCGACATAGAAGGACCCCAAAACTCAAAGAGTTTGGATGACCACAAGGTTAGTCTGCACAGTTTGGGAAATTTTGTGCTAACCATGTGAATCCTTATATCTGTATGGTTTTCTGTGGCACAGTTACTATTCACCATGTGAAAACCCTGTGCTCAACCTGTCTAGAAAAATTTTAAAACTTTCTCCAAAAACACAATGGAAACCAAAGAGGAAAGAAATGACATTGGGTGATAACATGGGCACGAGGTCCTCCATCTCTTTCTACCAAACGAGAACAACAGAAGCAAGATGACAACACCAGAGGTTTAAAATCTTACCGTATTTAATACTGAAGGTATGACTTGTACAACGGTTTAAAGGACCCTGGGATTTCCCATGACTACGCACCAGCTTCTCTCCGGGACCTATGGATGGAGCTCAAAAGATTGAAGCATCTTCGGCCTCACAGTTAGGATTTGGAAACCCCTGTATGGAAATTCTTATTTTGGTGCCACAAACAACTACACCGCATAACCTGATGGGTTCAACAAGAGATAACATACTCCTAAACTCACATTACCAAAACCTAACATTTCACTGATACAAGGGATTAAAATATGCACACACATCACACCTTGTTTCTTCGGGTGAGAAACAATATAAGGGGAGGACACATATAAAAAACTTTCTCTATGATAAAGCATTTGAATTTTTTTCACAAGGGAGATATACTCCAAACATAATAGAGACCCTTAGAGTATTGTACGACCTTCATATTTACAGTCAAATGAGCACACGACATCACAAGGTATCACCGGACATGACCATTGTAATTGATAGAAACAATACATGGAAAGGGAACTTATGCCAAGTCCCCAAACAACACATAATTCCAGAATGTGGCCATAATGGCCTCTCATGACCAGATTTCCCATAATGGTGGCTTAACATGAACTCATACTTTAAAGAGACTATGAAGGACCCAAAGGCCCTCTTAGACACAATCTAGACACTCATCCACAATAACAACCCCAAACCACTTCCACCTTCGACGAATCTTGCAACTTAAGAAACTAAGGTCTCTTTAAACCTTCCACGATCACTATCTTGATACAAGAGGATCCAAAAATCAAAGAAAAGAATTGGTGTATAATCAATCAACAAATATCTATAATAGTTCCTTATATTGATCAACTGGAGGATTTTACAACGGTGAAATAATCCGTGTTTTACTTCGGTTGTGCACTAACCCTTAATGGGGGCGTACCTTATCCAACAAGAGAACCCAAGGACCCAAAAAGCTGGTCTATTGGTAAAAAATGTGCCACAATCAGATCCAAACACATTAAGGAAACCACCATAAAGGCTGCCCGGAACATTTCTCAGAAGATACCACTAACCAACCTTTCAACCCAGCTTACCGACCGAACACCCACCTAAAACACTATTCAATCAGGAGGGGTTCTTGGACTCAAAACATCACAAAACATCAACATTTTCAAAAACACATAATACAAACCATCCTAAACCAGTCATCAAGACATCATGTTTCCCTTTAAAAACATTTCTTTGAAAACAAACGGTTCATCGGTTATCATATCCACTAATGGTACCCCATGGGCCTCACACATGCATGTTTCTATGCCACACTAGGCACCCTCCTCATATCTATCCCGACACTAATCCAGTCATTCCATTATCTATCCATCATCCCATATAACCTCATGCATGTGGTCGCTCATGGAAATACCAAATGTTAAAACAAATCTTATTTCCACTACTCAAAACCAAAACAGTCAACCAATACATCCTTTTTCTCAAGACCGCTAACCATGAGAACAAAATCCCAGTTTACAACTTAAAATAAACTTTTCATAAACACAAAACCATTTAGATATGAATTCACTTTCAAGTTATTCACATTAATCTAAAAACAACTCATCCCCATTAATACACCTTTCAACAGTTTAGAAAACTCTATTGGAAACACTTTTTCAAAACCAACTTTAACATACTTCCTGGTTTCAAAAGAGGTGTAAACACACAATTTTTCCAATTCAAAAAAAAATCGCAAAATTTTAGTTCCACCATTTCAAAAATAAAACCCTTCCTTATTTATGTAAAAATAATTTCACAAAAAAAACCATATGCTTCTTAAAACCACGTAATTTTTGATTTAAAACTGAACTTCTAGGATTTCAAAACTAAAGGACACAAGACAATGCAAGGGGGAACTAGATTCGGTGGGTGACATGGACATATGGTTGGAGGCCATATACCAATCACTTCACCATCACAGAGAGTTTTTTAGGGAAATATCCCTGGCTCCACATGGCTTTCTAGGCCCTGCGAGCTCACTGAGACCATTAGCCCAACTCTCTTTTCATTTCCCCAGATCATCGTCAAACCAAGAAAACCAAAGGAGTCAGATGAATCTTGACTTATCCTTGAGACTCAAATCCCATCATGAGGTGTGCTGGCTAGGAACACAACCCATAACTAGAATGTCAAGTCCCAATAATCCTAACTCCATACCATCCAAACTACTCCCCAAATAACATGACCCAAAGAGTTAACATGAACCTCCTCTGATACCATTTTGTCACGAACTGAATCAGGTTGCCTTCAAAATCGGCACCTGACCCAGTTCGTGGTAAGACCTAAAGGGAATTACCAATCCCCATGGTCTGGCACAAGTTCCCAGGTATCATAAAATGAAGTTTGGGAACTATTTACCTGAATTTGTAAACATAAAATGACAAACGAAACCAAGAAACCAAAACTGGATTTTTCAAACCAAAACATATTTTACGAAAATTAAGAACTGAATTACCCAATTTTAAACAATGTATGAAGACCATTATAAAGGTAAACAAACAAGAAAATACAGCCCAAGAACATCCACATGGAAAGAGGCACCTCCCTCAATCCATCTCCACAACACTGCATCACGATGGACCGCTAAAAACCAAAACCAATGACATTAAACTTGTACCCAAACCTATGACACAAAATAAGAAAGTCTACTTACACCCAATGGTGTAAGTAGGGTGTGATACAAAGCCTAGTAGGATACCACCACTAAGATATTCCATGTGATAAACATTTAAAGACGAAAAGCAAGCAAGTTTTCAAAAACATGAAAAGCTAGTTACAATTTCTAAAAGATGAAACTATGAATAAAAACAGTTTTCAAGTGGGCTATTTTAAAGGGTTAACACTTTTAAAATAAACACCCAAACTACTGAATTTTCCAGCCAAATGTACCGTATGCCGACGGTAAGTATAAATTAACAAATGAGCACAAGCAATAGGAAACAACCCCTAGGCATTAGCTAGCTGTGGGTCCCAGGTACCTCGTATCTCGGTGAGAGTAACCATCACAAATATCCATTCCCACGCACGTGACACTAGTAGGGAACATACCCATAACCTAGTAGTCCCCAATCATCATCATCATAGTTTAGTTAGAGTTGTAAGTGTCAATCTTGCTAAGTGAAACTGAGGCCAAACCCCACAGATTCACTACCATACTAGTACACGTCCACCCACCTAGATACCCAGGTTTTCCCCTTGTGCTCAAACAAGTTCAAAAAGTCAAAAAATATACATTGAACTTTAAAATATCTTTTCCACATCATAAATTCACCAAAAATTCCATATGTATACCACAAAAGTCACAAAATTCCATTTTTCATTCAAAATGATTTTGAAATCCGACTCACACCAAAATAGCCCACAACACATTTCACATTTCTTCAACACTTCCAAAAAACCATTAAACAATTTTATAAAAAAATTGTAAGATATTTCAACTCATATAATAGCCAAAAAACATGGAACATAACACTCCTTTCATAATCAAAAATTCAAATTTTCACATCACACTCACACAAAACAGTCCACATCACATTCACATCTCCTTAACACCTCAATATCTTCTTAAAACAATTTAATAAAATATTTCCAAGATGATACATATCACATAACAACCTTTTAAAAAATTAAAGAGACCTTCTAAAAATATACTCCTACCAAAATAGTTTTCTGATAAAGTTTCACCTCTTACACAACTCAATAAACCATTCAAAACTTTCATAAAACAATTATAAGGAGTATACCCAAGATTTGCACATAAAACCCATTTCAAAAACCTATTTTTAATCCAAAAGTACAACAAGCCCCTACCAAAACATAATTTTAATCCCAATCAACATGTAATGATCCACTTTAAAATGTTATATAATCACCTTGAACAATATCATAGAAGATACCCATGAGAACACACAAATCCATAAAACACTTTCAAGGAGTATAACAAGGTTATACACATAATACCCATTAAGAGACCCACCATTTTAAGCACACATGAAACTATATCATTAACCAACCAAAATTGGAAGTCCCTTTCAACAACTAATAAATCACTTCCACATTTTACAAAACTACCACAAGAGATAACACATGAAAAACATTTGAAAAATACACACTTCAAACAAAAATGTAACTTTAATACCAAATGCTTTACTATTTCTACCAAAAATGGTTTTCGCATAATTCACAGAATATAAGGAACATGGAAAATTATTTAATCAAGAAAACTAACTCATCATTAAATGGTTACCCATGAAATCACCTACCGAAATTGTTGAATCCCTCAAAACATGGTGCGAAATATCAACCGCACCACCCTAGCACCACAAGGATGATAAATCCTGCCCTAGACCACAAATTTTCACCAAAAAGACTCATGGTTAAACCCTAGGTACTAACCCTAGGTTCTGGAAAGTTTGGAACATCAGGAAAGAGAGATCAAACCCTAAGGAAATGGAAGAAGTGGAAGGGAGGAACACTTACCTTGAAAAATATTGAAGCAATTACCCCGAATTAACCAAATTTTGAATCTCAAAGCAAAAAAACCTGATAGTGAGTCTCTACTAATGAGGAGGAGGTAATGTGGGGACTAAAATGGAGGAAAAATAGTAACAATTAAAGGAGATATGAAAGAATAAATTTACCTCTTCAAATCTGGGAGATTTGATAAATTCCGAGAAGAATCGTCCTCCTTCGGGGTTCAAATGAGCTCCAAAAAATGCAAAACCGATAATGGGGGTGATCTTAGGGATAGTGGCTTCGCGAGAGAGGTAGAATCACCGAAAAAAATATAAAATGAAGGATATATTAAATAATTAAAAATTATTTTTAATGCAGGAAATGGGCCTTCAGGAAGGCCCAATCCCTTAAATAAAAACTAAAATACGCCATGATTAAGGATTTTTAAATGGTCCCAATTAATGTGGTGGTGTTATTAAGTCAGGGGAGGAAAATTAGGAATTAAAATGGCTAAAAAATGTTAAAAAATGAAGGATTTATAAAGGAAACAAAATTAATTTTTAAATCTTGAATAAGGCTCACGGTTTGGCCCAAATCATGAAAACTCACCCATTTCTCCAAAAATGCCTGGGAAACCCCCAAAACAAAGAAATAATGGAAATTAAATTAAAAATAACTTTAAAATAAACTGTGTATGTGAAATATATTAAATTTAATATATATGAATAAGTTTCCTATTAAGGTATATAATAAACATAATTTTATTATTCATGAAGTTAAGCACATGCACAGAATGAATCTAGAACAAGGTATGGGTTTTCCTCTAAAATTCATCTCTTTTAGAAATATTTGGTATTATGCACAAAATTTATTTTATGTGGTGTATATAATACATATTTTAGATATAATATCATGAATTATTTTTTATTCATGATATTTTAAGTTTAAATACAAGCCTAATATTTTTTGGGGTTTTGATTAAAATGTTACTAAAGCTCCAAGGGTTCTTTGTCTCAAACTTTATTTCCCTAGGTCATGTTTATGTTATACAAAATGTTTTCCCTTGATTGGTTTATTCAATTACCATGGATGTTTATCATGTATTTTTGTTATTCATGGGAAATAATAGTCCAAATTCATTCATTTTAATCAAATTTATTTTAATCAACTGTTTTCCTAATTGTGAAGTTTTTTGGAAACTCAATTTTAATTCATTGAGTTAATATTGTCCTATTGGACTTAAAAGTTAGGTATATTATACCAATTTATTATATTATATAGTATTTTTTTATTTAAATTTCTAAAACATAATAACCCCTTTTGAAATATTTCTTCCTTCAAGGGGAATGTTTTTTATAAGGCATATTGATAACATAAGTCTTTTTTCTTTGAGTTATATTGTTTCGTCATGAACTTATTTATTCCTTTATAGGGTTATTATACCCTAATATTTTATTATATAGTAATTTTAAAACCTCTATGTGAATGTCATGACCCATCCCACGAGGATCATACCGTGACTAACCTAAGCCCGCCTCCAATAGGCTAGGGGATGATGACTAACACTGAGTAGGCATATCCCACAAATGGGTGGAATTTACCTAAGTACCTACACACACGCACACACACCCATTTCCAATCCCAAAAGTGATGAATTAAAAACAATAAGTAAAAAAATCATGCATAACTCTAAGATACTAACAAAAGAGTGCGATAGTACAAAAACTAAAACTAAAGAGTGCTAGAATACAAGACCAACCAAAAGAGAAAGTACAATATCCAGAATCTTGTCTGCAGAAGACCCTACCTGAAGGGTAGGTATAGAAATAGCTGTTTGAAGTCGCTGAAGCACACCTCATCTATCAGAACTCTCTCTAAGCACCACCATGCCCCGATCCACCAAGTACTTTGTCAGAGCATCGATCTTCTGTACAATACACAACACATGCGGTCATAACCTGTGTAGGGGTAAGTAAAACAATACTCATTAGGGACCCCAAAACCAAAAAGTCACACCACTAAGAATTACACAAAGTATTCCAAAAAGGAAACACATGATGTACACCATAGAGGAAACACATGGAGCACACTATAAATAAAATATATAAAGTATAGTCAATACAGTCATCTCAGATAAGTATAAGTCTAAAGCACAAAGATAAGGATTTCTAGTTGTAGTCCACAGATCCCTCAGTCTCTATGACACTAGAAGTGTCAGTGGTTAACAGAGCATAGATGGAACATGGAACGTCGATGGTGCATGAAGCATCGATGGTGCACATAGCATCGATGGTGCACAAAGCGTGAGTGGTGCATGAAGCGTCAATGGCGCCCAGAGCGGTGATGGCACCCAAGATGTCGATGGCGCATGGAGCGTCGATGGCGCACAAAGAATCGATGGAGCACAAAGATTTGATGGTTCATAGAGATTTGATGGCACTTGGAGCATCATGGGTCATGCATCACCTAAGTCATATAGCCACCAAGATCACATAGTCACAACCAACCATAGGATTCTGCTCATTGCCTGCTTGTTCTGAAATAACATACTCTTCAAGCCATTAGTTTGTAAACCAAATTTCATAAAAATTGACTTAGATTATCCCAAAAGGAACTCCTTGTCGCAAGGGACCTAACGTCACAAATGACTCATCAAACTGACACACAGTTTGAAAGATATGACCAATTTAGTAAAAAAAATTTGGTTTAGTCTGGGTGTGACCTGACCCGACCCAGATGGTTTGGACCGGCCCGACCCGATGGGCCTGGCCCATTGGGCCACTGGACCGTGGCCTTCTTGGTTGCACGATATAGCCCACTAGGCCACCGAAGTGACCTAGTTCACCAGCCTGACCCACGTCATGCGGGTCGGCCCTACTCCACCGGATGCGGCCCGCCCTGGCCGCATCCCCCTGATCCATGCGGTTGCCCGACCGCATGGCCATCTGGATCCCTCGACCAACGTATCCAGACTGCGTTTCACGTGTCCGGTCAGTGTTCCCCACTTAGTCTCGCAACCTCCCCACCACCGTGGGATCTTGCTGATGTGGCCTCCAAGATGCTTTCCACCATAGCCACTACCATGGTGTCCTGTGGCGACTTCTATCCACCACCCACGACATGCTCCACCATGAGTTCCTCCTCCAGTGTGGTCCCCCAAGACCCCGGTTGTGCACCCCGTTGAAACCCAACCTCCCACCGAGTTGCGCACTGCCCTCTCCACCAGCCTTCTTGTCGGTGGATCCCCATTCGTTGCACCCTACGCCATGATCCGTCACCTGCCTACTGCACTCCCATTGCAACTTCACAATGCCATCACAGATCACAACCTTCGGTCTCAGATCGTTGCACCATGGATCATAGTTACAATGATTGATCATTCACATAGGGTTTAAAAGGGTGAATAACACATGAATAATTTGATAAATTTAGGGGGGATGGATTAAGAACATGAACACCCAAAGAAAAAATCTTGGCCTTGTTCATTCGTCCTTGATCCATTCATGTTAGCGGGATCATAAAGAAACCAAAAGCAGAATAATCACCAAGATCTATTCCCTTTTAATCTTGCAAGAATTATCCCTCCTGCGAGAATGATCGAACTGTAAATCAACTTATTCAAGGGTTGGTCCAAATTTTTCATTTGATTATAATAAGGGGAAAAGAAATCAGGAAGAGATCAACACCCTACCTAAATTTGTATTTTTCACTGATGAAGAACATAGGTCTGTGTCATTGTTGATCCTCGATTCACCAGCGTTCATCATCAGGAGATAGCTTCCTTCTCCTTTCCTCAGGGGAATTCCAGGGTTATGGATATAATATTGAATTCCTATGACATGGATTATTAAAAAGGGAAACTACCACTGTTTCAACACTTAAAGTTCAATAAAATATTTTTATGAGATATTTTAATGATGTCTACATCCAAAAACTAACTTTTGCAGCCAACCCGCACTAGTCAATGTTTGGCCTCACCTAAAGAAAACACCCCCTTACGAACTCAATGATGGTCTTAGATTTCCAATATGAGTAATCATTTATGAGTTATTAGGATTTCAATATAAAATAATTTTATATAATTATTTTATTTACGGTTATGCCCTTGGTGACTTTTTCTATAGATGACCCATGCTGACCAATGTTAGGCCATTCCCAGGGTAAAGCCACTACTATGAGCTCAACAATGCCCTAGGATTTCTAATCAGGGCACCTGTTTAAGAATTATTCCACTTTTTTCAGAAAAATTGTGTGTACGTGCTATTAAAAACTTAATATTTTTCAAAAATTGTTCTAGGCACCCTGGTCCTTAGAATTGCACGCTGTCTCAGCATCTAGTCTTGGAATTTTCACAAATAATTTCTAAAAAAATAATTGGGAATATCCGATTCATTACATTCTCCCCACCTTAGGGATTTAAGTCCCCAAAAAATAAAACAAGGGCTAATCAATAAAAAAGGTAGAGTACTCAGTACAAATTTGAGCCTCCCATACACAAGTGATCTTCTAGAGATTTTCGTGTTGCCACTAAATGTGCACCATAGGAATCGACCACCCATGAAGGATCGATCATGTCAATCCTCAAACTCTGTCGGGTACTCCAAAAATTTTTGTCCCATCATCAATGTCTAGCTCGCCCTAGTTGATTACGTGCGATGGATCATGCACATACCTCCTAGACTACGACACGTGGATGAAATCATACACCTGGTGCAACTGTGGGGGTAGAGATATGTGATATGCCACCTCACCAACTCTACTCAAAATCTGAAAAGTGCCGATGTATCTCGAAGATAACTTGTCACCTGACCAAATCTCCACAATCCCCATTGGGGTGAGACTCGAAGGAACACATGGTCTCCCTCCTCAAACACTAAAGTCCACTGCTGCCTATTAGAACATGACTTCTTTTGGCTCTGTATAGTTCTCACCCACTCCTGGATGATCTGTATCTTCTCTGTGGTATCCCGTAACAACTATGGACCCATGAGTGCTGACTCTCCTGGGTATTTCCAACATATTGGTGACCTATATGGTCATCCGTACAAGGCCTTGAATGGTGCCATAATAATGGTGGAGTGGTAGCGGTTGTTGTACACAAACTCCATCAGTGGTAGGTTATCTTCCCAACTACGACCAAAGTCAAGGATGCAAGCATGTAGCATGTCCTCAAGAACCTGGATGGTTCTATCTATTTGGCCATCTATCTGGGGATGAAACGCTATGCTCAAGCATATTTGAGTCCCAAAAAGCTTCTGCAATCCCTTACAAAATGGGATTTAAAGAGAGAATCATGATTTGAGATGATCGTTGATGGAACTCCATGGAGTCTAACTATCTCTTGCATGTAGAGGCATCACAAGCTCTCTATTGAGCTAAGCTCATAGATTGTTAGGAAGTGGGTAAACTTGGTGATTTGGTCAACAATCACCCAAATGGTACTGTATCCCCTAGACGTGTGTGGTAAACCCATCACAAAGTCCATTTATATTCAATCCCACTTCCACTCAGGAACCTCAAGTGGTTGGGTCAAGCCCACTAGAACCCGGTGCCCAGGCTTCACTTTCTGGCAAATGAGGCATCTAGAAAAAAAATCTGTCACCATATTCTTCTTCATTGACCACCATAACTAACATTGGAGGTCCTAATACATCTTTTCAACTCCTGGATATACCACAAAAGGGTAAGTATGAAACTTCCTCAAGACCTCCTCCCATAATGTCACTAGTACTACTGTGCATCATCTGAAGATAACAAGTTGCTCCCCACATTTCAAATATCCATCAGGGGAATGCCCTGTGGACATCTGATCATGTATAGTATAATAATAAATGTCTCCAAGTTGTGCCTCCCTGACTCTATGTAAGAGTAGAGGGGTGTAAAACATCGAATGGAGGTAAGCTACTCCATATCCATCCACAAAGGATATATGTAATGTGACCAATTACTCTGATGCCTCACTCAACAACTGTAAGATAGATCTCCTGCTGAAAGAATCTACCACCACATTCCCCTTCCTATAAGTATAGACAATCTCAAAGTCATATTCCTCAATTAACTCTATCCATCACCTTTGTATCAAGTTCAGATCCTTCTAAGAGAAGATATACTTGAGACTCTTATGGTCAGAGTAGATAGTAAACCATCCACCCATCAAGTAGTGTCACCACATCTTCAATGCGAAGACTACCACTACTAGCTTAAGATCATGGGTTGCATATTTCTTCTCATTCTTTCTCAACTGGCGTGAAACATAGGAAATCACTGCTTGCCCCTGCATCAGGAAACAACCAAGACTGATCTCTGATGCATCGCAAAACACTACATACTCAATACCCTCCTCCAGTAATCTCAATATGGGAGTGCCCATCAACCTCTTCCTCATATCTTGAAAGAATTGTTGGAACTTATCTGTCCACAGAAAAAGATTCCACTTCTGTCTCAAGGCCATTAAGGGTGCTTCTACCCGGGAAAAGTCAGGTAAAAAAATCTGATAGTATCCAACCAAACCCAAGAAACTCTGCACATCAGTAACACCCTTGGGTGCCGCCCAAGCAAGCACCACTTAAATCTTCACCAGATCTACTGCAACTCCAGCCTCTAAAATGAGGTGTCCTAGAAATTCGACCTCTTGAATCTATAATCGACACTTAGAGAGCTTCCCATAAAGCTAGTTCTCTTAGAGTGTGTCTAAGTCCATCCTCAAGTGTATTGTGTGCTCCTCCTAGTACGTCGAGTACATTATGATTTCATCAATGAAGACCATGATGAACCTGTATAAGTAAGGCTGGAATATCCTATTCACGAGTCCCATGAACACTTCTAGGAACATTAATCATGAAAATGAAATCACTAAGTACTCATAGTGGCTGTACTGAAATATGAAGGCTTCCTTTGAGATGTCCTCATCCCGTACTCAAAGCTGGTGATAGCCAGATCTGAGGTCTATCTTTGAGAACCACCTCGCTCCCTTCAGTTGATTGAAGTAGTCATCAATTATCAGTAGTGGATAATTGTTCTTCACGGTGACCTATTTCATGTGATGTAAGTCCACACATAACCTCAAGATCCCATCTTCCTTCTTAGTAAATAACATTGGGGCTGCCCAGGGTGAAACAATGAGTTTCACAAAGCCCCTTCTCTACAAGTCCTCCAACTGTACTCTTAACCCACGAATCTCCACATGAGCCATCTGATATATAGGTGTAGATATATGTGTCATCCTGGAGTACACATCAATTCATAAATCCACCTCACTATGAGGTGGTAATCCAGGAACATGTTTTGGAAATACATCCTCGTACTCATCCACCACTAAAAGAAATTGAGGACTCATCTCATCCACTATACTGAGGGTCATGCTAGCCAACTGGTGTGTGGTCGACTGCACAATCATGCATGTGAGTCCATACCATGATACTTAGGTTTCCTTTTATCCAAAAAAGGAAAACCTGGTCCCATATTTATGGACACACCATACTCTATGCCTAAAACTGTCAATTCGGGCATGAACTATGGATAACCAGTCCATACCGAGAATGATGTCGTAAGGACTCAATGCTTCCACCAAGTAATCCCAACTGAAAATATCACCCCCAAACTATTGGAACTAATGTTTGATCATTTAATCTCCTCTAGTAGGATTATCTAAGCCTAGGGATCAAGTAAACTGTTCAACTGGAATCTCAGTGTCCCGAACAAGGGTCATGGTGAGAAAAGAGTGACTGGAACCCATGTCTATAAAAACCACAAATAGGGTGGAAAAGACACAAATCATACCTCTAATCATCTTTGGAGCACTGATGTCATAAGACTTTATCACCTTAATCTAGCCTCATCCCTATCCCCTAGATCCCTATATCCATGGTAGACCACCTAGGGGTGGTGGTGGTAGTACGTCGAACCTCTGCCCACATCCTAATGCCCATACAGCTCCTTTACCACATCTACCACTTGGAGGACCACCCTATTCTTTCCTTCACCTCTGTCTCAGTGGTTCCTCGACCATATCTTGATTGGCCGTACAATAGGTCAGACAATATCTATCCAGATGTCCCTGAATACCGCATGAGTAACACAACATATCCTTTGGCTGAGTTTATCTACCTTGGGAGCATCACACCACTGACCCCATGTCCTGGGGTCATCCCCTAAATTTTTTGATCCACTTGGATCCCTGTGTTAGCTATCATCTACTTACTACCAAATATTCAGCTACCTAACATCTGGTGGTAGCTCCCACTACCGGCGTTTTCTCTACCATAAAGCTCTCCAAGAGAAGAGCTCGCCCCAGTACCCCAACATATATAGGGATGATAAGGGATATCATGGATTCCCCGATCTATAGGCATAGACCATACTCTAAGGTCTAGGCCCTGAAGAATGGTCCCCACACTATATATTTGGAGTAGCGAGAAAGATCCATAAATATCGTCGAGTACTCCGTTACTGTATTATTTTTCTGTTGCAGATACAATAACTCCTGTATACGCATAGAGCGTAATGTCACTAGAAAGTAATCTTCCCTGAAGAGATGCTCATAGTCTATCTAAGTGAGGGTTATATATTTATGTTTCTAGATCACTAAGCTCCACCATCTCCCCACTAAGCCATGTAGAAGACTCGTAGCTAGGACTTCCATCTGGTCAAGAGGCATCCTCACTAGGTGGAAGACATGCGTAACCACCTCCAGCCAATCCTCGGCTTCTTGGGGGTATGGATCACCCATGAACTTGGGAGGTCACTACCTATGGAACTCATGCAACACACTCATCCTACATACATCCTCTACCAGTAACGTTGGTAGTAACTGCTTCTCTCCAGGTGGTGGTATCATTAGTACACCACCCATGGGTGCTATCTTGGGTACTAACCCCTATACCAACACCTCATTACTTGGTAGATTATCCTCATGATCAGGCCTCATAATCCTAGCTGAATGTCTGCGTAGAGGCATCCTAAAATAGATCAAGATGTACCATAGTCAATAGAGTATACCTAGTGATCTGACAATGACTCAAGAAGGACATGAGAACACACTCAATACTATATGATGCATGTAGCATTTTTCCCTATAACTAGTGTTTTCATGTACCGAGTCAAAAATCATAATTCATAGTCTTGGTGTATGGATACGTCGGCCGCTGCACCAACACTGGAGTCCCTAGTCCGAAATCCAAACTCAAAACACTTAACACCATTTACCCAAACCAATCTCACTGAATTTTGGTTCGTTAGGTAGAAATGACCTTCTCTGATACCAATCTATCATGACCTATCCCCCAGGGCCCATGACATGACTACCCCAAGACTGCCTCCAATAGGTGAGGGGCTAGTGACTGACACCAAGTAGGAATATCCAACAAATGGGATACATTTTCTAAAGTACCTGTACACACACACACACCCATTTCCAAGCTCAAAAGTGATGAACTGAAAACACTAAGTAAACAAGCATTCATACCTCTAATATACCAACAACAGAGTACAACAGTAAAAAAACTAAAAGTAAATTGGTCCAAAATACAATCCCAACCATAAGGGAAAGTACAAGCTCATGAATCTCGTCCATAGAAAACCCTACCTAAAGGGTAGGTACAAAAATAGATTTTTGAAGTTTCTAAAGCACTCCTCATATGTCGGGAATCTCTTTAAGCACCACATGGCCCCAATCCACCAAGGAATCCATCAAAGCATTGATCATCTACACAAGACACAACATGTGCGGGTATAGCCTGTGCATGGGTGAGTAAAACAATAATCAGTTGGGACCCTGAAAGCATTAAAGTACAACACTAAGAATTACAAAAATTACACCACAAAGTAAACACACAAAGTACACCACAAATGAAACACACGAAGTACACCACTAAGGAAACACATTAAGTATAGTCAATATGACCAGCTTACACAGGTACAATTCTAAAGCACGAAGAGAAGGATTTCTAGTTTTAGTCTATAGATCCCTCAGTCTATATAACACTAGAAGTGTCAGAGGGTCATAGAGAATTGATGGAACATGAATCACTAATGGCGCATGGAGAATTAGTGGTGCACAGAGCATCGGTGGCGCCTAGAGTGATGATGGCACCCGAGATGTCGATGGTGCACATAGTGTCGATGGAACACAGAGCATCGATGATGAATATAGAGTCGATGGAACATATATCATCGATGGAGCACGGAACTTCTATGATTCATGTAACCCCCAAGTCATATAGTCTCCAAGATCACATAGTCACAACCAGCTATAGGATTCTGCTCGTAGCATGATTGTTCTAGGAGAACCTACTCCTTAATCCATTAGGTCGTAAACCAAATTCCACAAAACTCACTTAGATTATCCAAAAAGTACATTACTATCACAAGGTTACCAACACCACAAACGAATCATCAAATAGACACGTGGTTTAAAAGATATGGTCAATTTAGTAAAAAGGGTCTCGTCTAGGTCCGACTCGGCCCGACCCGGTTATTCTGGGCTGGCCCGAGCCGACCCGAACTGTTGGGCCTCACGGTATAGCCTACTAGGGAACTGAAGTGGAATGATTATCCATCCTATCCCACATCATGTGGGAAGGCCTTGCTCTGCCAGACGCGGCCCACCTTGGCCGCATCCCCTTGGTCCATGCTGTCGCTCGACCGTGTGGCCAACCAACTCCCCCAGTCAACATAGTCAGACCATATTTCATGTGGCTAGTCCGTATTCCCCGCCTGGTCCCACGAACTCCACGCCAATGTGGCCTTTGATTTGAATACCATCGTAGCCACCTCCGCGACCTCCTGTTGTGGCTCCTATCCACCGCCCGCAGCCTACGCCACTATGGGCTCCGCCTCTATTACAACTCTGCTAGACTACGACTGTGCGCCCTGCCGGAACCTGGCCTGTCACCGGGCCGTGCAATTACCTCACCACTAGACACCCTACCAAAATCCCTCCATTCATTGATCCCTCTTTTGTGAGCTGCTTCCTTCCTGCTGTGCTCCCGTTGCACCTCTACAATGCCACTGCAGATTACAACCTTTGGTCTTGGATCGTTGCACCACAGATCATGGGCGCAATGATCAATCGTTCACATATGGTTTAAAAGGGAGAATAATTCATTAATAACATGATATATTTAGGAGGAAGGGATTAAGATCATGAAAATCCAAAGAATGGATCTTGGACTTATTCGTTTATCCTTAATTCAATCATGTTAGCAAGATCACGAAGAAACCAACAACAGAATAATCACCATGATCTATTCTCTTTAATCTCGTAAGAATTATACCTCCTGTAATAATGATCAAACCATAGATCAACCTATTCTTGGGTTGGTCCAAATTTTTCATTTTATTCTAAGAAGGGGAAAATAAATCACGAAGAGATCAACACCCTACCTTAATCTAGACCGCTCACTGATGAAGAACAGAGGTCCGTGTCGTCGTTGATCATCGATTCGCCGACATTCATTGTCGAGAGATAGATTCCTTCTCCTTGCCTAATGGGAATTATAGGGTTATGAAAATAAACCTTAATTACTTTTAAATGGATTATTAAAAAGGAAAACTGCCGCTGCATCAACACATAACGTTCAATAAAATATATATTTTAGATATTTTAATTACGTCTATGTCCAAAAACTAACTTTTGCAGCCGATCATCACCGATCAATGTTAGGCTTTACTTAAGGAAAACACCCCATAAAAACTCAACGATGGTATCTGATTTCCAATTTGAGTTACCATTTATGAGTTATTAGGATTTCAAAATAAAATATTTTTATTTAATTATTTTATTTACGGTTATGCCCTTGGTGACTTTTTATATAGATGACTCGCGTCGACCAATGCTTGGTTGCACCTATGGTAAATCCACTACTCTGAAATAAAAAATACCCTTGGATTTTTTATCTAAGAAACTGTTCAAGAGTTATTCCATTTTTTTAGAAAAGTCATGTGTGCGTGCTATTAAAAACTGAACATTTTTAAAATAATTGTTCCGGGCACCCTGGGCCTCGGAATCGCACACCGTCTTAGCACAGGGTCTCAAAATTCTCCCAAATAAATTCTAAAAATAAAATAAGGAAAATCCGAGTCATTATAGTGAAAAAAATACATTTTGATACAAATGATATTTTTTTTACTTTTTTTAAATATGAGTTTTGAACAATGGTATTTTCAAAATAATAAAAAGGGGGTTTCCTTTCACTTTCATATGTGTTGTCTTTATATCCACATTTATTCAAGATAAACCTTATGAATTTTAAATTCCCTAATATTGAATATTTTTTTTTTAAAATTAATGGTATTCAAATAGTTTTCACTTTATCTTTTGAAAAATACTTTTGTAAGTGACTCGTAACACCGTTTTTTACATCAATGTTAATTTTTTTTTCCAAAAACTCTTTTATGTTTTCACTTCCATTTTCATTATAATGTTCAAAAGGATTTATCCTCATGGGTTTCATGTTACGTGATTTATTCTATAATATATATTTATATTTTAGGGTTTCTAATTTTCAATATAAAACTATTTGATTCTTGATCCCATATTATGTAGTACCATTCAAATCATTCTTTTGAAAGGATGTTTTTCATCTATGTCAAAATCTCTTTAGGTTTCTATTATTAGATAGGGGATATGTTCTTTTGAAACCATTAACCTTATTTCTATGGATACATTATGATCATTTTATTCTGGTATTTCCTTATCCATGTAATCATTTATCTATACGATGCAAATATCACATTTTACCTGATTTAGATTGGATGATGTTTATCTTGAAATATAATTACCTCTTTTATCAACATGGGGAAAAGTATTGGCATCCTATGTGCTCTTATTCCAATACATATGATTTTGGGAAAGTTTACTATGTATTGTTTTACCATCCAATTTCTTTATCTAGATGATTTATTGATATGGAGAAAAGTATTGGAATTATGTATGTTGTTATTACAATATGGATGATTATTGGAAAAGTTTATTTTCTATTCTTTACTCAATATCTCATATGATGAATGCATTAGACATAAACAAGTAATGGATGGGACCCAACATTATATAGCCCCTTGATACATTATTAGGTCTCATGAGACAATCATGTTTGGGTATTTTGAGGTATACCTTCCCAGAATAATATATTTCATTAATAGTAACATAATGATGTCTAAGATCATAATGACATGGAATATGAGATGGAATTAGCTACCTGATATTATACATTTCATCAATAAGGACTATTTATTGTTATCTATGTGATATTTTTATTTTTATTTCTATACATGGATATATTATTCTTTTAGTCTCTATTGATTATGGAATTACGATGAGTACTTATTCATGCCATAATATTTATTCCATATTTATACCATTATTGTTACAGTTTTATGTTTTCCCTTATCGAGCTTTTCAGTTCACCCATTATTATGTTTTCATTTACCCAGGTTATGAAGAAAAGTATTAAATATGATATTTCTAACATTATATCTTACGTGGATAATTTTTGGGAGGAATTGAAGACTTATTATGTATTAATTAGTTTCTTTTATAGTAAAAAAACAATGTTCATTTGATGGGCTTTATTAGTTTATGTTTTGTCCTAATTCTCTAAAGCTCTAAACCTAAAAGGTCTTGGAAATGTATGAAATTAAATATTTTATTCAATTTATGAAATTATTTTATTGTTATATCTAGGAATATACAATTGGTATTGAAGAGGGTATGTAAAGTATGTTATTATGGTATCATATCTAGGAGTATAGGTCTAAGGCATCAAATTCAGCACATACGCATGAACAACATTTTCATTTTCCATTGGATTGAAAGGAGGTATAAAATAGTGGTTAAATCAAAATAATAACATTTAATTATAGTAGTGATACTTATTCCATTATATTATAATGGTTGGAATAGATTTTAAGGAGGTATAGTAAGAAATACACTTGAAAGAATTTGGTTAATACTTATACCTCCTCCTTGAATATCTTCCTTTGGATTACACCATAATAACTCTAGTATTAGTCTATTGGTGAGACCAAAACTTCTAGAACATGATTATAATAGTTATAAAGGTATTTGGGTATATATTGGTTTATATAGAGTGATAAAAATGTGTGGATAAGTGAGGAGTAGAGGATCCCTTTTATAAGCAAGAGGAGTGACACCCTTGTAAATATTAAAATCTTTTAAATATATTAATTATATTTCTCATTTAAATTGGATCCAATTTAACCCAATTTAGAATATAGGAAAATTTAAGGTCAAAATAAACTAAACCAATCATATTTAGACAAATTTTTGATATATATTAAATCTTATCTCTTACTTTAACTCCCCTTTAACTCTTTTAACTCTTACCGTAGTGACAAACTTTTTACCTTGGTAACTATTCATTATGAATAAAACATAAATAGGAAATTATTAAATAATTATAATAAAATGATAAAAAATATAGATTTTTTTAAAATATTCAATTATAAGAAGTGGTAAAAATTAATTTTAAAATTAGTTTACAAAATGAAATGAAAAACCGTTTTTAGAAAAATGCCTTTTTAAGCATAAAAATGATTTTATAGCAATATAAAATTATAATTTTGATTACTATAGAATTAATTAGATTATATTAAATAAAAGGTGAATTATTTTTCTTTAAAACCAAACTAATACTAAAAATAACTTTGTGAAAACTTTATTGAAAGAGAAGAACCAAAAATATTTTCTATTTGAATAAAAACAACATTTAGATTTATAAAATGAGAAAGGTAGATTTATAAGTTCAAAATAAAATTTTAAAGTGAATTATATTAATTATAAAAGATAAATTTTGTGTATCAAAAAGTTTATAGAAATTTAAAATTCATTCTTACCTTATGATGATGTCATAAAAGTGAGAATATTTGTAAAATAAGTATTTTCACCATTCACCCAAAAAATAAATATTTTTAGAATAATACCAAAAAATCATATTAAGATTATTTTTACATTATTATGAAAAAATGAAATAAATTTTATCGATTTAAAATTATAAAATCATGAAATTTATCTTCTAAGTAAATAACAATATAAAATAAAGAAAAATTGTTTTTATAGAAAAATGAACTTTCTAAACTTTAATTGTTTATTTCATATAAATTTATAATTAATTAAGGGTTAATATATTATTTCACATATTGAAATATTAAATATTATCATATTAATATTTTAAATTTGATCAATTTATTTTATTTAGATAAAAATGTATTGTTCCCAATAAAAACAATTTTCATAAAAATATATCTTTTTACTTTAAAATGATTTTTTCTTTATTTCTAACCATTTGATAAAAAATGTACGAATGATTATTAATTTTTTATAAATATATAAAGAATAATTTTCCAGATGTTTAATAATTTATATAATATAAATTACTTTTTAAATAAAACATATATAATAAAACATTATTTGTAAACAAAACATTTCCATTTAACCAATAATTATTATACTAGTATTACTTATCACCGCTTAACCATTTCATGGATGTACTTATTTTAATTTATTAATAATTAATTAAAATTTATCAATAATTTTTATTTATATAATTCTTTAAGTAGTAAATTTTCCAAAAAAACACAATTCAACAAACTTGTTCAAAACTATATATTTAGAATCAATTATATTTTCTTAACTGAATTTGACCTTTTTTATTTTAAAAAGTCATATTATTTATAAATATCATTTAACTATATAATAATTTATATCATTTTGTGTATTAGTAAAGCATTACTCACTTAGTTTTGGTCTTGAGTGTATCACAATCCATCAAACACATCAAATTTATTTTAAAACAAAATATTTTCTAAAATCTTAAGATGTTACACATGTGATGTGATCATCCATTGAGGTGAATGGAATGTGATGTATTCATTTACCTGATCAGTTTATACTCTAAGAATTGAGAACTTAAGCAATGTTTATATGGTATTTATATACTCTATGTCCCAAGGTCACTCTATGTCTTGGGAAAATAGATGTTATTGAAATACATGCTTGTATATGATTCAACTAGTGGACACATGTTTAAAGATATATGTTTTTGATGGAGATCATGCCAAATCCCTTTGTATATTGATCATCATTGTTTATTTTCTAGAGGATTATATTTTATTATATTTATGAATTCTTTAATTCATTTTTTTTTCTAATTCTATAAAGTCCTATAGGGTCACACTTTATGTTTGACTGAATATGGATTAAGTTTGGCTTAGAGAGATTATATAATATGTTTACATCTTATCCAAAAAGAATTTTGGATGAATATTCATAGTATATTACATATTATATGATACACAAGGGTTGGCCACCTTGGGCCTCACTGGGGACGTGCGACACATAGGTGGGTATGCCATCCCAATACCTCATTACCCACCAACAAGTTTGGTACCAAGATAGGATGGCGCTTGAGTTTTGGGGAGCACAGGCGCATGACGGAGATGCTGATCAGGTGCCTTACTCCTAGGGTTTTTGATGACTATCCTGCACTACCTTCATTCCGTGCTCGTGGATGGAGAACCGGGCTCGTCCTGGAATGAAGGCATGCCGCGTCTTCGTAGCGGAGCTCTTCTGGTGGATCTACCCACAATGCATCTAGATGCTGCAGAGAAAACATTGATTCCTGCTGTGGATCATGATGTTCGAGCCTCTGTTCGCCGGGATGGAGGATGTGTGCGGGTTATTGCTTCTGATTCACCTATAATTCCGAAGGCGGTGTCCACATTTGATGATCGTCATGGATTCAAATACAGGTCTGCTATTTTGGATCGTGCGGATCAGGATCATATTGATGGTAGTGTGAAAAATCTGGATCCGCTGCTTGTGTTGAGGGATTTGATGGGTCGTGGTTCCTTTGAATTGGATACTCAAATCCCCAGTGTTCCTCATATGGATAGTGATTTGCAGGGGTTTAGGGCTGTCCTTCTATCTGCGATGGAGAGGGTGATGTTGTAGTCCAATGTTCCCTCTGATTTCACGATTTCTAATCCATGGATGATGAAACCTAAAGATCATTCTAAGGTCCCGAATAGTAGAGTTAAAGTTAAGGATATGACTGACATAGTTGATGAGGACTCTCCTGCATTGGTACCTCTGTTTGCATCACTCATTGAATCCTTTTTTGGTCGGATCCTATGAAAAGTGTCATAATCTCATGTTGATGTGAATCTTGATGTGTTTGTGGAGAGGATTGAAATCGGGAATAATTCCTTGATTTCTCGTCTTATTCTACCGAAGGATGAGAATCCTTGGGTGTTTGATGATTTGGCCAAATAGATCTCATTTTTGTGGGGTTCCTCTGATTGGAAGTGTGTTTCTCTTTGCCATGGATTCTTTCATTGCATTTTTCCATTGAATACCTTCAAAATACATTCATGGAGTATCGGGTCCCTATCTCTGAAACTGGGATGGCTTCACCTTCATTAATGGTCTCTGGATTTCAATGTATCACGTGCAAGAAATGATTTTTCTCAGGTTTGGGTCCGGTTGTATGGACTTAATTGGGTCCTTTGGCATCCAAAGATTTTGCATGATATCGGCATGGAAATTGGGACACCTATTCGCCTTGACAAGGAAACAGAGGTGGTTCAGTTTGGACATTTTGCTCGAATGCTGGTGGAGGTTGATCTGAGTTCTACCTTGATTGATAAGGTAACTCTCTCCACTCCCACTGATAATATTCATATTGATGTTGAATATGAAAGGAAACCCCAATTTTGTACTGAATGTATGGTCGTTGGACATTCCTTAGAGTTATGTCAGCGGAAGATCTTCTGTGGGAGATGTGGGATGAAGGGTCATCCAGATGCTCTTTGTAGAAGGAATCTCGAATGAAATAATGTGGCTCTATCAAAGCCTCATCATCATGATGGTGATTCCAAAAAACATCTTCTACTAAGGCTAATATTTTGGATGTTGACAAATCCATCCCTCAGGTGTCTGATTTGAAAGGAAAAGGCCTTATGGTGGATAAGTCCCCGATGAGAGCTAATAGTGGTCCCTCTAATGCTCAGACATATTCTCATTATTCCAATGATGGTCATGCAGTCCCCACTAGATTCGATGTGATTGGAAAAAATACTGGAATCTTTATTGATGGGTCTCCTGCTCATTTTGAACCTCCAAATCCAAGTATGTATGATAGTCCTAATGCAGGAGTGTTGTGTGATGGGACTATTGAATCGACACCTAGATTGGATCACACTAGAGCTCCTCAACATGTTTATTGTCATCAAGAAATCCAAAATCTTTTAAACTCCTCTAAGATATCTGAGAAGTGGGGTAAAATCTCTGAGGCGGAAGGGATGGATGCGGACAGTGGTGGTCCCACCTCTTTCAAAGATTCACTCCTATCTGAAAAAGGGAAGGCGGCTGACTTCACTCCTGCTCCTCCAAAGAGAAGGCCGAGGAAGGAATATTCTAACACGCCTTGCACTGTGTCTAATCAATCTTCTAATCCATCAAAAAGCTTAATACTGATCTTCTTATGATTTTAAATCAGGGTAAGTCTCAATCTGAATGGGACACTACTAATGGCTCTGATTATGAGAATGAAATTTCTTATTATGATTTTTAATTTTGTTCTTGACGAATGAGGGTTAGTCCCTTTGTTTGGCCCCACCCATCTTCTCTGTACTTTTTATTTTATTTTAATAAATGGTCAATATCATAGCTTTTTACTAGACTTTCTGGGTATGCAAGAGGTGTGAAGATGATCCATGTGGTTTGGGTAAATTTTTTGAATTTATAATTGGTGGGTGAGTTGCTTTGAAATTTTAGCATTATAATATAACTTCTAGAGTTGGAACATCTTAAAGGTATGTTTTTGGATATGTGTAGAGTCTTAGAAGGTTCATAAAGTGATCAATTATGTTTCGAGAGCTTCATAATTTGGAATTATAGTTTTAAGGGAAATAAATCAGGGTGCATGGTTAGCACTTGGTTTGTGATAACCATGCATCCCAACTGTGTGGCCTGATTTGTTAAGGAATATGGTTTGATTAAATCTTGTGAGGGGATCCAAAAAATTATAATTTTGTTTTCAATAAATCACAAAGTAATAAACATGGTTTGGGCATGGTTTTTCAAATTATGAACACTAACTGTTCGAAATGGTGTGCCTTGGACAGTGAGGTCCGTATAGTTGGAACACAGTTTGAAAAACCATGTGAACAAATCATGAGCCTCTTTAAAAGTGAAAAAATTACCAAACTAAACCTATGAACCTTATATGTTTTAACCCAATTTTCTCCTCACCTTTGGCCAGTAGTCCCCCATGTGACTCTCATTTACCCTCCTCTCTTTTTGGTGGGTTCTCCCTTATTAGGTGCTTGATTTGAGTGTTATCGCATATGTTGGAGAACCTCAGGTAAGGATACCACTCCACTTCCTTTTGTTTTGTTTTTATTTCACCATATCATTCTCTCTCGAATTTTTTGGATAATTTTTCATATTTCCAAGGCATTTTTCTACCTTTACATTTTCTCTTGATTTAGGTCGAATAGGTGGCTAATGTCGAACGTGTAGAATCTTCTAAGAATAAGGTAGATGGCCCCTCACATTTAACCCAAATTCTCTTCATCTTTTAAGTGCATTCATGATGTGTTCAAGTTGAACATGTTGATATTTGACCTTAATTTAATTAATTGGTTTTTATATTGAGTTACCTTAGTTGAAGGCCCCAATTTTCTTACCTTGAACCATAGTTGGAGATCCCCTAGTGAAGACCCTTACAGATTATTTTACCTTGGATATATCCTCCAAATGGAAAGTTTAATTTCATGAAAATCTAAGTGGATTATGAAAAGGGATTTATGGATTTATTTTATGGTTGTGAAATGTAATTTCACAACTATCAATGTTGTAAATGGAAATTGGAACTTAATATAGATAAATTCTTTCTAAATGGTTTGATCCCTTAATATAATTATAAATGAGTTTTTTATAATAACTATACCTATGGTAAATTGAGTTTATAATTTTTTTTATTATTAAATGTGAAATGAAGTTCTTGGAAAAAATTGGCTTGGGTGATTTTAAATTAATGAATAAGTGATTCACAAGTTAAAGTGATGATTTTATAAATAAATTGATTTTTTAAATTATGTAATGAAAGTGATAAGATAGGATTTGATATGTAATTATAAAGAATAATTGAATAAGTTCCTTAGATTCCACATGATATATGTTACTTAGAAATACTAGTATGAGCACCTAGATTCTGTATGACACTTGATTCTAGTTGGGAATATCAAGATGAGCACTCATATTCCATGTGATTGATGATAACTTGGGAAGGTTAGGACGAGTTCCTAGACCCTTATGATACATGATGACTGGGAATGTCCATATGAGTGATTAGATTTTACTAGAATATTAAGATGTTCATTTGGATTCCATGTGATGAATAATGACTGGGGAATAACATGATGATAGTATGGATTCTTTGGGAATATAGGGATGATAACTCTAATTCCATGCGTTACTTCATGGTACTCGTAATGATAGTTTAAAATCTAGATTCCATGTGGTTATTTATGGTTGAAACGGTCATCAAGAAATACTCAGATACACCCAACACTGGATGAAGAAGATAGGGTTGATTATGATCATTGGATTAAATATTGACATGATCTCACTGATCTCAGGTGTCATCGAGAACCCGGGGCTCGATGGTTATTTCTTACTTTCTGATAAAATGTTTTATAATTGTTGAACTGTTTACTTTGAGAACTTCCACACACACTTTTATATCTGACTGGTTATTTTAGGGACTCCATTGGTGGTGTCCTTCTAAGTTTTACTCACACCCTTATTGGGCCGCTATGGAACTTGGGTACCTGAGAAGATATATTTATTTGATTATTGTTGGATTGGTATTCTAGCATGGTTATGGATGAAGGTAGTAGGTAGGAATCATGAAAAGTTGGGGATGATCCTTAGTTGAGTTTTATTTTAGTCTTTTTTTATTTTTATATATGATCCACCCATGGGGGATCATTGACATGTATGGTATATATATTTTTATATCATTTGATACTGTAGTTATTTTCAGCATAATCCCTTCTTATCTGTGATATTTCTTGATTTATATATGTTTGAAATTTATTATTCTATTATAAATACACTAACAAGAGATCATACTATCACCATAGAAACCTCACATACCCTCATTACTAGTTAGTAGCCTCAAGCACATGGGGAGGCACACTTGAGGTTTTGTGGCATGGAGACCTGAGCTAAAATTTCAGTGGCTCTCAGGGTGGGGTATTACAAAGAGGTATCCAAGCTATTTTTCCTTTTTCTTACTAATTGGGTATAATATACATGAGATTAGGA
This sequence comes from Viscum album, assembly GCA_963277665.1. NCBI lineage: Eukaryota > Viridiplantae > Streptophyta > Magnoliopsida > Santalales > Viscaceae > Viscum > Viscum album. Next base: position 324,642,896 of record OY728139.1, on the reverse strand, counting down.
AAGTGTCTGGGATTCATAATTAGATTTTTCCTTGGAGCGATCAATCCACACATAGGGGGACACCCAATTTTCTAGGGATGGGACTTATTATTATTGGATTTCACTTATTATAGTTGTATTTGATTTTCACCTTGAGTGAGAAAAATGATGTGTGATGTTATGATTTATGGGATTTAAAATCTTGGATCGGTATGGAAAGATGGTTTGGGTTGATTCCTAAATCATTTTAGGCACATAGGGATTCAAATGACATGAATCATTCTAGGGACATTGGTTTTAGATGTCATTTTCATGCTGCTTTTGATTTGTATTGGATAATGATTCATGTTATCCCATCTTTATTTTTTCTTGGTTACATTAGTTTGATTTATATATTCCTATGTTCTATATTATACTAGTAATAATGGGGTTGGTATTTAAAATTTCCTCAATGTAATATATGATGTTTTCTATATATGACTATGGTATATTATTACTTGACCAACTCCCATGATGATATTTTGATGCACAATCAAATATAAATGGATTAATGATGGCATTGTTTAAATAAAATGATAGTAAAAAACCAATAAAGTGTTTTCCTATATATATTGTGAATGACATTATATTTAACCAAACCTTAGATAATTTCATATCTTAGTAACTTGTAATTTTTTTAAATGTGAATCCTATGGGATTTAAAAATTTAAAATGATGGCCTTACTAAATGTTAAAGTTTGAAATGCGAGTTTTATAAAGTGTTGGTTTTTTGAAACTTTTTAAATGGGAAAGTATTGAAATGTGGGGTTTTTGAAATAAAAATAATTTGAATCTTATTAAAATGTGAACTCTATGGTGTAAGTAATAATGAAAATCCCTTAAGGGTGATGGAAATTCTTGTTGGTTATCGTGAGTTAGAGGCCTCTTATGTGTTTGGTTTGACCCTAGTGATGGTAGGTTGGGATAGAGAGAGATATTGGTTTTTGAAGACCCTAAGTTGGGTGTAGGAATGTTAGATACCCTATGACCCTGAGTTAAGGAAAAAATCCATCCTACAAGCTAAGGATTTACTGAGACCTTAGTGTGTGGGCTAAGTGGGAGAATCTAGCAACCCTTGTGACCTTCGAGTGTAGACCATGAGAGGGGTTAACCTAATATTATGAGATAACTCTTGAGGTTTATTTTGTGGGTAGATAACATGGTTTTCATGATTTTTTCATGTTTGGTGCTTAAAAATTTCATATAGTTGCATTTGAGCACCTAGAGTGCTTGTTCCTTTTGTCTAAGACAATTTCGAAGGAAAAGATCATTTAGATATATGACTTTGGAAATTGAAGACATGAATTTGGTACACAATGTCTGTATAGGTAGGTGTTTTGTGGTTCTATTAGTGATAACTAGGTTAAAATATGGTCATGTTCTTGGTCAATACATGTGTAAGGTTTCAGGATAGTTATAAGAGAGCATCTATAATGTCTCTGGTTAGTGGAAGTGACATGTTAGGATCATGGTTTATTTCTTGGTTGGGTGCGTGAGCCTAAGATTGGTGGTTCTTAAATTATAGGATAATGAGTCAGGTTCTAGAAATTGTTTGCAGTGGGGTTTTGACCACAGGTCTTAGTGAGATCGGATGATGTGACAGTAAGCACCCATTGTTTAGTTAGAATTGAAATGGTTCTTAAAACCATGAAAAGTGAACATGAGGTGTGATTAGGTTTATTCGATATTCGCGATGATTCCTTGGATGGTTTTAAATGTGAAATCACTAGGGGTGATGATGCTTGGTATCAAGGTTGTGGGTCCTGAGATGGATCGATTGAGTGTTTGGAATTATCATGTTTGGGATAGGATTTTACTATATTTTTATAAGTGAGGGTGGGTTATTATAGTTTGGAACAATTCTAGTTGATGGGTGGTCATGTGTTGAAACTTGGAATAGGTGAAGTTTATTTCTAAAGAGGATTCTTGAGGGAAAACCTAGTTAAATTTGGGCGACCTATGTATGAGCATGGTCAATGGTTTTGTATGAGAGTCGGTTTGGGTGTGGTATAATTCTTAGGAACATGAGTATAGCTACATGAATAGGTGGTGCATGAGTTTTTGTACCCATTTTTATTCAAGGTATTGATGAAGTATGATTTATAAATCACGGTGACAAAAAATTTTGGGTTGATGAGCAGCTATGTTCGAGCTGAGGGCCGATGATCTTTTGAAGAAATTACAGGTATAGGTGTTTGAGGTTTGGGTGTAAAAGGAAATTACCCTTGTTTGAGATAGGTGATGTTGGTTAGGATAAACTTATTGTAACACGGTCGATCCAAGAACTTGATCCTAGCTAGATCTTGATAGGATAGTGAGTGTGGATCAAGAGGAGCGACATGCATGTGCTAATTATAGGACCATTGGGGTTAGTTATTTATATGATATATATGGTAAAGTAATATAGTGGTGATCCCACCATAAGTTATTGTATGGTATAAACCTTATCCTTGATAAAATTCAAGGAGTACCAAGACTAGTGATCCATGAGACAAAAGAAGATAGTGTTTGATAGTGGTAATAGAGCTCAGGTATGAATGGTTTTGGCCAAATTTGATTGTTGTGTTTGTTAATAGATGATTTTTCTTCCATGAGAATGTGGTTTAGACCTATTGGAATGATGAAAAGGAAACTCCTATGTTGGGGAGTGTCGTGATAGTAATGTGTGTGTAAACTTCATCTTAGATAAGTTTTTGAGGTGTGAGACTAGTCTTTGGATGATCATGATGACATCAGATATCAGTGTGTGTGTGATTTCAATGAAACCTAGATTCCTTTGGGAATGAAAGATGTTGTTACCATGTAGATTTGTCCAGAGTTTGAGAACTCATTTGAGGGATTGAGATGAGATGACCTAATCCAAGTATGGTTTTACATGGTGGCATACTGGTTCTCAAGTGAGATAATGATAGTTAATGTGGGTGTTTGATGTTTCAACCCTGAAATTTCACTCGGAAGGTTGGGGTTAGACCTCAACATGCACTTAGGATGACCATGAGATATATATGGATATAAGGGTATTGTGGTTGGGAGATTTTATATTACATTAGTGATGGAAGCCAAGCTTTCATATGGAAGGTCAGTTAAAGGATTCTGGCCAGCTGTTTTGTATGGAATTCGATGCAGTAAACTCATAACCACATCATGCGTGTTTTTAGAGGTGTAAAGAGCCTTGTTCAAGAGTTGTCTAGGGAATTTCAAGTAATAACGAACATGTTCAGGTTATGTATGGATGGAAAAGGTGAATCCATTTTACTTCAATGGTAGAGAGGAGATATGGTGTTGACGTTGACAAACACTCTCATGCGGGTTGAGGTATGGTCCATTGGGAACCACGCCGAGCAAGTTAGTAGATCAATCCGAATGTGATTTGGGAGGAAATTCCAATGGTGGGAGGTTCCAAAGTTTTGAATCAACCTCATGAGCTAAGTATTATGGTGGAGAGAACCACACGTTAGATAATCAACTAGAAAATTACTTGGTAGTGTATTAGAATAGTTAAAAACAATGTCCATTGCTTCAATGTTTAATGCCAATGCAAAAATCTTCTCGGGAGTAGGAAACCTTGTGTATTATGTTGGAGATATGATTTGGAAGTTCATTGGGGATTAGGGAATGGAACATGACCTTTTCTCATCAATTTTATTTCCAACATAAGTCAGGGAGTACAATTGGATGGTCACCAGTACTTCTTGGGGATAATAAGTGTTATGGTGGGGAGTTTTTAAGGATCAGGCATATGGAAAAACCTTTTTGTTCAAGAAAAATTTAAATTCCCAATTGGTGGATGGTTCATTTTAAAATTTGAGCATCGTAAGGGAATTCTAAGGGTTGGAACATCTTAAAGTGATGTATTTGAATGTGGGTTGAGGCCCAGGAGGTGCCTCAAATGCTGAGTTATGTTTCATGAGCTTTGGGATTTGGAAATATTATTTTGGGGGAAACAACCCTGGTCACACGATTAGCGCATGGTTAGTGCTAACCATGTACCCAAACCGTGTGGCTTGGTTTGTTAAGGAACACATTCTGATTCCAAAAAACTGTGTGAATTCTATAATAATCTGTAGATTTATGTACACATTTTGATTAACCATGCACAATAACTGCGATAAGTGGTGTGCCTTAGACAATAAGGTCCATATGGTTGGTGCATAGTTTGGAAAACTATGAAACCAAACCACGCACCTCTTTAAAATTGGAAAAATTAAAAAAACTAACCATTGAACCATTATACATTTCAAACCACCTTTTCCCTTTCCTTTGTCCAGTAGCCTCCCGTGCATTCCTCTCCTTTCTGCTCCTCTCCTCTTAGTGGTTTCTATCTTGTTTGGTGTTTGATATGAGTGTTGTAACATGCATTGGAGTGACTTAGGTAAAGATACCACTCATCTTCCTTCCTTTTTATTTTTCTTTCACTATCTCATTCTATCTTGACTATTTTGGTTAATGTTCCCTATTTATAGGGTGTTCATATGAGTTTACATTTTATCTTTATTTAGGTTGAACCAGTGACTAATTTTTAATTTATAGACTCTCTTAAGAATGTCATAGGTGTTCCCTCACATTTAACCCAAATTCTCACCATATTTTGTGTGTATACATGATGTGGTTAATCTAGCCATGATGAGCCTTTACCTTAATTTAATTAATTAGTTTTCAAATTGAGTTACCTTAGTTGAGTGTCCCTCTTTATTTTCCTTGAACCATAGTATGAGAACCCCTAGTCTATACCCTTAGATAATAGTTAAGCTTGATGTTAGCTTCTAAATGGATTTTTTTATAAAAATGTAAATGAATTATAAAAAAAAGGATTTATAAATTTATTCTATGGTTGTGAAATGGAATTTAACAACCTTTTATGGTGTAAATATAAATTAGAACTTAATATTTCTAAATGTGTGTTAAATAGTTTGATCCCTTAATATAATTGGAAATGATTTTTTTAAATGACTTGGCCTATGGTAAATTGAGTTTATAATTATTTTGGTTATTAAATATGAAACTCTGATCTTGGACCATATTGGTTGGGGTGATTTTAAATTAATGAATAAGTGATGCATGAGTTAACGTGATGATTTTATAAATTAATTTATGATTTAAATTATGTAATGAAATTGATAAGACGGGATTTGATATGTAATGACTGGGAATTCTAAGATGATATCCTTAGATTCCACATGATATATGTTACTTAGGAATACCAAGATGAGTGCCTGGATTTCGTATGACACTTGATGATTGTTGAGAATTTTAGGATGATAACTAGGATACCATGTGATTAATGATGGATTAGGAAGTCTAGAAGGAGTGCCTAGACCCATATGATACTTGATGAATGGGAATTCTAGGATGATCCATCAGATCCCATTAGAATTACAGGATGAGAATATAGATTCCATGTGATGACTGATGAGTGGTGAAATCTATGATTAGAATACAAATTTGATGAGAATTTTGGGTTGAGTGCTATAATTATATATAGTACTTCATGGTGTTGGGAATTCTAGGTTAAAATTTGGATTGCATGACTTTATTTATGGTTGGAAAATTCATTTAGACATGCTCAATGACATCCTGAAACTAGATGAATTTTGTAGGGTTGATAAAGGCCATGAAATTTAAAATTGACACAATCTCACTGATCTTGGGTGTCATTAAGAACCTAGGGTTTGGTGATTATTTATTTATTTCCTATAAAATTATTTATAATTGTTAAAAAAATTTCTTTGAATACTTCCTCCAACACTTTTATATTATAAAAGCTATTTTAGGGACACCATTAGTGGTGGTCTACTGTGTGTTACTCACACCCTGCTCAGGTCACTATGGAACTTGGGTACCCAAGTTGATATCACTATTTGGTCATAGGTTATAAGTATAGGGGACAAACCTACATTGATGATAGTTGGCTCAACATGCTAGTATGGGTATGGATGATGGGATTGGGTAGCACTCAAGACTAGTTAGAGATGAGACTTAGTTTAGTTTTATTTTCTTCTTTTATTATTTTTATATATGATCCGCCCATGGGGGATTCTTGGAATATATAAAATACCCATTATTATGGAATTTGATATTGTAGTTATTTTTAGAAATTTACCTACTTTTATGTGATGTTTCTTGATTTATATACATTTTCACTAAATCTACTACCATTGTTACTTTTAAAAAAGGAAATATTCTCCCCACAATAACCTCATAGGCCCTCACCTCTACTTGACATCTTCTAGCATTTGAGGAGTCACGCTTGAGGCCTTATGGTGCTCCAGCCCGGGGTACTGGTTTAGTAGCTCCTGGGGTGGGGTGTTACATATATGATATAGTATAAGGTGAAATGAAACAAAGTGTATGAGGTTTTAGTGAAAGTGGGATATTGAAGGAGATGTTATCTAATCCCTTATATATATGATGTATGCTAACCATATCATATGTGATTATATGATACATCATATGGTACGATATCCTCTCATGCAACATACTGATTGGGTATATCATTCCTTACGATATAGGGATGTCATAAGGCTTTCCACTACCTTAACATAGTAGTGTAATATTAATAGTTAACATTTGGATTATCTTTTACTAATATATATCATTAATAATATGTTTCATAAAGATGAAATAGTAGGAAGAATATGTACCGAATGAATGTTACTAGTGCAGTAACCACACGTCATGTTATTTATGTGTACATTAAAAATGTATGTGTAAATTAATGGGGTTGTAAGAGCACCCTATAAAGGGTTATATAAGGAGATTTAGGTCATAAATATGGATATTTGAGTGTTGAGGGTCTCTTAATGATTATCCCAAGCCACCTCTTCCTCCTTATTTTAATATATGAGATACTAGCATATCATGGGAAGATGGATATTCCCAACCAAGCATTGAGTGATTCAATCCAACCCATGAATACACCATATAGTGAGGATTACTTTGTTTACTCCTTAGTTATCTTTATCAACCACATATATTGAAGAATAAGGAGTAGTGGTAGTGGCGTCTATGGTGAAAGGTTCACATGATAATAGTTTATTATTTTTATAAACATTATGGTTTAATGTTTTTCATGTATAATGTTCTTGGTTTATGGTTTCTTATTACTTATATTTCTTAGATTAAGTGGTAATATATCCTTATAATCATTATAGGAAGTTCATGATTTATTGTTGTGTTGACAGTATAGAAGGGTAAAATTTTAAGTCAGAAAAAAAGATCAAAGGGTTTAATTGACAGTCTAGGTCATTGAAACCTAAAGAATGTATTATGAAGTAGGGTTGGTGCTTCCATTATGGTGATCTTGGACACTAGATGATGAATTTATGAAAATACCTTAAGGGTTTCAAGAAGCATTTTAGAGATTCCATGTTATATATTAATGTTATATAATTGATTTCTTCTATTTTGTAGGCTATATGAAATCAAATTTACATTGTAAAAATGATGAAAATATACATAGGAGTTAAAAAATAAATAATAATTAATGGATAAATCTTAAATTTTTCATTTAAATAATAAATCAAAGGGTTTTTACATCAATAAGTGGATGTAATAGTTTTCTTGAAAGATTTTTTAATAAAGTATGTGTATTATATTTCATTTTTTTCTCCTCTATAATAAGAGATTATTTGTAAATAAAGAGTTATGTATAAAATTAGATGATGATTTTGACATACATGATTTATTATTTATCTAGTTCTATAACATGATTTGAAGAAAGAGGTTAGGTTAAAAATAGTTTATCTAAGTTTTTTATTAAAATACGAGGGATGTGATCCCACACCTTCAGTGAAATATTTTAAAGAGTAAAATATTTTTTTAAAATACTAATCTTAGCATATAAAATAATATATAATATATGGTTGGTAAAAGTTTATTTGCTAAATGTTCCTATAAAAGAAACTAGTGTTATTTCATAACATGGAGGAGTTTATATTTTAGTGATATATTTTATAGAAAATATAGTTTCTACGTGGTTAGTGGGAGTATGTTTTGAATTAGATAAGTTTATAGTGTAACAAATAAATAATTATATTAGATTGATTAAAAGTGAAGGTCACATTATGTTGTACCCTAGGATTCCTTGATAGGGGAGGGGTGAATCAGGGTGACAACTATTTCTTTTGATTAAATGGATTTTGTCTCCACATTGGTAGGAACACGTTAAACTTGTCTGAATGAATTGTGAAGTCACTAAAAACAAAAATGTAAAATAAAAACAGAGCACAATAATTATAATTGGTTAAACACTAAGGGTTAGTCCAAGTAGAATACATCGGTGATGTGCTGATCATACTGAAATCCACTAAGTCTCACTAGTTTCAATATATTATAAATGTACCTCCATATTCACTTTATGATAGGATCAATACATTTATAATGAATTTAGTGACAATGGAATACCTCCCTTAGACCACTTCAATCAAATCCTCCTTATTCACTACTATAGATATAGTCTTCCTTAGTTTAACAAATTGAAGGCCACTTCTAGATCTAAATGAGTATTGATTGAGAATGTTGTCATTAAAGTACCAGTTTAATGCTATAAAGAGGCCCTCAATTTCTACATTGGGTTTTCACCCAATTCACATAATTCACCCATTATATCTCCCTATATCCACTACTTCACCCAGGTAAGGCTTTTCCTAGTTATAGTTTCTTCTAGGAAAAACTCACCTAGGTCCACTACTTCTCCCATGCCAAGTTTTCCCAAATATACTTCACCTAAGTTTCCATATTTTCTCAAGTAGTTTATCCATTATTTATAATGAAAATACATTTTCCCTTATACTTAACCCATATTCTTCATCCAACTCATTTTTTATATCCTGTTTAAAAAACTTAGTCCGCATAATTCCTTCACTCTACCTGTTTTCACTTCTTACTTTGTGATACTCCTTAACCCATTTGTTTCACATAGTTCTAGTTCACGCATGTGTGAATTATGTTATGGGAGTTCCTATAATCATTCAACTAATTTTCACACTTCCTTGAGATATTAGTAAAGTTAATTAACCATTAATCTAAGTCTACATGAGCAAATATCGATGCAGAAAACAAGATTTTGAGAGAGAATTCCATGCCTCATGACATTCCTCATTCTAGAACTCCCCCTATATTACAAGACCCTCACAATTTGAAACACCATTCCTTATGGATTGTATCTATACATGATTCGCATACTATAAACACCCTCTTAATGTGATATTTTATCTCTTACACCACTTATATATCACTTACTACTATTTAATTTCATTTTAATTTCTATACCTTTGAAAAAACAAAAAATACCTACTAAACATGAAACACACAAGATAGAGCATTAGATACCAATGGGGAGTGAGGAATTATCTGAACCTTTTCAAAATGGTGGAGGTGGTTGACAAGAAAGGTTCAACCGATGCTTCTAAAAAACTTGAGTAGACAATGACTTAGTCATGAAGTTCACTACTTGGTCATTAGTTCTAATGTATTATACTATGAAAATTCCTTGCTCTAAATTTTGTTTTAAAGAAGTGATACTAGATCTCAATATTATTGGTATGAGAGTGTTGTGATAGATTTTTCATGATATTAATCACACTTTTGTTAAAATATAAAATAACCATCTATTGCCTTACATATTCACCAATATCTTCTAGCCATTGTTTCATCCATAAAATATGAGTGCATGGCTTAGTCAGAACAATATATTTTTCTTCTTCTATACTTAGTGAAGTACTTTACTAATTCTTACTCAACCAACCCACATAATTATTTCTAATAAAAAATCACCACTACATGTGTATTTTCAATCCACCACATCTCCCGCATAATCACAACCATATTTTTAGGCTTTTGTGATGGATTACCATGAAAAATGACTTTTAGAAATGGGAATCCATCACAAACCGTCACTGAAAATGACATTGAAAATATGATTATTTGCAGTGGTCCATTTCAAATAATTATTATTTATAACATATTTTTATTCCCATCACAAATAAACATTTAATTCTTTTTAAAACAAATTGTGATAGATAAAAAAAATCAACCATAATTGCTTAAATATTTAAAAAAATAAAAAAAATTAAATAAAAAAAATTATAAAAAATAGAAAATAAAATAAATATAATAAAAACATGAATAACATTATTATACCACTTCATACATAATATGTTTATTAAATAAAAATACATAACAGTCACAAAAACAATTGAGGATCAACTAGTATTAGGGGGAGTAGGATCAACCAAAGGGTTGGGGGGGTACTCCATACTAATACCATGAACAATACATCACATATACCCCAACATCAACTCATCTCACTGATACTACTACTCACAATCCTCCTCCCACTCTCTCTGTATCTGCTATATCATCTCATCATGAGGTTTCCACCTCTCTTAACACTAGGAAATAAATTATGAAGACTCTTCATGATCTCCATTTGAGCTAAATGATGACATCATAGAAATACAAAGTAACTAGTAGGTGTCAATCATGAACAAATACCAGTCACATGACCTTTTTTGACATCACGCATTGTTAGTTGTATCTAAGCCCACTCATCAAAACCTGACTTGTGTGTAGAATCTAGTCAATATCATTTTAGATCTCTTATGAATGAGAATTAAAAATATCATACATTAAATTTAAATATTATTATAAATTGAAATAATAATAAAATTAATTTAAGTATTTTTTTTAAAAAATACTAACCACAATCCAGTGCTGTTTGTCATCAACAAGATGTCTTATACTGGGATCATTGCATATCTTCTTATAAAATTATAACTCAATAATAGATGGGTCAATAGTATATTGTATAATATAATAAAAATTTTATAATTAAATTATATATATGTTAATAAATAAAATTACTTACCACATTTCATCGATGTATACCAAATATATGACTCCCAGCCCTATGTGTGGCATCCTACCTCCCCCGATTCTGATGCCCAGATGATAACCTCCTTATAAAAGTCTATCCTATCTAGTATTAGAAAAATCCATCCCATACATGAGTTGATATATATTTAGGTCAATGATTGAAGCAAGACTATTCAAAAATAGTAACGAAAACTCTATCCGTGACTCTCTTTCATAGGTTGTATAAAAAATAATTAAAATGTTCATGTATATGAATCTCCCATGCCTCCCAGATAGTAGCTCTAATACTATCATCAACAAAAGAATATAAATTATGTAATATAATTAAAAACAACATATTAATAATTAAACAAATTTAAAATAAAATATATTACTTATTAACATACAATATAGTGGTCAAACATCTGATATTGAATAACAATGGGAACCTGATCCAATGACACCCATGGTATAGAAAAATAATTTCTTAATATCTCACTAGCCTTCCCAATAGATAAATGTGAAAAAAATATGAAACTAAAAAAAAATAATTAGAATATTATTACAAAAATTAATACAAAGGCTTAATATAAAATATATACCTTAACCAATTGAACATACCATCATAAAAAATGATGAAAACCAAGAGATGGACATATTTTTGAAACATGTACTAAAATCATTAATCTAGGAAGGTCAAGCTGCCTCCTAATAGGTAGTTCTATAGCATCATCCTATAGGTCATATGAATTAGGATCATTATTGGGAAGCCCGACATTAGTGAGAGAATAAAATAGATCACCAGGACAATCACAGACCATATGAAACAAATAATCTTTACTATAATTTTTTTTAATAAAGATATAAAATATAAAAAACTAAAAAATACCAAAATATAATAATATTACATGTAAATAATTATTAATACACATATCAAATATAAAAAATTAATAAATACTAGAATATAATAACTAACTATAGATAAATATAAGAATATAATAACATTACCTGTAAATAATTGTTAATCAAAATATTAAAGATAAAAAACTAATAAATATGAAGTAGAATATGATAATATTACTTGCAAATAATTTTTAATATAGATATAAAATATAAAAAAACTAAAAAAATACATGCATCAGTGAGGGAACAAAATAGATCATCGGGACTATCTCCTCCCATCTGAAACAAAGAATATTACTTGTGAATGATTGTTAATATAAATATAAAATAAAAAAAAACTAATAAATAATATAATACACTATTAGTCATATTCATCCTCATATTCATCATTGAAAATGTATTCATCTTACTTATTAAAATTTTAAACTTCCAATACACTTTCAGTTTTATCACCCCTTATTAATTCATGAACATTATCAATACCATCATCCCTTAACTGGGGGGGGGGGTTCATCATTTATATTTATATATCATCGAGTAAGAGAAGTATCTGGGGATTTTTCTTGAGAAGATTCAATATATTGCAATTTTACAGAACTATTTTCATTTTCAAGAAACTACTTGTCATGAGATTTCATTTTTATTATACTCCACCAGTTATTTAAATCTCTTGAAACAACACAATAATTTGAAAAATAAACTTGAAATTATTGATGTTCCAACATAAATGGTTCGTTTTAGATAAGAATAATTTTGTATTTAATGTCAACAACTCCATTTCATGGATGAAATCACAACCCTTGATCAGTATCAAACCAATTACATTTAAACATTGTTTTATAATTCGGTCCTAGATAACATAACTCAATTAATTCATCCAACATTTCATAAAAGTCAACTTAATTTTATTTATGATGTGATCCTTTCAAATAAACACCACTATTAATTAATTTCTTTGATTCACCATATATGTATGTATGAAATCGAAATCCATTAACCACACACCCATTATAATATTTTACCGAATTTGATAGAGGGTTTTTTAGCACACATAATCAACTATAAATATTACTTTCATATTATGTTTCCTACAAACAATAAAAATTGTTAATAATAGATATCATTAAAAAATTTATTTAATTTTCCATTTTAAAAAACTTAACTTACCAGTCTTTGAAAACAATATTCCAAATTTTGTTGTTGAAGTTCTTCTAGATCAACGAGGATAATTTGTATAATTTTTTTACATGGTCATAATATAGTCTCTAAAACAAATAATTTAAATAAATTTGTATCTTAAAAAATTTAAATAATAATAAAAAGTAGTACTTACTGGAAAAATCACATCATATAATCAAAGTTGAATAGAACATATATATGAGTTGTGTGTAGTTCTTCATATGAAATCCATCATTCATAATAACCACCAAAACCAAGATTGGGATGATTGAAAACTGATAATTTATGGTCTATGATATCATCAAAATTTTACTCATTGTGACCCATACGATTATATTTTTAAGGATATTCACATAGAAAATAATAAGAGTAGAAATTTGAATTTTTCTCATGCAAGTATCCTCTTGCAATTGGCCCTTCAACTGATGATTTTTTATGTTTTTTATTCTTTAGTTTTAGCATACATCACTTTAATGGGTAAATCCATTAGAATTGTACCATACCTCCACATTTAGATTCATATAAAAAATGAAATATTAAAAATTTTGTTGAGCTAAAGAAGTTTTTTTGGGATACTTTCTCCAATTTACATAAAATTAAAATAATTTTTTTGCAGTATACTCAATGAATCATAATATTATTTTTCTGCACAAATATCTTGGAGGAAATATGATATTTCCGTAAAAATTTCCTAGATTAAAGAATTAAACAACCCTATATGACCAACAATAAGTTTTATTTCCATTATGACATGACATTCCTGACCTTTTAACTTGGTAATATGTCCATTTCTGATGAAGTAAGAAAAATTAGAACCATATACATCTAGTAACCTCAAACATACATTGATAGAATAATAAATGAATTTATTTATAATGTTAATAAATTAATTTTGTATTCATTAAATTGTGTGATATTTCGTCTTAAAATAATTCAATTTTAGGGTTCCTACAAATTTCAGCAAGATCTATCCATGGATTTACATTATCTTTGGTCTTACTAGGTATTTACCAAATGGTTTAAAATATATTATAAAAAAATATTCTCAATATTTATTACATATAACATGTAATGAACCAAAAAATCAGACCAATATTGTAGATAACCTAAGCTTGACGTACATGGACATTACATTACTTTTGCGGAATACTTAGTACATAACAAAAACACACACACAAGGACTGTAATAGTTTAGTGTCTTTTGAAACTCGGAATATAATCTTCGAATCGTGGTGAAAGATCTTCAACATCTCCCATAAATATCTCCTTTTTTTTAAAAACCTAATTCCTTTCTTTATGTCCTGGAAAAAAAACATAAAAGGGTGATCTCAAATGCTCAGTAAGGGTAAACAAAAGAAATATCAATCACGTCATATTCATAAGAACATATCTTTTGGAAATCTTAACCTGCAAAAGAGATCACAATTTCATAACATGGGATAAATCATAGTAGTGAAATGTAATCCCAATAATCATAACTTAAAACATGAAACTTTGTGGCATACACACATAATCATAGAGAATCATTTATTGTTAGTCAAGACTCATTGCCAAGACTATCTTAGTGGACAAAGTCCCTTTCTGAATTGAGTTCACTCCTCGTTTCAATCCTGTTTCACTGAACTGGTATAACCTACTGTTCCAGCCATGTCTATCTCATGATATATAAAATCTTTACCCAATGCATTTGAGGGAGATATAGGTCCCACCCATCTCATAATGATACCATTCTTATGTGTGCCACAAAATCATAAACCATACATCATTCCATAACCCATGTAATAAAAATGGGAATCTTAAACATCATGACATCATAAAACAATTCATATACGATAAAGGAATTCATAAAAATAATTCCATCACAAAATAATCAAATCAATGTAATAATAGGGATAAAAACACAACCCTTTATTATCTTATATGGAAAATAATTTTGATAAAACATTTGAACTTCATTCTTGAGGAAAATATCCTTTCTACTTCAAAAACACTTTTCCTTTCTTAACATGTCATACATTTTTAAACTAAAATAAGTTGATTAAAAATAAACTTGAAAACTTGTAAAGGATTTTTTTTGGAAATAATGTTTTAAAAATCCATTCATGCCGTATAAGTTAAAAAAAACATTCTTCGTACTTTTGTCGGGAAAGTCAAAAGGTACCTCGTACGAAAAACGACAAAAGATTCCTTTCATATCCTTTACTAAAAACTCACCGAAGGGTAAAATTGGATTTAAAAAATTGTAGGTGGATGAAAATAATATTACATATTGAGGAAACATGGATTTGGATGATAAAATACACCTCAGTAAATGCCAAAGTATAAACAATCTCAGATGAAAATGAGATTGTGATATTTCCCTTACCTTAGGTCTGATTTGCTTCGTAAGTGTCCGAACCTCCTGTATAATGATTTAAATAATGTCATTTACTTATTACAGAATCATACTAATTGTTATTATATCATATATGGTTCACTTATGACTTTATTTTACCCGTTCTTTTGTAAATTCCATGTTAAAGAGTGTTTTGGGTAAAATCGATTCATTTGTCGTAGGTGTTTGGGCTTGTTGTTCTTGACATTATTATTACTTATATAATGATTTAATTTCTTCCATAATATAAAACATGATTTATATATCATATATATTCAGTATATATATATATATATAATAGATAGATAAATGAAATGAAACACACCTTTCATGGAGATGGTAGTCCGTACGTACGCATAAACGCTGTTTTCCATTCCTTATTGTCTTGGATGGAAGTAAGTAGATGACATACATATATATATATATACATAAATCCAGTAGATTTAACATGTAATATATTTAATTATTATTCATTATATATAATTATAATCATTCATGAATGGTTAATGTGGAGAATGAATCTCATCGCGTCGTGGAGATGGTAGTCCGTACGTACGCACGAGCGATGATATCATTCTCATGATCGTGAAATTGTGTTGAAGTGTATGTATACTATTTCAGTATCAATATAACTTTATAATAATCATATATAGTTACTCATTACACCATTATACCCATCCAATTAAGGTTGTGGCGGAAAATAGATTACACCACGGCGTGGAGACGGTATTCCGTACGTACGCACGCGTGGTGATTTCCTTTTTCCGTAGGATGGATAGAAAGTTAATTAGAGTTGTTTCATATTTATAATAACATATCAGTATATAATAAATAATGATGTTATTAATTTATCATGAAACAACTAAAGAATAAGAAGTTGATGAAGAAAGGAATTGAAAAAGATCGATAATGGATATTACCCCTTTTTGACGCGCCTTTTCTTAAACCCCACTTAAAGAACTAAGGATGGTCTTTGAAGAAGACCAGGACCTCTAGGATGATACTAGGGAAGTGGAGAAGATATTTTTTCAGGGGTTGGCCGAGCTTTAAGGCTCAAAGTGGTGTGAGGAAGAGGGGGAGGAGGTGCCCTTTTATTAGGGAGGAGAGGGGCACCTTAGGAAAATCTCAAAATATTATTTTATATTAAGGTCAAATTCGGTTTATAATGGTTCCAAAGGGTCTTATTTTGAAGATAAAGTGGGGATGGGTCGAAATACTCTCATACAATAGGATTTAGACAAGTTTAGGTTATTATTTTAACCTTATCAATTAGATTTAACTCTAAGTTAAATAATTTAACTTTTACCGTGTCTTTTTGTTTTCTTACACTATCTGGTTAATAAACTTACCATAACAAGACAAACGAACCCCAAGTTGTTTATTATTAATATTTCTATCCTTATCTAAGTCATTTGGACGAACCTTAGATTTTTAGGAATTAAATAACAATTAATAATGTAATATTTGTTTTAAAAACTAATTTATGTCAAATTTGACACTATTTGGTACATGATTTTTATGAAATTCATAATAGAATGATAAGTTCAAACAAAGTTATGTATATCAACAATAACATGTCATATTAACCTATAAAATTAATTTAAGTCATAGAAAGTCTCAAATTACATTTATTTAGGCATTTATAACATCAATTATGTCAATATTTCATTAATAAGACAATTACTACATCATCTTTGTGTCATTATAAATGATAATTATTTAATCCCTAAAAATTCTAAATAAATTCCTATGATGTAGATAATTGTATTATATTTCTGGATACTATTCATGTTTGAAGTTTCATGAAGTTTATCACTAAATTAAAATTATTATACTTATAAGATTTAAGAAAGTGACATGTTGTCACATTCTTTGGTTTTAATAATAATTAAATTATTTTCATGGAAAAAAGTCCATAAAATGAATCTAATACGACCCTTAGGTTATATGGGTCTACTTTTAGCCATAAAATAGGATTTTTCCAAGTGTTAGGGTAATTTTATAATCTTATATTTACCCTTAATTACCCGATTTACCTTTAACTATAGTAAATAAAATTTACCGTAGTTACTATTCACAATGCCCAAAAATAAAAAGTAGCTTATTAACATAATTTATACCCATTGATTCCAAATATGGAATCCATTTTTCCAAATTCAATACACAAAATATGCAGAAATTAAATTAAAATTAATCCCGTTGTCAAAAGAAAACGGGTTTTTCTTTAAAACATTGCAAAAGATTGAATTGATTTAACCTACGAATTCAAGGTAAAATCAATGCTAATGACATAAATTATATTAAATGGTAAAAATATATTCTATTTATACTTTAAAACCATTCAATATTATAATTTAACCACATAAGATATTACGATGAAAAAAGCTGTTTTTAATTAAAATATAGTGTGTTTTTACTATTCATTAAAATATGAAAGTTATCGGAAAAATATCAAAACTTTATCTAATGTAAATTTTTATATCCTGATTCAAAAGAAGAATTTTATTTTGTCAAATTGAACATTTAAACATGTCAAAAACTAGATTTAAAGTGGGTGCGCCATCAAAAGGCGGCAAAACTGCATTTTTTGAAAAATACTTATTTTACCCGAAATATTTATTTTGTTCTTATACCATGTTCTAGAAAATGTGTAAGATGAATAATAATTTTATAAAATTCAAAATTTAGTTAATACTATTCATAACGGCTAGTTCATGACAATATTATAGTAATATATCGTTGTTTATTAAAACCCGGTATTGCGTACAACACACGCTATCGAGGAAGGTCGCGATTGCGTGTAATGCAAGCCAAGTCAGGGTTACGTGTTATGAAAGAATCCTTCGTTGTTTCGTATAACAAAATCCAACCATATTTTATTTATACATTGAATATATATATATATATATATATACTCAATGTTGCGTAGAATAACTATTATCAAAATTGTGTGTAACACGATCCAAGAATAGTGTTGTATATGCTGCAAGCTAATACGGTGTTGCGTGTAGCACAAGGTAATCTTGGTGTAGAATACAACACAATAAATTAATGAAATTAAAAGAATATTTTTCATAAAATCTCGGGGTGTTACATTCTACCCCCCTTAAAATGAATTTCGCCCTCGAAATTCGTCGGGGTTATAAATGGTTTACTACTCGAAAGTTTGTTTAATAGAAACCCACATCGTAAAAAGGAATACCAAAACATAGATTTAAAAAATACAGTATGAAATGTAACGGTTACCCATATTAACTCATCACTGGGTTTGCACGTAGGAGAACATAGGTGAAAATATGGATATGGAAGAAAAATCTAACCATCAAGTTCTGATGGAGAGTGGTAGAGAACATGACTATGAAAAAGCCAACAATCGCAAAGCCATAAATTTGTAATGATCTAGGGTACCATCTGATTCATCAGATATAAGATCACTAATACAACATTTTTGGTTTTCAATATCATTTCCCTAAAGTTGAAAATTTTGAATTAGAAGAATTACTTATTTGATTTTGGTACAATATCACTATTGTTCATGCTTTGAACAATTTCCACTTCATCTCTTAAAGAAATGAAGTTGAATTTGTTATTCGTGAAGTGTTAACAGATCATGTGATAGAATGATGGGTCATTCCATCTGTTTCAAACAAAAGTTTAACAATAGTTATCAAATATACATAAGTTCGTCTTTGGTGAGGTTAATCATATACGATTCCAAAAATGAACTTATACTTCATATATCATACCACTTAATAAAATAAAACTAGTTTCTACTAACCAGGGACTTTCTGTAGGCTAGTGGTATGCGATAAAGGCCCGTCGCACTTTAGTTGTGGGTTCGATTCCCAAAGCCTTGGCCAACGCGATGGGTTGTCGCACATCCTGCAGGTTGTCCTTTTTCTAAAACTACATTATTATAACATCCCATCAACAATATCAAAAAAAAGTCTTATCCTTAAACAATACTAACTTCTGTCCAACATAATCTATTCCAATCTTTAGGCTTATCTAAAATACTTCGGTCCAAGCTAATAGTATAGAGAAAATGATCACGTGAATGCCATCATTTATCCCTCATATATCTTGTTCGTCACATTCCAGTCATGTGAATACCATAATCATGTAATATCTTGAAAAATGAATACCCATTGAATCTTAGTGAAAACATGAGTGCTGTCAAAAGATAACTCTTTCCACATACCAAAATCCTCAAAATTCTATATACTTAGTCCTTATATCAATAATGAGCTCATAAATACAATAAAACATCTAATTATCTTCTTGTCCCTTCATTATGCGCATATCATCTTCTTTCCAAAAATATTTCAATCACTTTTTTTCCTGGTTACCAGTATCATATAATTACTGAAAACCAATACATAGATATTCCAAAATTCCACAATACCATAAATGAGATTCCATGATGCTATTTTGAAATCCCATTACATAAACACTTAATCATTCCACCACATCATTGTCATATTCAACATTGAAAATAGGGATCGCATGTGACTTCCCTTTTTTCCTTTGCCTTAAGCGGTTGCTCATTTTGATCATCACTAACCCTTGGATTAGGGTATTTATTAGCATAATACCCCATTTCCTTGCACATGAAGCATTGAAGTGTTGGTGGTGCATTCTCTGTAGTGTTTGCTTTATTCACATAATTAGAAACCCTTTTTCCATTACTTCGACACTCAGCTACTCGATGAACTTATTTTCCACACTTAAAACATTTTCTGGTCCCTTTAAGACAATCTCCACCATGCTTCTTTCCACACTTTGTTCATAAGGAAACATTCATCTTCTTTTCACCATTATTCTGAGATTTCTCCTTGAACTCCATCTTTCGTTTCTTGTCAAAACTATGAGATGGATAAGTAACACCAACTTCCATTTCTACCTTGATAGCACAACGCACAATTTCTTCATAGCTACTGAAGTCTCTTATAGCTAATGCCCTTAGAAGACTTGGTTTTAAGCCACTAAAGAATCGATCGATCTTACTGTCAGGTTGGATAATAATACCAGAAGAGTACCTTGCAAGTCTTGTAAAATTTTCTTCATAGGTACCAACAAATTCATCATCCTTTTGCTTCAGTTCAAGAAAATCTTTCTCTATCTTTGTTCAGAGAATACGAGGGAAGTACTTATTGAAAAATAAGTTCTTGAACTCATCCCATTCCATGGAATCAATTTCATCTCTTTGCCTCGTATTCTTGATAAGATTCCACCATTGATCAGATTAACCTTCCAAACGATATACTGCTAAGATGACTTTATCATGTTCAGAACATTGAAGAACTGAAAATATCTTTTCAGTGGTACTGATCCATTGTTCAGCAACAAGTGGATCAGAAGACCCACTGAAAGAAGGTGGATGTTGCCTCATGAAGGACTCAATAGAATATTGTTCTATTCTCTGCTCATTTGGAAGTCCAGAATGATTCATAGCTTGTGTAAGTATAGAAATAATATTTTGCACTCCATCTCCCATAAAATTTGTTTGTTCAGGAGGACAATCAT
Organism: Viscum album; assembly: GCA_963277665.1. Classification (NCBI taxonomy): domain Eukaryota; kingdom Viridiplantae; phylum Streptophyta; class Magnoliopsida; order Santalales; family Viscaceae; genus Viscum; species Viscum album. The sequence goes on along the minus strand of OY728139.1, from coordinate 324,622,042 downwards.
TGCATTGTCCATTACAGTGATCAACACGGTTTCTTCGGGTTCCATCCATCGTCTAAAACCCAAAAAGAATAGTGTGAGAGGAAAAAATCATGCTACGTAAAACAACATAGTAAAGGGGGAGCACCCTCAATATCTAACATCTTAGGTTAAATTCTAAGATCGTTACCATAGTTCTAGGACTATATCCTATACATATACTTATCCTTAGGGACATCCCTAGACATACCTTAGAAATATCTCTAGGGATCTCACTAACGTTTTCGCATCCTAGTTTCCAAAGGTTGACTAAACCTTTCCTCTAATGCCAATTGTAGAGACCCTAATCTTGACGTACATGGAAATTACATTACTTTTGCGGAATACTTAGTATATAACAAAAACACACACACAAGGACCGTAATAGTTTAGTGTCTTTGGAAACTCGGAATATAATCTTCTAATCGTGGTGAAAGATCTTCAACATCTCCCATAAAGATCTCCTTTTTTTAAACCTAATTCCTTTATTTATGTCCTGAAAAAAAAACATAAAAGGGTGAGCTCAAATGCTCTGTAAGGGTAAACAAAAGAAATATCAATCACGTCATATTCATAAGAACATATCTTTTGGAAATCTTATCCTGCAAAAGAGATCATAATTTCATAACATGGGATAAATCATAGTAGTGAAATGTAATCCCAATAATCATAACCTAAAACATGAAACTTTGTGGCATACACACATAATAATAGAGAATCATTTCTTATTAGTCAAGACTCATTGCCAAGACTATCTTAGTGGACAAAGTCCCTTTCTGAACTGAGTTCACTCCTCATTTCAATCCTGTTTCACTGAACCGGTATAACCTACCGTTCCAGCCATGTCTATCTCATGAGATATAAAATCTTTACCCAATTCATTGGAGGGAGATATAGGTCCCACCCATCTCATAATGATACCATTCTTATGTGTGCCACAAAATCATAAACCATACATCATTGCATAACCCATGTAATAAAAATGGGAATCTTAAACATCATGACATCATAAAACAATTCATATACGATAAAGGAATTCATAAAAATAATTCCATCACAACATAATAAAATCAATGTAATAATAGGGATAATAACATAACCCTTTATTATCTTAGATGGAAAATAATTTTTATAAAACATTTGAACTTCATTCTTGAGGAAAATATCCTTTCTACTTCAAAAACAATTTTCCTTTCTTAACATATCTTACAATTTTAAACTAAGAGAAGTTGATTAAAAATAAACTTGAAAACTTGTAAAGGAATATTTTTGGAAATAATGTTTTAAAAATCCATTCATGCCATATAAGTTAAAAAAAACATTCTTCGCACTTTTGTCGGAAAAGTCAAAAAGTACCTCGTACGAAAAATGACAAAAAATTCCTTTCATATCATTTACTAAAAACTCACCGAAGGGTAAAATTGGATTTAAAATATTTTAGGTGGATGGAAATAATATTACATATTGAGGAAACATGGATTTGGATGATAAAATACACCCTAGTAAATGCCAAAATATAAACAATCTCGGATAAAAATGAGATTGTGATATTTCCCTTACCTTAGGTCTGATTTGCTTCGTAAGTGTCCGAACCTCCTGTATAATGATTTAAATAATTTCATTGACTTATTCCAGAATCATACTAATTGTTATTATATCATATATGGTTCACTTATGACTTTATTTGACCTGTTCTTTTGTAAATTCCATGTTAAAGAGTGTTTTGGGTAAAATCGATTCATTTGTCGTAGGTGTTTGGACTTGTTGTTCTTGACATTATTATTACTTATATCACGATTTACTTAATTCCAGAATATAAAACATGATTTATATATCATATATATTCAGTATATATATATATATAATAGATAGATAAATGAAATGAAACACACCGTTCATGGAGACGATAGTCCATACGTATGCATGAACACTGTTTTCCTTTCCTTATTGTCTTGAATGGAAGTCAGTAGATGACATACATATATATATATATATACATAAATCCAGTAGATTTAACATGTCATATATTTCATTATTATTCATTATATATACTTTATAATCATTCATGAATGGTTAATGTGGAGAATGAATCTCATCGCGTCGTGGAGACGGTAGTCCGTATGTACGCACGAGCGATGATATCGTTCTCATGATCGTGAACTTGTGTTGAAGTGTATGTATACTATTTCAGTATCAATATCACTTTATAATAATCATATATAGTTACTCATTACACCATTATACCCATTCAATTAAGGTGGTGGCGGAAAATAGATTACACCACGGCGTGGAGACGGTATTCCGTACGTACGCACGCGTGGTGATTTCCTTTTTCCATAGGATGGATAGAAGGTTAATTAGAGTTGTTTCATATTTATAATAACATATCAGTATATAAGAAATACTTATGTTATTACTTTATCATGAAACAACTAAAGAAGAATAAGTTGATGAAGAAAGAAATTGAAAAAGATCGGTAATGGATATTACCTCTTTTTGACGCGCCTTTTCTTAACCTCCACTTAAAGAACTAAGGATGGTATTTGAAAAGACCAGGACCTCTAGGATGATACTAGGGAAGTGGAGAAGAGATTTTTTCAGGGTTTGGCCGAGCTTGAAGGCTCAAAGTGGTGTGAGGAAGAGGGGGAGGAGGTGCCCTTTTATAAGGGAGAAGAGGGGCACCTTAGGAAAATCTCAAAATATTATTTTATATTAAGGTCAAATTCGGTTTATAATGGTTCCAAAGGGTCTTATTTCGAAGATAAAGTGGGGATGGGTCGAAATACTCTCATCCAATATGATTTAGACGAGTTTAGGTTATTATTTTAACCTTATCAATTAGATTTAACTCTAAGTTAAATAATTTAACTTTTACCGTGTCTTTTTGTTTTCTTACACTATATGGTTAATAAACTTACCATAACAAGACAAACGAACCCCAAGTTGTTTATTATTAATATATCTATCCTTATCTAAGTCATTTGGCCTAACCTTAGATTTTTAGGAATTAAATAACAATTAATAATATTATATTTGTTTTAAAAACTAATTTATGTCAATTTTGACACTATTTGGTACATGATTTTTATGAAATTCATAACAGAATGATAATTTCGAACCAAGTTACTTATATCAACAATAACATGTCATATTAACCTATAAAATTAATTTAAGTCATAAAAAGTCTCAAATTACATTTATTTGGGCATTTATAACATCAATTATGTCAATATTTCATTAATAAGACAATTACTGCATCATCTTTGTGTCATAATAAATGATAATTATTTAATCCCTAAAAATTCTAAATAAATTCCTATGATATAGATAATTTTATTAGATTTCGGGATACTATTCATTTTCTTAGTTTTATGAAGTTTATCACTAAATGAAAATTATTATACTTATAAGATTTAAGAAATTGACATGTTGTCACATTCTTTGGTTTTAATAATAATTAAATTATTTTCATGGACAAAAGTCCATAAAATGAATCTAATCCGACCCTTAGGTTATATGGGTCTACTTGTAACCATAAAATAGGATTTTTCAAAGTGTTAGGGTAATTTTATAATCTTATATTTACCCTTAATTACCCGATTTACCTTTAACTATAGTAAATAAAATTTACCGTAGTTATTATTCACAATGCCCAAAAATAAAAAGTAGCTTATTAACATAATTTGGACCCACTGATTCCAAATATGGAATCCATTTTTCCAAATTCAATACACAAAATATGCAGAAATTAAATTAAAATTAATCCCGTTGTCGAAAGAAAACGAGTTTTTCTTTAAAACATTGCAAAAGATTGAATTGATTTAACCTACGAATTCAAGGTAAAATCAATGATAATGACATACATTATATTAAATGGTAAAAATATATTCTATTTATACTTTAAAACCATTCAATATTATAATTTAACCACATAAGATATTACGATGAAAAAAGTTGTTTTTAATTAAAATATAGCGTGTTTTTACTATTCATTAAAATATGAAAGTTATCGGAAAAATATCAAAACTTTATCTAATGTAAATTTTTATATCCTGATTCAAAAGAAGAATTTTATTTTGTCAAATTTAACATATAAACATGTCAAAAACTAGATTTAAAGTGGGTGCGCCATCAAAAGGTGGCAAAACTGCATTTTTTGAAAAATACTTATTTTACCCGAAAAATTTATTTTGTTCTTATACCATGTTCTAGAAAATGTGTAAGATGAATAATAATGTTATAAAATTCAAAATTTAGTTAATACTATTCATAACGGCTAGTTCATGACAATATTATAATAATATATCGTTGTTTATTAAAACCCGATATTGCGTACAACACACGCTATTGAGGAAGGTCACGATTGCGTGTAATGCAAACCAAGTCAGGGTTGCGTGTTGTGAAAGAATCCGTCGTTGTTTCGTATAACAGAATCCAACCATATTTCATTTATACATTGAATATATATATATATATATATATATATACTCAATGTTGTGTAGAATAACTATTATCAAAATTGTGTGTAACACGATCCAAGAATAGTGTTGCGTATACTGCAAGCTAATACGGTGTTGCGTATAGCGCAAGGTAATCTTGGTGTAGAATACAACACAAGACATTAATGAAATTAAAATAATATTTTTCATAAAATCTCGGGGTGTTACAAATATGGTAGGTCCCAAAAAATTATCCACTATATCCAATTATAATCTATTCCAAAACCATATATTTCTTATTCAATTATAGTTGTTCCAAAAGTAATAGGAGGTAATTAAGATATGATTGATTTTTCTAGAATACCCTAGAACACTACTAGAGGTTCATTTATTTCAATTCTACAATTTGTAAAATTATTTCTATTCCTTCAAAAAGGGTGATACTTAGGAATACATCTCTGTTATTAAAATAACTAGTGTTTTTTCCATTAGAAAGAATAAATGATTTATTCTTAGCCATGTAGTACAGACATGATTATAGACTATGTGTATTCCATCTAGATAACATAACATACACTAGTAAGTAACTGATTGTCCACATTAACACAACCTTCAGTGTAATATTATGATATCTAACTATATCATATGTAGTTACAACATCATTACATAATTAAATCAACTCATCAATAAATGTATTTAAATAAACATCAATATTCTTCTTTAGATGTCCTAGAATTAATATCAGCATATATATATATATACATGTTTCCTTTATTAGTATACAAGGAGATAAGTTTTATGGATTTATGAAAATAGGAAAACAAGAATATTAAACACTATAAGCACCAAATAGATAAAAACCATCAGTAGAAATACTCAACTGTATGTTACAAGGTTATGAACCAAAACAAGGATGATTTTGGTAAAATTGTTTTCATAAATCACTATCACATGGATGATTTAATATTTTCTTGATGGAAATATTTTATTTATGCCATGTCATTGACACAACTATGTTGCGAAACATAAATAAACATTATAAACTTGGTGTAATTGGAAAATAACTCAACCATTTCATAAGAAATATAGACTTTCCTTGTTATGCCTCTTAATACCTCTATTTTTCACATGATATAAAATCAACTAAAAATTCACAATCACCATAATATAATATGAAATCTTTTGAACATGCATGGATCTTCTGATAACAAAGGCCCAAATTATGGTCTGACTTCTTACCTTCATATAAACTTATAGGAAATGTATTTCCATCAACCAGTAATGATTTAACCAAATAAAATATTTGATCTAAAAAACTATTTAACATTCCAAAATATGATTTAATAGCCATAAAGTTTGTAATAGATATTATTTTTCTTATCTGGCATCCCGAATATAAGGCCTCCTTAGTAGATTTCAAAAAATTGTAAAATTGAGATAGTTATGATACAAGATATGGAATATCATTACGATTTGTTGTTTCTTGAATATAAGGTTTAATATCCTTATGTACTAAATTATTAAATGATGGATTAGGAACCATTTTTTTTATTTTCTACTGAATTTCATTCACTATGTTGATACTAAAAAAAATAATCTTTCTCAAAACAAAAATGCAGTAGATAAAGTCTGACATTGTTAAATGTTTTGAATCTCCTAATATCACATTTATTACATGGAATTTTAGTCATTACATTATAAAAAAAATTCTAAATTCTATGACGCAAATTATATAAATATTTCAACACCCTTAATTTAGACAAGATTTATACTAGATTTGTTAGGATTTTTTTAATGATTTTTCCAATTATGATCACATAATAGAAACTAGTATCTACTTATGGAGTCCATAGTTATCTAAAAAATAGTAAAAATAAGAATAATTACCACTCATTTTGACTAATTAAAAATTATTATTAAACTTTAATAAACTAATTATTATTAATTATAATGAATTCTTAATAATGTTTACTAATTATTACTAATAATTATTAATTATTATAGATCATTACAAATGTTTATTAATTAATAGTATTTTTTTAATTATGACTAAATTTTTGAAAAATATTATTCATTTTTAATAAATATTCGTATGTTTTATATGTTTTTACAAGTTACTACAAATAATCATAATTTTTACTAATATTTAAAGATTATTAATAAAATTTACTAATTATTATTAACATTTACTGTAACAAACACAAAACCGGTAACCTGGAGCTAGTGTCTATTTTATTATATTGGTATAAGGTATAAGGAATTATATCATGAAGGACTGTATAGTTTAGTAGTCTTGGTAAACTAGATACATACATGATTACTATATTACATTTGAGTGAAAAAATTACAAAATTTTATTGAGAATATCATTATTCCCCATAGAATATCCTTGAATATCATTCATAAGAGGATTAATATATTTTTAGGAAATGAATAAAATAACAGTGATCTCAAATACTCATTAATATTTACATAAAGTGGAATATATCATGAGTAAATGAAGAATAATGAATAAGAAAAAATCAATATGGGAAGGTAAATATCTAAAAACACATACCATTTAACCAATAACTTGAATTTCATGATTAGATAATGAATAATCAATATGGAAAGTTAAATATCTTAACACACATTCAATTTAATCAATAACTGGACTATCATGATTATATAAGGCATGATCAATATGGTAGGGTAAATATTTGAACACACATTCCATTTAATTAATAAACTAAAAATGAGATGCATCTAGAGATAATATCATTAAGAAAATATCATGGATAATAATAACTGAATTCTTGATGAAGGAAATTATTAATTATTGGATATCATGATCCGGGGTATTATGATACCTCTACTGTTAAGATCTTTCATAAGATAGTTTAAAACTGATGAGTAGGTATACACCAGAAAACCATTTAACTAAAACTACCCAACTGATTAATCTCACGTGACCACCGATCTACCGAGGATCTATATATAACCATGCCACACTCATATCTACATATCCGAAGCATTCCTCATATATCAAATAATCTATTTAATTCATGAATCAATATGCCTTATCATCAAATATCCATCTGGAGTAAATATTACATATTTATAAATATTTCCCCAGATAATCAAATAACATTAAAATTAAAAACCATATTTAAAAATGGTATAAATTTTAGTAAATAATACTATCCATGATATCAATAATATTTATATTTAAGATAAATATAATTTCCAATGAAAAATGATCACAATAAAGTGATTATCTCAAGAGAAAGTTAACAATCACAAAATTGAACAAGAAATGAGAGGTGACGATAGATTCATTAGGATTATAGGTTTTTACAATAAAATCATGTATAAATAATTATTCATGTTAAATACATCAAAGTTTCAGTATATAAACTACATGAAAGTGAATAGGTGTATTTTAACAAATACGTCTCAAATGGAAATTGAGATGAAATCCCTTACCTCACGCTTCCTTTTGGTTGAACATGATTTAACCTCATTTTTTACAGTTTTTAGAATGTTATTAATTTATAATATAACCATAACCATATTTATAATATCATATATTACCCCTTATAATATTTTACTACCCATTTGTGAATAATATTTCATTATTTTCATTGTTTCGGGTGTTAATTGTCTTGTTTTCTCATGCGTGTTTTGTCATAAAGGTTTTAATTCATGCACATATTATATAGTTAAATAATATATATAATTATATCAGTGTTATAAATATCATATTTACTAATTTTATACATTTTTATAATTATTCTTGAATGTTGGACATGGAAAATGAATCACATCACTTCATTGAGATGGTAGGTCGTACATATGCACAAATGATGATATCAATTCAATAATGAGTGAAAACGTAAGTAGGATCATGTTATATTAATTTTATAGAAACAATATAATTTCATATATATCAAATATATTCATTAAATTTATCCTTATTAATTTCCATGTAAATCATAAGTGAACAATGAATCACATTGCTTCGTGAGGCGGTAGTCCGCCATACACACGAGTGGCGATATCATATTTTTAAAGAAATGAAATGTATCAAGGTATATGTGATATAAGAATTTAATAAGTATAATAATATCATAAATATTATATAAATATATTAAATCCATCATTATATCTCGACTTGAAATGTGGTGAAGGAAAATGAATTAAATCGGTTCGTGAGGCGGTAATCTGCCACACACACGATCAATATTTTTGTTTCCCATTTGACAGAAGAGGAGATATATATATGTCATTAAATTAACATAATAACATATAATTATATGTAATATACTTATGTTATTATATATACATGGTTTAATAATATTTTAAGTAAGTGTAATAAGAAATAAAATAAAAACACTCATTTCGGAATGTTACCTCCTTTTCAGAATTCTTTAGGTTTTCATCAAAAGTATTCCTAGATTGGACTTATGATTAAACCAAGTGATCTATAATGTTTTTATTGGATCAAGTAAGTTATTTGGGTAGGTATTTTATGAACCAAATGTATTTTTAAGTGTGAATAGGGGAGGAGAGGGGGTGACCTTTTATAAATGAGAGAGAGGACACACATGAAATTTTTGAAAAGAATCAAGTGTACCCACGTTTTTCACATGAAATAGGGATAACAAATTGGTAATTATAAAACCTTAGAGGTTATAAGTTTTAAATATGGATATTAAATGAGTTTTGTATAAGTTTATAGGTAATTTTAATCCTTATCTTCTTAGTTTAATGCTCTGGTAAATCTGTTTTTTACCTTTACCATGGTAATTAATTTTTACTTCTCTTACAATTCATAATGGTTAAAAATTTAGTTAAACTTATTAAATAATATAAATTATTATAACCCCAAATATGAAATCAATTTTTCCAAATTCAATTCATAGAAATGGTAAAATCCAATTTTAAATTATACCCGCTGATGTGATGAAAAAATGAGTTTCCAAAGAGAAATATTTCATAAGTATAGAAGGTTTTAATTTAAAATTTTAATATGAAATTTATTAGAATTACCCATATTATATAAATTTTAATATAATTAAAGTAATTATACTTTATAACCAATTTAAAATATAATTTAACCTTTTAAATTATTTGAACAAAAAGACAGTTTCCAATAAAAAATCAGTATTTTTTTACTATTCATAAAAAATGTAACTTTTCATATAAATAATAAAAATTATTTCTAATATAATTTTGATATTCAAATTTCAAAAATTAAGTTAATTTTTTAAAGTAAATTTTCTAAAAGTGGTAAAAAATAATTTTAAGTTATGTGTGCAAAGAGTGAGTAAAACGTCCTTTAGAAAAAAATAGTTTTTTTTTTCAGAAAACGTTTCCTTTTCTTTAAAATGTTTTTTATTTTTAAATATAATAAATAGAAAATCAATTAAATTTTTTTAAAACCTATAATTTTCATAATTTAGTTAGTACTATTCATACCTTTCAATTTAATGGCTAAGTTATAATGATATTCTATTTTATTGTTCCTTTGGACTTAGGGTTGCGTATGTTGCAAGATATTGAAGAGATTAAATTTAAAGAAATATATTTCATGAGTTGTTTAATCTCATTGATCAATTTCATATACAATATCAAACCCAAATTTCTTCTTTTAAAATATTAGGGTGTTACATTCTTCCCACCTTCAATAAATTGCATCCTCCTAATTTTTACGTGTGCTCAGAAGTTAAGGGATTTCTATTTTAAAATATTCTTTTGAAAAAACCACATAGAAAAAATGGTAGAAAATTCCTATTAAAATAGAAAAAGATAAATATTAAATTTCATATAGAATAATAAATAACTAGGTTTCCATGTAGGAGAACATAGGTGGGAAGTGAAGATATAAATATAGAAGAAAAGTGTAATGCCCAAATAATGATGGAGGGTGATAGAGGCCATTGATCACAAGAATATGAATGATAATGTTAAAGTAAACAACCATAAAAACATAAATATGTGATGATTAATAAGACCTTTTATTCATCAGATATGAAATTAATAGGATAAATTTTTTGTTTCAGGATCCTTTTACTAAAGTTGAGGAATTATTTTATTGTCTAAGAATATAAGGAAATTTACTCACTTGATACACTTTTATTAATAGTAAAAATTTCATCATTTGGTTGTTCTTTGATCAATTTCTACTTCATATCTTACTATAATAAATGAATATCCAAAAATATTTTTTATTCCTGAATCACTAAAATTAACTTTTAACAGATCATAAAATCCATAAAAGAGATACAAGTACTTTCATCTATCTCTAAATATTTTCCCAAATAGATATGGTTAGCACAAGTTATCCTATATAATACATTAATATCTAAACCTGAATAGTAACATCACTGGATGAACATTAATATTTATTCATCAAACTATTTAAGTAAAAACAATGACATATTAACTAGAAAACCATATAGGCCAGTGGTAGTATCTAAACCCTTATCATCATTTAGTTGTGGGTTCAGGCCCTGTAGCCTTCATTTGATGTAACAGGTTGTCCTTTTTCCAAAACTATATCAATGTAATTTCTATAAAGTTCCCAAATTATGATGAACCATAATTTCCACAACATCAAAGATAAGATAAACCATAAAGGTTATGAATAAGTTTAATCTTAAGTCTAAAAAAATATAAAGGCATTATTCTTGAAATAACTATTTCATATACTAAACCAATAGGTTGTATTCCTATAAATGTATTCCGAAAATATCCTTAATCATGTTATATCCCTACCATTTATTTTCAAAAGGGATGTTTAAGAAATTGAACTTATGATCAACCTTAAACTCATAAACCCATGATGGTATCCATAACTCTTATGTTAATTAATAATTACATGGTTCTAATATTTAACAGAATCCTTAGATGTTTCTTGATTATTATCACCAAAATACCATTGGTAAAAATACCTTTACAATTTAATTCTGGAATCCCAATACATAAATACTTCATCCATTTTATTTCAAAATAAGTCTTTTCTTGGTCTAGGGGTTAACCTTTAGAAGAGGGAATTGACTCAGATAATGACTAGGTTCCCCATATTTAGGACAGAAAACTATAAATTGATCCCTAAGATTAAATTTATTTATTTCTACCATACTATTCATTTTTTCTCAACAATTTATTACTTTATGCCATTTTTCAACACATAAAACATTTTACCATTCTTTTTAGGATATTTACTAGGAATCTATTTCCAAATTTATGCCATGATCAAAATCAAGCCTTATTTCCTCCATTCTCTCCACCACTCGATCTATTAGAGAATTCTATCCTTCTATTATTTAGTGAGCCCAAGAGTTTGTTAAGGATTATGTTGTTAATCATATTTCAGGATAGCTGATTATGAATGATCATAATATCTTTCATTACTATCATCATCCCATTTGGATGCTTATATTCACCACTTTGACCTTCATATTCAATGTTAATACGATTCCTTCGGGTTCCAACCATTGACTAAAACCAAAAATAATAGTGATAGAAATAATAAAGATAATGAAAAAACCATATAATGATTTATAGGATATCTAAATCAAGACACCTTATTTTCAATATAAGACACCTTAGGTTTAACATAGTTTATTCATTATTATTATCTATTCAAATCCTTCATAATGGGTTTTAAATAAAATTTGAATCATCCAAAGTATATCGCCTAGTAGTGTCAAACCAGGTGTGTAGTAAGGCTCATTATCATGTACCAGGTAATGCTCAAGTTAAGATCGATGTGCCTTTTTTAGATTTATCACCATTAGGTACATCTATACTAAAACCAAGTACACTTTTAGTATCCATACATGGATGTGTTTCCAAGAAGAAACACATAATATTTACCTTAGCAAAACTTCTGGTTGTTTTTCTATACATGTCCTCAAAGTCTATCATAGAGTTATGTTCCCTAATCTATGTTGTCCTAAATCTAGTTCCCATGGTTTCTACTAAAACTCCCTCTGATACCAACTATAATAACCCCAACCCTAGAAAATATGATCTGGTGTCTGGTTTATTACATTGGAATAAGATACAAGAAATCACATACTAAAGAACCATATAGTTTATTAGTCTTAGTAAACTAGATACATACATTATTACCATATTAAATTTGAATGAAAAAATTACAACATAATTTATTTTGAGAATATTATTATCCCCACTAGAATATACTTTCAAATCATTCATAGTACACTTATCAAATTCTTGGGAAAGGAAACAAAATAAGGGTGTGATCAAATTACCAGTAAGAGTTATGTAAAGTATAAGCTATCATGAGTAAATAAAGAATAATCAATAAGGAATAATCAATATGGTAAGTAAAATATCAGAACACACATTAAATTTAATCAATGACTTGACTATTATAATTATATAAGGCATAATAAATATGGAAAGGTAAATATCTAAACACAAATTCCATTTAATCAATAACTTTACTATCATGATTAGACAAGACATAATCAATATGGAAAGGTAAATATCTAAACACATGTGCCATTTAATAAATAAACTTAGAATGAAATGAATCCATAGATAATATCATTTCAAAAATCACGTGGATAATAATAACTTAACTATTGATTAAGGAAATTCTTAATTATTGGACGTTATGATATCAGGTATCATGATACCTCTACTGTCTAGACCTTTCACAAGATAGTTTAAAACTGATGGGTGGGCATATACTTGAAACTTATTTAATTAAGGTCATACAACTAATTCATCTCATGAGACCAACGATTCTTTAAGGGGATATGTGTAACAAATTCCACCTATATATTCATATCCAAATCATTACTCATATATTGAATATTTGATTTAATTCATTAATCAATATGCCTTATCCTCAAATATCTGTATGGAGTAAAGAATACGAATTTATCAATATTTCCACAGATAATCAAATAACTTTAAAATTAAAAACCATATGTACAAATAATATTTATTTTAAGAAATAATAATTTATATGATATAAATAATATGGATATTTAATAGAAATTTAATATCCAATGAAAAATGACCACAAGAAAGTGACTGGCTCAAGAGAAAGTTAATAATCACAAAATTAAAAAAAGAAATGAGAGGTGACAATAGATTCATTGGGAATATATATTTTTCAAATAAAATAATGAATAAATAGGTATTCATGTTAAATAAATCAAATGGTAATTATATACACCACATTAAAGTGAATAGGTGTATATTAACAAATATGTCTCAATGAAATGGAAATTAAGACAAAATCGCTTACCCCACACTTGCTTTTGTTTGAACATGATTTAAGATCCTATATAATGGTTTTAATCATGTTATTAATTTATAAAAGAACCATATTCATATTTATAATATCATATATAACCCCCTTATAACATTTTACCACACGTTTATTAATAATATTTCATTATTTTTATTGTTTTTTGTGTTAATTACCTTGTTTTCTCATGCATGTTTTTTCATGAATGTTCTAGTTATTGCAAATATTATATATATAAATAATATCCATAATTATATTAATGTTATAAATATAATATTTAATCATTATTTATATTTTTAGAACCATTCTTTAAGGTTGTAGATGGAAAATGAATCACATAGCTTCATGAAGATGGTAGGTCGTACGTACGCACGAGCGACGATATCATTCCACTAACGAGTGAAAGGGTAAGAAATTGGGTGATATATTAATTTTAAAGAATAAATATCATGTCATATATATAAAATATATTCATTAATTTTATCTTTATTACTTTCCATGTAAATCATAAGTGAAAAATGAATCACATCGCTTCGTAAGGTGGTAGTCCACCGTAAACACGAGTGACGTTATCGTATTTTAAATATAATGGAATATAAGAATATATATGTGATAATTAAATTCAAAAAGTATAATAATATCATAAATATAATATATATGTGTTAAATCCATCATTATTTCTAGTCTTTAATGGTGGTGATGGAAAATGACTTATTTTAGTCCACGAGGCAGTAGTCCACCATACACACAATTGAAGGTTTCATTTCCCATTTGATGGAAAAAGAAATAGATATAGTTTATTACATTAACATAATAAAATATAAGTATATTTAAGATACTGATGTTATTATATAATCATGGTTTAAAAATACTTTAATTTGGTGGAAGAATAAACAAAATAAAAACGCTCATTTAAGAACAATACCACTTCTTCGAGTAACTTATTCAGATTTGCACAAAAATAATACCTAGGTTATATTTATGATCAAAAAAATATCTATAGAATGTTGGGATAAGATTAAGGAAGTTATTTGGGTAGGTATGTTCCAATAAAATGGATTTGGAAGTTTGAATAGTGGGGAGAGTGGGTGACCTTTTATAAGTGGGAGAGAGGACACACATGGAATTCTTGAAAATAATCACTTGTACCCATATTTTTCATGTGAAGAAAGGATAAAAAATTGTCCATTCTGAAACATTAGCAGTTATAAAGTTGAAATATGGCCATAAAATGGGTGTTTGATAAGTTGATAAGTCATTTTAACCCTTATCTTCTTAGTTTAACTCTCTAGTAAACCCATTTTTTACCTTAACAGTGGTAATCAGTTTTGACTGATTTATAATGGTCAAAAATTAAGTTGATATTATTAGGTAATATAAATTATTTTAATACCAAATATTAAATCCATTTTTCCAAATTCAATTCATATAAGTGGTAGAATCCAATTTAAAATTTTACCCGCAGATGCGATGAAATAACGGGTTTCTAAAGAGAAAATTCTCATAAATATAGAATGTTTTAATATCAAAATTCAATATAAAATTGATTATAATGAACTAAATTATCTAAATTTTAATATAATTGAACTAATTTTTCTTTATAACTAATTTTAAATATAATTAAACCTCATAAATTATTTAAATGGAAAAATGGTTTTCAATAAAAAATCCATATTTTTCAAAATTCATCGAAAAAGGAAAATTTTCAAAAAAATAAAAAAATTAACCCTAATATAATTTTAATATTAAATTTTTAAAAATTAAGTTAATTTTATAAAATATTATTTTTAAATGTAGTAAAAAATAGTTTTAAATTATGTATGTAAAGATTGACTAAACCGTGTTTTAGAAAAAATACAGTTTTCAGGAAACATTTTTTTTCTTTTAAATGTTTTTTATTTTTATATATATTCAATATATAATTAATGAACATGTTTCAACCATCTAAATTTCATAATTTAGTTATTACTATTCGCAACTTCCAATTTAATGGCTAGGTTATAAAGATATTCTATTTTACGGTTTCTTTATACTCAGGATTGCGTGTATCGCATGCTATCGAAGAGGTTAAATTTATAGAAATATATTTCAGTGGTTTTTTAAGTTCTATGTTGCATGTCATGTATGATATCGAACCCAAATTTCTTCTTTTAAAATATTAGGGTGTTATATTTACTAATTATTACTAACATTGACTAATTATTTCTAAATTCTTACAATTTATTTAATAATTATTAATACTTTATCTAATTATCAAAAAAAATTCACTAATTATCACATTTTTTTAATAATTATTTATATTTTATAAATTTTATTACAATTTGATACAAATGATCATAATTTAATAATATTTACTAATTACTACTAATATTTACTAATTAATACTAACATTTACAAATTATTAATAATATTGAGTAATTATTTATTGATTATTAAAAAGTATTTAATGATTATTACTAATTATTTTAATTATTACTATATTTTTACTAATTATTGTTACTTTTTAATAATTTTTAGTAATTTTTATTTTTTTACAAGGCATTATAATTTTTTACTATTTTTTACTATTTTTATTAATTTTTACTAATTAATACAATTACTTATTAAGTAATGCTATTTATTTATTAATTATAACTATTTTTTAATAAATATTACTATTATTTTAATAATTATTAGTATTTCATAAATTTTTTATAATTTATTACAAATTATCATAATTTACTAATATTTAAAAATTGTTAAAAATATTTATTAATTAATAGTAGAAATTACTAATTATTATTAGCATCAATTTTATTATTATTAATTATTAATTGTTTAATGATTATAAGTAATTTTTTTAATCAATACTACATTTTTATTAATTATTATGAATTTTTAATAATTTTTAATATTTTTAATATTTTTTACAATTTATTTCTAAATTTAAACTAATTATTAACAATTTATTTTTTAATAAATATTACTTATTTTTATTAGTCATTAGAATTTTATATTTTTTTACAATTTAGTACAAAATATCATAATTTACTAATATTTACCAATTATTACTTATATTGCCTAATTATTTATTAATTATTAAAAACAATTTAATAATTAATACATTTTTTAATTATTATTATATTTTTACTAATTATTGTAATTTTTTAATATTTTTTAGTTTTTTTTATATTTTTGTACAAGTAATTTTATTTTTTACTAATTATTACTCATATTTATTATGTAATAATAATTATTCATTACTAGGAAAATCTAGGGCCGAGAGTGTCGGTCTTAAAATTTATTAAATAAAAAGTCAATAAATAATTCAGGTATTACAGGGGGGTTTACATTCTTGGGGGTATGCCACTCCCCACTTATCTGAATCAACCGTTGGTGCACAGTACTGAGGAGCCCTGCATGACCACATGGTGCTCATTTCCATTATCATTCTCTTTAACAATGAATCAACCAGTTGTTTTTATTTCCTATATAGATGTGAAACCATGAAGTGAAGGAAATTTACCTACTTGAGATGGTCAATCCAATGAGGTATCACTCTCCAAGGTACATTTCTAGTTCTTGTTTTGAGAGCTTGAACAACAAGTTATGAATCCAACACAATCCATATGGGGTTCCAATTTTGATAGACAACATGCTTGATGGCATATATCATGGCCAAAATCTTAGCTTCGTATGTAATTACAGGTCTAATAAAGTGGTAAAAACAACCTTTGAAAAAGACATGGTGTGTTCAGAACACACCTCCACATCCCAAGGGTCCTAGCATGCCAGAGGCTGCACCATCGACATTCACCTTTATCCATGAGAATATTTGAGGGATCTAATGAATGTATCTCATCACTAGGGGATTCCCAGGCTTTCTTATAACATCAATCAGTCTCAAAATTGTTAAATCATTAACTGTGTTATGAATTACACCTACCTTCACCTTTGCAGTAGCCTGTATATCCCTGTGCATGATCAGGATCCCCACATTAGTGGAGGAATGAAAATTGTCAAATATGGATTCATTCCATACCACCCAAATTGATGTATAGATGGAGGTCATAATAGTAAGGTGGAGGTTTTGGATTTGTTCACCATGTCCAGACTTATAGATGTGCAGCAGAAAATCATGCATCTGCCTACATGTATTTACATCTATGTTGAAGGTACAGTTCTAATATTTCCACAACATCTGGTCAAAGTCATACTCCATAAATAGGTGTTGAATGGTTTCTTCATCCCTTAAACATAAATGACAGGCTAAAACAATATGGTGTCTAGCTTTCTTCAGTTGGCCAAGAGCAGGCATCCTATTTTTCAAGATTTTCCATAAAATAATGAATCTTGAGGGTTTTATAAATGATACCTTGAAGTTCATCAACCATTGTGGTGGTGAACTGGATCCATCACACTCCATCAAATAGTATTCCTTGATATTGAATTGGCCATTCCTGTTGGGAATCCAAATCAGAGTATCAACATCCATGAAGTTATATTTATAAATTTTTAGTATATATTGACTTGGAATAATGTTAGTAAGGGTACTATTAGACAACATCTCAACAATGGACATTTTCTCCATATGTGAGGGGATGATCAGTGTGTTGAGAGGACTGTCTAGCCATGAAATGATCCATTAATTAAGAACTGATTGTCTGTTTACCATCCATCTTGAGTGTTGGATGATATCCGTAAAGGAATGTTTGATAGATGGACACACAGATGATGAAATATTGGATTTATTACCATTTAGTAGCCTCATTCTGAACCTATTTGATAAAAAATCAAGATAAGATTCATTAGAATTAAATAGGTTCTATGTGAATTTATTGATGAGACCATCATTGAAGAGTCCGAGATCTTTGATTCCAAGGCCCCCATTTTAATGGGTTTAATACATTCCTTCCCAAAAATAGTTATCATCTTCCTTTCATGTACTGATCCTATCCATATAAATTTCATTATCATACATTTTAGATCACTAATGAGACTTATTGGCCACATGCAGAGAGAAAAGGAGTACACAAACTTAGAGGTGATAACCAAGTTGACAAGGCACACCCTTCCAGCTTATGACATGGCCTTCCCCTTCAATCTAGGTAGTTTATTTTTGATTCCAGATCATATCCTCCTAAGATAGTGACTTTTTACCTTACCCCAGAATAGTGGAATGCTAAGATCGTTGAAAGGAAGAATAATTATTTATTACTTATAAATAAAATTTTAATAAATACTATTAAGACATTATATAACTAATCTAAAACATGGGAAAAAATTAAATATCATAAGATTAATAATTTAATATCATTGAAAAATGATATGTAACATTATAATAATTAATACAACAAATAAGCATGAACAAGAAGTTAAAATATTACATATATATCATACTTTGTAATAATTAAAAAATAAAAATAAAAATATAAGTAAAAATATCAATAAATATTATGGTGTCACTGCTTTCAAATGATATAATCATAATTGTATAATCATTCATAACTCAATATATATCCAATATCAAATATGAAATAATAATATGAGGCTTAAAAAAATATGCACGATATGCTAACAAATCTTTTAAAAAACAATTCCAGACAAGTGATTATTTTTAATGAAATCTTGAAAAACATGAAAAAAGCGTTTTAATTTTTTTTCAATGCATATTTTGGTTTAAAATATCTATTAAACTTGTAATAAACAAATAAAAAAACAAAAAAAAGAAAATCTATTAAATATAAAGGTTAAACATTGGGTAAACTACCTCAAATCAAGTGGAATCAACCTGTGTAGAGTCGAAACGTGTCATCTTCAATGGTGGACACCCAAATAGGAAAGAATAAACCTATAGTAACTCTAAATACCAAATAAACCATAAAAATTGGGTAAATTTTTGACCTAGTATTCAAATGAACCAATTATAGGAAGATGGAAGAGAAAATCACAAAAAAGAAAAGGAAGGAAGATAGAAGAGGAGTCCATACCTAGGGGATTCAAACTTCAACTGGAAAAAACCAGGTGTGATAAATGATTCTGGGGGTGGGATATGTGATGAGGGGTGATTTCATAAAGGGTAAGAATAGATTAGGGGTGGATAAAAGAGTTTAAATGTTTTTTAATTAATGTTTTTATGACGGGGTAATAGAAACAAACTATATGTCTCTAAAAATGATATTAGTGAGAGCTTTTATGAAGGGCCACATTATCCATCACTATTAATATTGTTTTAATAACTAATAGTGAAATATATTATATTCCTTCTCTATTATCAATAAAAATAATGTATTTTGTGATATAAAATAATATCTGTTACAAAAATTTAGTAATACTAATTATTTGTGATGCATTTCCATCAATCCAAAATAACCCATCACAAATGGAATCTTTTCTAATAGAGAACCAACATCAGAAAATTATAACAATTCATAATCCTTTATATCATCAAAGAGTAATAAAAAATTAAGAGTACCTTGGATATACGACATTATTTGTTTAACCGTTATGAGATTCCCTTCCATTGGATTACTTTGGAAATGAGTAGCTAAACATGCTGCAAAGATAAAATCTGATCGTGTTGCTATAAAATATAGAAATATTCTAATAATACTCTTGTACAAGGTTGTATATATAGATTTCCCACCCTCATACTTCCCAATATTTATATCAATTTCAATTGGAGTCACAATTGGTTTGGAATCATGCATATTGAACTTTTTTAGCATATCTCTAACCTACTTTTCTCAATAGATGAATGTGTATTTCTTATTTTGTATCACTATAGACCTAGAAAATATGTGAGTTCACAAATCACAGACATTTCAAATTACAATTTCATGTGTTTAGAAAACTCCTTCCATTAATTTATGATTACTTCTGTAAAATATAATATCATTTACATACACAATCACCATAAAATGGTCTTTCTTAGACATCTTTACGTAGATATTATGGTTGAAACCACCCATTTTTAATTTTAACTTCTTCAAATATGAATCTAATCAAGCATATCATGTTTGTGGTGCCTATTATTGACCATATAGATCCTTATTCAATCTATTTTTTTTAATAATTTCCAATTAGAAATCCCACTAGCTATTTAATTTAAACTTATTCTTTGAGAATTACATTTAATAATTTCATTTTGACATCCATATGATAAAATTTTCATCCTATTTGAATTACCCTAGTAAAAAAGATCCTAATTGACTCTATTCAGGCCACTAGAGAAAATTTTTCTTCAAAATAAATAAATTCAATATGTGTAATGCCTTTATAAACCAAGCATGCCCTGTTCTGGTCAAATTTCCAAGCTCATTAAATTTTTTTATGATACATTATGTTCCATTTACATTGTGATTTTCTATCCTTTTAAGAAGATCCCAAGTTTGGTTTTTATTAATATTGATCTAATTACTCATTTATAAATTTAACATGTGATTCATATTTTTTTTATTCTTTAAATTAGGTTGGTTCTATAGTTGGCAACAGAGTCACATGATCCACATTTCTCATTCACCTAATTTGTGTTGGTTCCAACCCATATCCAATTATGTTGTATGTTTTAACCTATGTACCACCATTCCTTATACAAAGTGAGGAGTTATATTCTTATATAATAACTTCCTCTTCTGAATATTCCTTAGAGTCTTCTACATTTACACCACTCTATACAATTTATATAATTATTCTCACTTTATTTTATGCTAATTGTTTTTCATAGAAAATATTAGTGTCTGTGCCTATAGTGTTCTTTAAATCATTCTCCTCAAGGAAATTATTACCATTGATCTCTATAATTTTTCTAATCCATTCATTGTTGTATTTTCAATCCTTATTATTTTTTGAGTATCCAAGGAAAACTCATTCATTTGTAGAATCATCATAATTTCTCTAATGTCCTTCTTTATTTCGGATGTAACACTTACTTCAAAAGACCCAAATAATGTTTCAATAAAGCCCCCATTTTTTTACCACATTTGATATGGGTTCCTATATTCCACCAAGCTTATAAATTCATGATTCTGAGTGAAAACTATAATTTTTACTAGATCTTTGCAATAGTGGTGAGAAATGAAACCTTCATTGAGAAATTTTTTGACCATATTTTTCAATATCTATATTTTTCATTAAACATCTCCATTTTGTTGTGGAATTATCACATATGAAACTTCATGCTTGATGCCATGTTTTTCAATATATTTTTCAAAATAAATAGAGGTATAATCCATTCCATTATCATACTAAAACGTTTTAATTGTGTTCTTGGTCTTATTTTTGAATCTTATTAAATTCCACTTCATATATCATAAGACTTCTCTCTTTCTTTGCATAAACATGGAACCAACCATTCTTTTATAGTAATCAATAAAAAGAATGAAATATATTTCACTATATGTTCCATATATATTCTTTATACCACATACATCAATTTGAACTAAATAAAGAAGATATATGACCCCTTATTATTTTGTTGATGCATATTTTAGACCATTTTTACGGTATGCAAGCATCTCATATCTTTTTACAGTCTCTCTTAAAACATGGTATATCCACTATATCTT
Organism: Viscum album; assembly: GCA_963277665.1. Lineage (NCBI taxonomy): Eukaryota > Viridiplantae > Streptophyta > Magnoliopsida > Santalales > Viscaceae > Viscum > Viscum album. Next base: position 324,599,765 of record OY728139.1, on the reverse strand, counting down.
TTAGAGTGGATAAAATTTTGATCCCCTATTGGTGTATGTGGCCTAATCACAGATGCCACAAGTTGTTTCTTCATCTACTATAATGATACATGAATTTTCAAGATTGTGCAACTAGTAAAGATTTTTGTTTGTCCTCCTTCCTCTCAAAAAGAGAGCTTCTAGCTCTACCTTTGACTATAAATCCTTTCTAGTTAAATATAACCTCAAGACCAGAGTCACAAAGTTTACACACACTTATAAGGTTTTTTCATAACCAATACATAATGAGTACTTAGATATTATTTATCTCATCACATGTAAATGGGTATTTCCACTCCCCTTGATCTTCAAAACTCCATCATTTACAAAATGAATAGCTCTATAAACTATGAATTTCAAATTTTTCAAGAGATTTATATTTCCTATCATGTGTGATGAACACCTACTATCGAGAATCTAAGTTCTACCATTCTTCATTTCTTTGATTGAAATTTATGCCAGATTAGCCTTCTCAATCTCATTCTTTTCCTTCCATGAGATACCTGGTTGAGTAGAGGGACAAAATGGCCTCTTTATATTATCATTATCATGTATATTGAAATCATACCCAACTAATTTTTTCAGTAAATATTACCTATTTTCTAGAGATATTTAACTTGGTTAACATGTATTTATTTGTCTCTAGGTTTTGTAGTTACTGTTTCTACTTCCTATTTGCATATAATCAATGAATTTATTCCTAAAGTTAGAACAATGAAAAAAAACATCCATATAAATTATTTATTATATTTAATGAAGTACATTACCTTGTTCTTCTTTACTGACCAAGAGAATTTTTCCCATTCAAATAGCTTCCTATATCATCATAGTATGAAATAGTGTGGCTAAGGTAGCCAAAAAATTGACACTTCATAAGAGAAAAAATCTTTTCTCAATCATTCCTCCACATGTACCAAGCCTTAATAAGTCACCTTAGTTGATGAAAAAAATATGAGTTCATCCCTGTGATTTCTTTTGTTTGTTGTGATCATTGTTCAAACTTTTAGGGACTTAGGTTTGATACTAGAATCACCAACATTTTTCTTTACCTTATTTAGATATTTCACTTTTCTACTTTTGATGTCTCTACATAAAAAATAATCCCAATTTTACCCAAAAATATAGGTTTATATTCATTTAGAATGTTATTGATAGTTTCAGAGCCTCGCTTGATCCTTTATATAAATTATCCATCTATAAACCTCCTTAAGTGAATCTTTTGATGTGAATCACAATATCAAACTACTGATTAATGTTTAATTCCTTAAAAAATGATGTATTATTCAAGGGACTAAACCCTAAAAGATATTTTATATAGGATTTAATTAATTTCATTTATCATCTTATTATATTCTTAATTTTTATATTTGATCCCGCATGACTGGTAGATTTTTCTTCTAGTTTTTTTTATATCCAGTCAATCTCTCCTTCAAGTTGATCAACATATTCTAAGTATTCCTTCAATAATCCATTTTACTTTATATTATTTTTTATTTTAATTCCAAGTTCTTCAAGTAATCCTTTAAGTTATACTTTGATATCAACAACACATTTGGGTTCATTGCCTTTTTTCCTTTCCAAAATATTCATTTTCAACAATATCTATGAAGGCCTATTCTATATTTGATTTTAATTTAGTATGAAATTCCACCAAATATCCTTCAATATCATTTTCTTATTTTCTCACAAAGTTATTCCTATAAAATATATTTTTAGATGAAATCCTAGTTTTAGATTTTGTTTTAGGTTGGAAGCTTCTTCACAAATTTTGTGTAACCATTGCTTCACTTTTTTGTTCATAAAATATTCTTGAGAACCTTCTTACAATATTCCCAACTTTACTACATCAGAAACAACCCAAGGGAAAATTGCCTTCGAATATACCCTTTATTTAATTTTCTACCTATAATAGAGATAAGTTCATTATCCACGTCATCTTCTAATTTATTACCTTTAGAGATGTAAGATTCACCATGGCCTTAAATTCCATCTCCTTAATTCTATGAATTGATGTCTTTGATAACCTTAAATTTCATTTTTAAGCCACCAAACTACTTAATAGATTATCTATAGAGATATTGAATAAATAAATATCTTTTATAGTTGATACTTTTAGATTACATAGAGGTTTAAACCATCAAAATATCTTCTTAAAAATATCGATAGCCTTTATCAATTCTCAAATTCCTCAAATGGATCCAAAAAATTAAACGATTTATTTGAATATTATATCAACATTCTCATTTGAAATAATTTTCAAATAATTAATTTTTTATAGAGGAACTATTATTTGGACTTATTTACCTTATTATCACCATTATATATATTGTAAAATTTATCCTACAGAGCCTTTTCACTAGTGCATGTTATCAATTTCATATATATCTAATCTATTAGAGCTCTAGATAAAGAATTTTGGGATTTAGCCTAAAAAATATTTCCATTTCATATCATCTTTAGTCATAGACTACCCTATCACATCACTGACTTCCATACCTTGTAAAGTAGCTAAAAGAACTTCCAGGACAAGTGATCAAAGATTTGATTCATTTTATTCTTTAAAATATAGTTATATATTCCATAAAATAGAGGAAATAATTTAAAATTTATAGAATTTTATATTATAAAAAATTTATGATGATGGATTTAATACCTGTAACCTTTCTTTGATACCACTTGTTGTATCCTGGGATGCTCTGGGGTGGGGGGGTGGGGGTGAATCAGGGTGTAAAATTTTTCTTTTGATTAAACAGAACTTTACCCCACATAGGTAAGAACTCATTAAAAATATATAAATGAATTATGAAATAAACAAACACAAAAATAAATAAATAAATTTATATAATAAAAATTTTACTTGGTTCACAACCAAGGAAAAGTCTAAGGAGTTTATGTTGATGATTTTTCTGTCATACTAGAATCCACTAAGATTCACTCAGTTTAATATATGAACAATGTTCGGCCATGGTCACTCCATGTAATTTTCACTTCCTTTATAATGAATTTATAGAAAACATGTAATGCCTGACCCTAGAATCCACTGAATTGGTTCTCTAAGCTAGTGTACCACATTACCTCAAGTGTGCCTCCCCATATACCAAAGGCTACTGACTAGTGGTGGGGGATCATGAGGTTATGTGGGTAGACTACACCCTCATTATTATAGTGTGAAACATGGAATTAAATAAAGGATATATCATCCAGCTGGACATAAATAAATAAAAAAAGATATAAAATAGGTAAAATTTAAATAGATAACCCATGTTATAACAAAATGAATTATATTCCCATCAGTGAGTCATACATGTTAGAAGATCACATGTACAAGTCCAAAATACTTAAAAGGAAAAAAGTAAAAAAAAATAAAAAATTCCCCAAGAGGTCTGAGTACTAGCCCGATTCCTATATCCAAGCTTTATTACAACCCAAATAAAGTGTCTTCTATAGGGTAATTTCCCTTATCCATATCTTCATCCATGAAGTTTTCTTCGGTACCAACCAGGGGACCAAGAAGGGTGTGAGTAAGACTCAGTAGTCCACCGAAAATGGTGTCTAAAAGCATATCCACTTTGATCTAATATAGTTCATTCTAATATATGACATAAATAAGATAGTAAAGTAATAAAATAAATAAAATAAATTACCCTCAACCCATGGGATTCCCAATGACACCTGGGTAAAACATACTGCTTCGTCCAATGTTAGATGTCTCTGAGCATGTCACAATGATCGTGCCAACCATAGCCACCAAAAGGAATATAGGTGATCATCTTGGTATTCCCAAACATCATGTATCATGTGGAATTCAAGTACTCACCCTAGCATTCCGAATAATTTTATATCATGTGGAATCCAAAGAGATCATCTAGAATTTCTAACTCATGTAAATTACAAAATAAAAGGATATCTTTCGGGTATTCCCACTTACTTAGCATCATATGTCATACAAAATCTAATGATGTAATATCAATATTACACTCATTTAACATCATGTATCATATGGAATCCAAGGATCTAATCCCAGCATTCCTACTCATTTAACATCATGTTCATATGAAATCCAAGGATCTCATCCTAGTATTCCCTCTTATTTATATAAGAAACTACATAACTATGTATTCCATTTAAGTATCATTATTCATAAGTCCAAATTCAATTAATTACCATTAATTTCCATTTCTAAGACAACTCATTTAATATCTACTAGATAAGGACTCCAAACATCCCATTTATATATAATTCATAAGCCAATTTACCTAGTAAAATCATGTATAGGTGTTCCTCATGTATAACAATATCAATGGGCCCTAAATAAAATCCTAGGAACCTTCCCTTCATTCCTAAGGTATTACACCTCTCAAGTGTCCCCTTTTATATAAACCAAACAATACATAAGCTATAATCACTATAAAAGGGTAGATAAGGTTTGAATTTAAAACTATAAATGGTTAACTCATGATATTTGAAGGGTTTAGACTTATATTAAGGAAAAAAATAATTAAATTTAGTTTTTAGGTTGAATTCATGACAAACTAGCATGAATAAATATATGTCACAAACTATAAAATGGAAACATATTAATGGATATCTCAAAGACTACCTACCTTAGGTTATAAAATTTCAACTTATTGAGTATCGATCTTCTGTTCAAGAAAAAATGATAGAAATTGAAGAACCAGAAAAAATCAATGAAAATAAGGTAGATTATCCTTAAATGACAAGAACATATATGGTGGTAGATTAAAAATATACAATAGGAAAGTGAATTTATATCCTTAACTATAGCTTTAAAATGCCTTAAATGGTAGGAGAAAAAAATAAGAACTATAAGAGATTCACCATGGAAATGGGGAGGAAGATGAGGGATTTGGGTTTTAGATACCATGTGTAGGATAGAAGAGAAAATTGGGTTAAGTAATTATGGGAGAAGTGGGGTAAAATGACCAAGAGTCCCCTCTTAAAAAATACCTATCCAGATCACACTGACTAGTTAGTACATGCCAACTGGCTAGCCGGTGGCCACCTGAAGATTGTAGGTGCCACTGTGCATGCCAACGACTAGCTGGTGGATTTATATCAACTAGCTAGTGAGACTTTATTAGGTTTATTCAGTCATGTATCCTACTTCAAGTCCTTTTAAACACTCCTAAGACCCCTAAACCCCTCTAAAACTTCTTTAACCATAAATCTGAGGGGTTCCAACAAAAATAAACAGAGTTCATACCCCACTAAAGGGATAAGGTCTTATAATCTACCAATTATTAGAAAAATATTCCTTGGACTTCGCCATCAAATTTCATCCTTCTCCTCAATGAATAAGTTTGGACACTGGATAGACACATACAATTTACACTCCCATGCTTCCTCCCAAACACACCCATGTTACCATAATACATATACCATAGGGACTTATTTTACATGGATAATCTTCTCACTATGATCCATAATAAAAATTGTATTCACCTAAAAGTAAACATCATCTTCAAGATCAATATCATCAACATCAATAATATGAGATGGAATGGGGAAGTACCATTAAATTTGAGACACATAAAACACACCACACATGAAACTAAAATGTTGTGGAAGAGATAATTGGTATTCCACTGGGATGATCCTCTATACAGTCTTAAACTACCCTAAAAACTTGTGTTCCATCTTCATTTTACTTTTAAACAATAGTGTCCCAATCTAGGTGATACATGTAAGAATACCCAGTTACCTATCTCAAACTTAAGAGGTTGAAAATACCGATCCACATAATTTTTTTCTTACTATGTGCAATCTCCATTCACTTTGGAATCATCTAGATACGCTCTTACATCTCTTATATGAGACTTGATCCAATCATTTCCACCTCACTTACCTATATCTAGAATAATGGTGAATGAAACAGTAACCCATATAAAGCATCATAAGGAAGCATCTCAATGGTTTCTTGGTAGCTGTTATTATAGGTGAAATCTACCAAGGAAAAGTGCTTTTCCCAAGATCCCCCAAAATCAAGGGTGTATTCTCTCAGCATGCACTCAAGAAATTGTACAGTCTACTCTAACTATACATTGTTCTAAGGTTGGTAAGTAGTGTTCGACATCATCCACATACCAATTGCTTTATACAATCCCTACTAGAAGTGATACATGAAATGATAATAGTTATCTAATACTATGGTATGAGGAAAACCATGTAATAGTATAACCTCATGGATATAAAGCATCCCCGGATCATCCAAAAATAAGGTCTCTTAGATAAGCAATAATCGAGAAACCTTGGTTAAGTGACCCACAACCACCCATATTGTATCATTACCCCAAGGAATCCTGAATAATCTAGTCACAAAATCTATATAAAAAACATCCAAATTTCACTTAAGAATGAGAAATGGATGTAGAAGTCCAATAGGACACTGGTGCTTAGACTTTACCTGTTAACAGATGCAACACCTTGCAATAAATCTCACTATCTCCTTTATTATTGTCCACCGATATTGTCAGCATAGATTCTAATACATTTTGGTTAGCCCAGGTTTCACCACCTACTTAGAATCATGTTGATCTCTCATTAACTCTTCCCACATGGTTATAAGAACCAATAGAAACTCATGAACATAAAGGATATGATCCTCACTAATAAATTTGTCAAGTGGTATCTCCCCACCATAAATGATATCCCTCAGAGACAATTAATTCAGATCAGATAACTGTCTCCTCTTAACTTAATTAATAAGTAAAGGCACAATAGATAATGATATGAGGGATTCTCACCCCTAATTCTCTAGCACAAACAAATTCATCTCGATTAAGAGAGCCATCAACTTCCACTTAATGCTATATTACCAAATAACCTGAGCATGATTCTCCATGATTAAATAATATTTAACCACATTTCCCTTTCTTAGGGTATAAGACAACACAAAATAAAAATATTGTAAGTATTCAAACCATATTTTCTACCGAAGATTAAAATACCGCTATAATAAGATATATTTTAGCTTTTTATGGCTTGTGTAAAAAAAAACCTCACACACAACAGACAATGTCACGAGAATCTCAATGTGTGAAATACTACTACCAGATCTAGGTTGTGTGTAGGATAATTCCATTCATGTGGCTCAACTATGGGGACCCATAATCCACAACATGACCTCTATACATCCGAATTACTCCAAGACCTATCCATGAAACATAAAAATATATAGTATACTCCCAAATAGGCTTAGATATGACCAAGATCCATGTCAAGGTTATTCTATTCTTTAACACTAGAAATGAATCCTCACATGAGTTAGACCACACAAACTTATCCCCCTTCTTAGTTAGTCCTATCTAAGGCACTTCAAAGTGAGAGAATACTTGAATAAACCCATGATAGTATTATTAAAAGAACAAGAAGCTATGTATGTCAAACAATTTCTTAGAATCCCCCTAATAAACCACAAATCTAACTTTATCTAGGTCAATAGATACACCAAACTCACAAATAAGTTATCCTAGAAAATGAAATTGGTCCATCCAAAAATGAAACTTAGAGATATTATCATAAAAACTATTCTTCCTTAGTGTTCATAAAACAACCTATAAATGTTGATCATGTTCCTCCATTGAATTGGATAACATGAGGATATATTAAATGAAAAAACATGAATCAATCCAAAAATGGGTGAAATACCTAATTCATTAGGGACATAAATATAGATAGTGAATTCATCAAGATGAACGAAAAAACTAGGTACTCATACAAACCATATATACTCCTAAAATATATATGAGGTACGTATGATGGTATCACACTCATCTAGTGATAGAATAATCTCAAATAAACATTGGAAAAAACTGAGGTTTCTCTCAACTATCCAAATAAGTCCTTGATTCAAGGAAGTGGGTACCGATTCTCAATCTTCAATTGATTTAGCTTCCTATAATCAACACATAAACATTAGGATTAATCTTCCTTTTTAGAAAAAATGAATAGAGATCCTCAAGGGGAGGTTCTTGTATTGATAAAACCATTTTCTTATAAGTCTTTTAGTTGAATCTTAAGTTCCTGTAGTTCAACATAAGTCATCCTATAAGGTAGAATAGAAATAGGATCTCCACCTGATATAAGATCAATCATGAACTTTATCCCTATATTGGTTATTAGACCTATAAATTCCTTTGGGAAAGTATCCTATAACTGATCCAATATAGAAGTAAAAAAATATGGTTGGAACCCTCCATCATTTAATACTATATCATCAACCTGGGTGGTCACCTCACCCAGCTACTGGCAATTTAGTCTTGTACGACATTCTCGTATGTCCCATTCACTAACATGTAAGTGCTGATGAACACCAGGAGATGTAAAAATCACCCACCTATGGTAGAAACTAATATGAGTTTAGTATGGAACCAACTAGTCCATACCGAGAATCAGTTCAAAACCATTCATCTTTAAGATAAAGAGATCCCATAGGAACCAATTACCTCTAATATCTATGGGACACTCCCAACAATGATGAATACCCTATGACAATACTCCCAATGGAGTGTTGATAGACATAAATCCATATAGGTAATCCATGATTAAGATCAATACTTATATAAACCGAGATGATATAAAGGAGTGGGAAGCCCTTATATGAAACAAATCATAGGATAAAGTTGATGCTACCAAGATTATACCTCAAACTATAGATAACCTAACATCCTGATCCATGTGAGTAGGTTTCACAACATGTAACTATCATGAACCATGATCCTATGATCAATACTAACTCCCCTACCCATCACCACCCTTTAGGTGATGCTGCTCCTGAACTTGTACTCCAAGGCTTCTACCACACCTTGATCAACCAGTAGAGCTACAACTACCTATCTACCATGGTGTAGCTTGACTAACCATACAACCTTACACTAGTTTGGATCCTCTACCACTCATTTCCTACTTTACACCATCCTATAAAAAATTTATTAGTGACCAATATTTCTACATGATCATCATTCCACTAATGCTCAGTCACATTGAGACTAGATATGTCCCCACCTACTACACAAATGACATTGTGGGGAACCATCTCTCTAGTCTCTATTACAACTGCTAACTTGGAGAGTCCCCTCGTATTAACACTTTTGGATTCTAGGTGACCCACTTTCAGTCCCTACAAAATCAACCTACCCTGGTCTCTTACCTTTTCTTGGGTTTCATTCAAAAGCAATAATTTGGTTTACACTACTATAAAAAGGTGTTAAGATGAAATACATTTTCATGAACATGGATTTAATAACTCAACCCATTCTCAAACTATCTCACTCGATCTACCTCATAATTTTCTATCAAAGGGGTGAAGCATTGAAAGTCTATAAATTTTTCAATATACTCCATTGTTGACATACTCCCCTACTTATGGAGTATGAACTCCCTAGCCCTATTAGTCCTTAGGTTCTTCATGAAGAAATGATCAAAGAATTGGGTTTCAATGTCCTTCCAAGAAATAACTATATGATACTTATCCCAGAATAAGATATACCACCATCATCTCACTGATCCTCATAATATATAAACTGCTAACTTTACCCTCCCATCATAAGGGGTCTTGAGATGATCAAAGATAGTTTGAATGGAAACAATCTAAAACTCATCTATCTGGAGTCCATTCCCTATGAACTTCAATGGATACTAGAGTTGAAAATCCTTGGTCAACCCTTATATAGAAGGAACAATGATAGGATCCTCCCTATCTATAACCTATATTACTCTCAAAAAACATTCTTGAAGCTAATAATCTATAACTGCACCTGACACCATAGGAGGATCTAGCCTAACACCCTTGGGGGCATACCCATCAACACTCTCCTAGCACTCAACTGGGGGTAGATGTGGAGGAATTCCTTTACAATAAAAAACAAACATCTCATACCACCACAATATAACTATTCTTGATATTACAATTTAAGTAAAGTAGTAAGATTCATAGAAACCTTTTATTTTATACACCTTATATCATCAAAAACCTATAACCCAAGCTCTTCCTAGACCCATTTACCCATACTATTGTAAATTCAAAAGAAGTATAATTCACACCACTTATGCATTTAACTCTTTAAGAATTTATAGTTTACATTAACAATTTTATAAGTTTACCAGCCAATGAGTAGTTATATGAAGTTTTAAACACAAGTTATAAAGGAAAACACTTTATAAGTTGTGATTTCCACTCTATTTAACTAGCACCCAACCACTACTAGAATCTTTACTTATACCCATGGTTCAAAACCATGGGTATAGACCAAAAAACTATGGGTATAGGATATACCCATAGTTATATGAACCATGGGTTCACAAGCCACCAAGATAGATCTATACCCATAGTTTTACCAAACTGTGGGTATATACCACCTATTCTCATGGTTCGTAAACCATTGGTGTAAGAAATTTTAACAGAAATACCTATACCCGTGGTTTGGTCAAACTGTTGGTACAAGTCCTTATTAAAAAACATCCTCCACTAGGATTTGATTCCAGCACCTTATTCCTACAATCCAATGTATTTACCACTATCCCACAACACGTTTTTTGTTCTTATATTCAAAAAAATATATTTATACATATAAAAATTTATCTATATTAAATTATTTATTATTATTATTATTATTATTATCGAAAAATAATGGGTCAACCTATACCCATGGTTTGGTTAAACCATGGTTATATGTTCTTATTAAAAAAGAAAAATCCTATATTGGGATTTGATCCTTCCACCTTTTACCTAAACTCCAATGACTTTACCAATATCATACAACTCATTTATTATTCTTATATTCAAAAAAATGTATATAATTTTTTTTATATTAAATTATTATTTATTTATATTATTATTATGGAAAAATAATGGGCCAACCTATACCCATGGTTTGGTCAAACTCTGGGAATAGGTTTTCCCACGACCTTCCCACGATTTTTTCCCATGAAACATATTACCATGGTTTATAAAAACCATGGGTAGAGGGGTGACCTATACCCATGGTTTTTGGAGAACCATGGGTATATGTTCTTCCTATGATTTTTCCCTATAAAACCTATTAGTATGGTTTAAAAAAACCATGGGTATAGGGGTGACTTATACCCATGGTCTTTGGAGAACCTTAGGTATAGGTCCTTCCCATGAAACCTATTCCCAAGGTTCACAAAAACTGTGGGTATATGGGTGACCTATACCCACAGTTTTTTAGAGAATTGTGGGTATAGCCTCATTTTACAATAGTGAAAAATTCTTGAAAGTACCCATTATTATAAATTTTACCCATGTAAAGGTTCATATAATTAAAATTCCACCATTAATTTATATGAAAACACCATATAAATTGATGCGATCACTTTAAATAACCAACGCTGGTTCTATTACAATATAAATGATGTTAAGGAAAGCATACTAATGTTATGAATTCCTATGTTCTTGAATGATACATGAACACACTTCTCTTTACCTAATATACCAAGAGTGAAAATACTATAAATCAATAATTACAAAAACCTAGTGTGTAACTCAAGGTGAAATAGCATAACTGTAACAAGAAAAATCCACTAACAGCAGTCCTATCCCTAGAAACTTGGTTTTTTCCCCGTACATGGATTAGCTACTCCTAAGAATGAGAAAATTAACAAGATCCAAAACATCCTAATATCCTATGTACCTTTACTAAATATTAATGAAAAGAAAAGGAAAGATATGATACCATTTTTCAATGCCCTGCCTTGAAATCCATTAAATCGGTTCTCCAGACCAGTGCACCACATGGACTCAAGAATGCCTCCCCATATGTTATAGGCTACCATCTAGTGGTGAGGGGTCATGAGGTTACTGTGAGGAGACTATCCCCTCATTATTAGAGTGTGCAACATGGAAGTAAATAAAGGAGATATTATCTTATTTGATAAAAAACAAAGAAATGTATAAAGTAGGTAACTAGTAAATAGATAACCCATATTATAACAAAATGCAATGTATTCCCATTGGTGGGTTATTCATATTAGAAGATCACACATACAAGCCCAAAATATGTAAAAGAAAAAAAAGGAAAAAAACAACAAAAAATCCTAAGAGGTTTGATTATTAGCATGACCCCATCTAAAACTCCATACTAGCAAAAATCAAGGGTTTTCAATAGGGTGATTCTCCTTTACAAAAAATGCATCCAAGAAGTATTCTTGGGTACCAAACAACATTAAATGATTGGTGTGATTATGACTTAGTAGGACACCACCAATGTTGTCTAAAATAATATTAGTTTGATCCAATATAGTTCATGCTAATATATTCCATAAATAATAAAGTAAAGAAAGTAAATAAATAAACTAAAATATACTCAACCCTCAGGCTCCACGATGACACTCAAGTTAAAAATATTGGCTTCAACTAGGGTTATATGTCTCCGATCATGTCTCTATGATCGTGCCAACCATAGTCACCACATAGAATCTAGGCGCTCATCCCAAAATTCCAAAATACCATATATCATGTGAAATTTAGGGACTCACCATAGAATTAGTAATTATTTGTTATCATATGGAATCCATAGTGCCTATCCTGGAATTCCTAACTCATGTAACTTATAGAATCCAAGAAGATCATCATAGAATTCCCACTTACTTAGCATCATATTTCATATGGAATCCACAGATTTCATTACAAAATTCCACTCATTTGACATCATGTATCATATGAAATACAAGGAGATTATCCTAGAATTATAACTCATTTCATATCATGTATCATATAGAATCTAAGGATATCATCTCGATATTACCACTTATTTACATATTCCACTATATAACCATATATCCCATTTAAGTATCATTAGTACCAAGTATAAATTCAAATCATTCTAATTAATTTCCATTTTAAATACAACTCATTTAATATCTACAAGAGAGATATTTAAAACATCCAATTTATAAATAATTCAAAATTAAACCCCCCAAATAAATCATATACAAGGGTTATTCATGTTTAACTATATCAATGGGTCCTAATGAACATACTAAGAACCTCCCCTTCATGCCTAAGTTCATCTATCAACTCTATAAAACCTCTAGGGTTTCCCCTTTTACATAAACCAAATAATATATAAGATATTCTCACCCTAAAGTAGTGGCCAAGGTTTCAATTTAAAACTACAATGGGAAAATTGATAGTCTTTAAAGGGTTATAGACTTATTTTAGGAAGAAACTAAATAAATTTAGGTTCTATGTAAAATAAATGATAAACCTACATTAAAAAATACATTCACATACTATAAAATGATGAAACCATAATGGATAGATCAAAGACCACATACCTTAGGTTAGTAGAGTTCCACTTATTGAGTATAAACCTTTGATTTGAGCATAAATGAGAGAAATAGAAGAACTAGAAAAAATATCAGAAAAAAGGGAATATTATTCCTAAATAGATAGAAAACAAATGAAAAAATATTAAAAGAAGAAATAAGGCAAGTTGAGTTCTATCCTTACATATTTCTTTCAAATTCCTGAAACTAAAGGAGAAACAAAAAAGAACTAGAGTAAATCCACCATTAAAAATGATACAAATAGGAGGGATTTGGGCATGGGATATTGTGTATAATAGAGGGGATTAAAAAAGTTTAAGGCATCAAGGGAGAAAGGTGGTAAAATGACCAATATTCCTTCTTAAGAAAACCAATATTGATCCCACCGACTAGCTGGTACCTTATAGCAGTGGATCTTTACATTTTTAGACACAATTGAATAGCCGATATAAGTCCACTAGCTAGCCAATGTACACATATAGATTTCATGTAGCACTATCTAGGCCATTGTTTAGCTAATGGACTTATACCAGCTAGCCATAATAGTTTTTTACAGTCCAAAATCCAACTCTCAGGCCTCCCAAACACTCTCGAGACCCCCTAAACCCCTATAAAAATTATCTAAGGATAAAAATAAGGGGTTAAAAAAGAGTGAATACCTCAATGAAGGGGAAGGATATTACATAACACAATACCACCCTCGGATCACTTCTGTCAAATTCTCCTTGCTCAGTGATCTAGATAAAGTATTCTCTAGTTTAACAACTTGAAGGACTTTTCCAGGATATAATGAGTGTTGATTGAGAATTGAATCATTAAAGTCCAATTTTGATGTTTCAAATAAGTCCTTATTTCCTTCATAGATAGTTCCCCCAATTCCCAAGATTTTCCCATGTATATTTGGAATTGGTCCACTAATTTTTCTTGGTATGGATTTTACTAGGTCCTTGAATTTTCCTAGGTACAAATTTCCCAGGTCCACTACATCACCCATGTGAAGTTCTCCCAAATATACTTTGCTGAAGTTCCTATATTCACTCAAGTGAGATTTTATAAATTCATTTACACAAGCCTGCTAGATAAACTATGTTATCCCTAAAACTATTCCCATATTATTCTCACAACACCTTTGAAATATATTTTTCAAGAAATTAATTTCTTTGAATTCCTTCACTCTGCCTATTCATGCTTCTTTATTTACACCACTCCTTCACCCAACTAATTCATATATGTCCATTTTTTAATGGCGTGTCTTACATGATGGGAGAGACTCTAATCCTTCTCATAATTTTTTAACCCTATTTGAGGGGATTAATTGAGTATTTATAAGTAAAAATCCTTACTAACATGTAACCCTCTATCGTTCACCAAGACCTATGCATGAAACTAGCATGTGATAGACTCTTAAAAATGCGCACAGCCTCACAAGTTCATGGATCTTGCATGAAGTACTAGAATGTGAAATCTAGGTTTAAATAGGGAACAATATCCTCCTTTTCAATGGAATGAACTTTCTATCTTCCTTCTATAAACTACCAATTCATCTCCCAAAACTTAGACCCAAACAATTGGCAAGCATTAGAAATATTCATCACTTCAAGCCTTCCCCCTTGGTCTTAAATCAATACATTAATTGAAATCAAAATCAACATCCATATCCACCTTGAATCACCTTGTTTCAAACATTTTATATCATAAATTAATTTGAAGAATGTTTCTAAATAATATCTATAATATAAATAGTTACATTAAATTTATTATCAAATGGTTTTAATGAAAAATTTGAATAGAAATATTCCTGGATGATGATGATGAACTTATAAAGAGTTTTAAGTATTTATGAAACATGAGTTATTAACATAATAACACTGGGTGGTGTGAATTAAATAAGTTTTAATCTATGTTCAAAAGAGTTGAACATGGGGATTATGAATCATAATATCTCCATTATTCAAAAAAGATTCCTTTATAGATATAAAACCATTAAAAAAGTTTAGTTGGAGCATTTTATCACATGGTTATACAGATATGTGATAGTAATTACCTAGAGATTTAATGAGTTTGAAAAACCCCTAAAGTATACAAACATAAGGTATATCTGGTGTTTTATCATATGGAAAGTGATTAGATGAGTGCTTATGTATGGTTTTGTTATTATTCTTAAAAGAGTTTAAGAATATTATATGTATAGTATTATACAAAACGCATCTCTACATGATCATTATTTAATATTGGAAATATACATTCATGAAGTGAAATAATAATAGAACCCTAAAAGTATGACTTTGAGTTATCCTTAATCAATGGTCATCATGAAGTATTACTAGTTGTGATGATAGTTCAGATTAGAATGGGTTGGATTGTATATAGAAATATGGGATCCATTAATGAGTCATAAAGGAGTTTTTGTGTATTATATGACCCATTAAATATACCACATGGTGATTTAAATACTTTTTATTTGGTATACCTTGGGTAAATGATTCATATTTAATCCCATTGTAAGGATACCTAAATTTTAAGGCATAATTTAGATCTTTTTTATCATCTATTTAGTTAAAGTTAGCTATTTTGTGATCTTATTTGGAGGGTTTAGGTGTTTTGGAGAGGGTTATCAAGGAAAATATAATGAAATATACTATAAGAGGGAACTAGGTCCCTGGTGTAGGGGTACCAGGTACCCGGTGGCTTATCCAAGGGACCTGCATCGCCTAGAGCTCCATCAACTGATTAATAGGTTGTTAACCATGTGGCTAGTGGAGAACTGGATACCTGATACATGCATACATAGTACTTGGGGGTCTTCCTGGGTGTTTTTAAAGGGATTTTATGTATTTTCATACCTAATCCCCTTTTAACCCCTTCTTATATTCCTTGAACCTTCTCAACTAGACCCCTAATTTTAGGTCCCTCTTGGATTCTTAGATCTCCTCCACCAAAAATTCTTCTAAACTCATCTTCCATCAGTTTTAATATCTTTTGATTGGTAATTGCAATCCTATTTGAGCCTTAGATTTGGTTTTATTTCACTATTTCTTCTTTGATCACGTTAAATCCCTTATTTTAAGGGATTATTTCATATTTTGGTGATTCAGTGGATCATGATTAGTTTGAATAGTGTGTATTTTCAAGTCATCTCTCCAAGTATTGTTGTAGGAAGTTCTTAGCATGTTTTATCATTTTTATTTGATTATATGGGTTATCACGCATGTGGGTGCTTATGTATGCTTAAATCTATTTTCCTTGGGTATAAAAGTGAACAAGTGGGTCTGGATAAATGGAATTGAACTTATGGGTAATGGATATGCGTGTGATAATGTGAGAGTGATCTAACCATAAATTCTATGATGAATGGTATAAGGTTTTTATTCTTGTTTAACTAGACATAATGTGATTTTCCTTGGATTTTTATTAGAACCAAGAGGCATGTGGCTCATTTGGTGATAATATATTATATTATGACCTCCTTAATTTGGGAAGGGGTTGAGTGGGAATGGATAGTATGAGTGTTTGAGATGAATGGATTTCTAGGAGTAACTATTGGGCTAACTCCTTGGGGCTTTGTGATTTATAAGATATAGTAGAGTGAGTAGCACGGACATGGTTATTTTGGTTGTCAGTTTTTTGTGGCCCTAATTCGTTTTATGTTTGTGTTGGTTAAACCATATCAATAATACCTCTACCTTAGTGATAGGGTGTTGTTAGGGGATTCAATATGATACCAAATCTTGAGTGATAGGGTGTTGGTATGGGGTTTGGTATGATACCTCACCCTAAGTGATAGTGTGTTGGTATGGAACATGGTTATGAGAACTCACTCAAAGTGATAGGGTTCTGATATGGGACTTTGAGGTGGACTTTACCCTGAGTGTTAGGGTATTGGCCCAAATGTGTGGGAGGTTGGTTGTGTGTTGGATATTTGGTACCAGGAGAAACTTTCTTCAAGAATGTGGTTGGAGTTGGTATATTTAGTTTTCTTGGCATCTTTTTTAGTACACAATGACCAGAAATGTATGTATGCTTATTTGTTTATTTTTTTCTATAAGATAATCCACCCACATATAACTAAAATATTTATGATAATGATCAATTAGTGTTATCCTACTAGTTTATATACTCCCATCCTTTATTGGTATCCCGATGCACATATAGATTTTGTTTTTAGGGATCCAAGTAAGGGGAAAAATCCTACATCATACTATTGAACATATGGAGTAGGTTATGGATGGAGGTGAGACCAGAACATAAACTATGATCCTTTTTTTAGATATGGAATTGCATTATTTTATTATCTTTATTATTTTATATATTGATCTACCATATATGGGGATCATTGTTGACTACTGATTTATGAAAGACATTTTTTCATTTTGATATTTTTATGGGATGTTATTTTATGGTTATATTACCATTATGATTTTATAAAATTGGTTATTGATTATTACCACTTCATATATTTCTATTATTGATAGTTACTCGAGATCAAGGGCATAGTCTACCCAATGTATAGTTTGGGCCCTCTCCACTAGTTAGCAACGTTCTATATATGAGGAGGTGCACATAAGGCCATATACCACTCTGACTCATCCATGGTGAATTGGTATAGGGTTTTAAAAAAATGTTATTATAAAACATTTTTCGCATTTTATTTATTAGGGTTTTATAGAATAAATGTAGGATGGTAAAGACTTAGGTGAGAAGAAATTCTTGTGTCTAGACAGTATTTTTATAGTGTACATTCAAGTTACCATGGTGGTGATATTTCTTTTTTTGGTTATTCTATTATGGTTTCAGGGTATTATTCAAATAATATTATAAAATTTATATTTTATTGATGTTATATTGTTAGGGGTGGTGGGGAAACATGAGTTTATGCATCATGATTTTCTCTTTGTTGATCACTTTGTCCATCCTTTGGGTTTGTTTTATTAGCATATTTCATACTGATTGTAATGGGTTACCTCTCACCCCTTTTGTCAAAATAGGATTTCATGTTTTCATTTCAATAAAGGGGGCTCGACCCTCAACCTATTTAAATAAATAATAAAAATCTATTTGTAATTTTATAAAATATATTATTAGTGACATCTAATTAATTTATCTCAAGGATTTGGTGAGTTTTAATATATGTATTTGTGTATAATGTGAATTTATAGAAAATTTGATCATTTTTTGGGTAAGTAATGGGTTGTAGTGACCAGTTTCTTACTAGTGTACCCTTAGGTAATGTCTCCAAGGGTTTTTTTGTATGTATATGCATCTGATTATTCTGAAATTTTATTAATATTTATGCTTTTAAAGGTGTTCTAAGTCTATGTTTATGAATTTTATAAAAAATACACCTTGAATATGTCCTACAGTAACACTCGAGGACATGGTTGGGGATGTTCCTAAGGTTACGAATTCTCCTACTATACCATTAGATAATCATGAGGGATGAGATAATCATACTCTTAAGGCCACCCCAATGGTTTAGGAAGTCAAGCCAATATAGGAAGGGGTGTTCTGTATAGTTCCAATTAGAGGTGGAGGGGAATATAAAGGTAGATATATTATGGTATACTTCACCTAATACGTATATATTCAACATTCTCCTTCCTTATAAGGCATTAGTTTTCCTCAGGATATTGAGTATTGGGTTGAGATCATCAGGGGAATCTTTGAGTTATATGAGATTCTCGATGAGCAACGGGTGAAGTTGGTGAAGTTTATGCTTTAAGGACCCACTAGGATATGATGGTGTGTGATAGTTTAGGCCAACATGCATGAAGTATTGTCATGGGAGGCCTTCAAGGACCTATTTTTTAAAGAGTTATTACCCAAGTCTCTAAATCTATATCAGGCTCATATTTTCATGAATCTTTACTAGGGGTCTTTTTTAATGAGGGATTATGCCACCTTTTTTTTATATTTTGTGGTTTTATCCTCTATTGATTAAGAATGAGGCCCAAAAACCCTAAAGTTTTGATATTATCCTTTAGAAAAAATTTAGGCAAGGGTTTTTTGGTTTAAAACTAAGCTAACCATGTGTATTTGGGTGTATTATAGGTTTTTATGAATATCTGGAATTAGGTTTTGGGAAGTTAGTCCCAATGTATGATATCTTACGTTGAAGAAATATGAAACTAAGTACCTAACATGACTAGGTGTGTGTGTGTGCATGAGGGGGGGGGGGTAATTCTGTGATGGTCTAGGTTTTTAGGTAGGTGGGTGGTTCTGTAATGGTATGTGTGTTTAGGTAAAGGATTTCGGGTCTGAAATTGGACTAACCATGCATATATTGGCATATTTGAGGTGCTAGAGGTTTCAATTGAGGCTAAGAGTCAGGTTCTGGGAATTTAGTTTCAATGTGATACATCTTTCCTTGAAGGAAGATGCCACTAGATATCAAGTGGATTGATATCAAGTACTCATCATGCCAAGGTGGGGGGGGGGGTAATGAGGTCTATCGATCACTTGGTGGACCTGGGTTGAGTACCTGATACCCTTATGGATATTTTTTTAATTAATTTAATTATTTTGACAATATTTTAATTAAATTAAGGGAGCCTCATTTGTTTCCCCTATCCAATAGCTCTCCATATCCCTCTCTATTTCCCCTCTTCTCCCAAAGGGAAATATAACTCATTTTTTATTTGTTCTCTATGATATCTATTATAGGGAGTCTATGTGGTTAAGTATCAATATCATCCATAAATTTTTAGGGATTGTAACCATTATTTAATTTTCCAAATAAAATATTCATTTTAGGTCGTTTTCTCTAGATTCTATATATCTTATTCCTTGAGTCAAATCATGTCATAAAAATTTTATGAGCGGGATTCTACTATGTCTAGAAAGGTGGTACCGAGATATCTCCATTAATTATATGAGTTCATACACTGTGATTTGCAGTCATGGGATAGAGTGTGTGAGTGACTGTAAAATGAGACCAAATAATGTTCTTTTGGTTTATAGGATGTGTTCCAAGGGTTTTCTTTTGATAGAAGTGAGGTTATATGTGGGTTACATAGGAGTTGAGTTGTGTGGTGGTTGATGGACTGAGGTTTGGTTGACATGTTGTTATCATATATGTTTTTAATTATTTTAATACTTGTAGATAGGCGGTGATGTGATTTTCCAGTATGGTATGATGGTGATATATTATTCACTAATCATGGGGAGACTAATGTTTTCTTTTTTTTTTCATCCATAGGATGTTAGTGTTTCCACACATCATTTGGGGATGAGGCTGTGAGATCATGTCCCCATAGAAGGATGAATCAATCACCAATTTTCTGGAGGGATCCTCCAAATATGTGAAAATTAGGGTATTATGTTGATCATCATACTTTTGGAAAGATACATTAAAAATTTTGGTCATAATGTTTTGGGTGGTTGAATGATTAGTGTTTGGGGGAATGACACACACAGTATGTGGGAGTTCATCTAGGTTGTTGAGTTGAAGATTTTGATGAGTGATTTATTTTTATAAATGAACATAAATATAGAATTATGCTTTATTGAGTGATATGGGAATTGTTTGAGGGTTTTTTTAGCCTATATGTGTGTTCAAAATATGGGTAAATTGTTCTAATATGGAACTAATCAAAGTAGGTAAGCCACCCACCAACAAATTATTGAGAACAGAGTGGAGCATGGTATGTTTATAGTTATAGTTTTTCACATGTTTCACTTTTATCCAACCATATACTTATCGATATTATCTAGTGAAACTATTGGTTATGTCCTACTGAGTTTATTGCATGCGTGGTGTTAGTATAAACTTATTAGGATACCATAAACAATGTATCTAGGTTATTTCTACTAGTATATGGGTGTATGTAAAGTGAATCACACAACAAAAAAATGATATAAAAAATGAAATCCACTCCATTACCAACAAGCCATGGGGGAAAGACCTACCTTATTTTGCTAGAATCAAAGTGAGATGATGTACCCATAATTTGAACACACATAGAGGCTTCCACGAACCTAAAAAATCCTATTCAACTCAGTTAGGCATAACTCTACGTTTAAATTTGGCCTTACTAAGACATCACTAATCCAAACATTCAGATCAATAGTTAGGATGAAATCCAACATATAGAGATAATATTGCCTCAAATAGTTATTATAACCACCACATTAAACCTGATAGACAACATCTATTATGCATACCTTAACAAATTTGATGATCAATATTATATAATCCCACCTTTTTATTCCATAAAATTTTCATTGCATTGTACAAAACATATGATCTTTTAAAGTTTAGTTTCTTGGAAAAGGGTATATAATAAATTAAAACATAAAAGAACTTCTATTACACTTTAAAGGATTATTCATGGTTCATCCTAAGTATGTTTATTTCATCTCATAACCTAAATACATACATCAAAGAAAAGGGTGAGCATAAGGCCGAGTAAGGGAAAACAAGAGAAACAGTTTACATGTGATCTTGTGAAATATTGATAAGAACTTGAGGAATATCATTAAGGTATGAGAAAAATAAAAAGTGTCATATAATAGTAAAATAAAATTAATAATTACATGTAAATGTGGGTACAACATTTAATTTATCCATTCATAATCATATCACCAAGGTTTGTCATCGAGGTGTTATAAAAATTACCAAGGTTATTCACCAAGGTATCGTAAAACATATAATCTCTAGAGATTAAATTCTTTACCCAATGAATTGGATCACTATCAGAGTTCATCATTAATATGTATTAATTAATATGATCCACGTGTATCATAATAAAACATTTCATAAATAACATTTGGAGAATAAAAGAAACAGGTTTCATATCAAAATCACGGTGTTTTAAAAAAAGTTCTTAAGGACAAGATCTTTATGTAATTATTAACCCACGAAAAGGGAAGGTGGATTTAATGTATGTTAATACTATAATAATATATATAATTTTTACATAAAGTTGAATAATCTTGGAAAATAAATAGGTTTGGGTATTCAAAAAATAAAATAAGATAATTTCTTGAGAAATGGGGGAAATTTTGAGAAGAAAATTCGGCAGCATAATGGGTATGAAACATGGTTTTAGAAAACATTAAAAAGAGATGAAAAAATGGTATAAAATTCATAAAAAATATTAATATAGTAAATATATAGAACAAAATATATATAATAACATATTATTAAAATTTTAAAGACATACCACACAAAAAGAAAACTTGAAAGGAAAAGAGAAGTTGAGATTTCCCTTACCTTGAAGAGTAACTCCTAAAACTCAAGGATTTGGAACATGGGGGATTTAGGACACCATGGAAGGACTCATTGGGAGGTAAAAATATCATATATTTGTATAGGATGAATTTTAAGTGAAATGAAATGGAGAAATGGGTCGATATTTATAGCAAAAGAGGAGGACTTGTTTATTAATTTCCTTGGACACCTAGGTAGTGGTAAATTCAAAACCATGAGATTTCCCATGGTATTAGTCACTTGGGAAAAATAATATGTTATTTTAATCCAAAATAGTTGGCCCTAATTTTATATTACTTGTTACATCATTATGATGTTATTAAACATACAAAAAACTCAAAATTGTATTTTTTACTATTCACCAAAAAAACAAAATATTTTAGAAAAATATCATAAATTCACCCTAACCAAATTTAGAAGTTCTGATTTCAAAAATGATGTTTATTTTTTCATAATAATCCTATAATTATGAGAAAATTATCTTTTAAATAGAAAAATATTTATTTATTAAAAATAATAGTAGATAGAAAATGCATAGTAAAATGCATATTAAAATTTACAACACTTAAAAAAATATAAAAAATTATCATTTAAATTTAAATAAGAGTGTTTTAATAATACTATTTAAATAAAATAAGTATTATTTATAATATCTTATTTTATTATAATATTTATATCTTTTATAAAAAGTTCACTTTCTATCAGAAAAAACAATTTATCAAATTCTGACTTAATTTTATTAAGAAAAACTATTCTTAAAATATAATTGATGGAACAAAAATTTTATTTATTAAATGTCATTACACTTTAATCAACGAGGTTATTTAAACATAACCCCTTATAAAACCCAAATACGACCTAAGGGTAAGGTGTGCAATGATAATAGATTCTTAGGGTGGCTTAGATAACATCGCCTGAGTGGTGATTTCTATTAACCTGAACTTTTATCATAAGTGATTTCGTTCAAGCCTCACTTATTGAAGCTTGGATTGGGTTTGGTCAAGAGTGAATCCCAAGGATTCTAGCTCCCTCCAAGTTCTGAGAAATGGTCTTTATACAACATGAATCTACTAGATGAGGCCATTGAATCTTCTTTCTCCATTAACTTTCCTATTCATTTATACTTATAAACAATAATTATAACATTAAAATTAGTATTTAGAGTATAGTTTCCAATTATCATTTTAACCAATGATCATAATTGAACTATGATCATATAACAGTCGAAACTTGATGTTCACATTTCAAAATATACTCACTTCATTATTTAGAGATAATATTATATAACACACATTTTAATGAAAATAATACCATTAAAAAAGTTTGGGTCATTACATTCTTTCCCCTTTAAGAAATTTTGACCCTAGAATTTCATCTCATTCCCTCAGTTGAGAAAACGTATGAGTAATTATGACTCATTGTCTCCTCTAGTTCCCATGTGGATTATTCATATTTGTGGTTCCTCCATAACACTTTAACAAGGTGGTTAGTCATGTTGCATATAACCTTGTCTCTAAGGTCCATGATCTCCACTAGATGCTCCTCATAAGAGAGGTCATGTTATAGTTGTACCACCTCGAGATTCTATGCATGTGATGGGTCAACAATGTACTTCCTCAAGAGAGATACATGAAATACATCATGAACTTGATCTAGATTTAGAGGAAGTACAAGCTGATCGGCCAATGCTCATATGTGATCAATGATTTCATAGGGGATAATGTACCTAGGGATAATCTTCAATTTATTTAAAAAATGTATGAATGTATTCCAAGGTGAAATTTGAAGAAGGACTTTATTGACAACATCAAACTCCAAATTCCTTCAACGATTGTCATCATAGCTATTCTATTGAATTTGAGCAGCCTTTATGTGTTGTTGGATGGCATGAACCTTTTCTGTCATCTCTTGCACGATCAAGCCCAAGAGGCTTTATATCAGTAACTTCATCCTAATAAGTAGGAGTTCTACATCAATTCCTATATAGAGCTTCATAGGGTTCCATTTTAATACTTTAATGGAATATATTTTTGTATGAGAACTCAAATAATGATAGATATTGATCCTATCCACATTTAAATTCCACTGACCATGTTCTCAGCATGTCCTCAAGTGTTTGAATATTCCTTTCTTATTTTCCATCAGTTTAAGGGTGAAAGGTCACACTCAAATTCTATTCAATATTCAGATCATGTTAAAGACTTCTCCATAATTTTGATATGAACCTTGGATCACGATCAGAAAGGATATAAAGTGGAACTCCATGCATCCTTACCACTTCCTTTATGTATATCTTGGTGAGTTGTTCAAGATATAAATTTTCCCAAAGAGAGATAAAATGAGCAACTCGGTGAGATGGTCCACTATAACCCATATCACATTGTTTACATTGGATGTTTTTGGGAGATTAATGAAAAATTCCATAGTGATATTGTCCCACTTCTATGCTGGTATGTGTAGTGGTTATAATACCCCTTTAAGAAGCCATCTCTTCTCCTTCACTTATTGATATACAATGCACCTTGTATTATTGTCAGAAATATCTATTTTCATGTTATCCCACCAATAATGATCATGAAGGTCCCTATATATTTTTATGCTTCCAAGATTTATTGAGAAAGTAGAGCTATGATCTTCACCCATCAACTCATTTATTTCCATAATTGATGGAACCCATAGCCTTGTATGAAATTTCATTATAACTTCTTGATTAATATTGCACTCAGGAAACTTCCCATTATTTATATACCCTAACTTTTTCTATAAAAAATGATATTATCTTTGATATTTCTTGATCTTATCTAGTAATGATGGTTAATAAAAAATTTGGGATAGGTTTGATGATGTCCCTTACCTTATAATTCCTATATCTAGTTTTACTAGGTCTTTGATCAAATGATCTCTTTTAATCCTCATCATTTCCAGCACAATAGGGTCTTTCCTACTTAATGCATCAGTAAATTTGTTTTCTCTTCTAGGATGATAATAAATTGAAAAATAATAGTCTTTAATAAGTTCTAACCATATCCTTTATCTCATGTTCAATCCCTTTTCCATGAAAATATACTTTAACCTTTGATGGTTTCTGTATATATCACTTTTCTCCCTATAAATATAATGCCTCTATATCTTTAGAGAAAAAATAACCACATCTAGCACCAGGTGGTGCATAGGATAGTTCTTCTCATGTGGATTAAACTGTCAAGATGTGTAAGCAATCACCTTTTTATTTTTCATAAGGACACACTCAATCCCTTTCTATAGTTACCCTCACTTTTCATATATTAACATTATATAACTTTTTTTCAATACTTAAAACATTAAACAAACAGTCTCCAAAAGACCGTATTAGCCTAGTGCCATTGGAAACATGGAAACACCAACACTGGTATATAAATGAGCTATATCATCTCCCACTAGGTTCTTCTTGACTAACACCCTTCTTAGACACATCAGACATAATACATATCTTCATAACTTGGTGTGAAAGAGAATATAAAAAGGGTTGAGCTCAAATGCTCAGTAAGGGTAAACAAGGGATATATGTAGGCATAATCATGAGTATAAGGGTATGAGAACATGATCATGAAAATAGAGGATCATACCCTGAAAATCAATGATCCCATTCATGAATCATGACATAATGATTAACTTTTCATAAGATATAAATCATAAGGAAATAAAGAACATAATCCATGAAATCTTGACATTGGAATAAAACATGGAATTATGGAAAAAATAAGAATCTATAATTATTTCGATAGTAGTTAAGGCATTGCTACTGAGACTATATTAGTGGAAAAATTCCTTTACTAAATTGGGTTCACACCTCATTCTAGACCTGTATTACTGAACTGAGTTCACTCTCTATTCCAGCCATGTAATAATGAACCGAGTTCATTTCCCGTTCTAGCCCTGTAATACTGAACCGAGTTCATTTACCATTCTATACATGAATATCTCATGAGATATAAATATTTACCAATATCATTAGAGGGAGATATAGGTACCACCCATATCATAATGAAATCATACATACATGTTCCAAAATATCAAAAATAATTATATCATAACCCATGAAATGAAATGGGCATCATAAACATGTAAAAATATCATAACCTATGAAAAAAGACACTTGATTCATAATCTTTTCATCAAAAGCATAACCTGTAAAAGATAAATGGATTTCATAAACATATAAACCATGAAAGATAAATGGGTTTCATAAACATATAACCAGTGAAAGAAGTGGGTTTCAAAATCATATAACCCATGAAAGAGAATCAGGTTTCATAAACATCATGGCATCAAAACATAATCCATTCATAGAAATAATATGAATGAAAAAATTGAATAATTTCCACATAAAGGAATGAGTAATACCAATGGATGTTATCTTAGTTAGTAAATAATTTTTAAATAATTTTTGAAAATATTTATTGAGGAAAATATCCTTTATACATTGAAAAATATTTTTTAAAACTGAAAATCCTTTTTAAAACATTTTTCTTTTGAAATAGTTTTGAAAATTTATAAAGGAAGCATTGAAAAATATAAAACGTTTTTAAGATAATTTTCCCTTTAAAATGGGATTCAAATATATTTTGAAAAAAAATTTGATTTTTTTTTGAAAACATGGTTTTTGAATACAATAGATTTCTTACCAAAGAGAGAAATAGTCAGATTTTACTTAAAAATATTATTTAAGGTACCAAAGAGTGGAAAAAATGGTACTAATAAATGAATATATCTTTAATAACCATAGGAGAATAAAATTCATGAGTTTTATTTAGAGATGGATTATAATATTTAATCAAATAAGCATAATCATTAAAAATCTTGAAAAGAGATGATATTGTTTCAATAAACTCTTACCACTTGGTTACTTGGGATCATAATATCCATGTAAGAAAATAAAATTACACAAAGCTTAAAATATCATTAAAAGAAGTATATTCACTATATAACATGTAAAATGAAAGTATATACACCTCGGAAAATAATTTAGGTGCATAACAAAACATGAGTATCAAAGAAGGTAAATTGAGAAAAAACTATTTTACCGATTTGGTAACTTTTGAAACCTAAAACCCATGAAATAAAGATCATAAAATGGATATGTAAATAACCATAAATTTATGTATCATAATAATTTAATACATCTAGGTGCATTATACACACCACACAAAAGTAATTTATGGTGAATAAAGCATGTATCTTACAAAAATAAAAAGTGAGATGCAATCCCCTTACCTTGTGTCTTGACTCTCTTAGAACTCATTAAAATAACTTGTATATTGAATATAAATTTATTATAAATATTTTAAAGGATCATATTATTATATCTAATATAATATATGTTTTGATCATGACCTTATATTACCCTATTGTTAATAATCATATGTTAAGGTTTTACTTCAGGTAATATTCGCTTTGTTCTTCGTTTGTGTCTTAATTTGTTATATCATTGGTCCTTATACTTATATAATGATTACAGAATTTACAAAATGATATAAATATCATTTATATTAAGTATATGTGTATTATAATAATCTATATAATATATAATTATTAAATGTAATACCCCATTCATAGAGACGGTAAGCCGTATGTATGCAAGAGCATTGTTTCCGTTTTTATTGTCATATTGAAAGAAAGAAGTTAAATGAAACATGTGTACATATATGTATATATATAGTTATTATATCAACATTATTATAAAAAATATATAATATAATTTCACTAAAACCATCCTTAATACATTCCATGTAGTGCATGAACAAATCACATTGCTTTTAGGAGGCGGTAATCCACACTTCCTCAAACAACATTATCTTATTTACACCAAATGGAAAGTAAAAAAGATATGTGTTGTAAAAGGAATACAGAAGATTAAGGACATAATAAATATAATATATAAAATATATAAATATGGTGTCCATCATAATTTCCATCATGATATGTGGTTAATGAAAAATGAACAATCATCATTTAGTGAGGTAGTAGTTCGCCGTACACGTAAACAGTATGTTAATTACCCATTAGATGGAGGTGTGTGTAAGTGTGGGTAAAAAAATTAACATAAAAACATCATAGTATGTTTAATATAATGGTTTTTTTATATAATCATGGAATAATGAAAGTGGATTGGGTGGATAAGGAAGATAAACCAAATGATCTTGAGAGAATACAATACCTCTTAATCGGGTAACTCCTTTTGGTTTGTGCCAAAAGGCTTACTTGGATTGATTTCTGTTCAAGGAAAGGATTATATGAGTAATGGAGTGATTTTTGGAGGTGTATTATGCAGATATTGGTCGAACCTAAGTTTTTTGAGATACATTAATAAGAGGGACACGTGGTGGCCTTTTATAGGGAAAAGAAAGGGCACACTTGGCATTTTTGAAAACAAGTTATGTGTACCCACATTTTTAGATAAAAAAAGTCATACCAAACCAAAAAAACTAAATAATTGAAGTTTAATGGCTGAATAATTTCTATAAAATTGGTTTTTTACAAATTTATAAGTTATTTTTGGTCTTAAATTTAAGGGTTTTCCCTTAGTCAATATTAATTTTACCTCAATCGATGTAATTAATTTTAATAACTTTCAGTAATAGTTTTGGTAAAAACCTAATTTGAACTTATTAGAAATAAGAAATTATTCTTATTAAAAATATGGAATCAATTTTTACAAATTATAATAACATAATTGGTATAAATTAATTTAAAAATAATCCCATTGACATGACGACACTACGAGTTTTTTAAGTAAAAATGATCAAAAATTTGTTGTCTTTTTATTTTCAATTTCAAAGTGAAATTGATTCCAATGTTCAAAATTGGTTTGATTGATAAAAAAATAATCTAATTAAACTTTTAAACCAATTTAAAATATAATTTAACATTATAGATAAATTATATGAAAAAGTAGTTTTGAATTAAAATCTGTTATATTTCACTATTCATCCAAAAGTGAAGTTTCTCAGAAAAAATCCCAAAAATTCTCTCTAATAAAATTTTGAAATTATAAATTCAAAAATGAAGTATATTTTATCAAATTAAATTTATATTTTTTTTCTAAAATTAATTTTATTATTTTTCAAAGAAGGACATTAAAAACAGGTCATTTGAGAAAATGGTATTTTTAAACATATAAGGACTTTACCAAAAATTGTATCTTTCATTATCAATATGTTTTATTTATATAAAAAAAATTAAAAAAAAATATTTGAAAATTAGTTATTACTTTTAATATTACTAAGTTCAATGATTGGGTTATAATTATCTCATTTAAATAATTATAAAAATAAAATATTGTTTTGTAGAAACATCAGTGTTTCATGTAATATAGCCAAGTCGATGTTCTGTGTATCGTATTCCAAGTAGATGTTCCATGTAATGCACTAGAAGTCCATGATGTGTGAAAGGAATTTTTTACTTAGTGAATTTTAAGACATAAATGAAAATTTAATTTATTCGAGACAAAAAGGTCCATAAAAACTTGGGGTGTTACATTCTACCCCCCTTAAAATGATTTTTTCCTTGAAATTCATCACTCAGGTAAAACAAATGATGATACTTATGCTTCATAATATCCTCAAGTTCCCACGTAGCTTCCTATAATTAGTGATTTCTCCACAAAACTTTGACTAGGAGAGTGGTCTTGTTTCGTAGAAATTTCTCTATATGATCTAGAATTTCAATAGGTTGCTCCTCATAAGAAAGATCTACATCTAGTGGTATGAACTCTAAGTTCAGTACATATGAAGGGTCAGGTATGTACTTCATTTGGATATATATATGGAACACATCATGGACTTGAGATAGATTTGGAGGAAGATCCAAGCGATAGGCTACCGCCCTGATACTATCAAGAATCTCAAATGGACCAATATACATAGGGTTTAGTTTCTCTTTCTTTCTGAATCACATAAACATATTCCAAGGAGAGATTCATAGAAACACATTTTCACAAACTTCAAATTCCAGATCATGCAGACAGTTATCAACGTGACTTTTCTATCAGCTTTGAGATGCCAAGATATGATGCTGAATAGTTCTAACCTTCTCGACAATTTTTTCAGTGATCTCAGGTCCCAATATCATTGTTTCTCCAAATTCATCCCAACATGTTGGAGCTCTAAATTTCTTCCCATAAAGTTATTCATAATGTGCCATCTGAATGTTTGATTGAAAGATATTTTTGTAAGAAAACACAACTAGAGGAAGGTGTTGATCCCAACCACCTTTGAAATATAGAGAACAAGATCTCAACATATTCTTTATGGTTTGAATTGTTCTTTCAGAATGACCATCTATCTAAGGATGATAAGCAGTTCTAAAACACAATTCTGTGTCAATTTCTCATTGAAGACTTCACCAGACCTTTGAGGTAAACCTCATATCCGGATCCGATACAATAGAATGGGGTAATCCATGTAACCTTACCACTTACTTAATGTAAATCCTGACAATCATATCAAAAGAGAAGTCTTCTCTAATAGTGATAAAGTTTGATGGATTAGTAAGGCAATAAAATACCACCCATATAACATTAAAACCTTTAGAGGTTTTGGGTAGTCCAATGAAAAAATCCATAGTGATGTTCTCCCATTTCTATTATGGTATGGGTAATGGATGAAACATCCATTTATAATTTTTTCTTTTATCTTTAACTTGTTGGCATTCCAAGCACCAAGTTACAAACTTTGTGATATCTCTCTTTATTCCATCCCACTGTAACTATTCTTTCAAATCAATATACATCTTTGTACTTCCAGGATGAATAGGTAATGATGAACTATGATCTACTTATAACAACTCCTCCAAATATGGTATAAAAGAAATACATACATGGTCCCTGAACCTTATCATTCTATCTTGATCAAGGTTAAACTTAGGAACATTTTTTAATTCTTTTGTATATCTCCATATTCCTTTTTCACCTCCTTAATATTTACTTGGATAGAGGGTTGAACATTCATTTGAGAAAGATAATGTTTTATCCATTTTTTAGGATTTATAGACCCATCCTTTGAAAATATAAAATCATTGGAACTTTTGTGATCCTCATCATAGATAATCTATAATGATCCTTTGGACTCAAAGCATTGGCCACCTTGTTTGCTTTCCAACAGTGGTAATGTATTGAGCAATCACGATCCTTTATCAACTATAACCATCCTCTTCGGTGCATGTTCAACTCCTTCTGTGTGAATATATATTTTAAATTTATATTATTGGTATATATATCACAATTTTCTCCTTATATAAAATGCCTCCATACATTTAATGAAAAAAATTACCACTGCTAACTCCAAATCCTGAGTTGGGTAATTTTGCTCATGAATATTCAACTACCACATGGCATAAGTGATAAACATGTTATTATGCATAAGAACACATCCCAATCCAGTATTGGATATATCAATATATATGATAAACCCTTATCTACTATAGGGTAATTTAATAAAAAGTGCACTGATTAACCTTCTCTTTAATTCCTTGAAATTTTCATCAAATTTATCTATCCAGAGGAACTTGACACCCTTATGAGTTAACTTACTCAGAGTGTAGAGACCCGAAGCTTAACGTACATGGACATTACATTACTTTTTCAGAATACTTAATACATAACAAAAACAAACACACAAGTACCGTAATAGTTTAGTGTCTTTTGAAACTTGGAACGTAATCTTCTAATCGTGGTGAAAAATCTTCAACATCTCCCATAAAGATCTTCCCCTTTTTTTTATTACCTATAACCTTTCTTTATATCCTGGGGAAAATAAAACATAAAAAGGGTGAGCTCAAATGCTCAGTAAGGGTAAGCATGGATAAAATAAAACATACCATATACATTTGAACTTAAAAACATGAACATAATGTTTAAACATCAAAATCTTGAGCAATGACATAAAACATGGAAGTACGTAAGGCATAGATCATAAAGAAACATTAAGAATGATAAAATAGCATGGGAATGAAACATGTAATTGTGGCAACCATTAATCATATGATATGATTTCCATATTAGCCAAGACATTGCTTCCAAGACCATCTTAGTTGACAAAGTCCCTTTCTGAATTGAGTTCACTCCTCATTCCAGTCCTGTATTACTGAACCAGTTTAACTTGCCGTTCTAGCCATGTCTATCTCATGAGATATAAAATCTTTACCCAATGCATTGGAGGGAGATATAGGTCCCACCCATCTCATAATGAAATCATTCTTACTTGTGCCACAAAATAAACTTAAAACATTCATCATAACCCAAAGAATAAAATGGGTTTCATAAACATCATCCCATCATTTCATAATCCATATAAAACAAATGGAAATTTCATCATAAGAAAAGTGAACCATGTAAATCATAGATACATTAAACTTGAAACATACACATATCAAATAATTTCATCTGAGAAGGAAAATGGGTTTTATAAAACATTTGAAATGAATTCTTGAGGAAAATATCCTTTCTTCATCAAAATAATTTTCTTTTCAAAAAATGCCATGCACTTTTAAAATAAAATTATTTTGTTGAAAATAGTCATAAAATCATGTAGAGTATGTTTCATGAAAATGGGGCGTTATGAAACCATAAAAATCCGTTCACGCCATATAAGTTAAAAATAACATTCTCCTCGTACTTTTGTCGGAAAAGTCAAAAAAAGTACATCATAACGTAAAAAAAAGAAAGATTACTTACATACCATGTAGTAAAAGTCAAAATGGGTAAAAAGGACTTTAATAATACATGAAAACACTTTTATAAAACATGGACATGGATGATATAAATAACCCCAGTAAATACTTACGAATAAGCAATCTCGGATAAAAATGATATTTGAAAAATTATCCCTTACTTTAGGTCTGATATGCTTCGTACGTATCCGAAACTCATGTATAATGATTTAAATAATGTTATTGACTTATTATAGAATCATATTAATTGTTATGATATCATATATGGTTCACTTATGATTTTATATTACCCTTTCTTTTGTAAATTCCATGTTAAAGAGCGTTTTGGGTAAAATCGTTTCATTTGTCGTCCGTGTTTTGACTTGAAATTATTCATATGATTACTTAGATCATGATTAATTACATCCATAATTTAAAACATGATTTATATATAATATATATTCAGAATATACATATATATAGTAGATCGATAAATGGAAAGAAATACACCGTTCAAGGAGACGGTAGACCGTACGTACGCATGAACGTTGTTTTCGTTTCCTTATTGAATTGAATAGAATTAATTGGATGACATAAATATATATATATAAATAAATCCAGTATCATTATTATGTCATATATTTCATGATTACTTATTATATATACTTTATAATCATTTATGAATGGTTAATCATTGAGAATGAATCTCATCGCGTCGTGGAGACGGTATTCCGTACGTACGCACGAGCGATGATATCGTTCCCATGATCATGGAATTTTATTGGAGTGTATGTATAATAATACAGAATCAATATAACTTTACAATAATCATATATAGTTATTATTTACACCATTATACCCATCCAAGTAAGGTGGTGGTGGAAAATAGATTACACCACGACGTGGAGACGGTATTCCGTATGTACGCACGTGCGGTGATTTTGTTTTCCGTAGGATGGATAGATGGTGAAATAGGGTTGTTTCATACTTATAATAACATATCAGTATATGAGTGATACTTATGTTATTACTTCATAATTAAACAACCTAAGAATAAGAAGTGGAAGAAGAAATAAAGGTGAAAGAATCGGTAACGGAAATTACCTCTTCTTTGAAGCGCCTCTTTGAGACCTCCTCTTAGGGCACTAAAATTGGTCTTTGAAGAAGACCAAGACCTCTAGTATGTTTCTAGGGAAGTGGAGAAGATAATTTGGCAGGGGTTGGCTGAGATTTAAGGCTAAAATTGGTGTGAGGAGGAGAGGGAGGAGGTTCCCTTTTATAAGGGAGGAGAGGGGCATCTTTGGAATTCTTAAAAATATTAATTTATAATAAATATAACCCACTTAAAAACGTCCAAAAATGACTCATATCAGAATATTAGATTATATAGGGTTTTAATATCATCAACCAATCAAATTTAGAAATGTTTGGAATTTATTTTAAACATTATCAACTTGATTTATCCTAATTTAATCAATTTTATTTTATTTGTGGTAATAACATTCTAAAAATTAAATTATAACAAATAATTAATTATTTGTTGTGAATTGTCTATAATTGGATACTTTATAAAATTTTCTACCATATAAATCTAAATTTATAATTTTTAAATATATTTGTGATTTTTAAACAATTTTATAATATATTATTTTTATAAAACAATAGTGTCAATTTTAAAACTATTCATTTATTAGAATTTAAATAAAATATATATAGAATATATGTTCTAAATAAATGATTTAATAGAATAATAAAAGGTCATATGTATCTAGAAAATTAGTGTAGCACATTAAATAGTTCATATAATATTTATTTTATTATTTTTAAAACCATTTATTTGGTTTATCTCTTAATAAAATAATTACTATAACATTTTTTGTATAATTATTTAATATACATATTTTTTGCATAAAAATTAAAAATAAAATCCTATGATGAAGATAAATCTATTAACTTTTATAATAATACTTTTACTCGAATTTATCATCTTAAAATCACAATATTTAAATTGTTATATTTATTAAATTATGAAGGTGACAACTTTGGCATCATTTAAAATAAAATAATATAAGTGTCATAATCGCTTTTATAAGGCTCCAAATGGTAAAATATTAGACCATTGGATGATTATGGATTAAATGTACATGACCAAAAAGTTTTGGTCAGAGTTTTGGGCATTTTATGGTTACTATTAGTTTAATAAAAACTATATTCTTGATTTTTCACTAGATAAACAATTTCTACATCACTATTGTTTACAATTAATGATAACTATTTAATCCCTAAAAATTATAAATAAATTCATATGATGTATATAATTTCATTATATTTCTGGAGACTATTCATGTTCTATGTTTAATGAAGCTTATCACTAAATTAAAATTAATATACTTATAAGATTTAAGAGAGTGACATGTTGTCACTTTCTTTGGTTTTAATAATAATTAAGTTATTTTCATGGACAAAAGTCCATTAAATGATTCTAATCCGACCCTTAGGTGATATGGGTTGACTTTAAGTCATCCAATAGGATTTTGGCAGGTGTTACGGTAATTTTATAATCTTATATTTACCCTTAATTACCCAATTTACCTTTAACTATAGTAAATAAAATCTACCGTAGTTACTATTCATAATGACCAAAAATAAAAAGTAGTCTATTAATATAATTTGGACCCAATGATTCCAAATATGGAATCCATTTTTCCAAATTCAATACACAGAAGTTTCAGAAATTAAATTAAAATAAATCCCGTTGTCGAAAGAAAACGGGGTTTTGTTTAAAACATTACAAAAGATTGAATTGATTTAACCTACGAATTCAAAGTAAAATCAATGCTAATGACATAAATTATATTAAATGGTAAAAATATATTCTATTTATACTTTAAGACAATTAAATATTATAATTTAACCACATAAATTATTACAATAAAAAAGTTGTTTTTAATTAAAATATAGCGTGTTTTTACTATTCATTAAAATATGAAAGTCATCAGAATAACATGAAGATTTTATCCAAGGTAAAATTTTATATCCTTATTCCAAAGAATAATTCTATTTTGTAAAATTGAACTTATAAACTTGTCAAAAACTAGATTTAAAGTGGGTGCGCCATCAAAAGGCGGCAAAACTGCATTTTTTGAAAAATACTTATTTTACCCGAAAAATTTATTTTGTTCTTATACTATGTTCTAGAAAATGTGTAAGATGAATAATAATGTTATAAAATTCAAATTTTAGTTAATACTATTCATAACGGATAGTTCATAATAATATTATAATAATATATCGTTGTTTAGTAAAACCCGATATTTCCTACAACACATGCTATCGAGGAAGGTTGCGATTGCGTGTAATGCAAGCCAAGTCAGGGTTGCATGTTGTGCAAGAATCCTTCATTGTTTTGTATAACAGAATCCAACCATATTTCATTTATACATTGAATATATATATATATATACACACACTCAATGTTGTGTAGAATGACTATTATAAAACGAACATGAAATTGTGTGTAACACGATCCAAGAATAGTGTTGCGTATACTGCAAGCTAATGCGGTGTTGCATATAGTACAAGCTAAACTTGGTGTTCTGTATAATGGAAGATATCAATGAAATTAAAAGAATATTTTTCATAAAATCTCGGGGTGTTACATTCTACCCCCCTTAAAATGAATTTCGCCCTCGAAATTCGTCGGGGTTATAAATCGTTTACTATTCATAGAAACACACATCGTAAAAAGGAATACTAAAAATTAATTCTAAAAACTAAAGTATGAAATGCAAAGATTACCCAAATTAACTTATAATTGGGTTTCCATATAGGAGAACATAGGTGAAAATATGGATATGGAAGAAAAATCTAACCATCAAGTTCTGATGGAGAGTGGTAGAGGACATGGCTATGAAAAAGCCAACAATCACAAAGCCATAAATTTGTGATGATCTAAGGTACCATATGATTCATCGGATATAAGAGCACTAGGACAAAATTTTTGGTTTTCAAGATCATTTCTCTAAAGTTGAAAATTTTGAATTAGAATAAATACTTTCTTGATTTTGGTAAAATCTCACTGTTGGTCGTTATTTGAACAATTTCCAGTTCATCTCTTAAAGAAATGAAGTTGAATTTGTCATTAGTGATGTGTTAGAAGATCATGTGATAGAATAATGGGTCATTCCATCTGTCTCAAACAAAAGGTTAGAAAAGTTATCAAAAAAATACATAAGACCATCTATAGTGAGATTAATCATATTTGGTTCCTAAAATGGACTTATAATTCATCTATGATACCGCTTAATAAAATAAAAATAGTTTCTACTAAACAGGGAATTTGTGTAGGCCAGTGGTAGGCGATAAAGGCCAGTCGCAATTAGGTTGTGGGTTCGATTCCCACAGCCTTGTCCGACGCGATGAGCTGTCACCCGTCCTACAGGTTATCCTTTTTCTAAAACTACATTACTATAACATCCCATCAATAATATCGAAAAAAGTTCTATCTTTAAACAATACTATCTTATGTCCAACATAATCCATTCCAATCTTTATCTAAAATACTTCGGTCCAAGCTCATAGTATAAAGAAAATGATTACTTGAAATGTCATCAACCAACCATCATTTATCCCCCATTATCTTGTTGGTCACATTCCAATCATGTGAATACCTTAATCATGTATTCTCTTGAAAAATGAATACCCATTAAACCTTAGTGAAAATATGAATGCTGTAAAAAGTTAACTCTTTCCACATAACAAAATCCAAAAATTCTATATACTCAAACCATGATATAACCTTCTCCTTATATCAGCCATGAGCTCATGAATACTATCAAACATTTAATTTTCTCCTTATCCCTTCATTATGAGCATATCATCTACTTTCCAAAAATATCTGAATAACCTTCCATGGTTACTGGTACCATTCAACATATACTTTCAAATACTTTAGGAAAGAAAATAATGTACCAATCCTTAGATGTATCTTTATTCCATAGTACCATGAGATTACTTATACAACATTACACTTGATAAACATGTAATCATTCCACTACCTTCTTAAACCATTGACCGAGCTTTAATAATTATTTCATCTCACATATCATTTTTAGTCTCTTCATCATCATCAACATAAATACTACCCATACGACCGTACTGATTCTCTTCATGAGAATTTCCCTTAGGGAATTGGTTTTCATAATGCCCGTACATTCCACATTTAAAACATTTAACCATTGTTGATGTCGTAGCAATACCATTATCCTCATCCATGGTATTAACTGAACCTTTTACTTTGCACTTACTGGCTTTGTGTCCTTCTTTTCCACACCCAAAGAATCTTCCATTCCCTTTGAAACATTCTCCTTGATTCCTTTTCCCACATGATTTACATAGGGGAAATTGAACTTTCTTTCCTCTATGATTATCATGAAACTCCATCTTTCTCTTATTAGCCGAGTCAGGAAACTTACCAAATTTGAGTTTATTGATCATATTATGAGATTTCTGATTCGGCATAATAATGATGTTTGGACTTCCAAATCCCATTTCATTTGGTTTCTCATGAAGAATATCATTCCATTGTCTATCATATCCTCCATTATCATGAATCTTCCTATTTTCAGCCATTTTCTAAAACCCAAAAAGAATAGTGTGAGAGGCAAAAATCATGCTAGGGAAAACAACATAGTAAAGGGGGAGTACCCTCAATATCTAAAATCTTAGGTTAAATTTTAAGATCGTTACCATAGTTCTAGGACTATATCCTATATGTATACTTAACCTTAGGGACATCTCTAGACATACCTTAGAAATATCTCTAGGGATCTCACTAAAGTTCCCGCATCCTAGTTTCCAAAGGTTGACTAAACCTTTCCTCTGATACCAACTGTAGAGACCCGAAGCTTAACGTACATGGACAATACATTACTTTTGCAGAATACTTAATACATAACAAAAACAGACACACAAGTACCGTAATAGTTTAGTGTCTTTGGAAACTTGGAACGTAATCTTCTAATCGTGGTGAAAGATCTTCAACATCTCCCATAAAGATCTTCCATTTTTTTTTCTTACCTAAAACCTTTCTTTATATCCTGGGGAAAATAAAACATAAAAAGGGTGAGCTCAAATGCTCAGTAAGGGTAAGCATGGATAAAATAAAACATACCATATATATTTTAACTTAAAAACACGAACATAATGTTTAAACATAAAAAGCTTGAACAATGACATAAAACATGTAAGTACGTAAGGCATAGATCATAAAGAAATATTAATAATGATAAAATAGCGTGGGAATGAAACATGTAATTGTGGAAACCATTAATCATATGATATGATTTCCATATTAGCCAAGTCATTGCTGCCAAGACCATCTTAGTGGAAAAAGTCCCTTTCTGAATCGAGTTCACTCCTCGTTCCAGTCCCGTATTACAGAACCAGTTTAACTTGCCGTTCCAACCATGTCTATCTCATGAGATATAAAATCTTTACCCAATTCATTGGAGGGAGATATATTTCCCACCTATCTCATAATGAAATCATTCTTACTTGTGCGACAAAATAAACTTAAAACATTCATCATAACCCAAAGAATAAAATGGGTTTCATAAACATCATCCCATCATTTCATAATCCATATAAAACAAATGTAAATTTCATCATAAGAAAAGTGAACCATGTAAATCATAGAGACATTAAACTTGAAACATACACATATCAAATAATGTCATCTTATATGGAAAATGGTTTTGATAAAACATTTGAAATGAATTCTTGAGGAAAATATCCTTTCTTCGTCAAAATTATTTTCTTTTCAAAAAATGCCATGCACTTTTAAAATAAAAGTATTTTGTTCAAAATAGTCATAAAATCATGTAGAGTAAGTTTCATGAAAATGAGGCGTTATGAAACCGTAAAAATCCGTTCACGCTGTATAAGTTAAAAATAAGATTCTCCTCATACTTTTGTCGGAAAAGTCAAAAAAAGTACATCGTAAAGTAAACAAAATAAATATTCCTTACATACCATGTAGTAAAAGTCAAAATGGGTAAAAAGGAATTTAATCATACATGAAAACACTTTTATAAAACATGGACATGGATGATATAAATAACCCTAGTAAATACTTACGAATATGCAATCTCGGATAAAAATGAGATTTGCAAAATTATCCCTTACTTTAGGTCTGATATGCTTCGTACGTATCCAAAACTCATGTATAATGATTTAAATAATGTTGTTGATTTATTACAGAATCATATTAATTGTTATGATATCATATATGGTTCACTTATGACTTTATATTACCCTTTCTTTTGTAAATTCCATGTTAAAGAGCGTTTTGGGTAAAATCGTTTCATTTGTCGTCCGTGTTTTGACTTGTAATTATTCATATGATTACTTAGATCATGATTACTTACATCCAGAATGTAAAAAATGATTTATATATAATATATATTCATAATATACATATATATAATAGATCGATAAATGGAAAGAAATACACCGTTCAAGGAGACGGTAGGCCGTACGTACGCATGAACGTTGTTTTCGTTTCCTCATTGAATTGAATGGAATTAATTGGATGACATACATACATATATATATATATATATATAAATAAATCCAGTATCATTATTATGTCATATATTTCATGATTACTTATTATATATACTTTATAATCATTTATGAATGGTTAATCATTGAGAATAAATCTCATCGCGTCGTGGAGACGGTATTCCGTACGTACGCACGAGCGATGATATCATTCCCATGATCGTGGAATTTTACTGGAGTGTATGTATACTATTACATAATCAATATAACTTTACAATAATCATATATAGTTATTATTTACACCATTATAACCATCCAAGTAAGGTGGTGGTGGAAAATAGATTACACCACGGCGTGGAGACGGTATTCCGTACGTACGCACGTGCGGTGATTTCATTTTCCGTAGGATGGATAGATGGTGAAATAGGTTTTTTTCATACCTATAATAACATATCATTATATGAGTGATACTGATGTTTTTACTTCATAATGAAACAACCTAAGAAGAATAAGTGGAAGAAGAAATAAAGGTGAAAGAATCGGTAACGGAAATTACCTCTTCTTTGAAGCGCCTCTTTGAGACATCCTCTTAGGGCACTAAAATTGGTCTTTGAAGAAGACCAGGACCTCTATTATGTTTCTAGGGAAGTGGAGAAGATAATTTGGCAGGGGTTGTCTGAGATTTAAGTCTCAAATTGGTGTGAGGAGGAGAGGGATGAGGTTCCCTTTTATAAGGGAGGAGAGGGGCACCTTTGGAATTCTTAAAAATATTAATTTATAATATATCTAACCCACTTAAAAACATCTAAAAAAGACTCATATCAGAATATTAGATGAGATAGGTTTGTAATATCATCAACCAATCAAATTTAGACATGTTAGGAATTTATTTTAAACATTATCAACTTGATTTATCCTAATTTAATCAATTTAATTTTATTTGTGGTAATAAAATTCTAAAATTTAAATTATAACAAATAATTAATTATTTGTTGTGAATTGTCCATAATTGGATAAGTTATAACATTTTCTACCATATAAATTTAAATTTATAATTTTTAAATATATTTGTGATTTTTAAACAATTTTTTAATATATTATTTTTATAAAATAACAATAGTGTCAATTTTGACACTATTCATTTATTAGAATTTAAATAAAATATATACAGAAGATATGTTATAAATAAATGCTTTAATAGAATAATAAAAGGTCATATGTATCTAGAAAATTAGTTTAGCACATTAAATAGTTCATAAAATATTTATTTTATTATTTTTAAAACCATTTATTTGGTTTATCTCTTAATAAAATAATTACTATAACATTTTTGTATAATTATTTAATATAATTATTTGTTGCATAAAAATTAAAAATAAAATCCTATGATTAATATAAATCTATTAAATTATATAATAATACTTTTACTCGAATTTATCATCTTAAAATCACAATATTTAAATTTTTATATTTATTAAATTATGAAGGTGACAACTTTGGCATCATTTAAAATAAAATAATATAAGTGTCATAATCGCTTTTATAAGGCTCCAAATGGTAAAATATTCGACCATTGGATGATTATGGATTAAATGTACATGACCAATAAGTTTTGGTCAGGGATTTGGGCATTTTTTGGTTACTATTAGTTTAATAAAAACTATATTCTTGATTTTTCACTAGATAAACAATTTCTGCATCACTATTGTGTTACAATTAATGATAACTATTTAATCCCTAAAAATTATAAATAAATTCATATGATGTATATAATTTCATTATATTTCTGGAGACTATTCATGTTCTATGTTTCATGAAGTTTATCACTAAATTAAAATTAATATACTTATAAGATTTAAGAGAGTGACATGTTGTCACTTTCTTTGGTTTTAATAATAATTAAGTTATTTTCATGAAAAAAAGTCCATTAAATGATTCTAATACTACCCTTAGGTGATATGGGTCTACTTTTAGTCATCCAATAGGATTTTGGCAGGTGTTACGGTAATTTTATAATCTTATATTTACCCTTAATTACCCAATTTACCTTTAACTATGGTAAATAAAATTTACCGTAGTTACTCTTCATAATGCCCAAAAATAAAACGTAGTCTATTAATATAATTTGGACCCACTTATTCCAAATATGGAATCAATTTTTCCAAATTCAATACACAGAAGTTTCAGAAATTAAATTAAAATTAATCCTGTTGTCGAAAGAAAACGGATTTTTGTTTAAAACATTACAAAAGATTGAATTGATTTAACCTACGAATTCAAAGTAAAATCAATGCTAATGACATAAATTATATTAAATGGTAAAAATATATTATATTTATACTTTAGGACCATTAAATATTATAATTTAACCGCATAAATTATTACGATGAAAAAAGTTGTTTTTAATTAAAATATAGCGTGCTTTTACTATTCATTAAAATATGAAAGTCATCAGAATAACATGAAAATTTTATCCAAGGTAAAATTTTATATCCTTATTCCAAAGAATAATTTTATTTTGTAAAATTGAACTTATAAACTTGTCAAAAACTATATTTAAAGTGGGTGCGCCATCAGAAGGCGGCAAAACTGCATTTTTTGAAAAATACTTATTTTACCCGAAAAATTTATTTTGTTCTTATACTATGTTCTAGAAAATGTGTAAGATGAATAATAATGTTATAAAATTCAAATTTTAGTTAATACTATTCATAACGGCTAGTTCATAATAATATTATAATAATATATCGTTGTTTAGTAAAACCCGATATTGCGTAAAACACACGCTATCGAGGAAGGTTGCGATTGCCTGTAATGCAAGCCAAGTCAGGGTTGCGTGTTGTGAAAGAATACTTCATTGTTTTTTATAACAGAATCCAACCATATTTCATTTATACATTGAATATATATATATATATATACACACTCAATGTTTCGTAGAATGACTATTATAAAACGAACATGAAATTGTGTGTAACACGATCCAAGAATAGTGTTGCGTATACTGCAAGCTAATACGGTGTTGCGTATAGTACAAGCTAAACTTGCTGTGATGTATAATGGAAGATATCAATGAAATTAAAAGAATATTTTTTATAAAATCTCGGGGTGTTACATTCTACCCCCCTTAAAATGAATTTCACCCTCGAAATTCGTCGGGGTTATAAATCGTTTACTATTCATAGAAACCCACATCGTAAAAAGGAATACTAAAACTTAATTTTAAAAACTAAAGTATGAAATGCAATGATTACCCAAAGTAACTCATAATTGGGTTTCCATATAGGAGAACATAGGTGAAAATATGGATATGGAAGAAAAATCTAACCATCAAGTTCTAATGGAGAGTGGTAGAGGACATGGCTATGAAAAAGACAACAATCACAAATCCATAAATTTGTGATGATCTAAGGTACCATATGATTCATCGGATATAATAGAACTAGGACAACATTTTTGGTTTTCAAGATCATTTCTCTAAAGTTGAAAATTTTGAATTAGAATAAATACTTTCTTGATTTTGGTACAATCTCACTGTTGGTCGTTCTTTGGACAATTTCCACTTCATCTCTTAAAGAAATGAAGTTGAATTTGTCATTAGTGATGTGTTAGCAGATCATGTGATAGAATGATGGGTCATTCCATCTGTCTCAAACAAAAGGTTAGAAAAGTTATCAAAAAAATACATAAGACCATCTATAGTGGGATTAATCATATATGGTTCCTAAAATGGACTTATACTTCATCTATAATACCGCTTAATAAAATAAAACTAATTTCTACTAAACAGGGACTTCCTGTAGGCCAGTGGTAGG
Source organism: Viscum album (assembly GCA_963277665.1). NCBI lineage: Eukaryota > Viridiplantae > Streptophyta > Magnoliopsida > Santalales > Viscaceae > Viscum > Viscum album. Next base: position 324,555,167 of record OY728139.1, on the reverse strand, counting down.
TGATAAAGGCCAGTCGCACTTCAGTTGTGGGTTCGATTCCCACAGCCTTGTCTGACGCGATGGGTTGTCACCCGTCCTACAGGTTTTCCTTTTTATAAAACTACATTACTATAACATCCCATCAATAATATCTAAAAAAGTTCTATCTTCAAACAATACTATCTTATGTCCAACATAATCCATTCCAATCTTTATCTAAAATACTTCAGTCCAAGATCATAGTATAAAGAAAATGATTACTTGAAATGTCATCAACCAACCATCATTTATCCCCCATTATCTTGTTGGTCACATTCCAATCATATGAATACCTTAATCATGTATTCTCTTGAAAAACGAATACCCATTAAACCTTAGTGAAAATATGATTGCTGTAAAAAGTTAACTCTTTCCACATACCAAAATCCAAAAATTCTATATACTCAAACCATGATATAACCTTATCCTTATATAAATCATGAGCTCATGAATAATATCAAACATTTAATTTTCTCCTTATCCCTTCATTATGCGCATATCATCTACTTTCCAAAAATTTCTGAATAACCTTCCATGGTTACTGGTACCATTCAACATATACTTTCAAATAATTTAGGAAATACAATAATGTAACAATACTTAGATGTCTCTTTATTCCATAGTACCATGAGATTACTTATACAACATTACACTTGATAAACATGTAATCATTCCACTACCTTCTTAAACCATTGACCGGGCTTCAACAATTCTTTAATCTCACATATCATTTGTAGTCTCTTCATCATCCTCAACATAAATACTACCCATATGACCGTACTGATTCTCTTCATGAGACTTTCCCTTAGGGAATTGGTTTGCATAATGCCCGTACATTCCACATTTAAAACATTTAACCATTGTTGATGTCGTAGCAATACCATTATTCTCATCCATGGTTTTAACTGAACCTTTTACTTTGCACTTACTGGATTTGTGTCCTTCTTTTCCACACCCAAAGCATCTTCCCTTTCCTTTGAAACATTCTCCTTTATTCCTCTTCCCACATGATTTACATAGGGGAAATTGAACTTTCTTTCCTCTATGATTATCATGAAACTCCATCTTTCTCTTCTTAGCCGAGTCAGGAAACTTACCAAATTTGAGTTTATTGATCATATTATGAGATTTCTGATTCGGCATAATAATGATGTTTGGACTTCAAAATCCCATTTCATTTGGTTTCTCATGAATAATATCATTCCATTTTCCATCATATCCTCCATTATCGTGAATCTTTCTATTTTCAGCCATTTTCTAAAACCCAAAAAGAATAGTGTGAGAGGCAAAAATCATGCTAGGGAAAACAACATAGTAAAGGGGGAGTACCCTCAATATCTAACATCTTAGGTTAAATTCTAATATCGTTACCGTAGTTCTAGGACTATATCCTATATGTATACTTAACCTTAGGGACATCCCTAGACATACCTTAGAAATATCTCTAGGGATCTTACTAAAGTTATCGCATCCTAGTTTCCAAAGGTTGACTAAACCTTTCCTCTAATACCAACTATAGAGACCCGAAGCTTAACGTACATGGACATTACATTACTTTTTCGGAATACTTAATACATAAAAAAAACAGACACACAAGGACCGTAATAGTTTAGTGTCTTTGGAAACTTGGAATGTAATCTTCTAATCATGGTGAAAGATCTTCAACATCTCCCATAAATATCTTCCCTTTTTTTTCTTACCTAAAACCTTTCTTTATATCCTGGGAAAAATAAAACATAAAAAGGGTGAACTCAAATGCTCAGTAAGGGTAAGCATGGATAAAATAAAACATACCATATACATTTGAACTTAAAAACATGAACATAATGTTTAAACATCAAAATCTTGAGCAATGACATAAAACATGGAAGTACGTAAGGCATAGATCATAATGAAACATTAAGAATGATAAAATATCATGGGAATGAAACATGTAATTGTGGAAACCATTAATCATATGATATGATTTCCACATTAGCCAAGGCATTGCTGCCAAGACCATCTTAGTGGACAAAGTCCCTTTCTGAATCGAGTTCACTCCTCGTTCCAGTCCTGTATTACTGAACCAGTTTAACTTGCCGTTCTAGCCATGTCTATCTCATGAGATATAAAATCTTTACCCAATGCATTGTAGGGAGATATAGGTCCCACCCATCTCATAATGAAATCATTCTTACTTGTGCCACAAAATAAACTTAAAACATTCATCATAACCCAAAGAATAAAATGGTTTTCATAAACATCATCCCATAATTTCATAATCCATATAAAACAAATGGAAATTTCATCATAAGAAAAGTGAACCATGTAAATCATAGAGACATTAAACTTGAAACATACACATATCAAATAATTTCATCTTAGATGGAAAATGGTTTTGATAAAACATTTGAAATGAATTCTTGAGGAAAATATCCTTTCTTCGTCAAAATCATTTTCTTTTCAAAAAATGCCATGAACTTTTAAAATAAAAGTATTTTGTTGAAAATAGTCATAAAATCATGTAGAGTAAGTTTCATGATGATGAGGAGTTATGAAACCGTAAAAATCCGTTCACTCCGTATAAGTTAAAAATAACATTCTCCTCGTACTTTTGTCGGAAAAGTCAAAAAAAAGTACATCGTAACGTAAACAAAAGAAAGATTCCTTACATAACATGTAGTAAAAGTCAAAATGGGTAAAAAGGACTTTAATCATACATTAAAACACTTTTATAAAACATGGACATGGAAGATATAAATAACCCCAGTAAATACTTACGAATAAGAAATCTCGGATAAAAATGAGATTTGCAAAATTATCCCTTACCTTAGGTCCGATATGTTTCGTACGTATCCGAAACTCCTGTATAATGATTTAAATAATGTTATTGACTTATTAAAGAATCATATTAATTGTTATGATATCATATATGGTTCACTTATGACTTTATATTACCCTTTTTTTGTAAATTCCATGTTAAAGAGCGTTTTGGGTAAAATCGTTTCATTTGTCGTCCGTGTTTTGACTTGTAATTATTCATATGATTACTTAGATCATAATTACTTACATCCAGAATGTAAAACATGATTTATATATAATATATATTCATAATATACATATATATAATAGATCGATAACTGGAAAGAAATACACCGTTCAAGGAGATGGTAGGCCATACGTACGCATGAACGTTGTTTTCGTTTCCTCATTGAATTGAGTGGAATTAATTGGATGAAATACATATATATACATATATATATATATATATATATAAATAAATCCAGTATCATTATTATGTAATAAATTTCATGATTACTTATTATATATACTTTATAATCATTTATGAATGGTTAATCATTGAGAAAGAATCTCATCGCGTCGTGGAGACGGTATTCCGTACGTATGCACGAGCGATGATATCGTTCCCATGATCGTGGAATTTTATTGGAGTGTATGTATACTATTACAGAATCAATATCACTTTACAATAATCATATATAGTTATTATTTACACCATTATACCCATCCAAGTAAGGTGGTGGTGGAAAATAGATTACACCACGGCGTGGAGACGGTATTCCGTACGTATGCACGCGCGGTGATTTCATTTTCTGTAGGATGGATAGATGGTGAAATAGGGTTGTTTCATACTTATAATAACATATCAGTATATGAGTGATACGGATGTTATTACTTCATAATTAAACAACCTAATAAGAAGAAGTGGAAGAATAAATAAAGGTGAAAGAATCGGTAACGGAAATTACCTCTTCTTTGAAGCGCCTCTTTGAGACCTCCTCTTAGGGCACTAAAATTGGTCTTTGAAGAAGACCAGGACCTCTAGTATGTTTCTAGGGAAGTGGAGAAGAGAATTTGGCAGGGTTTGGCTGAGGTTTAAGGCTCAAATTGGTGTGAGGAGGAGAGGGAGGAGGTGCCCTTTTATAAGGGAGGAGAGGGACACCTTTGGAATTCTTAAAAATATTAATTTATAATAAATCTAACCCACTTAAAAACCTCCAAAAATGACTCATATCCGAATATTAGATGATATAGGGTTGTAAACTCATAAACCAATCAAATTTAGATATGTTATGAATTTATTTTAAACATTATCAACTTGATTTATCCTAATTTAATCAATTTAATTTTATTTGTGGTAATAACATTCTAAAATTTAAATTATAACAAATAATTAATTATTTGTTGTGAATTGTCCATAATTGGATACTTTATAACATTTTATACCATATAAATTTAAATTTATAATTTTTAAATATATTTGTGATTTTTAAACAATTTTATAATATATTATTTTTATAAAATAACAATAGTGTCAATTTTGACACTATTCATTTATTAGAATTTAAATAAAATATATACAGAAAATATGTTTTAAATAAATGCTTTAATAGAATCATAAAAGGTCATATTTATCTAGAAAATCAGTGTAGATCATTAAATAGTTCATATAATATTTATTTTATTATTTTTAAAACCATTTATTTGGTTTATCTCTTAATAAAATAATTACTATAACATTTTTGTATAATTATTTAATATACTTAATTGTTGCATAAAAATTAAAAATAAAATCCTATGATTAAGATAAATCTATTAAATTTTATAATAATACTTTTACTAGAATTTATCATCTTAAAATCACAATATTTAAATTGTTATATTTATTAAATTATGAAGGTGACAACTTTGGCATCATTTAAAATAAAATAATATAAGTGTCATAATCACTTTTATAAGGCTCCAAATGGTCAAATATTCGACCATTGGATTATTATGGATTAAATGTACATGACCAATATGTTTTGGTCAGGGTTTTGGGAATGTTTTGGTTACTATTAGTTTAATAAAAACTATATTCTTGATTTTTCACTAGATAAACAATTTCTGCATCACTATTGTGTTACAATTAATGATAACTATTTAATCCCTAAAAATTATAAATAAATTCATATGATGTATATAATTTCATTATAGTTCTGGATACTATTCATGTTCTATGTTTCATGAAGTTTATCACTAAATTAAAATTAATATACTTATAAGATTTAAGAGAGTGACATGTTGTCACTTTCTTTGGTTTTAATAATAATTAAGTTATTTTCATGAAAAAAGGTCCATTAAATGATTCTAATCCGACCCTTAGGTGATATGGGTCGACTTTTAGTCATCCAATAGGATTTTGGTAGGTGTTACGGTAATTTTATAATCTTATATTTACCCTTAATTACCCAATTTACCTTTAACTATGGTAAATAAAATTTACCGTAGTTACTCTTCATAATGCCCAAAAATAAAAAGTAGTCTATTAATATAATTTGGACCCACTTATTCCAAATATGGAATCCATTTTTCCAAATTCAATACACAGAAGTTTCAGAAATTAAATTAAAATTAATCCTGTTGTCGAAAGAAAACGGATTTTTGTTTAAAACATTACAAAAGATTGAATTGATTTAACCTACGAATTCAAAGTAAAATCAATGATAATGACATAAATTATATTAAATGGTAAAAATATATTATATTTATACTTTAAGACCATTAAATATTATAATTTAACCGCATAAATTATTACGATGAAAAAAGTTGTTTTTAATTAAAATATAGCGTGTTTTTACTATTCATTAAAATATGAAAGTCATCAGAATAACATGAAAATTTTATCCAAGGTAAAATTTTATATCCTTATTCCAAAGAATTATTTTATTTTGTAAAATTGAACTTATAAACTTGTCAAAAACTATATTTAAAGTGGGTGCGCCATCAGAAGTCGGCAAAACTGCATTTTTTGAAAAATACTTATTTTACCCGAAAAATTTATTTTGTTCTTATACTATGTTCTAGAAAATGTGTAAGATGAATAATAATGTTATAAAATTCAAATTTTAGTTAATAATATTCATAACGGATAGTTCATAATAATATTATAATAATATATCGTTGTTTAGTAAAACCCGATATTGCGTACAACACACGCTATCGAGGAAGGTTGTGATTGCATGTAATGCAAGCCAAGTCAGGGTTGTGTGTTGTGCAAGAATCCTTCATTGTTTCGTATAACAGAATCCAACCATATTTCATTTATACATTGAATGTATATATATATATAGACACACTCAATTTTGCGTAGAATGACTATTATAAAACGAACATGAAATTGTGTGTAACACGATCCAAGAATAGCGTTGCGTATACTGCAAGCTAATACGGTGTTGCGTATAGTACAAGATAAACTTGGTGTGCTGTATAATGGAAGATATCAATGAAATTAAAAGAATATTTTTCATAAAATCTTGGGGTGTTGCACAGAGGATTATGTAGTCATGGGAAATTATCTACAAAACATCGATAATATCTAGTTAAACCAAGAAATATATGGATCTCAGTCACCATGGTTGGTCTAGTCAAACATTAAATATCCTTCATCTTTGATGGATCTATTTCTATACCATCTCTTGAGATTATGTGAACTAAAAATAAAACCTTTTGCATCCAAAACTCACACTTTTTAATTTTTTCATTTATATTCTCCCTCCTTAGGGTATTTATTATAATTATCAATTGATCTTCATGTTCTTACTTTCTCTTTGAATAGATAAGAATATCATCTATAAAGACTAACCCGAACTAATTGAGATAATCTCTAAAGACACTATTCATTAAATCCATGAAGATATTTATATAATTAGTAAGACCAAAAGTAATCAATATATATTCATAGTATCCATACCTTGTATGGAATTCCATCTTGGGTATATCCTCCTTATTGAACCCCAATTAATGATATCTAGAATGAATTTCAATCTTGGAAAAGTATTGGTCTCCACACACTTGACCAAAAAATTCATCAATATGGGGAAGATGATACTTGTTCTTGATTATGATCTTGTTCAAATCCTAATAATCAATGCAGAGTCACATTGATACATCTTTCTTTTTCACAAAAAATAGGTGCACCCCAAGGTGACACACTTGGCCAAATGAATCCCTTTTCAAGGTTTTCTTAGATTTTTTTCTTCAATTCCTACAACTGAATTGGAACCATTCTATAAGGAGTCGTTGAAATTTGTGTGGAACCAGGTATGAGTCTATTGAGAACTCAACTTCACGTTTTGGAGGAAGGCTAGGCAACTCTTATGGAAATACATCCACAAAATCTTGAACAATAGGCATGTCATCCATGTCAATTTTCTCCCCAACCATTTGATATAAACAACCATTTTTAATGAGAATTAAGTCCCATACAATGGATGTAATCTCCACAGAAAGTTCATACTTATCGTCACATTGATGGATGATCATAGAAGGGTTTGAAATATCTAACATAACTTCCCTTACTTGACAATTGATATGGGATTTATGCAGATAAATCCAATCCATAATTAAGATGAAATCAAATTAAACCAAAGGAATAATGATAAGATTTATAGGAATCACATTCCCGAAAACTTCAATTGAAGAGGAATCATAGACTTGAGATGCAATCATCATACCATTAGGGGTTTGCACTGCTAATTCCACAAATAATTATTTTGGTGGAATCTTAACACCCTTATAAAATTCTTTAGACATGAAAGGGTGGATAGATCTAGAATCAAATATGACATTAGTAGTTCTAGAGTGGATGGTAAGTGTACCATACATCATTTTATTATCATAACCCTCACTATAAATAGTGATTGAATGAGATTTTCCCTTGTCCCTCAGCTTAATAGGTTGCTGACTTTGATCATCATCACTATAGCTTGGGTTTGGTTAGTGGTTAGCATAATGAACATTCTCCTAACACTTGTAGCACATAATTTTGGGAGGTTCATTATATGCATCTTTCTCTCCATTAGAATTTTGAGTTAACTTCTTCCCATCATTTTGACAATCAATTTCCTAGTGACCTTCCTTTCCACTCTTAAAACATTTAATAGACCCCTTCAAAAAACTTACTCCATGCTTCTTCCCACATTTAGATCATAAAGGAAAACTCATCTTCTTTTCTCCAAGGTTTTTAGAGTTTCCTTTGAACTCCATCTTCCATTTCTTATCAAAACCACGAGGTTGATACATGACTCCAACCTCCATTTCAACTTTGATTATAAAATGCATAATATCCTCATAGATACTAAAGTCTCTTATGGCTAGTTCCCTTCTAAGACTTGACTTCTGAAGAACCTATCAAATTTTCATTCAAGTTGGATAATAATTCCTGAAGCATACCTCACAAGTCTCATGGAATTAGCCTCATAGGTTCCAATAGATTCATCATCCCTTTTCTTCAACTCAAAGAACTCTTTCTTCATCTTGGTATGAATAATCTATGGAAAGTACTTATTGAAAAACATGTTTTTTAACTCTTCCCAATCCATGGATTCAATCTCATCTTACTACCTCATATTCTTGATTAGAATCCACCATTGATCTGATTCTCCTTCTAACTAATAAACATCAAAAATGAATTTCTCATGCTCTAATCAATGAAGAATGAATAATTTATTTTCAAAAATACTAATATATTGTTCATAAATAAGTGGATCAAAAGACCCTCTGAAATAAGGTGGATGTTACCTAATGAAAGACTCAATAAAATGTTTTTCCCTCCTTTTCTCATTTGGATGTCCACCATGATTTATGGCTTGAGAAAGCTGCGTGAGCATAGAAATGATGTTTTACATTCCAGATCCCATAGAATTCAGTTACTCAGGAGGAAAATCATTTCATTTTCCATCACAATCACCATTAACGTGGTTCCTTTGGGTTCCATCCATTAACTAAAACCAAAATTACGAGTAAGAAACAATTATCATATTGAGGAACCACATAATAATAAAAAGTCACCTATTGGATATCTAAATTATGACATGTTCCTTAATCTTTGACACTTTAATTTTATCTTAGTTTATTTATATCCAAATTCTATTTAAATCCCTGATAATGGTTTGTGAAGAGTCTGTGAATTTCCAAAGCATATCCCTAGGTTTTTTCAAACTAGGTGTGCAGTAAGGCCCATTTTCATGTACCAGATTACCCCGAGTCAGGTCCAGAACATCTTGTCAGAGTTGATACCCCTAGGTACATATATTATAGATCCTCATTCTCTTGTAGTAACTAGACATGGATATATTTATAGGAAAATAATCATGTTATCCTTTACCAAAGTTATAGGACATTTTCCTTTACATTTCCTTATCCTTAGACATATCCCAAGACATGTCTTTAGGGTTCTCACTAAGGTTTTCTCATACTAGATTCCAAAGGTTAACTAAAACTTTTCTATGATACTAACTATTTCTACCCTTGATTTTCATACATTATTATTACATATCTCTTGAGAAATACTTAAAACATTAGACAAACAGACACCCAATGACTGTATTAGTCTAGTTCCTTTGGAAACATGGAAACATAAAAACTGGTATATAAATGAGCTATATCATCTCCAATTAGGTTCTTCTTAACTATCACCCTTCTTATACACATCTGCCATAATAAATATCTCTATAAATTGGGGTAAAGGAAATATAAAAAGGGGTGATCTCAAATACTCAGTAAGGGTAAAAAAGTAGATATGTAGGCATAATCATGAGCATAAGGGTATAAGAACATGACCATGAAAATAGAAGATCATACCCTTCAAATCAAAGATAATATACATGAATCATGGAATAAATCATAGAAGTTCATAAGATATGAATCATAATTAAATAAATAACATAAGACCTGATATCATAAAATATGAGTAAAACATGGAATTGTTGCAGACACATAAGTATATATAATGATTTCTATAGTAGTCAAGGCATTACTACCAAGACCATATTAGTGGACAATGTCCTTTATTGAATTGGGTTCACACCCCATTCCACCCCTATATTACTGAACTTAGTTCACCCCCCATTCCAGCCTTGTAATACTGAACTAAGTTCATTTCTTGTTCTAGACCTATAATACCAAACTGAGTTCATTTCACATTCCAGCCATGCCTATATCATGAGGTATAAATATTTCCCAAATGCATTGGAGGGAGATATAGGTACCACCCATCTCATAATGAAATCATACATACATGTTCCATAAGATCATAAATAATCATATCATAACCCATGAAATGAAATGAGTATCATAAAAATGTAACCATATCAGAACCTGTGGAAAAAGATATAGGTTTCATAATTATTTCATCAAAAACACAAACTGTGAAAGAGAAATTGATTTCGTAAACATATAACCTATGAAATAGAAATGAGTTTCATAAACATATATCCTATGAAAAGAAGTGGGTTTCAAAAACATATAACCTGTAAAAGAGAAACAGGTTTCATAAACATCATTCCATCAAAACATAATCCATTTAGAGAAAGAATATGAATGGAAACATTGAATAATTTCCCCATAAAGTCATGAGTAACACCAAAAGATGATATCTTAGATGGGAAATAATTTTGAAAGATCTTTTAAAAAAATTTCTTGAAAAAAATACCATTTCTTCATTGAAAAACACTTTTTAAAAATGTAAAACCTTTTGAGAACATTTTTCTTTGAAAACAACTTTTGAAAACATAGAAAGCAAGAATTGAAAACCATAAAAAATTTTAAAATAATTTTTCTTTTAAAATTGGCATCAAATATATTTTGAGACTATTTTTGAAAACATGTTTTTTGAATACAATAGATTTTCAACCAAAGAGATACAATCATATTTTACTTAAAAACATTATCTTTAGTACCAGAGAGTGAAAAAATGATAATAATACATGAGGATATCTTGAATAACCATAGGAAAAGAAAATTAATGAGTATTATTTATAGATGGATCATAATATTTCATCAAAGAATCATAATCATTAACAATCTTGAAAAACGATGATATTGTTTTAATAAAGTCTCACCACTTGGTTACATGGGATCATACTCTCCATGAAAGAAAAGGAAATTAAATGAAGCTTAAAATATCATTAAAATAATTATATTCAAGATATAAAATGTAAAATAGAAGTATATACACCCTAAAAAAGAATTTCAGTGCATAACAAGTTATGAGTCTCAAAAAAGGAAAATTGAGACAAACTATTTTACCAATTTGGTAAATTTTGAAACCTAAACCCCATGAAATAAAGATCATAAAATGGATATGTAAATACCCATAAATTTATGTATCATAATAATTTAATACATAAATTATCAGTATACACACCACACAAAAGGAATGGGTGGTGAATAAATCACGTATCCCATATAAATAAAAAGTGAGATGAAATCATCTAAAATTTAAGGTTTTGTCCTTAGTTAAGATTAATTTTACCTTAATTGATGTAACTAATTTTAATTATTTTTACTAATATGTTTGGTCAAAAACTAAGTCTACCTTATTAAAAATTAAAAATTAATATCATTATAAATATGAAATCAATTTTTACCAAATTCTAATCACATAAGTGGTAGAAATTAAGTTAAAAATTATCCCACTAACGGGATGACACTACGGGTTTTTAGAGTAAAAATGATCAAAAGTTTGCTATCATTTTATATTTAATTTCAAAGTGAAATTGATTCTAATGACCCATATTGGGTTGAATGATAAAAATATGATATAATAAACTTTAAAACCAAATTAAAATATAATTTAACTTTATAAATAAATTAGATGAAAAAGCAGCGTTGAATTAAAATTCGGTATTTTTCACTATTCATCAAAAATGAAGTTTCTCAGAAAAATCTGTAAATTCCACCCTTAGGTAATTTAGAAATTATAAATTAAAAAATGAAGTTTATTTTATAAAATTCAATATCTAAATGTGTTTAAAATTAATTTTACTATTTTTCACAGAAGGACATTAAAAGCTGTTTATTTGAGAAAATGGTATTTTTAAACATTTAAAGAATTTACCAAAAATTATATCTTTAATTATAAATATGTTTTATTTATATAAAAAAATTATAAAAAATATTTTAAAATTAGTTATTACTATTCATATTACTAATTTTAAAGTCTAGGTTATAATTATCTCATTTAAATAATTATAACAATAAAATGATGTTTTGTAGAAACATCAGTGTTGCTTGTAACGTACGCCAAGTCAATGTTCCATGTAATGTATGCCAATTAGATGGTCCATGTAACATACTCCATGTTTGTTCCATGTGAAAGGAATGTTTGACTTAGTTCACTGCAAGACATAAATGAAAATTTAATTTATTCAAGAAAAAAAGGTCCATAAAAACTCATGGTGTTACACTTATAAAGATACATCACTAAAAATAAATAATCCTTCTCCAATAGAGGGTAGAGTTAACATGGGTACAAAAACAAATATCTCCTTCAAATCTTGGAAACTTTCTTCACCCTCCATTGTCTAGGTGAACTTGACCCCTTTTTGAGTTAACTTGGTTAGTGGGTTAGAAAGTCAAGAAAAGGTTTTCACAAACCACCTATAATATCCCAATAATCCAAGTAAACTATTAATATTAGTTACTATTGTAGGATGAGGCCACTACTTCACAACCTTTGTCTTAGTAGGATCAACTGAGATTTCTTCACTGGTTACAAAGTTCCCCATGAAAGAAACTTTTTGTAACTAAAATTAAGATTTTTTGAACTTTCCAAATAACCTATCCTTCCTTAAAGTTTAAAATATAAACCTTATATGATCCTCATGCTCCTTGTGACTTTTTTAATATATTATAATATCATCAATAAAAACTACTGTAAAGTTATCACGGTAGTCCTTAAAGTATCTATTCATCAAATCCATAAAAATAGAAAGATAATTATTTAAGATGAAGGGCATAAAAACAAACTCATAATGACCATATCTTGATCAGAAGGTGATATTTGGAATATCTTATTTATTCACCCTCAATTGATGATAACCATATTATAGATAAATCTTGGAGAAGAATTGAACCCTACAAAACTGATCAAATAAATCATCAATTCTTAGAAGAGGTTACTTGTTCTTCAGTGTGACCCTATTAAGTTCTCTATAATCAATGCATAACCACATTGATCCATCCTTCTTCTTCACAAATATAATATGTTCTTTCCAAGGAGAAACACTTGGATGGATAAACCCCTTCTCCAAAAGATCTTGGATTTGATTATTTAATTCCTAAAGATCTACATTTTCCATTCTATACCAGGTATTTTAAATCGTCTTGGAACTATACATGATCTAAATGGAGAACTCTACCTCTCTTTCTAGAGGAAGTCTAGGTAACTCCTCAGGAAATACATTAATGTATTTATGAATTATGGGGACATTCTCTATTCATATACTTTCATTTCCTTCTTCATATTCACTTATCATTTCCATAAATAAGGTTACGGGAGGTGCTTATAGACAAATATCAGGTTGAGATATCTCTCATTTGAAAACAACTGTAGGTTTTCCATTAAAGACTACAAATATTTCCCTGATTTTACAGTTGATCTTAGTATTATACTTTGAGATCCAATCCAACCCTAGTATAATGTCGAATTCCATCATGGGAATGACTATTAGATTTTCGATGATATTATGCTCAAAAAAGTAAATACTAAAGTTTCTATACACTGTTTATTCTTGGGTAATCCCTCTAGGAGTCTTGAATGATATTTCTACTTCAAGAAGTTCAAGGATTTATTCTATATTCTTTGCAAACATTTATGAAATAAAGGAATTTTTAGAACCAAAATCAAACAAATTACTTTCTAGCTATGAGAGAATAATGAGAGTACCTTCCACCACATCATTTGGAGATTCAAATTCAGCTGTCATGATAGAAAAATCCTAAACTTGAACTTTTAGACTATACTGAGGTTTATGTTGTTTACCCTCTATTAACTTCATATTTGGTTAGTGATTGGAAAATTGACCAAGCTGTTCACACTTGAAGTATTGAACTTCAGGTTGGTCCTTCACTATCTTCCCTTTATTTTTAGTTTTGAGAAGTTGATGTTTCACCTCACTATGACAGTTTCAAGAAATATGGCTATCTCTTCCACACTTGTAACATTCCCACTCCCAAGAAAGTAGTTCCCCGAATTCTTCTTCCCACATTTTTTGTATTCAGAAAGTTGCACTTACTTTACTCCTCTTCCTTAATCAAATCCCCTCCCCAAGTTTTTCTCTAAATATATATTCTTTTAATTTGATCTATGGTAATAATGTGTCTCTCTAAACTCCAGTTCTACTTTCATTTCACTCCTCATGTTATCATCATAGTTATCCTAGTCTCGGTTGGCTAGATTCTTCTGTATATGGGGTATTAGTCCACCAGAGAATATATCAACCTTACCATTAGAATCCCTGAGAAAGATAGAGGTGTAATAGGGAATTATTGGGAAGTTCATCTCATAGATTCCCACAGATTCATTTTCCTTCTTTTTCATCTCTAAGAATTCCCTCTCCATTTTCATTCGCATTAAAATAGGGAAATATTTTTTAAAACATGTTCCCCTAAACTCTTTCCAATCCATTTCATCAATCTACCATCTTCGATTAGTGTTTTTAACTAGTTTCTACCAATTATCAGCTTCTCCCTCTAGGAGGTACACAACCAGGGTGACTTTCTCTTATTTCAAATAATAGAGTATAGAAAAGAGATTTTCTATAGATATTATCAAATTTTTAGAAATGAATGGGTCGGTAGATCCACAGAAAAATGTGGCTATTGATGCACAAAGGACTCAATGGGAAGTTTTTTCCTTCGAGGCGAATCTAGTATCTCAGTTTGATTCAAGTTATTTCTCATAACTTGATTCAGTTGATTCATCATTATCATGAAGTTTTCCAATCTGGATTCCATCAGAAGGTCGTCATCTCCTGGTCTATTATGCTCACCATTTACATGGTTTCTAGTATTTTCCACCATTTTCTAAAATAATAAAACCTTAGTGAGAAATGTGTTTTATTTAATAATATTGAAATTTTAAAGAAATTTCATATCTTAAAACATCATGATTAAATATTTCATTCTTTAATAACAATTAAATTTTCTATAAATCCTTCATAATGGTTCATAAAAAGCTTTTTATTAACCAATCATATCCCTTAGGAGTGTCAAACCAGGTGCACAGTATGAAACATTGTCATGTACCAAGTTACATTGATTCAGGCCCGATGTACCTTGTGGGAGTTATTACCCCTAGGTACATATGATCCAGAACCACTTCCACTTGTTCATATCCAGAAAATAATTTCTTTTCTCAGAAATCACTTAGTTAATATTTCACCAAAATACCAGGATGTTTTCCTATATTTTAACTTGTCCCTAAGATTCTTTATAAAGGTTTCAAATCCCAATTTCCACAAATAACTAAATCATCCTCTGATACCAACTAAAGCATCCTTTTTTTATTACATAAACATTTCATTACATTATACAAAATAGAG
This sequence comes from Viscum album, assembly GCA_963277665.1. NCBI lineage: Eukaryota > Viridiplantae > Streptophyta > Magnoliopsida > Santalales > Viscaceae > Viscum > Viscum album. The sequence goes on along the minus strand of OY728139.1, from coordinate 324,539,781 downwards.
GATCTTTTAAATATTAGTTTCTTGTAAAATGTTACATAATACATGAAAACATAAAAAAATATTCTATTACACTTTAAATTCTTATTCAAGGTTCATAATAAGTAAATTTATTGCTTCTCATAACCTAGGGACATACATCAATGGAACGAGTGAGCATAAGGCTCAGTAAGGGGTAAAAAGAAACCTTTTACATGTGATCTTGAGAAATATTGATAAGAACTTGAGGAATATCATAAATGCATGAGAAAAGTAAAAAGAGAAATATAATAGTAAAATAACATGAATCATAACATGTAAATGTAGAAAAAAATTAATTGAGATATTCATAATCATATCACCAAGGTTTGTCACCGAGGTGTCGTATAAATTACCAAGGTTATTCACCAAGGTATCGTAAAACATGTCATCTATAGAGATTAAATTCTTTACCCAATTCATGGGATCACTATCATGGAACACCCTTAATATGTATTAATTAACATGGGAAATATATATCATAAATAAACATTTCAAAAATAACACGTGGAGAATAAAATAAATGAGTTTCATATCAAAATCATGGCATTTTAAAAAAAGTTCTTAAATACAAGATATTTATGTCAGTATTAACACATGAAAAAGGAAGGCGGGTTTCAAGTATGTTAATCCTAGAATAAAATAGATAATTTTTACACATAGGTTAATACTATTGAAAAATAAATAATTTTGGGTATTCAAAAAAAAAGGGAATTTATTGAGAAAAACAGATAATTTTTGAGAAGAAAAGTTGGCAGCAAAACAAGTAAGAAATGTAGCATACCTGACCCAAAAAACTACCCGAACAATGCTAATGGGATGGGTGCCACTGGCCTTAGGCTCACCTCCCCAAATGCTAAAGTTTTCTGGCTAGGAGTGAGGGTGTCAACATGTATAGTGGGGAGACTATACCCTCTAGGAATAAATAATATACAGGTTCAAGCAGAATAAGATAACATGTAACAAAAATAAATGACTCTGCAAACTCGAACCATACCTGTAGAGTGGAACACCTCCAAAATCAATAAACAATGGAAGCAATATAAACAAAACTGCAGTAGTGAAAAGTAAACAAAACTACATGCCAACAAATTACTTGTAGCCACTCAAAACAAACAAATAAAAGAATTCATTACATGTCCGGTCATACAATACAATATTCAAGGTGATTCCCATAATAAACCATAATAGATACATATATAAGCATGATGAAACAAAAATAAAACTAAAAAAAGTAAAAATAAAGCTAGTAATGACCTCAAGGTCCATGACAATCTCCATGCCAAACAGTACTATAATCCATCTCTTGAGGCTGATTCTTTACTAGTATGTAAAGATATAAAGTCAAAACGCATCCTGAAGGGACCATAAAGGGTGTGAGACAAATCTCAATAGGATAACAACCAATAGAGTATACCTAGTATAAGTTTTTAAGAGGATATAAATCTCTAATTAAAGTAAATAGTATGATGCAATAAATAAACTAAACCTCCACTAATGCTCAGAACCCACCAAGGAGTGTCACCTGATTCGGTCAATGTCAGAATCTCAGAATCAAAGAGAGTCCTTGTACCATGGACCAAGGTTACCCTATAGTCACAAAGTCCTAGAGAACCCTCATGTTCCACCTCAATCATATATCTTGGCACTGTGTGCCTCTTGACATCTCATGTGTCAAAGTACTGACGTCCAAAAGGCATGCTCAATCAATAGTATCCCGATCTCACAAACCCCTGCTCGAAAGCTAACGTCGGTCCATGACACAAAAATTGGAGGAACATCAATGTATATCCTCAAATAAATATCCAGTCCCATGGCCTTAATCATAGAGAGAATCATCCCCCGACCTGATATCCTCATCGCTATCAACCGAAGGCTCGTCACCTTCCACGTGGATTTCTACAACAAGCACCCCAAATCATAAATACCTAATCCACAACTATTAGGGGCCTCTACCCACATGATTTGTCAAAATCATCTCATAATGGAGTCAACCTATGTATACATGACTCAATCGGTGCTTTGGCCATCACGGGTGAGCAAAAATCCCCAAAAATAACCTAATCCACACTATCTTTAGCACCTCGTGCCCCTAAAACCATGTCGATAAAATCCAATGGCCATGACATCCAAGTATCCCAGGCCATTCCCAACCTGACAGCCACAATTCCTCAATATAATGTCCACAACTCCCAATCCTGTGGTTAAAACCACTCAAGAAAATCTGGGCCATGTCCAACTAGTGATCAACACCACACAATCCTGATGGCCATGCCATCCCAACCTCATATTGGGCCACACCTGTCACAACCCATTAGGTCCCATATCATTAAATTCAAGAAATTACATATATATAATTCCCATATAAAATTTTAAAAAATCATCGAAATATAATATGTAGGTCTTGAATGCCTTATAATTTAATAACCAACTTAATTCAATTTATACAAGCAATTTAATTGAATTTAACACCCCTAGATAAACAACCCATGGAGCGAAGACCTCAAACCCGACCTCGCTCACATAACCAAGGTAAGGGAATGCCCAATGACATCACATAAGGAATACTTTCAATTCAATATGAATCAATATGGGTCTCGATCAAAATCCATTAGTACGCTAAAAATCAACAACCCCCAAAAGTCTACGAAAACTCAAAATAAGGTATGCACCACCTACCTCAGACTCGTAGGTGTAGGCATGCACAATACCGAGATTCAATTAAAAGCCGATAAACATAGATATGTGTTTCTATCGAAAAACCTAAAATTGGTTTGGACAAAAATAGTGGTCTGTAAGATGAAAGATGAAATAAGAAGAAGGGTGTGTAGTGTTTACCTAACTGAGGCGATTTTATAGCCATCGAAGGATCGAAGAACGGAGGTCATAAAAAAGAGTTGGAGAAAAATACACTGGAGGAGAAAAGAGAGGGGAACTATTTTTAGTGTGTGACCAAGAAAGAAGAAATAGGGAGATAGGAGAGTAAATTAAAGGAATAAAAGAAAAAGATTTAAAAAAAAAAATTACCCAACATTGGCTGCATGGTTTACCCGCACTGTTTCCAAACCGTGCGGAAACCATGAAGAAGACACTGTCTAAGGATATAGGTCTGAATGAACACCACACATGTTTTTACATACCATGAATAGCCCTTTTAAAATTATATAGTTGTTTCTGCATGTCCATGCACCACCACTTGCACAGTTTCCCTAAACCGTGTGCCTGCACCTACTTCCCAAAAACCAGGCCTTCAGGCCTCCGATGCCCCCGAAACCCTTCCAAACACTCGAGGCACTCTCCTAGACTAAAGCTAAACCCAAAACCATAATTATATTCCAATTTAACTCTCATAATTGAGTTCCAATCAACAAATCAAAAATTATCATCATCACTAGTTGAAAAATTCAAATCGGGTGTGGATTTGGACTCGTTCAAAAAACCCGAGTCTTTACATGAAAAATGGTTTTAGAAAACATTAAAAAGACAAGGGATAATGCTCTATAATTCATAAAATACTCTTAATATAGTAAATGGATATAATTAAATATACAGAAGAACATAGTATGAAAATTTGAAAGACATACCACATAAAAAGAAAGCTTGAAAGGAAAAGAGAAGTTGAGATTTCCCTTACCTTGAAGAGTAACTCCTAAAACTAAATTATTTCAACCTTGGGGGCTTGAGGACACCTTGGAAGGACTCCTTGATAGGTAAAACTATAAAATATTCATTTAGGTTTAATTTTAAGTGAAAGTAAATGGAGAAATCAGTGAGTATTTATAGAAAAAGTTGAGGATTTGTTTATTTATTTCCTTGGACACCCAGGTAGTGGTAAATTCAAAACCATGGGCTTGTCGATGGTATTTACCAATGGTATTAGACACTTGGGATACATAATATTTTATTATAATCCAAAATAGTCGACCATAATTTTATATTACGTATTACATCATTATGATGTCATTAAACATATCGAAAACTAAAAACTGTATTTTTACTATTCACTGAAAAACAAAATATTTTAGAAAATTCTCATAAATTCACCATAAAATAATTTAGACATGATGATTTAAAAAATGATGTTTATTTTATCATAATAATTCAATAATTAATAGAAACCTAACTTTTAAATAGAAAAATCCTTATTTATTAAAAATAATAGTGGATAGAAAATGCATAGTAAAATGAAAAGAAAAATTTATGACACTTGAAAAAATATATTTTTTCATTTAAATTTAAATAAGATTATTTTAATAATTTTATTTAATTAAAATAAATATTATCCATAATATCTTAGTTTATTATAATATTTATATCTTTTATGAAAAGTACACTTTCTGTCTGAAAACCAATTTATCAAATTACAACTCAATTTCATTAAGAAAAAATATTCTTAAAACAAAATTGAAAAAATAACAACTTTATTTATACAATTTAATTAAAATTTAATTAAACATATAATATAAACATAAACCCAAATAACACTCTCATATAACCTATGGGTAAGGTGTGCGATGATGATAGATTCTTGGGGTGACTTGGATAAAATCATCCGAGAGGTAATTTCCACTAACTTGAACTTCTACCATAAGTGATTACATTCAAGCCCACTTTTTGAAGATATATTTGGGCTTGGTAAAGAGAGAATACCAAGGATCATAACTCCCTCCAATGTTCTAAAAAATGTGCTTTGTACGACACGACTCTATTGGATGAGGCCATCGACTCTTCTTTCTGCATTAATTTTCCTTTTTCATTTTTACTTATAAACCATAATTATAATGTTAAAATTATTATTTAGATTATAGTTTCGAATGGTCATATTGACCAATGATCATAATTGAAAAAAGATCATATAACGGTTGAAAAATTATGGTCACATTTCAAAATATACTCATTTAATTATTATAGAGATAATATTATATAACACACATTTTCTGGAAACAAATATCATTCAAAAAGTTCAGGTCATTACAAACATCATCACCATAAGATATAAATATATAGAGGATCCCTATGAAATCCACCATTTCACTAAGTTTTATTTAATTTTATTTTTAGGAAATTTTGAGTTTCAATAATTTTTGGTTTGAAATTTTAAAATTTTAAAGGTTTAAAAGGGGTGTACAGTTAGCTCTCAGGGTTAGATAACTATACAGTGCTTGTGTGATTGGTTTTTTATCAGGATAATTACATTTGAAATGGTTAAATAAATATATATTAAATAATACAAATGTATCAAAGTAACCATATGAGGTGTTTTAGAGTGCATACTATAAGAATCATTGTTTCTTTACACATTTTTAAATCATGTGGCTAAGCCGTGAACCAAACCCAAATTTTAAATTTTAAAATTTATTCTTTTTTTCATTGTCTTTTTTCTTTTTTTTCTCCCATTTAACCCATTTTATTTTCTCTCCCTAAACATTGAAACTCCCCCTTTTCCCATGTTTTCCACTTACCTTTTAACTCTTCTTCATTTGAAAAACCCTAGGGTTATAATTTTTGATGGGTTTTTGTGTTTTATTTAGTGATTAGGGTTCTTTTGGACATTTTCTTTCCTGATTGGGTGTTCACTATTGGAGGTGACACATTTTGAACCATCTTCCAATGATCTGAGGTAGGATTTCCATACCCTAAGATTTAAATTTCTAAACCATTTATTTCTTGATGTTTTGAAATGTCTCATTGAATTAATTATACATATCTATATGGGCTTATCATGGTTTTCACTTGATTTGAAGGATTTTATCATTTTAAAAAAAATTTCAAAATTTTTATTAATTGGAGGCTCATTCAAATTATTTTTTAAACTATGCAATTGTTTTTTAAAAAGGTTTATTGATTTTAGTAAATTTTTATGGGGTATTTAAAAAATTTCTTTTAAATGTTTTCTTATTATTCAAGTGTCAAATGAAATTCCAAGTATTGTTAATATATTTTTAGTTCTTATTTAAATAAAATACAGGAATTAGAAATTTTTTGATCCCATTTTGGCCATGAAGTAAATTAAATAGGGTGTTTTAAGGCCTTTTATGGGGTTTAATAAAGGGAAGTTATTTTGTTAAATTATTATCAAAGGTTTTACTTGGGAATTTCAATGGATTTTTGAAATTTCAAGTGTTTTAATAACTCTTTTAAATAAAATGTGAGGTTTAAAAGTGGTTCGTCCCTGGTTGGTTTGTGAAATGAAGTGAGTGGTGGTACTTATACCCTTTTAAATTTTAATGAAATTGGTGGGTTCTTTAAATTTATTTTTAAATAAGGTCAAGCATGATACTTTGGAAAGATGTTTTGGAGAGATTTTAAGGGCGATTTTAATTAATAGTTTTAGAAATAATGGTTTGAATGAAAATTTAAACCATTGAAAGAAATTACATGGAATCTTGAGTCCATATTTATAAATTCCCATTGGGAACTTTAAATGGTTTTATAAATAGCATGTGTGAGACTCTATTGAAGATAAAATAATCCCAGTGCCTAAGATGACCTCAAATATTATTTCATCGAAGGGTGTTGAAGAGGAGGTTACTGAAAGAGAAGTGGTTTAGGAGATTCTTTTTTATTCTAATAAAGATATAATTGAGGACCTTTTCAAGATCAAAATATCTAAGTAGGATAATAATTGAATGTTTGAAAGACCATTACAGGTGAATATGAATGAAGAAATAATTTCATGGGTTGATAAACATAATTTAATCTCGATACTAGGATTCAATGAAGGGAGGAAAATATTAGAAGAACACATACAGGCATGATAATAGATGGCCTTACATTTTTAGAAGCTTATAAAGGATAATAAATAATTAGAGGAAACTTTTATTCAATGGAAATTATATAGAATTAGTCATTCCAATTTTCTTATTTTCATTTTGAATGACCAATATTACCCCTTTGAGGTTTGATGTACCTTTGGTTTCATGTACTCGGTTTCTCACTTTTCCTTAAAAGTGATTTCTTGAAATAAAAATTTTAAATTTGGAAAAGGTGTTTTTCCTGTTTAAAATTCATAATATTCATTAACATTTGGCTTTTATTTCTTTTTTATAAGTTATTTTAAATGTTTTGTTTAAAATTGTTTTGGTTTAAAGGATTTGAATACGAGTTTTTGAAAGTGGGTTATAAGTAAATGTTTTAGTTTGAAAGTGACTTAGGATAAGAGAATGGATTTTAAGTGATTGTTTTCATTTAATAAAAAAATGGAAAACTGTTTTTGAATTTTATTTCAGACTATAAAAATACATGGTTTTATAATTAAAATTTTGGATGTGGAAAGGTGGGTGGTGGCCTACTAAGTAATTATGTTCTCACGCCTCCCTTGTTCGCTCTTAAATCATTATTTGACTCAGGGGATTAAGATTAGTTTTTTATTTTATCATATTCAGCATGTGGTGAGTATTAAATGATTTGGTAGGACCTAATTTTACTTTTTTAAAATGTATGGTGTGTCCCTTTATATTATTAACTCTGACCAATTATGATTTTATTTATTTATATGGATGAAGGGTAGTTATATCTACTAGTGGCTAAAGAAAATGCATCTATAGGTGGATTTTCATCTATTAATATGTAGGGGAGGTAGACAAGGGGTGAACATAGGGATTTTTTGTTTAACTTTATTTAATTCTATATAATTTATTTATATATATATTATTTGGAATGGATGTTTGATATATGTATGAGTCATGCCAATTTTTCATTATTTTTCTACTGAAAAATTTTTACTCTGATTTTAGGGTGAAATCATTCCCAATAGTGTTCCTATGATGCCCAAGAACTAGTTTCCAACCCATGGGGATTATCAATTTTCTTCAAGCTAGTGGCGAGCTAGGTTGAGTGCTAGTTTGGACAGAAACCTAAGAAGAATCATGAAAAATAGTATCAAAGGAGTTTTTTCTTAAAAGGAACCCAAGATATTTCTTGAATATTCCTCTTATTATTTGGGGTATATCATGGTAATATTAAGTTAGAAATGTTCTAAGGGACTCATGGGTTTGGTCATGAGTGGGTACTTGATAACCACCCTTTGTGATGATGTTTGAGGTACCTTATTCCATGACCCCCTCCTTCCAAAGGTACACCTCCTATGCCTAAAATGAAGAAAGGGAGATAATGACCCCTGAGTTTGACCTCCAATGGGCCCTGGGTAGGTGACCAACAACAAGAGTATAAAAATATTAACATGGGAGGACTTACCCTCTATAATATATGTCAGATCAAGAGATAGTATATCAACGATCAATTGACTCTATGAAATAATATAAAAGAAAAAAAATATCCCAAGATATATGTAAATAAAATAGATACAAGTAAAATTCTCCAAAGTAAATACACCAAAGTAAAGGTAAAGTAGCAACACAAAAAATATCCCTGAGGTTCAAGAAAGTAATGTTCAACATGGTCCACACAGTCCTATTGAAATCCTGAAAATATATTTCATATACATAGGGTGAGCATATAAGTATACTTAGTAGGAAAACTAGGTCTCTCATGCACATGTGAAAGAAGCATACTAATGCATAATTGAGAAAATCGTAGAACCAAAAACACCTAAATTGGACATCTAACCAATCCCATAATCACAAAGGAATGCTCAAAAAATAATTCTTCTAATTATGATGAGAGAGTACCAGCACCGCTTTTTCATTAGTTTTCTACTCTCACACCCCAAATTCATATGTCCTGGTGCTCCCATATCTTCCATACAACATATTACATACCATTGTCCCACAACTTAGTCACATCACATCTCACTAACAGATACCTGGGTCACCACCCCATATCATAATCACATCACATTTCATTCACATACATTTGTCCTGCCTCCCCACAACATGGTCATATCACATCTCTCCGACAAACACTTGGGCCATCAAATCAGAGTAATAAACAGAGAAGTAGGGTATCATGAACATGAAGGACATCAACCTCATGCCATATTTCTAATATATATTATCCTCATCATATATCATCTCATCACATCACACCACATATAGACCACAGACACCTGGTCCATCACCTAGTGCACTCTCTAACCTCCAGCCATCATAACTTGTGCATATCTACTCACCTAGAAGAGAGAGTGGGAAAGATTTGGTATCCTTCCAGCCATCCTCACCACAGAGATATTGGGAAGACACCCCCATATATATATATATGAGTGTTGTCACGTGGTGCTCGATGCGGGTGTTGTACATATATAAATAACATGGAATATAAAAAGTGTATACATATAATTTACACATAATCTCAACATATGGGTTCAAAACCAAATCTCTAACCAACTCACAACATTCCCCACTTTTACTTACACCTCTAAAATGCATAACACCACACAATAAGACACAAGATATTATCCACATTCCATTTTCCTACCAATTTCATTATTATAGCCCATTCATTTTATGTTTAAGAATTAACCATTTAAACCACACAAACCATTATTAATTAATTCATTCTTAACCATGCCCATTTCATTATCCTAACTCATCCCATGACATTTTAACCATTATTAATGGATTCCATTACTACCCAAACATCTAGTAAAAAACCAACCATGAAAAAACAAGATTAACACAAACACCCATAAAAAAATCCTCATCCTCCTCATGCTGACAACCAACACATCACCATAAACTCATAGACACATCCATTTCCTTATCACAACATCCACATACCACTACATTTCCTTCACAACCGCACTATAGGATGACCAAAATACTCATCACATTGCCCCCAAATCACAACAACCATCCATAATTTTCCCACAACACAGCCATAAAAAACATCACAAAACTTCCACATCACATTCACATATCAAATTTCAAATTTGTTCATGTGGTTTTCATCATATTCCACATTACTTAGTATTCTCACACAAGCCACATATCCAGGTGAAACCAATTCATTATCTTGGTATAATTAATTAGTGATTTTAAATCAAGGTGATGGAAAATAAAAATTACACAACATATATTCCACAATCACAACTACAATGTAAGAAAATACCGCCAACAGTCATGATAACGGGGCGTTTAGCCCATACAATTCACAATATGAACAACATTATCAAAATGGTTAAAACATGTGATTGACTTCCTATTTCCCCTCAATTTTAATTTAACCATTTAATTATATTTATTAGGATAGTTTTAAATATATTCCCATAGATAAATAATAGAAAAACCCTACTATATGATACACTAGTTGATAAATTAAGTAATTCCTACCCCACACAGAGCTTTCCAATCCGATCTATAAAATTAGGTAAAAAGGAAGACAACCACCAATTCACAAATAAAGGATAACACCTTGGTTACCCAAAAAACAACACCCCACAATTCCTTATTATAAAAAAAACAAGGATAGTGATTTTTACCTTTGCATTACCATTCTCATGTGAATAAATAAAGGAAAGACTAGAAAAGGGATAGATAAATTCACCTAAACCACCACAGACTGATCCTTAAAAGTTAGGATCGAAATCCATTGATTAGGGGATGATAATACTCCTTGGGATGAACTTGGGTCACTCAAGAAACCAGAGAAACAAAGGTTAAGTGAGGGGGAATGAGGGGCCTTGGATTTTTATACCCAGGCTAAAAAAAACACCCCAGCGCAACCCTAGGACCATCCTGCATCCTACCTAAAAACTAAAGGGAATTACGACGCACCACCCCTCATTAAGAAACAACCCTTCCGTTTAACTATCCTTCAAGAAAAATGAATTACCCTATCGAATATATCCTATAAAATGTGCATGGGGGGATTCTATGTAATATCCCAAGCCTCTACCCCACATAACCCATGAGCCATGAATGGGGCTACACTGTAGCCCAGATCCCTGGATCAAACACCCCAAAATCGATATAACTGCTAAAAAATGACCCTAGTACTCCATGCTATATTTGAGTCTCAACATTAAATCTGGGTTGATTTTTGAAGTATCCTCAAACTCCACCTGAGCCTCCTCATATGTCATATCATCTCCTCTACACCGAAACCCTCAAATAACAATAAGGGGATATGCCGCAACCCAAACTCCATGATGTAGCTACCCCCTTAATTGGTAGTACCCTCAAAAAAATCTTCAAGCTCCTACTATGCCACAACCATCCTTCTGCACCACAATGGACTCTTCTCCATGGCACGAACCATGCTCCATGTTGTAGGATTGTAGTAGTTGGATTTTCCTACTCCAACTCCTTCTACCACCCTCCAAACCATATGGATCTCATCCAGATTACTTCACCACCTAAAAAATAATAAAGAAATGGGAAATAAGGTCTATAATGTTATATTAGATACCTTTAAAACTATTTTCATCCTTAATAACCAAAAAAATCTTGAAATAAATAGGAAATAGGTCCAAATAACCATCCCTCGAGATACCACTTAAGGATATCATTATACTTCAACATGACTACCAACCCAAAAAAATCCCACTAGACATTCCACATAACCACACCACTTTACCATATGTCCCACTAGAAAAAAACTGTCTCCCTTTCACATAACCAACTGCACCACCATCTCATCCCCCAAAAAAGATTGAACCAATAACTATTACAACCATCACATGGAAATATACTAACCGAACACATATACCAGGATATACCATCTTCCATGTTAATACATTATCCACTTTGGGTGGAATTGAATCTACAACATGGTTTCAAATGAATCAAAGTATAATGAATCTTGATTAGGATTCAAGTTTCCCCTTATTCATATGTTGGAAGTTTTATCACACATCATATTATCAAAATTAACAAATCTCATAAAACATCATGATTTCAAACATTACATCATGAAACCAAAACAAAATAAAGAAAAAAATATCTCAAAAAACATAGGGTACTGGGAATATATCTATGTCTCATGTTCCCAGTACTCTCCTCCAGGTCACAATGCCTCCACAATATAAAAACCAAATGGGTGATTCTTCCACACAACACCTTCTCTCTATGATCCTATAACTCCACTGGACTCTCTATGAATGTCACATTTTCCTTAATATCCAATTATCCATAGTCAATGATATGGGAGACATCATGAAGATACTGAAAAATTAAGAGATGTGGAAGAGAGCAGGGATATGTTCCACTCATGTAAAAAGTTCCAAATGATAAGCTACATCACTAACATGTATTAAAACCTCAAAAGGCAAAAAAACCCTGTCAAGAGCTTACTATCCATACCAAAACTCTACTATCCACATTGAGGGGAGACCTTCAAGAACACATGGTCTCTGAACTGAAACTATAAGGAACTCCTCCTGAAATCAAAATAACAATTATAACGTTCATATGCCGTTTTCATCATATCATAAACATCCTGAACCTTATCTATTTTTCTCTACACCACATCAGGAATGAGAACTGACGAATCTCCAACCTCGACCAACACAATAGAGAACGACACAGAAACTCATACAAAGCCTCAAACGTGGCCATGTTAATGGAAGAGTTATAACTGCTATTATAAAAAAATTAAACCAAGGGAAAGTGTTGTGCCCAAAATCTACTGAAGTCTAAGATTGATGCCTGCAACACATCCTCTAGTGTTTGGATAGTCCGCTCCATCTTCCCATATGTATGAGGATGGAAAGTAGGTTTGAGATGTAACTGAGAGAGAAAATCATTCTCCAATCACCTATAAAATTGTTAAGTAAAATGTGCATCCCAAACTAAGACAGTTGACCACAAAAATATATAAAACTACACCACATCATACATATAACTCCTCACCAAATCATCCATGGTGCCATACTCCTTGATTTCTAAGAAGTGGGCCGATTTCATAGATTGATCCATGATTACCTAGATAGCATAACAACCTCCATGATCTTAGGGTAAACCAATGGTAAAATCCATCGATATGTCATCCCATTTCTACTTGGGGACATCTAAAGGATATAAAAAACCATCAGGAACACAATGATCATCTTTTACTTATTAGAAAACTTAACACGGAGCTAAAAATTCTACCACTTCCCATTTTATCCCAGGCCACCAAAACTACATCATCAGGCCACAATACATCTTGGAAACTCATAAGTGTACCACCAAAGGTGATCTATGAAAATAATGAAGGAATACCTCATGAATCATCACCAGAATAAATAACCTCCCTAGAAAAATATGGTTCTAACCATCCTCCGACCATCCCACCAAAGAATCACCTTGTCCAATATGATTTCACATCACATATGCCTATGAGTATCCCCATTGAGACTCATCCACCTACTGAATCATATAATATTACACTTTCATCTAAAATAAGAAACCTCCACCATAAAACACTCATGCATCTAAGTGTAAGGATTTCAACTCCTTCATTACATCCCAAACTTATCCAAATTCCAAAAAAAAAATCCTTTTGTGACTTCGTTATAAAATATTCAGCTATAGCATTCCACTTTATTGAGATGCATGTAATATTAAAATAATATTTATGAATAAAATCTATCAAAATCTATTGCTACAGTTTTAGATCATGCAAAGAAAAGGTGCACCTCAAGCTCTTATGATCGATGAAGATCACAAAGCATTCCCTAATGAGATAATATCACCATAGCTTTATCACAAAAAAAAACGCTGCTAACACAAGATCACGGGTGGAATAATTATTCTCATGGGGATGCAACTACCAAAAGCCATAAGATATCACTCCTCTATAATACATCAACATACATTCCAAACCTTGATGGGACATGTCATAGAAAACCTTAAATAACACACCGTGCTTAGGCAACTAAAGCACTAGATCACTGAACAACTTTTCTTTCCGATAACCAAACACTACATGACACTAATCTATCCATATAAAGGCATAGTAATTCCTAGTAAAAGATGTAATAGAGGACACAAATTAGAATAAATCAGGTAAAAAACTTAGATAGTATCCTATGAGACTAAGGACACTATGAACTTATTCTATGTTCTTGGATTATAAAGACCCAAAATTTTATCAAAGGAATTTCTCCATTATTATAGTAATTTCATATAGTATAAATCAAATATAATCACTTGTGTACCATAATAAAAAATTTATAAATGAATAATTAATAAAATAATAAGTATTTCTAGAAGTTAAGGAACCAATTCTGATGAAATAGTAACTTAACCTTAGGGATAATAATATGAACCTTATGAATAGTAAATTATCCAAATGAATAGTAGAATCAACCATGAAAATATAAATAAAACTTTGGCATCTTATAAGTGAAAATATGATATAAAATATATCATAGTATAAGTAAGTAAATATTTTAAAAATTATTAATTAAGTGTTGGTATTTTTATAAGTCATAAATATTTAATTGAAATTTTATGATTAATTTAATAAATTAAAAGAAAATATATTTTCATAAAATGTATTAATAAAATAATATTTTTATTTCTTACAATTTTAAGATAATTTTATGAGACCTTAAGTAATTTTCCAAAGTGTTATAAAATGAGTTATGATTTTTAAAAATGTATTTTCCACGTAAATGATGATTTTGATTAAAAAATTAAATTAATAATATTTAGAAAATTATTTTTATAAAATGAAGTTCATTTTTTAATTCTAAACATCAAAAAATGGTTAGGGTGAATTTTTGGGATTTTTTCTGCATTACTTGAATATTTGGTGAATAGTGAAATACAGTACTTTACGGTATATATACATTATAAGCTAATACACTATTCATTGAGTCATCAATAATGTAAGAACCACTGGTTATAAATAAAATTATATAATTAATTTATTTATTCTCAATAATCAACACTATTTCTTATATTGAGAAAAATAATAAATTAATGAATATAATTTTGTGAAAACACCCTTCTCCTCCACTATAAATACCACTCCTCACCCCCTATTCTACTCAAACTTCTCATTATTTTGGTCTTGACTAAATTATGATAAATAAACTTCCATATTCCCTCCCCCCACCTCCAGGGCCTCTTGGTCTCATCAAAATACCAAAACCTTTCCCTAAAGAGGTTCTCAAGGAGGATAAATTCAAGAGGTAAATCCTCTCTCCCTTTCTTTTAATTTCCTTTCAATTTCATTTATTTTTTTCTCTATTAGTAACCTTATATTATACTAATGGAATTATAAATCCATTATTTTTTATATAATGGTATTCTATCATGTTAATGGAAGATGCATTATTAAACTACTCCCTCTCACTCTTTTATTATAAAAATGAAATCCTCACCCGTGATGTGTCAATTTACCAACATTATGGGCGATTCACTTTCATTTTACTTAAATTACTTAAATTATTTTAATAAAACCATTAAATGGTTTAAAATATATTTTAAAGTGTATTTTACAACCCTCTTTATGTTTTGGAACTAAAATTTATACATAATACTAAATGATAAAACAAAACGAGTTCGTTGTGATCGAAAAACCACCAAAATTAACCTAAAATGATCATCATTAACTTTTATCTAATGATTCGTCCCCATTTTAAATAACAAAATTCCTTATAATATCATTTAAAATTCTTTAATATCATTAATAACATATAATAAAAAACCAGTATATTTATCCTCATTTTACAAGAACATCCATTCATGTATACAAGTGAACCAATCACGAAAACCATGAAAACAATTGCTCATGAATGATTAAATTAAACTCCATAAATCATAGAAAGACACATAAATGAACTTAATAAACCATAATGAATCATATTCATATATAAAAGGTTTTTTAATTGTTAATTAATTAATCTAAGATGATTATACCAGAAATCAAAGTGAAGAAAGCGTTCGGACAAAAGGTAAGGAGAATTCTCAAACCCAACTCTCTTTCTTTGGGTTTTCCCTCTTTTACCCCATTTCCAGTATGTATATTCCTTAAAAATATTTTCTTCATCATTATCTTACCTTTTTTGGGATATACATCATTTTTACTTGAGTTTATGACAAACACTATGTTTTCTAAAAGAACTATTCTTTAAAAAAACACACACACCATTTACTTCTCAAGATTGTTTCTTCTTCACTCAAGGTTGATGATTCAAGTATGTTATTCCATATTTCATTTGGGAACCCAAATTTTATGTATGTATTCTTATGAAATGAAACCCATTCTTTTATATGGGTTTTTTATGTTCATGATTGATATATGTTCTTTGTGGAATGCATAATAATGTAAATGTTATGATGTGATGGGTGATCCCCGAATTACATAGCACTCTAATGCACTGGGTAAAGTGATGTATCTCATGAGAAAAGTGAAATATGCATGACATGATACTATATTTTTTCAAAACTATGTGTGGCAGTTTACCACTAATACACGATGTTTCATTTTTATGCATTTCCACATTCCAAGCCTTTTCTTAATGATTCCTCTCATGATTATGATCCTATGCCTATATTATGATGATAATGATTATTCTCACCCCATGTTATATTTTTTCATTTACTTCTATTTCCTCTTAATAGGATTTTAGATCAACCCTTTTTATGTATATCCTCAAGTGATTACTTATACTAAGGAGAATGTGAAGGCCTTTAAGAAGCTAGAGAAGAAGAAATTAAATGAATGTTTATATTTTATTTTTGTAAATGTTATGTATGGTCTTAATTTTTCCAAGACACTAAACCTTTTTTATCCTCATTATGTAGTGATTTTATTTTGTTTATCTTTAAAATGATTTAATAAGATATGTAAGAAAAATTGGGGTCACTATAGTTGGTATCAGAGGATGGTTTAGTTAATTTGGGAATTAGGATTAGAGAAACATTGTGAAAACCCTTAATATGAGACTAAGTATAAGTAAGAACCCAAGATGATTTTTTAGAGAATTATAAATATAGGGATCCCAAAAGATATACCTTTAGACTTAAATACACAATGTAATATATTATTTATTCATGAATTGTTTACTTATGTTTTGTTCCAACCTTTTATATTTTAGAAAATGGTGGGAACCTGAAGAAACCAGGCTAATAACCCCTACGAGGGACAATGCAATGATTTCCCGCACAAAATACCCAATAATTTAGAAGAGGAGTTCAAAATTTCATTTATATTCTTACCCATATGTCTCAAGTTAAAAACAATAACCTGAAAATGTATAATGTCCACCTTCACCTAAGAGGGATCAACTGGATGTCAAGTGTTTTATGCGGAAACAACCACTAAAATTTAGTGGATATTCTAATCCAATTGTCACTAAATAGTGGGTCAAATAAATGAATAATATATTCTTTATGCTTCACTATTCTAAGAGGGAGAAGGTGAATCTGGCCATTTATCATCTAGATGGAGAAGCCAACAAATGGTGGTAGTTGATTAATAACACCAAGACGAAGGATGAAATTGAAGAGATAGAGTGGGAAGACTTTAAGATAATGTTTCTTAACACGTATTTCACTCTAAATATTCATAAAAATGTATAGAGAGAAGTCATAGATCTGAAGAAAAAGGAATGAGAATCTTTTATGGCCTATGAAGAAAATTTCACAAGGCTTGAAAGGTATGCTTTGGGTTTTATTATCAATAATGATAAAAAAAATTGATAGATTATTTAGTGGATTAAAACCACACCTTTGAAAGGATCTTGTAATTTGAGACTTTGGGAGTTATGAAGAAGTTTCTTGATGTAATCACAAAGTGTAGATGGATTTTGGAGAATGGTCCCATGGCTATGGTGATAAGAAATAAAAGACGGGGTTTCAAGCTAGAGGATCTCATGAGAGAGGTGGAAAGAAAACTCAACCACCCACATGCCAAAAATGTATGAAGAAGCATCATGGTAACTACCTCAAGGGGATTGTAAAATGCTTCAAGTGTGAGAGAGAAGGCCACCAAGATCATGAATTTCAAAAAGACACGAGGAAGCAGGATAATGTGGTGGAGAAAAGGAGAGAACCACTTATGGTCAAATGCTAAAACTGATGGGAGCAAGGGCACTATGCAAGACTATGCACTAAACCGCGAGTCCTTGAGGGTAATAAAAATCATCAGCCACCAAATCCTAAGGAATAAGGGAAGGATTATACCATCACTACTACTGAAGTAGATCAAGATAATTAAGTCATACAAGGAACCCTTCTTATTCACTCAAGAATGGAAAAAGTCTTATTTGATTCTAGTTCTATGCATTCATTTATATCTTGAATGTTTTTTAAAACTATTAAATTAAATCTCTGAAGCCTTGAAGTAGAGATATCCATAAAAACATATAGTGGTGGAATCATTTCAACCCAAGTTTTTGACTCTTCTCCTATTGGCGTATGTGGGAAGGTTCTTCTAGTGAATATCGTAAAACTTCTCATAGTGGAATTCGATGTTATACTGGGGATGGATTATATCTCATTACATAGAGCACATATAAACCATTGGGAATATGAAATATCTATTCATATTCTAAACCATCCTATGATCCTCTATAAATGCAAGGAAGATCATAAATATCCTTTTGAAAATCATTCAATGGTGTAAGTGTTGATTCCCTATGAAGAATAATACCTTGATCAAATGGTTGAGTCAAAGGAATTTATCAACCTAGGGGAAATTGCCATCATGAGGGAATACAATGATGTATTTATTGAAGAGTTACCAAAACTCCCCCAAACCATGAGGCAAAGTTATCAATAGAAATAATACCTGGAGGTACTCCTATCTCAAAGTGTCCCTATATGATGGATCCTATCAAACTAGAGGAGTTAAAGAAGCAGCTTCAAGAGCATTTGGAAAAAGGTTTCATACACCCTAGTGTATCACCTTGGGGTGCACCAGTACTCTTTATCAAGAAAAAGGATGGATCAATGCATCTATGTACCGATTTTCAGGAACTCAACAAGATCACCATAAAGAAAAAGTATCCACTTCCAAGGGTGGATGACTTGTTCGATCAGCTATAAGGAGATCAATACTTCTCAAAGGTGGATCTCCATTCTGGATATCATCATTTAAAGGTAAATAAGGAAAATATTCAGAATAATTCCTTTGGTACAAGGTATGAGCACTATGAATTTATGGTGATGCCCTTTAGAATTACTAATTCCCCTTCAATCTTCATGGATTTGATGAATAAAGTCATTTGACATTATGCGGAAATTTTGTTGATAGTGTTTATCGATGATATTCTATTATACTATAAGGGAAATTGGGAACATGAAGAACATCTAAGGCTTGTGTTGGGGATATTAAGTAAGGATAAATTGTATACCAAGTTCAAAAAGTGTGACTTTTGGATGCATCAAGTCACATTCTTGGGACATGTGATCAAAAGTGAGGGTATTTCTATAGACCCTTCAAAAACAAAGAAAATTGAGGAATATCCCAAACCCTCTAGTTCCACATAAATCTACATTTTTCATAGATTAGTATGGTACTATCGATGTTTGGTAAGAAATTTATCACAATTGTCAAGCCCGCCAACTAAGTCAACAAGGAAAGAGGTAAAGTATTTCTAGATGGAAGAACGTGAGGAAATCTTCAAGGATATAAAGAGAAGGCTGATAACTGCATTGGTACTCACATTACCAAAAATTGGATAAATTTTTATGATATATAGTGATTCTTCAAAAAATTATTGGATTTTTTACTCATGAAAAATGATAATGTGATATCCTACACCTCACGAAAGTTGAAGATCCATGAGCAGAACTACCCAACACATGATCTAGAACAAGAATCTGTGATTTTTTCCATGAAAATATTATGGAACTACCTCTATGGTGAGGAGTATGACATATATACCAATAAAAAGAGCCTAATGTATATATTCACACAAAATGAGCTCAACACGCATCAAAGGATATGGTTAGAGCTAATCAAAGATTATAATTTCTCTATTCACTATCGTCTTGGAAAGTCAGAAAAGGTAGCTGATTCTCTTAGTAGAAAAGAACCTACTACTATATCCCTTTTATGGATTGAGAAAGACTCTATCTTCATGGATATGAAAAGGATGGATTTGGAAATCATAATGTAAGGGAATACAACCCAACTTTCCCAAATTATTACCCAACCATCTATCCAAGAGAATATTAAAGCGACACAAAGGGATGATCCAGAGTTACAAAAGAAGGTGAATACAGTAGAGGAAGGGAAACTGCATGAGTTCCATATCAATTATGATGGTTTCATTTTTTTAATGAGGCTCTGTTTGCCTTCATCACATGGGATAAAGAAAGATCTATTGGAAAATGATTATAGATCAACTTTATCTATCCATCCTGGGAGTACCAAGATGTGTCATGATCTTTGAGAACACCTTTTGTGGGACTAAATGAAGAAAAATATTGATGAGTATATCTGAAGGTACATTATATGTCATCAAGTTAAATCAGAGTGACCGAATTCCAAGGGGATGATGCAACCATTACCTATACCCATGTGGAAATGGGAGGATGTCACTATAGACATTATCATAGGTCTCTTGAATATATCCAAAAGAAATATTGTGATATGGGTTGTGGTAGACAGACTCACCAAGACTACCCACTTTATCGATATTCAGGAAGATATCTTGCTTGAACAACTTGCTAAGATATATGTGAAGGAAGCAGTGAGACTACATTGAGTTTTACTCTCCATTGTCTCTGATCATGATCCCAGGTTCAAATATAAATTCAGGAGGAGTCTTTAACATTCTTTGAGTACTGAATTAAATTTCAACATGACCTATCACCCACAAACTGATAGACAATATAAAATTAATATTCATATGCTCGAAGAAATGCTAAGAGAATACTATTTAGAATTCAAAGGTGGGTGAGATTAACATCTCATACTGGTTGAGTTATCATACAACAATAACATCCAATTGAGTATTCAGATGGCTCTATATGAAGCTTTTTATGGAAAGCAATGTAGAAATCCAACCTGTTGGGATAAAGTTGAAGAAAGAAAGCTATTTGGACCTGATCTCATGCATGAGATGATAGAGAAGGTTTAAGCCATCCAGAAACAAATCAAAGCTACTCGGAGTTAGAAAAAGATCTATGCTGACAACAGTCAAAGGGACTTGAAGTTTGAAATTGGAGGTAAATTCTTCCTTCGAATAACACCATGGAATAGAGTCATGCGGTTTGGAAAGAAAGGGAATATTAGCCCAAGGTACATTGGACCCTTTGACATCCTTGATCACATAGGATCCATGGCCTACCAGCTTGAACATCCAATGAATATGGCTCATGTTCATGATGTTATCCACATATCACTCCTAAGGAAGTACATACCAGATCCCTCACATGTACTGAACTGGGAGGTGGTATAGCTAGAAGATGGTATCTCTTATGAGGTGTAGCCAGTAATGATTCTTGACCAAAGAGATAAGGTTCTACCCAACAAGAAAACTCACCTTGTCAAAATGTTGTGGAGGAACCATAATTTCGAAGAAGAAACTTGGGAACCGAAGGAGGTGATGAAGGAGAAGTACCCTCACCTATTTATGTAAAATGAAATTTTGAGGGTGAAATTTCAAAAGGGGGGAAGAATGTAACGACCCAAACTTTTATTAATGGAATTCCTCCATTCATATAGTAATTTAATATAGTATAAATTAAATATAATCCCTTAAGGACCATAATAAAAACTTTATAAATAAAGAATTAATGAAATAAGAAGTATTTCTAGAAGTTAAGGAACAAATTCTAATGAAATAGTAACTTGATATTAGGAATAGTAATATGACCCTTATGAATAGTAAACTGGCCATATAAATAGTATCCTAGCCCATGAAAGTATAAATAAAATTTTGGCATCTTAAAAGTGAAAATTTGATATAATTATATCACAGTATAAGTATGTAAATATTTTAAAAATTATTTATTAAGTGTTGGTATTTTTATAAGTCATAAATATTTAATTGAAATTATTGGATTAATTAAATAATTTAAAAGATTATTTTTTTCTTAAAATTTATTAATAAATTAATTTTTTTATTTTTTATGATTTTAAGATAACTTTATGAGACCTTAAGTAATTTTTCAATGTGTTATAAAAGCAGTTATAATTTTAAAATATGTATTTTCCAAGTAAATGATGATTTTAATTAAAAATCAAATTATTCATATTTAAAAAATTATTTTCATAAAATTAAGTTCATTTTTGAATTCTACACATCAAAAAATGGTTAGGGTGAACATTTGGGATTTTTCTGAATTACTTGAATTTTTGGTGAATAGTGAAATATGGTAATTTACGGTATATATACATTATATACTAAATACACTATTAATTGAGTTATAGATGATGTAAAAACCATTGGTTTGAACTAACATGGTCTAATTACATTATTTATTCTCAAGAATCAACACTATTTCTCATCCTAAGAAAAATAAAAAATAAATGAATATGATATTGAGAAAACACCCTTCTCCTCCACTATAAAGACCACTCCTCACCCCTTATTCTCCTCACACTTCTCAAGATTTGAACCATGAATAAATTATACCTAGTAATATTCCCTAGCCCCCAATTCCCATAATCTCTTTATCACATCAAAATAACAATTTCTTTCCCTAAGGAGGTTCTAAAGGAGGATAAATTCAAGAGATAAATCTTCTCTCTCTTTCTTTTAATTTCCTTTTAATTTCCTTTATTTTTTATCTTATACTAACCTTATCTTATCTAAATGGCATGATAAATCCAGAATCTTTGATATACTATTATTCTATAATGTTAATGTAATATCCATCATTAAACTCCTCCCTCTCACTCTTTTATTATAAAAATGAAATCGTCGCTCATGATGTGTCAATTTACCAACATCATGTGTGATGCACTTTCATTTTCTCTAAAATATACCAAAGATGTTAATAAAACCATTAAATGGTTTAAAAAAAGTTTTTAATTTTATTTTACAACCTTATTTATGTTCTGGAACTTACATTTATACATAATAATAAATGATAAAACAAAACGAGTCCATTGTGATTGAAAAATGCCAAAATTAACCTAAAACGGTCATCATTAACTTTTATCTAATGACTAATCCAAATGGTATATAAAAAAATTATTTATAAGATCATTTAAACTTATTTAATATCATTAAAAACATATAATTTCAATTCTGGATATTTATCCTCATTTTACACAAACTTCCATTCATGTATACAAGTGAACCGATCATGAAAACCATGAAAATGAATTCTCCTAAACGATGAAATTAAACTTCATAACTCATAGAAAGGACCAAAAATGAACTCAACAAAACCATAATTAATCCTATTAATGCATAAAAGTTTATCTAATTATTAATTAATGAATATAATGTGATTATATGGGGTATTAATGTGAAGGAATCATTCAGACAAAAGGTATGGGGAATTCTCAAACCCAACTCTCATTCTTTGGGTTTTCCCTCTTTCACCCCATTTACAGTATAGATATTTCTTAAATATAATTTCTTCACCATTATCTTACCGTTTATGTGATATAAATTGTTTCTAAATGAGTTTATGACAAACACTATGTTTTCCCAAAGAACTCTTCTTAAAAACACCTTTTACTTCTCGAGATTATTTCTTCTTCACTCAAGGTTGATGATTCAAGTATGTTATTCCCTATTTTATTATGGAACCCAAGTTTTATGAATTTATTCTTATGAAATGAAACCCATTCCTTTCCATGGGTTATTTAATGTTCATAATTGATATACGTTCTATGTGGCATGCATAATAATGTAAATGTTATGATGTGATGAGTGTGCCTAGAATTATATAGTGCTCTAAAGGATTGGGTAATGTGATATATCTCACAAGAAAAGTTAAATATTCATGAACATGATTCTATATTTGTTCACAAATATGTGTGGTATTTTACCACTAAAACATGATGTTTAATTTTAATGCATTTCCACATTTCAATACTTTTCTTAATGATTCCTCTCGGGATTATGATCTTATGCCTTTGTTATGATGATAATGATTATGATCACCCTATGTTATATTATTTCATGTCTTTCTCTATCCTCTTACTGGTATTTTAGATCACCCATTTTGATGTATATCCTCAAGTTATTACTTTTACTTAGGATAATTTTAAGGCCTCTAAGAAGTTAGAGAAGAAGAAACTAAATAATTTTTTTTGTTTTATTTTGTAAATGTTATGTATGGTCCTAATTTTCCCAAGAAACTAATCCTTTTGGATCCTCATTATATATTGATTTTATGTTTTTTATATTTAAAATGATGTAATAATATATGTAATAAAAAGGTGGGTCACTATAGTTGGTATCCGGGGAAAATTTATTTAATTTGGGAATTAAAATAAGCTTAGTGAAAACCCTTAATATGAGACTAAGTATAAGTAAGCACCCAAAATATTTATTTTAGAAAATACTAAACATAAGGATCCCACAAGATATTACTTTATACTTAAATACACAAAGGAATATATTATTTATTCATGAATTGTTAAATTATGTTTTGTTCTAACCTTTTCTATTTTAGAAAATGGTGGGAACTAGGAGAAATCGTGCCAACAAGCCATGTGAGGGAGAATGCAGTGATTTTCCTGAATGGAATCCCCAACGATTTGGGATGTGGAGTTTAAAATTTCATGGCGATGCTTACCCGACTATATTAGGTTATAAATAATAACCTGAATAATGTGGAATGTACACCTTCACCTAAGAGGGAGAAACTTTCTATCAAGTGTTTTATGTGTTAACGTCCATTAATTTTTAGTGGATCTTCTAATCCACTAGTCATGTAATAGTGTGTAAACTCAATGGAGAAGTTATTTTATTTGATTCACTATTCTAAGATGGAGAAGGTGACTCTCACTGTTTATCTTCTAGATAGAGAGGCCGACCAATGGTGGATGTTGATTAAGAACACTAAGCCAAGGGTTGAAATTGAAGAGATGGAGTGAGAAGACTTTAAGATAATGTTTCTCAATAATTATTTACCTAGAAATATTCATATAAATATAGATATAGAATTCATAGAGCTGAAGAAAATGGAAGGAGAATCTTTCACGGCCTATGAAGAAAATTTCACAAGGATTTCAATGTAAGCTTTGGGGTTTTTATCAACAATCATAGAAAAATTGATAGATTTTTTAGTGGTTTAAAACCATACCTTTGAAAGGATATTGAAATTTGATACATTGGGAGTTATAAATAAGTTGTTTTATGTGTTCTCAAAGTGGATATGTAGTTTATAGAATGGTCCCATGGCTATAGTGATAAGAAAAAAAAATGGAGTTTAAATATAGAGGATCTCATGACAAAGGTGGAAAGAAAACTAAACCTCCCACATGTAAAAAATGTGGGAAGAAGCATCATGGGAACTGCATTAAGGGGACAAGGAAATGCTTCAAGTGTGGAAGAGAAGGCCACCAAGATCATGAATGTAGAAAAAACATGAGGAAGCAGGATAATGTAGTGGAGGAAAGGAGAGAACCACCTATGTTCCAATGCTTAAAATATATAGAGAAAGGGCACTATGATAACCTATGAACTAAACCTAGAGTCCTTTAGGGTAATTAGTCTCATCATCCACCAAAGCCAAAGGATAAAGGGAAGGCTTATTCCATCACTACTGATGAAGTGGAGCAAGATAATTAAGTCATACAAGGGACACTTCCTATTCACTCAAGAATGGAAAAAGTATTATTTGATTCTGGTTCTACACATTCTTTTATATCTTGAAAGTTTGTTATAACTATTGAATCTAAACTCTGAAACCTTGAAGTAGATATATCTGTAAAAACACCTAGTGGTGCAATCATTACAACCCAAATGTTGGACTCTTCTCTTATTAGAATATGTGGGAAGACTCTTCCAGTGAATCTCATAATACTTCCCTTAGTGGAATTATATGATATATTAGGGATGAATTGAATCTTGTTATATAGAGGACATATACACTTTTGGGAAAGGGAAATATATTTTTATATTCTAAACTATCCCATGCTCCTATACAAATTCAAGGAAGATCATGAATCTACTTTTGAAAATCCTTCAATGGTGTGGGGGTTGATTCTGTGTGAATACGCATACCTCGCTCAAATTGTTGAGTCAAAGGAAGTTATCAACATAGGTGAAATTCCCATTGAGAGGGAATACAATGATGTATTTCCTAAAGAGTTACCCAAACTCCCCTAGATAATGAGGGATAGTTCTCAATAGAACTCATATTTGAAGCTACTCATATCTTAAA
Organism: Viscum album; assembly: GCA_963277665.1. Classification (NCBI taxonomy): domain Eukaryota; kingdom Viridiplantae; phylum Streptophyta; class Magnoliopsida; order Santalales; family Viscaceae; genus Viscum; species Viscum album. Next base: position 324,513,628 of record OY728139.1, on the reverse strand, counting down.
GTGTCCCTATAGGATGGATCCTACTAAACTAGAAATGTTAAATAAGTATCTGCAAGAGTATTTGAAAAAAGAGTTCATATGCCCTAGTGCATCACCTTGTAGTGCACTGGTGCTATTTGTCAAGAAGAAGGATGGATCAATATGAATCTATATCAATTATCCGTAACTCAACAAGATCACCACAAATAACAAGTATCCTCTTACAAGGATTGATGACTTGTTTGATTAGCTATGAGTAGCTCAATACTTCACAAAGGTGGATCTCTATTATGGATATAATCAGCTAAAGGTGAAGAAGGATGATATTTAGAAGACTGCCTTCCATACAATGTATGGGCACTATAAGTTTATGGTGATTCCCTTCAGAATTACTAATTCCCATGTAATCTTCAAGGATTTGATTAATAGAGTCTTTAGAAATTACATCAACAAATTTGTGGTAGTGTTTATTGAGGATATTATCATCTACTACAAAATCATGTAAGAACAAGAAGAACATATAAGGCTTGTGTTGAAGACATTATGTAAGGATAATTTTTACACCAAGTTTAGAAAGTGTGACTTTTGGATGCATAAAGTCACATTATTAGGACATTTGATCACAAGTGAGGGTATTTCTATAGACCCTTCAAGAAAAGGCAATTGAGGAATGGCCTATACCCTCTAGTGTCACATAAATCCACAGTTTTCTTGTTTTAGTATGGTACTGTCGACATTTTATTATAATTTTATCACAATTTTCAAGCCTGCTAACTAAGTTAACAAGGAAAGAGGTAAAGTATGTATAGAAAAAATAATGTGAAGAAAGATTAAAGGAAATAAAGATAAGGTTGATCACTATAATGATACTCACATTACTGAAAGGTGGAGAAAATTTGGTGATATACAATGATGCTTCAATGAAAGGTTTGGGTTGTGTACTCCTGAAAAATGATAACATGATTACCTATGCCTCAAGACAATTAAAGATCCCTGAGCAGAACTACATGAAGCATGATATAGAGCTAGCCGCTGTGATTTTTTCCTTGAAAATATGGTGATACTACCTCTATGGTGAGAAGTGTAACATATATACCAATCAAAAGAGCCTAAAGTATATATTCACATAAAAGGATCTCAACATTCATCAAAGGATATAGTTAGAGATAATCAAAGACTACGATTGTTCTATTCACTATCATCCTGGTAAGGAAGATAAGGTATCTAGTGATCTTAGCAGAAAAAACATGCTACTCTATCCATGTTATGGATTAAGAAAGACGATATCTTCCTAGAAATGCAAAGGATGGATTTGGATATCATAATAGTATAGAATACATCCAACCTTGCCAAAATTATTTCCTAACCATCTATCAAATATAAGGTTAAAGTGGAACAAAGGGATGATCCAGAGTTACAAAAGAAGGTGAATACAGTAAAGGAAGGGAAACTACAATAGTTCTATATCAATGATGGTGGTGTGATTTAGTTTGGAATGAGGCTCTATATTCTTTCATCACATGGGATAAATAAGGAGCTATTGTACAATTCACATATCTCAACTTTCTCTATCAATGCGGGGAGTACCAAGGTGTATCTTGATCTCCAACAACACTTTTGGTGGGACAAAATGAAGAAGGAGATTGCTGAGTATATTTAATGGTTCTTGAAATCTCAAAAAGTTAAAGCAAAGAAACATAATTCCAAAGGGATGATGCAACCATTTCCTATACCCAAGTGGAAATGGGAGAGTGTCACTATGGACTTTGTCACGGGTCTCTCGAAGACATCTAAAGAAAATAATGTGATATGAGTTGTGGTAGAATGACTCACCAAGACTTACTAATTTATCACTATTTGGAATGAACTCTCACTTGAACAACTTTTTAAGATATATGTGACAAAAGTGATAAGAATTCATGGAGTTAACTCTCTATTGTCTCTGATAATGATCCTAGGTTCACATCTAAATTTTGGAGGAGTCTTCAACATGCTTTGAGTACTGAACTAAATTTCTGGATGACTTATCACCCCCAAACTGATGTCTAATCTGAAATGACTATTCAGATGCTCAAAGATATGCTAATATCCTTCTCATTAGAATTAAAAAGTGTATGGGATCCATATCTCTGATTGGATGAGTTCTCATACAACAATAGCTTCCAATCATGTATTCAGATGGATCTATATGAATCTCTGTATGGAAAGTGATGTAGAACTCCAACCTGTTGGGATGTAGTTGGTGAAAGAAAGCTACTTAGACCTGATGTTATATAAGAGATCATAGAGAAGGTTCAAGCCATCCAGAAATATATAGAAGAAACTCTAAGTCAACAAAAGATCTATACTGACAACCGTCGAAGGGACTTGGAGTTCACTATTGGAGATAAAGTCTTCCTTCGAATATCACCATGGAAGAGAGTCATGATATTTGGAAAGAAAGGGAAGCTAAGACCAAGGTATGTTGGCCCCTTTGAGAACCTTGATCACATAGGATCTGTGGCCTACCGACTTTCAATTCCACTAAATATGGATCAAGTTCATGATGCATTCCATGTATCACTCCCAAGGGAGTACATACCAGATTCCTCACATGTACTGAACTCAGAGGTGGTACAAATGGAAGATGATATCTCTTATGAGGAGTAGCCAGTAAAGATTCTAGACTAGATATAAGGTTCTATGAAACAAGACAACCCAAATTGTCAAAGTGTTGTGGAGATACCATAATAAGGATAAATACCACCACCTATTTATGTAAAATGAAATTTTGAGGGTGAAATTCCAAAAGTGGGGAAGAATGTAACGACCCAAACTTTTATCAATGGAATCTCAACCTTATTATAGTAATTTCATATATTATAAATCAAAAATAATCACTTATGGACAATAATAAAAACTTTATAAATGAATAATTAATGAAATAAGAAGAATATCTAGAAGTTAAGGAACCAATTCTAATGAAATAGTAACATGACCTTAGGAATAGTAATATGACCCTTATGAAAAGTAAACTAGCCAAATTAATAGTAACCTCACCCATGAAATTACAAATAAAATTTTCTTATATTATAAGTAAAAATATGATATAATTACATCATAGTATAAGTATGTAAATATTTTAAAAATTATTAATTAAGTGTTGGTATTTTTATAAATCATATATATTTAATTGCAATTTTATGATTAATTTAATAATTAAAAAGAAAATTTATTTTCATAAAATGTATTCACGAATTAATATTTTGATATCTTATGATTTTAAGATAATTTTACGAGACCTTAATTAAATTTTCAAAGTGTTATAACGTTAGTTATAATTTTAAAATCTATATTTTCCCAGTAAATGAAGATTCTAATTGAAAATTAAATTACTCATGATTAGAAAATTATTTTAATAAAATGGGGTTACTTTTCAAATTCTAAACATCAAAAAATGGTTAGGGTGAATTTTTTGGATTTTTCCGAATTACTTGAATTTTTTGTGAATAGTGAAATACAGTAATTTATGGTATATATACATTATAAGCTAAATACACTATTCACTGAGTCATTGCTGATGTAAGCACAATTTTTTCAAACTCACATGATCTAATTACTATATTTAGTCTCAATAATCAAAAATATTTCTTGTCTTGAGGAAAATAATGAATTAATGAATATAATATTGAGAAAACACCCCTCTCATCCACTATAAATACCGGCCTCAGCCCCTCTTCTGTTCACACTTCTAAAGATTTTGTACTTGAATAAATTATACAAAATAATATTCCCCAGTACCTTCCCCCACGTCCAAGATCTCTTGGTATCATCAAAAGACCAAAACCTTTCCCTAAAAATGTTCTCAAGGAGGATAAATTGAAGAGGTAAATCTTCTCTCTTTTTTATAATTTCCTTTCAATTTCATATCTTTTTTTCTATTATACAGAACTTATATTATGCTAATGTAATGATAAATACAGTATGTTTTATATACTATCATTCTATCATGTTGATGGAATATCCATCATTAAACTCCTCCCTATCACTCTTTTATTATAAAAATGAAATTGTCACCTGTGATGGGTCAATTTACCGACATTGTGGGCGATGCACTTTCATTTTCCTTAAACACATTAAATAATGTTAATAAAACCATTAAATGGTTTAAAATAGATTTTAAAGTTTATTTTAGAACCCTATTTATGTTCTGGAACTAACATTTATACATAATACTAAATGATAAAATGAAACGAGTTTGTTGTGATTGAAAAACCACCAAAATTAACCTAAAATGATCATCATTAACTTTTATCTAATTATTTATCCTCATGGTAGATAACCAAATTATTTGTAAGATAATTTAAAAATATGTAATATCATTAATAACATATAATAAAAATTCTATATATTTATCCTCATTTTACATGAACTTCCATTCATGTATACAAGTGAACTGATCATGAAAACCATGAAAACGAATGCTCCTGAACGATGAAATTAAACTCCACAACTCATCAAAATACACATAAAAGAACTTAATAAAACCAAAATGAATTACATAAATGTATAAAAGGTTTTTTAACTGTTAATTAATGAATTTAATGTGATTATACAAGACATTAATGTGAAGAACGTTTTTAGACAAAAGGTAAGGGGAATTCTCGAACCCAACTCTCGTTCTTTGGGGTTTCCCTCTTTAATCGCATTTATAGTATGGATATTTATTAAATATCATTTATTCATCATCATCTTACCTTTTATGGGATATATAATTTTTCTTCTTGAGTTTATTACAAACACTATGTTTTCCAAAAGAACTCTTCTTTAAAAAACACACCTTTTACTTCTTGATATTTTTTCATCTTTACTCAAGGTTGATGATTCAAGTATATTATTGCCAATTTAATTTGGGAACCCAATGTTTATGAATTTATTCTTATGAAATGAAACCCATTACTTTCCATGGGTTATTTTATGTTCATGATTGATATATTTTCTATTTGGAATTTATAATAATGTAAATGTTATGATGTGATGGGTGCACCCAGAATTATATAGCACTCCAATGAATTGGGTAATGTGATGTATCTCATGATAACAGTGAAATATGCATGAACATGATACTAGATTTGTTCACAAATATGTGTGGTAGTTTACCACTAAGGCATGAAGTTTCATTTTTATGCATTTCCGCATTCTTAGCCTTTTCTTAATGCTTCCTCTCATGATTATGATCCTATGACTATGTTATGATGATAATGATTATGCTCACTACATGTTATATTGTTTCATGTCTTTATCTATCCTCTTATTGGGATTTCAGCTCACCCCTTTTTATGTATATCTTTAAGTGATTACTTGTACTAAGGAGAATGTGAAGGTATCTATTAATCTAGAGAATAAGGAATTAAATAAATGTTTATGTTTTATTTTGTAAATGTTATGTATGGTCCTAATTTTTCCAAGACACTAAACATTTTGGATCCTCATTTCATAGTGATTTTATGTTGTTTATCTTTAAAATTATGTAATAAGATATTCTAGAAAAAGAGTGGTCTCTACATGGGTGCTTCCCAAGAAACAACTTCCTCAACATTTGATGGGTCTACTACCAAACCCCACTGAGAGACTACATGATTGAGAAAATTAAACTCTCTTGTACAAAACTTACACTTGGATAATTTTTTATAGAGATGGCAGTGTCAAAGAACCTATAAGAAAAAAATGAGCTAATAAGTATGCTCCTCCTCTAACTTCATGTATATCAATATGTTTTCGATGAAGATGACTACAAATGGGTCTAGAAATTTATAGAACACATAGTTCATGATCCCCATGAACATAGATAGTGTGTTAATGAAACCAAATGATATGACTATTAACTCAAAGTACCCATACCTATATCTGAATGAAGTCTTTGGGATGTCATCCTTCTTAACCGTCAACTGGTGATATTTTGACCACAGATTGATCTTACAAAACCAACTCACCCCTCTTATCTAGTTGAAAAGATCATCTATCCTCTGAAGAGGGTAAATATTATTGATCGTCATCTAATTCAACCTCTAACAATCTATATATAACCTCAAACTACTATCCTTTTTCTTGGAGAACAAAACTAGAGCACCCCATGATGACACACTGGGCTGGATAAATCCCTTCTACATTAGATCGTATATTTTTAACCCTGAACTCCCACAAGTCTGAAGGTTCCCTCTGATAAGGATCCATTGATATCGGGGAAGCATCGGGCTGCAAGTCTGTCCGAAACTCAACATCTCATCGATGGGGTAACATCGCAACCTCCTCTAGGAAAATATCCAAAAATTCACTGAAAACCCTAGTAACCTCTTCCAGCCTACATCCATTGATTCCACAGACAACTCAACCATCAAGGAAAGAAGGGGATCCATATTTCTTGTGTCCACCTGATAACTTTTCTGAAAAAAAAACACATTTACTATCCACATAAAAGAACATGAATCTCCATAGGATGAAATCAACAATGTATTTCATAGAATAAAAATAATATATTCTTAGAATGAAATCATATGACTATATCTAATGTAATAAATGATCCCCATGGGATTGATGTGGCCATATCACCAGTCTAAAGCCCCGACACACATCAAACAAGATGGATCAGACTTCAATTGGATTAGTCAACACTAGGGGAACAAAAATACTCTCTATATATAGTACCAAATAATGAACTAGAGTAGGTGAAACAAAGGAATGTGAATCCATTGAATCAAATAAGGAATAAATATAGGTATACAAAAAACTCAGCATACCTAGAACAATCTCTAGCCCCTCTAGCACTACTGCCTCTACTGTGTACAACTAACCATGACCAACTCCTCCATCCCTATGTTGATGTCCATATCCATATCCACACTCAAGTAGAGGCCAATGAGCATGAGTATCATCTTGAGGGGAAACCTTACCTACTCCACCCACTCTTTGCAAAGCATAAGCCCATTTCCCCGCTTATAAAATGGTATCACTTGAAACTGTTATTGAGGCTAGGGATGAACCTGACCACCTCCACCAAATTGATCTTTGAGTACTATAGGGAACTATTTCTAGAGATGTTCATGAACCCCACAGAAAAATAACACTAGCCTGATGTCCCCAAGAAAATCACATAAACCAATGGACTTAAAATGCTGAATGGGAAGCTACTGAGGTTGAATCTCTATTGGTTGGATCCTCTAAGGTCCTGGTGCATGAGACCCACCACTAATAACTCTTCTCCTCAAGGAACCTTCATGTATCTACTCTCACAGAAAACCTCCTCATGAGTATATATACTTGATAACCTCCACCTTCTTTTAAACCTCTAAATATGTTGGAAACATAAAGAGAGTAATCGTAAACTAGATAAAAGGATGAAGAAACTCCTTAAGATGTATTGCATGAGACTCCTTATATGGAAAAATATCTAGGAAAAAATAAAATAGATCCTTGAAATTGTTCTCCATCTCCCTCACATATATATAACCTTGCTGAAGAGAGAGAATATCCTACCTCTTCACTCCCTTCATGGTATATGAGAGAAACTCTACCCAGAACTCTTTATAAAATTTGACCCATAAAACATCTTCCTCCTTTTACCTACCCAGGATAATATCCACTATTAACATGTAACTCCTCATATTGGAATAAATTCTAAAGAGAACTAGTAATTCACTGGGGCCTGGATAAAACTGAAATCTATATTGAGATCCTCTATCAATCTCTGTATCTCCACATCTGATACACTGCCCTCATACTTCCCCAAATCATACCGTTAAAATTCATGAAACTTCCTCTTCCACTGATCAACATCCTCAACCAGACCATTCCTATGATGATCAACCAGATTAGAATACTGAACCTTTAATGATTGAGATATATATGGATGAAAACTAGGTGCCACCACTGAAAATGGAATACAATATTTCCTAAGCCCGGTAGTATTATATTTTTATAAAGTTTCATTTTATTCATTTTAACTTTCCTAAAACAACCTAATTAAAATAATTAAACAATTCATCTTGATGCACATACCTCTCCTAGGTCTCTACCTTTCTTGTAGTTCCACCTCACTTGGCTATTAAATAATCTTAGATCTTATGCACTAGATCATAGGGGGCCCTAAAATCCTATGTCCTAGCAGGTCTTCCTAGCCTATATCATGTACCATTGTTAATTGAAACTATTTCCATACCAACCCATTCAGTACTCACTATGACTATATCCAAACTCCATCTTATCTCTCAACCATCACCTATGATACCACTCTTTCATGAAACCATCCTTCCAAAGGTACCCCTCCAGGATGACAATAAAGTTAGTTGGATAATGACCCCCTGAGTCCTACTTATAGTAGTTATTGGGTTGGAGACAAACATAGAGAGTATAAAAATATCAACGTGGGAGGTATTACCCTATATAATATACATTTGATCAAGATATAATATATCAATGATCAATCAAATCCATGACATAATATAAAAGAAAATCAAAACCATACCATAATGAATGTATATAAAAATGATATAGGTAAAATTATCCAAAGTAAATACTTGAAAGTAAAGCTATAGTAGTGAAACATAAAATATCCTAGAGGTATGAGCTAGTAATGTCCATCATGGTCTATTTAGTCCTCCTAAAAATCTGAAATTATTTTCATATGCATAGGGTGAGAATACAAGTATACTCCGTAGGAAATCCAAGATCTCTCATGCACATGTGAAATAAGTATACTAATGAACCAATGATACAATATTAGAACCAAAAACACCTAAACATGTTATCTAACCAATACTATCCTCACTAAGGAACACTAACCAAATAAAACATTCAAGTATAATAATGAAATATAAAGAATATCTATGATTGGGTACCCCACATCACTTTCACACTGGTTTTATAGTCTCACACCCCAAAATCATTTGTACTAATGCTCCCATATATTCCATATAAAATATCACATACCACTACCCCACAACATGATCTCATCACATATTTCTTTTAGAAACCCCAACCACCACCCCACAACATGGCCACATCCCATCTCACCCGCAGACACCTGGTCCTCCAATCCACAACATGGCCACATCACATCTCACCCATATACACCTAGGACATACCATCAGAGCCATGAGAAGAGTAATAAGGTATCTTAAACATGAAGTAAATCCACCTATTTTACTTGTACTATCATACACAAACCCTACCATATACCATCTCATTGCATTAAACCACATCTCATCCGTAGACACCTGAGCCATCGCCTAGTGCAATATCTGACCTATGACCATCATGTCCTATGCATATCTACTTTAATATAAGAGAGGGTGAGAAAGAGAGGGTATCCAACCATCTATTATCACCACCAGGATGTTGTAAGAAACACCACCATATATATATATATATATATGAGTATAAACACATGGTGCTCGACACGAGTGGGGTTTATATTGAAATCACAACAAATATACAGTGTATATACATATAATACATACACAATACCAACCTATAGGTTAAAAACCAAATAACCAACCAACTCACAATGGTACTCACTTTTATTTCCACCTCTAAAATGCATAACACCACAAAAAAATCCGCAATCCATTATCCACATTCCATTTTCCAACCCATTTCATTATTATAGACCATTAATTTTATGTTTAAGCATTAATCATTTCAACCACATAGACCATAATTAATTAATTAATTCATTAACCATGTCCATTTCATTATCCCAACTCAGCCCATGCCATTACAACCATCATTAACCAATTCCATTATTACCCAGGTATCTAATACAATACTAACCACACAAAAACAAGCATAACACACCAACCCATTGAAAAACTACTCATCCTAATAATGTAAAAAATCAATATAAAACCATAAAATCACATCCACATCCACTTACTCATCACAAAAACCATATACCATTACCTTCACATCACAACCACCCCATAACCCAACCACACTACTCATCATATTTCCTACACAACACAACAACCATCCATCGCTACCCCACAACATAATCACAACACAACACACATCAAAACAGTTCCACATCACATTGAAATATCAAATTTTAGATTTTTTCTAGGGAATTTTATCACATTCTACTTTACTTTTAAGTGTATTTTTTCAAAAGACATATATCCAGGTGTAACTAAATCATTAGTCAGGTATAAGTAATTATCCATTTTAAATAATGGTGATGGAAAAAAACAATCATACAACATAGATTCCAAAATCACAAATAGATATCAATAAAATATCCCCAAGGATCATGACTTTAAGTGGGGGGTTTAGCCCACACAATTCACAATATCAATAACAATATCAAAATGGTTAAAAAATGTGATTGAATTCCCCCTTACACTTAATTTTAATCTAACCATTTCATTATCTTTATTATTATGATGTGAACCATCTTCCCATTGATAAATAAGTAAAAAACCTCCCAAATGATACACTAGGTGAGAAACAAAGGAATTCCTACCTCACGTAGAGATTTCTAATCTAATACGCAAGATTAGGTTGAAATAAAGACAACTGCTAACACCCAAATGAAGGATAAGACATATGTTACCCTAAATAAAACACTCCACAATTCCTTATTATTAAAACAACATAAAGACTAGTTATTTTTACCTTAGAATCACTATTCCCAAGAAAAGAAATAGAGGAAGAAATGGAAAAAATAGAGGAATGAACTCACCCAAACCACCACAGATGGATCCTCTAAATTGGGGATCAATATCCACTAATTAAAGGAAAATAGTTCTCCTTGGGATAAACTTGGTTTAATCAAGAAATGATAGAAAAAAGGGTAAGTGAGGGAGTTTGAGGGACCTTGAGTTTTTATACCAAGGACAAGAAACACAACACCAGAGTGAATTATACCTAAAAACTAAAGGGAACTATGGTGAAACACCCCTCACCTTGCTAAAACATTACTAGTCAACCAGACTTCAAGAAACATGGCTACCCCTATTACATTGATCCTATAATGGGGGGGGGGGATCCATGACATAGCCTAATCCACTACACTGTAGAACTTGAGAACCATAAATGGGGCTATTCCACAACCCAACTCTATTATGTTGTAACCCCTAAATTGATAGAACCTTTTAAGGAATGACCTTGGGAATCCATGTTATAGTCAAGCCTCCATGCCATAGATTTACTGATTTTGGTAGTAGCCTCAAAATACACCCAAGACTCCTCTTATACAATAGCCTATTCACCACGTCGCAACCCTCACCTACCAAGAAGGGGCTACACTGTATCCCAAGATCCATGATATCGATGCCCCCTTAAATAGAACCACCCTAAAAAATTTTCCAACCTTCTATTGTGTTGTATTTTTCCTCCTATTCTGTAGAAACATATCCTCTATGGTGAAACCCAAGATCCACACCACTGGACTATTATAGCTATATTTTCTAGCTTAATATCCTCCTCTCACCCTCCAAAATCCTCAAAATCTCTTTCAGATGTCTTCACCACCTAAAAAATAAAAAAGTAACAGGCCAACAGGCTTGATCCATTACACCTTCGGTGGTTGGGTTCTGAATTTTGAATTTGATATTTTTTGGATGATTGATGATGTGTTGGTAATATTTTGAATTTATGAGTTTTATTTAGGATTAATTTAGTTTTTAAAATGGAAATACAAAATATATTTGAGTCATGAGTATTTATTACATGGACTGACAACCCATGTAGTGACAAAATTCTCTATTCTAGATAAATTTTAGTTGCTGATGCAAGATTGGAACATGTTATGTTAACATGTTGGCCAATTCCTATATTGTTCTCCATTCTATTTAGATTGATATTTAGGATACCCTTAAGTGGTTTTGAGTGATATGAGTAAATTAAGTGAGTAATTGTGATATGTTTAGTTTTTTTGGTGATTGTAATAACCGATCATGTGTGTGAATAATGGTTTTTAGAAAATAATTTTTAATTTAAAGAAAAAACATAATTATTATTTTGTAAAATTGGTTTATGTGGTCTTTTAAATGTAAATAAAATTATTTTATAAAAATATGAGGATTTAAAATAGTTTTAGTGGTTATTTAAAAATTATATTTTACTTTTATATATAAAGGTTTGTTAAAATGTATTTTTTATAAAGGGGTTATTGTTTTTAAATCCTATGGTTCTTTTATTTAAAGTTGATTTCAAGTGATTGTTTTAGAAAAGTGAGTTCTAAACCCTTTGGTGAGGATTTTTGACTTTTAAGTAAAATTTTATTTTATGATATATGAATTATGTGTCATATTTTATTATGTTATTTTTTTATTTTTCTATAATTAAAGTGGAATTTATTTGTTTGATTTTTGTGACATGAATGTGTTAAATTCATGATCCAAACTATTTATATAATTCCTTCTATATAAGTCTTGGAAAATGAATAAATTTTTTTACTTCAAGGGATAAAACCTAGGGTGATACTTTTAGTCACTTTAGTTCCTATTATTGATGGATCTATCGGGACTCATAATCAAGTGGTAAGGTAAGAATCTTCCTTGGTCTTAAACCCTACCTAATAATCCTAGAACTAGTATGCTTTTTTAGGGGTTTGTGGGTTTTTTAACGTGAATTTATTGGGTGTGATTTGGGTTTAGGTGATCTATTACCTTTTGGTTCCTTGATAGAGATGGGTTTTATAAGAAACTTTAATTCATTTATCATTTGTTTGAGCATGAGTGGTTGTGTTTTGGTGCGCATGAGACATTGGTTGATCTTTTTGTAGATTATTATTTTGGTGGTTTGGTGGTAACTCTTCTCCAATACTTGTAAGTATTAGTTCGGGACTCCATTTTGTGAGTTTATTTGTTCCCATGGGTTGGTTTTTCTAAGTTTCAGTGCATTTTGGTTTCTTGGGATAGTTGTGTCATGTGTTTGTATATGATCCTTGTGGATAATTTTTCCCTGATGGATGAGGCATGGGAGACCTAAGGATCTGTTCTTGAGTGGATATAACCGATGTTCTTTTGATATTCACTTAAGGGTGCCGATTCTTTAGTGGGGTTCTATGGGTCTGTGTCAGTGTGGTTGAGGTCCATGTTGGTTTGTATGAGGGCATGGTGACCTGAGTTTGAACTATGATGGTTTTGGTAAGGATTGGTTGTGGGATTCCTATTTCTTTGGATATTTTATTTAGTTCTTTGATTTATTTTGAGGATTGTTGTGGTTCAAGATTTCTTTGAGTTTTCCTCTATTTGATTGGTGTTCTGATCTTTCCATTTTGAATGGTTTTATATTTAATTGAGGAATTGTGATACCCATTTGATTTCTTATGGAATAATTATTTCTTAGTGTTTTGTATCCTTAAGGGATATTGTATTGTTGACCCACATTTTTATATGAATTCTAAATGTTGTGGAGACTCTAGTAGGCCTTGGTGCTAGTGGAGCTTTGTGTCCCTCGATGGTTGGGAGAATTCCTCTTAGTGATAATATATGTTATTTGAGTATGTACCCATTAAGTCTTATGGAATAATTTTAGATGCTGGTTTATCCAATTAGGATCAATCCTAGATTCTTATTTTCTATCACCTCTTAGGGTTTTAGAGTTTTAGTGCCTTATTTTCATCCATATGTTGTAAATGGATTTCTAGAGAGATAAAGCATTATAGTGGGGAAAATTGTGACACTTATCATGTCACTGTTTTTCATTTAATTAATTATTTTATTTTATTTTATATTTTGAGTTTTGGAAATTTTTGGCCTTAAATTTTATAATTTTAAAAGTTTAAAAGTGGTGTATGGTTAGCCTTCATAGTTATAAAACCATAAAGTGCCTGTGAAATTAGTTATATCTCAAGATAGTTCCATTTGGAATGGTTAAAAAACAATTTATTAAATAGTTCATACACCTAGGAGTAAAAGGGAGGAGGGTTTTTGAGTTCCCTGTATAGGCAACACAGTTTGAAAAACAATGTGGGTAAACCATGTGCCAAACCTAGAGTTTATTTTTTTTATTTTTTTATTTATTTTTTATCCACTTCCCCCATTATATTCTCCCCCTTTCACATCATGTCTCCCATTAGGGCCGATCCCCATTCTCTTCATGCACTCCTCCCTCTCCCGACCTTCATTTCCTTTAGCGATTGTTCTGATTTCTTGCCAATTCAGGGTTCCATCTCCATGGTAACGGTTCTTCCACCCTTATTCTCTAATTTCCTTAAATTTTACCTTCCCTTTCAACATTCCATGGTTTTAAAGAAAACTAGGGTTCTTATTTGACTAGTTATCTTGGTTTCTTTGATGATTAGGGTTTATGTGAGTCTTTTCTTCTATGATTTGGTGTTCACCATCAGAGGTGACACACTTCCAACCATCCACCAATAATTTTATGTAGGATTTATATTACCTAATATTTTAATTTATAAAATATTTATTTATTTATGTTTATAAATTTATCATTTAATTAATTGTACCTATCAATTAGGTTTTATCATGGTTTGTATTTGATTCAAAGGGGTTTCTCATTGCAAAGTATTCTGAAAAAATGTTTTTAATTGGTGTTCATGTCAGTTGTTGTTAAAAATAATCGATTGGTTTTTAAAAAGGTGTATTAAATTTAGGAAAAATGTTTTGGGGATTTTAAAATATTTACTTTTAATGTTTTACATGGAATTTCAAGTAATAATTGAGATTCTATGTATTATTAATCTACTTGATGTTTTTATTTATATAAAATATTGGAATTGGTAATGGGTTGAATAATAAAACAAATTTTTTATTGAATAATTTATTGATAATAAATGATATAATTTTCTCACATTGTGGTAAATTTGTTCATTTATGAAATATTTGGGATTAGATCATTCATTTGAAAATTTGATGAAAATTCCAGTTTTACCCTTTAAACTTCACTGTAGCATTTCAGACATAAATATTTTGATATGTATTATTTGAACATAATTTTTTAAATATGTTAATGAATTAATGATCTAAAACTTTAATTTAGATCATTGAAGCTAAATCATGCATTTGGTTGGTGAAAATGGTCTATGAAGTCAAAGTTGGGCTGGACTCGTCAGATTGGACATGGGTTCTGTATTTGAGCCATAACATCTTCATCCTTGCATGGATTAGCCCCAAATTTTGAGATGAGATCTATATTTACATTAGTAACAAATAATCCTTTTGTAAGGATATATTATACACACGTTTTTGTGGTAAAATTGGCGGTGAAAGTTGGATTAAAATATTTGTCTGAGATTCCCCATTCACACTTAAAACCACTTATAAACTAGACTCCCCTCCACTATATAAATTGGTATTTTTATCAATTGGATGGGTTTTGACGTGACTTATAGGATTGGTATCATATTTTAAGTTGTTATTTTCCATTTCAATTAACCATTGGAGGAGGGAAGCTTTCAATCTAGGATCTCCTCCAAAATGCTCCTCTCTTCCACTTCTTTGTTGTAATGTTTTTGTTCTTTCAATAAACTTATTATTTTACCTTAAATTTATTTTATTTTGCTCAATTTTATTCTTATTTTATATTCCTCTTTGTTCTGGAATTCTTTATTATAATTGTGATTGGGTTATACGCATTATAAACCATTGCAAATGCAATTCGCTTTTACAATGATTACACCACCCATGGAAGAGTAGTCTTTTTAGTAATCGATCTATCTATTAATTTATTAATTTATTTATTTTGAATAAATGAGGTAATTTAATTCACATAATATGATATTTTAATTTAGTTTTAAATATAAATGAAACTAAGAAAGCAATTGAACAATAGACACAAAAACACGTGAGGTCGAGGTTTGTGTAAATTGTGAGAGTACAATCTTAATCGGCAATACAAGACCACATGGGATAAATTTTTGGAGTTCAAATATAATCCCTAAAATCAATTAATTCTCATTACCAAATTAGATATGTGATCTAATTAACCATTTACCATAATCTAACCTAAGAACATCAATTAAAGCAGGGTTCTACGATTTCCTGTTTCGAAGCTAGCCTAGGGTTTAAATAATTTCATCTTTGGGGTTAAGTTAACTCCCGTATGGTTAGAGGGTTAAAGAATTATGGGATTATAATTAAGTGGATGTTAATTTAAATTAAAATGATAAATAATTAAGTGAAGAGGTATATTTATATTGATTACACTTTTTAAAATAGTTTTCTAAAAAACATCTTCTCTTTGTACTTTGTTAATCAAATTTAATTTCCAAATTAAAAAAAATGCAATCTTATTCCAAAAAAATTATTCTAGTTTTGTAAACGATAAAAAACCCATCATACCTTCAAGTAGTGTTTTTATTCTCTTTTATTTTATTTTTAGAACACCTTTATGAATTTGTTTTAATTTACTTCCTCTTTTGAGAGACGACCTTGGTCAACCACTCAGCTGCACCCAAGTACCCAAAAAATCACACTTCATTTGAGACCACTCATGATAGTGCCTTTCAAATAGGTTTAATTTCTAGGGAGGTAAGTGATTTATTCAACCAATTAAGGGTATTTATTTTATTTTTCATTTCATTCTTTTCTTCTCTTCTTTCTTTCTTCTTTCCCATTTCTCATGTTTTTTTCTCTTACTCACTTATTTTATTTTTATCAGACCAACTCAGCTTCTAATTTTTATTTTACTATGGTCCACTTTACTTCTTTTCATATTTATTTGATTTATGACACAAACTAATCCCAAATATCTCTTAGACCTTGACCCTAATATTGAACGTAGCCTTCAAGCTTGAATCATACATTCTCAGTCTACAGGAAGTTTCAACATTCAACTAATTAGAGAATTCCTCCACTCCAAGAACATTGAAATTGGAAAAACTTCTAAATCCATCTTAAAAAAAGAACCAATGGATGAAAATAATGGAAATTAACTTGATAAAACCATTCTAGAATTGGCTGCACCTGATATTAATTATCAACCAAATTGTCTTGAATACTCAAATCTTGAATAAGACTTTGAACTAAAATTGGGATTAATTCACCTTCTTCTAAAATTTCATGGATTATATGGTGAGGATCCAAACAAACAACTTAAAGAATTTAATGTGGTTTTCTCAACCCTTATACCAAGAAATGTCTCTGAAGATCAAATCAAGCTAAGGGAATTCTTGTTTTCACTTCATGGAGCTGCAAAAGATTGGATGTATTATTTAAAACCTGAAGATGTAACTTGTTGGAACGATTTGAAACATATTTTCTTCCAGAGATTTTTTTCAGCATAAAGGACCACACCCATTCGAAAAGAGATCCCAGGGATCAACCAAGCATAAGGGGAGTCAATGTATGAGTACTGGGAGTGATTCAATAAGTTTTGTGCTAGCTTTCCACATCACGAAATCAGTGATAAACTAGTCATCTAGTACTTATATAAAGGACTCAGACCTATAGAGAGAAGCATGGTGGATGCCGTGGCTGGAGGGGAATTGGTGGAAAAGACACCAGTAGCTGTACGTCAAATGATTGGCAAGATGGCCCAAAACTCCCAATAATCTGGCGATCTAGGTACACCACATGTTTGAGGAGTACATCTAGTAAGTCCTTCTTCTCTTTAAAGTCATTTGATTGATATTAAGTTAGAATAATTTACCACTATAGTGAGGTAGATTTCATTGTCTCAAATGACATCCCAACCCCCTCCTTTAAGGCCTTGTGGCATTTTCATTGTGACAAGCCTCCCAACTGACTGTTGCCCCAAACTATATGAAACATGGGATTATGAAGCCGTGTTTCTTGGGATACCATATCAGCAGAAACAAAAAAAATATCCCCAAAAGAAGCTTTATTCATTTGCTACAACATACAAACAAGGGTGGAAGGACCAATTAGACATGTGGTATGCCTCTGGACAACAACAAAGGCCCCCTTTCATCAAAACTTCGAGCAGCCTCCATCTTACCAATAGGGTTTCCAACAACCCAAAAAGTGATTTGAAGCTAAAGAATCAAAAAGTAAACAATAAGGGACTTCTCAAAAAAAAATTAGATTCTAACACTGATGATTTTTTGAAACAAATTGTTCTTAATCAACAAAATGAGATGAAGAGTCAAGGTTCGGAGCTGAGGGAGTTAAAGACTCAAATGAGCCAGATTGCCACTGCCCTCCATGAATTGGTAAGTAAGAATTATGGAAATCTACCTTCCCAACCTTCTACAAATCACAAGGGTAATGTCAGTTCCATCACATTGAGAAGTGGTAAGAAAATCAATGATACATCTTTACCTACCATTCTGCCGGGATTCACCTCAAATCCAGAAAAGCCCCATTCCACACAAACTGTTGAGAAACCCAAGGAGAAAGACAAAGGTAAGAAAATAATTGATTATATTCCTCCTAAACCCCTTAATTTTCCAAATAGAGTTGTTCAAAACAAAAAGATGGCTGAAGAGGCGATTCAAAAACAATTTTTGGATACATTCAAGCGTGTGGAGATCAACATAAATTTACATGAATCCATCGAGAAAGTACCAAGGTATGCTAAATTCTTAGAAGAACTTTGTACCAATAGAAGAGGGCTCAATGGAAATGAGAGGATCAATCTTGGAAGGAATGTGTTAGCACTCATTACACAAACTCTAGAAATTCCAACAAAGTGAAAGGATTTGGGTACATTCACCATCCCATGAACCATAAGGGAGTTACACTTTTTAGATGATTTATGTGAGTTAGGATCTTCCATAAATGTAATGCCTCACTCTATTTTCTCTTCTTTATAGGTTGGTGAGTTGAAACTGATGAGAGTAGTGGTGCTGTTGGCATATAGAGATATGGAATATCTAGTGGGAGTCCTTGAGGATGTACTTGTCTGGGGTAAGATACATGATCTTCCCAGTATATTCCTATGTGCTTAACATGGAGGGAAATCCGGTAAGTTCACATGATCCCATTATATTAGGTAGGTCCTTCTTCAAAACTACAAAAACTATCATAAATTCCATTGTGGGTACACTTTCCATGGAGTTTGGAGATGAAGTTGTGATATTTAATGTTACGGACTCCATGAAGTACCTCTTAGAGGACCATTCTGCATTTTTTATCTCCCATTTTGAACCACCAAATAAAAACCCCATGGAATTTTTTTGTCCTATACTTAGGGTGATTATGAGCATTGGTTCTATTTTTATATCTAAGAGTAATTACCTACCTATATCTAATTCACAAGACTCTATTAGATTTTATTTTGAAATGGATTCATATTTTTATTTTGATCATGTTCAATCTGATTATGACATGGTTGTGGAGTATGATGGTGGATTTGATGCTTTATTCTCTAATTTTGATGATTTATATTCAGATACTAATATTCATTTTTCACATATTTCAGCTCCTTCAATTTCTCCATCCATACAACACCCCTACATTAGAACTCAAGCCATTAACACCAAAACTAAAATAATAATACTTGTTAAGTGGTGAGAAATCACCTGTTATAATTGCTAACAATCTCTCTTTTGAACATGAAGAAAAACTTTTCAACCTTTTGAGGGAGAATGTCAGGTAAATTTGGTGGACCTTGGGTGACATATTGGGTATTGTCCCATCCATTTTCATGCATAAGATTCTTTTGGAGGATGGGGCTAAACCAATTAGGTAGCCACAAATGAGAATCAATCCAACACTTTTGGAGGTTATTAAAAAAGAGGTTGAAAAATTGCTTAAGATAGGTATAATCTATACCATTTCAAATTCCCAGTGGGTGAGTCCTATTCAGGTTGTGTCTAAGAAAAGTGATGTTACTATTGTTAAAAATGAGAAAGATGAGTTAGTTATAATGAGTGTGCAAAATAGTTGGCATGTGTGTATTGATTATAGGAAACTAAACCAGTCTACTCGCAAGGACCATTTACACCTCCCATTTATTCATCATATGCTTGAGAGACTAGCTGGGAAAACACACTATTGTTTCTTCGATGGGTTTTATGGATATTTTTAGGTTCCTATTTCTCCGGAGGATCAGGAGAATACAAAATTCCAATTTCCATTCGGTACATTTTCCTACCGAAGGATGCCATTTGGACTTTGCAACGCCCCATGTACCTTCCAGAGATGCATGGTGAGTATTTTTTTATTTTATTGAGACCTTCATAGAGGTATTTATGGATTATTTAATAGTTTATGGATCCTCATTTGATGAATGTATAAGTAGTTTGGGAAGGGTGTTGAATCGTTTTATTGAAAAGAATTTGGTCTTGAACTTTGAAAAGTGTCATTTCATGGTAGAGAATGGAATTGTCTTAGGGAATGTAGTGTCAAAACATGGGATAGAGGTTTATAGATATAAGATAGACATTATTTCATCCTTACCCTATCCTTCACGTGTGCGTTATATTAGATCTTTCATAGGGAATGCAGGATTCTATCAGTGCTTCATCAAAGATTTTAGTAAGATTGCTCTTACTTTGTCGCGATTACTTCAAAAGGATTCTGATTTTGTGTTTGATGATTCATGCAGGGTAGCATTTGATGAGTTGAAGAAGTGTCTGACCACTACACCGATCATACAACCCCCACAATGGGACATTCCTTTTGAGATTATGTATGATGCCTCCAACTTCGCGGTTGGATCTGTCTTATCTCAGAGGTTGGATGGACGTTCACATGTGATTGCCTATGCCTCGAGGACACTAGATTCAGCCCAATAAGAATACAAAACCATATAAAAGGAGTTTATTGGTTTCATATTTTCTTTAGATAAATTTCATTCATATTTATTGGGCTCTAAAGTAGTCGTTTTTTATTACCATTTAGCTCTAAGGTACCTCTTGGAGAAGTCAGATGCAAATCCCAGGCTAATCTGATGGATGCTCCTTCTTCCAGAATTTGATATTGAGATAAAGGACAAGAAGGGGTTAGAAAACTTGGTGGCAGACCAAATGAGTAAGCTTACTCACACACTAGAGGATGAAAACTTAGACCAAGTACAACTTCGAGACACTTTCCCCAATGATCATCTTTAGTTCATCTCAGGTACGCATCATTGGTATGTAGATTTAGTTAACTACCTTGTTTCCTATGAAATACCTGCAAATTTAAAGAAACATCATGTCCAAAAATTAAAAAGTGATTTTCTTTATTATGTGTGGGATGATCCATACATATGGCGCATGTTTAGTGACCAAGTTATTAAGATTTCTGTTCCTGATCATGAGTTTGAGTCTATTTTGAAATTCTGCCGTACACTTTCTTGTGGTGGAAGCTTTGGACCCCAACATATAGCTATGAATTTTTTGGACTTTGGATTGTATTTTCCAAGTTTATTCCATGATTCTCATGTGTTTTGTAAGTCGTTCTCACGTTTCCAATACACTATAATATTTCTAGGAGACACGAGATGCCCCCGAAACCCATATTATTATGTGAGATTTTTTATGTATGGGGAATTGATTTTATGGGCCCTTTTTCTAGTTCATTTGGTTTCCTATAGATTTTGGTTACCGTTGATTATGTGAGAAAATGGGTGGAGGATAAGGCCACTAGTACTGATGATTCTCATGTTGTTGTGGACTTTGTAAAAGCACAGATTGCTTGCAGGTTTGGAGTACTGAATGCCATAATCAGTGACCAAGGGAAACACTTTTGTAATCGTAATTTGGCTTCCCTCCTTAGAAATTATGGGGTGACACACAAAACATCAACACCATACCACCCCAAACCAAATGGTCAGGCCGAGGTTTTAAATAGAGATTTGAAACAAATTTTGGAGAAAAACGTGGAACCAAATAGGAAGGATTGGAGAAAGTGCTTGGATAATGCATTGTGGGATTATAGGATAACATACAAGACACCTATTAGTATGTCCCCATTTTGGATTGTTTTGGGGAAAGCGTGTCATCTTCCCGTGTAAGTTGAGCATCGAGCTTATTGGGAAATAAAGAAATGTAACATGGATTTGGCCCAAGATAGAATCCAAAGGAAGCTGCAAATTCAAGAGATTGAGTAGATTAGATTGTCTTCATATGAGAACTCAAGGCACTAAAAGGAAATATCAAGAGAAGATCATGAAAAAATGATCCAGAAAAGATAATTTCAAGTTAGAGAGAAAGTAATGCTCTATAGTTCACAACTAAAGCTGATGCCTGGTAAGTTGCATTCTAGGTGGTTATGTCCTTATGTTGTGACTAATTTTTTTTCTTATGGTGTAGTGGAGATCACACAAGAGGACACAAGAAGGAGCTTTACAGTCAATGGGAAACATTTTAAGAGATACATTTAGGGACTTCTTATTGATGTAGTGGATTTCATCACACTACATGACCCCATCATTACTTGAGCATATCAGACTATTCCTAACCCTTTCACTTTTTTATTCTTTTTATTATATAAAATTATACATTTCATATGCATATATCATCTCATGGGTTCACATTTATGATAATGAAATATTTTAGGTGTGGGGGAGGGAACCTTTTAGTTTAGTAATTTCAATTGATTTCCTATTTTTTCAATGATTTTCAAAAAAAATTGTGTGTTTTTTAAATTTTGTGTGTTTATTTTTCAATTTTTTTGTGTTTTTTTGGAATCTTTTGAGCTGAAATGATTCTCATCACCATTTTGAAATTCATATAAATAAGTGAAAAAATTTATCCCATGAAACTAAGCTTAAATGAATATTGAAAATAACTTTGTTTCGAGTTCAAATATTTAATAATTTCATGAAAATTACTCTGCATTTTGAATCCCATGACACATCTCAATATATTTATATTTGCAATCACTTTCCTATGAGGCTTATGAAACATTATTCTCATATTATTTACATTTACCTCACTTATTGAGAGAACCAAACCATGCTTTATTTAACCAGAATTTGATTCATTCCGGTCAAAACATGAGGTTTTGAGGTACTTATGTTTAAATGAATAAGGCATTTGTTTGATATTAAAGCCACTATTTCAAAGAATCCTTTTTCATTATGGACTACCTTGAAAATTTAATCCTTTTATCCCTTATAATCCATGAAAAACCTATTAGGTTAGCCACATTACAAGACAAATTTCCCTATCCAACCTACTCTTGAAGTGAAATTGCATAATCTAGTTGAACTTAAGTGTGGGGGAAGCTGTCTTGTGTTGTTCTACCACATTTTGTGATACTTTGGGTGGAAAATTAAATTCCAAAGAGATGTATTTGATACTGAAAAAAAAATAATTCTATTGAAAGTTGTGCCTTTCTGGAGCTTTCATGATAAAATAATTTGTGCCTTTCTAGAGCTTCTGATGAAGAAAGAAAGCTATTCCTATCTGAAGATTTCATGAAAAACTATGTTTGAGAGGATTGACATTTTTGTTGCTGAAATGATGAATGGTGAGAACTTTCCATGACTTTTCATGATGATGGAGTTTAATTGATACTAAGAGGAGTGATGAGGAGACTATACTTGAGTGATAATTAGAATAATTCAATTTTTCTTCAAAAAGAGTAAATCCTTTCTCATTCAGCCTCAGAATTTTTCACATCTAAATTCTACCCATCTAAAGCAACAAAACAACCCTGAAAATTCCTCATAATAGAAATATGTCCTTGACTCATATCGGGAGGTGATGTAGGAATTTATCAAGCCTATGGTGACCCTTTTATGAGTTTGGATGAGAAAGAAATTTCTAAAAAATTGACATTTGTGTGAAAAAAGAAAATTCAAGTGAGGTAAGTGTTTTGTGCATGGAAGGATAAATGAAGTGAAAATATATTGAATGATATAAATGGAGATCTTGAAATAATAGTTTTTTATGAGTCATGATATCATTTTTTATGGAATTTTTGGATCTCAGTGATATGTGTTTTAAAATTTGTTTTGATTTTATATTGATGTTTACCTGTCACAATTTTTCAGAATACGTGATATGAGGTTTTTCCCAGGAGCAAAAAAGGGTAAGTGTGGGGGAGTTGATAAAAAAACATTTTATTTAATATTTTATTGATAATAAATGATATAATTTCTCACATTGTGGTAAATGTGTTCATTTATGAAATATTTGGGATTAGATCATTCATTTGAAAATTTGATGAAAATTCCTGTTTTACCCTTTAAAATTCACTGTATCATTTCAAACATAAATATTTTAATATGTATTATTTGAAATTAAAATTTTGTACCTATGTTTCTAATGTAATGGGATAAAACTTTTATTTAGGACATTGGAGCTACATCATGCATTTGGTTGGTGCAAATGGTCCATGAAGTCAAAGTTGGGCTGGACTCGCCAGATTGGACATGATTTCTGTATTTAGGCCATAACTTCTTTATACATGATTTTATTGGGACCTAATTTTTAGAGGATCTCAATATTTAATTTTATAACAAATCATCAAACTAGAAGGAGATCTTATTCATGCATTTTGGTGGTAAATGAGTGATGCTAGTTGGATTAAAATATTTGGCTGAGATTCCCCATTCACACTTGAAACCACTTGTAACCTAGCCTCCCCTCCACTCTATAAATTCATATTTTTCTCATTTGGAGGGGGTTGTACGTGCCTTATAGGATTGGTATCATATGTTAATTGGTTCTTTTCCATTCAAATTAACCATCGGAGGAGGTAATCTTTCAAGCTAGGATCTCCTCCAAAATGCTCTTCTCTTCCTATTCTTTGTTATAATGTTTTTGTTCTTTCAATAAACTTCTTATTTTATATTATATTTATTTTATTTTTCTCAATTTTATTCTTATTTTATCTTCATATTTGGTCTGGAATTATTTACTAAAATCATGATTGGGTTATACCCATTATAAACCATTGTAAATGCAATTTGCTTCTACGATGATTACACTACCCATGGAAGAGTACATAGTCTTTTTAGTAATCGATATAACTCTTACCTTATTCATTTATTTATTTTGGATAAATGAGATAATTAAATTAATATGATCTATTAGTTTATTTTTCAATAAAAATGAAACTAATAAATAAATGTAACAATTGACACAAAAACACGTGAGGTTTAAGTTTGTGTAAATTGTGAGAGTGCGATCTTAATCGGTAATACAAGACCACACAGGATAAATTTTTAGAGTTCAAATATAATCCATAAACTCAATTAATTATCATTTATAGAGTAGGTATGAACTCTAATTAACCATTGACAATAATCTAACCTAATAACATCAATTAAATCAGGGTGCTACGATTTCATGTTCCGAATCAAGCCTAGGGTTTAAGTAATTTCATCTTTGTGGTTAAGTTAACTCCTCTAGGATTCGAGGGTTAACAAAATTTGGGGATTATAATTAAGTGGATGTAAATTTAAATTATAATTAT
Organism: Viscum album; assembly: GCA_963277665.1. NCBI lineage: Eukaryota > Viridiplantae > Streptophyta > Magnoliopsida > Santalales > Viscaceae > Viscum > Viscum album. Next base: position 324,488,390 of record OY728139.1, on the reverse strand, counting down.
AAATAATTAAGTGAAGTGTTAGAGTTAGAGAGATTATGCATTTTTAAATATTTTTCTAAAAAAACATCTTCTCATTATGCTTTGTTAATCAAATTTCATTTCAAAATTAAAAAAATGATATCTTCTTCCAGAAAACTTCTTATAGTTTTATAAGCGATAAAAAACCTCTCATCCTTTCAATTATTGTTTTTATTTTATTTTATTTATTTTTATAATACCTTTAAGAAGTTGTTTTAATTTACTTCCTCCTTTGAGAGATGACCTTGGTCAGCCACTCACCTGCACCCAAGTACCCAAAAAATTACACTTCATTTGAGAGCGCCCATGAAAGCGCCTTTCATTGACCCTATTTAGGTCATGAAAAAAATTAAATAGGGTGTTTTAATCAATTTTTAGGTGTTTAATAACGACATATTTGTTTTCTTAAATCATTATCAAAGGTTTTATTTGTGAATTTCAATGGATTCATGAAATTAAAATTTTTGATAAAGTGTTTTAAAAATTATTTTAAATAAAATGTGCGGTTTAAAAGTTGTTTGAACCTAGTTGGGTCATGAAATGATGTGACACATGGTGTTTGGACCCTTTGAGATTTTAAGGAAAGTGGTGAGTTTTTGAAATTTATCTTTAAATGAGGTTGAGCATGATGCTTTGGAAAATTGTTTTAAAATGATTTTAAGGGTGATTTTAATTAGTTGTTTTATAAACAGTGGGTTGAATGCAACTTTAAACCATTCAAATAAATGAATTGGTATGCCGAGCCCCTCTCTTTAATGGAATGTTTAGCACTTTACACCATTTTAGAAATGGTGTGTGTGAGATCCTCTTGATACCTCATTTATTTTCAATTGATGTGAATTACAGCCTATAGGGAATGCCTTTTATATTAGTATATGTGATGCTTATGAATGGGTGTATGTTTGGGGTTATCTCTTGTGATGGTGTAGGAGGTGAGGTTTATTTCTAATTTTCGAAAAGTATTTATGTGGTTATTTATTATTTTACAAATTTACCTCTGATTGTACAGTGCAGGATTATTGATTTCACATGGAAATGATCAAATTAAAAATTTATATAACCCAAATGTCACTAATATAATGATATGTGGAATAGTATAAGTTCAGGGTCAAACCCACAGGGAAGAGATGACATCATCTGGTGACCTAGAAATTGAAACCTAAGGCATATTACTCACATGATTATAAAATTTTTAGTTTAAAAACTAAGTAGATTGAATTTACTTCAGTTGAAAAAGAAGGGATTAGGATCAATTTTAGGGACCCTATGTAAAAGGTATTACTAAATATATATTTAGTTGCTCTTATGAATTAGGATGAGAAACAGTTCATAAGTCACCATTTAGGTTTGGTCGAACTAATTGGATTTACCAAGATTGGAGACCACTCTTTGGTCTAGAGGTGGTAATAATACTTGGAGTATAAAGCTCAACTTAAAAAGAATAAAGTATCACAATATATTGTTCCTAGACTACTTAACTCTAATTAGGTAAGGTTTATTCTATCATGATTCCTTGGATCAGGGTTTCAAAACATAATATGATAAATATGAGTTCGTAAAATAATTTATAGAAAAAGGTTTACCTGGGTTTTGATTTCTGAATTCAATAAGTTTTTACTGCCCTAACTCTCGACCCCTAACCCTAGGTGGGTTAACCACACATAGTAACGATGGTATTAAAATAATGAGAAAATAGAAGCATTATTGGTATATTTATAAATAAATCCATGATTAAAAAAATAAATATCAACGAAATCAATTAATTGGAATTTTAAAACATGAACTCCACAAAAATTAGTATTTAATGAATTAAGGTACGAAACAATGAAAATGAAATCCAAAACTCCTTGGAACAAACTAAAATAATTAAATAATGAAAAAATATAGATGAAAGATGATGGGAAAATATGTTTAAACTAAAATAAAATATAGTGTAAAATAAATATAGGAAGAAGATTATTTGTAACATCGAAGGCATTGGAATATAAATAGACCTGATATTCTCATGACACTTAAGGATTTCATGATCTGAGTTGGATTAAATTACTTATTATAGAAACTTTAAAATAATATATCAACATTTCACGTCATGTAATGGGAGATTCAAATATTTTGATATTTCATATATCTTGAATTTCAGAGCTTGTATTTAGTTCTTCAGGCACCAATATCAAGCCTTTTAGGTCGTGTAAATGATTCACATCCTAAAACTTCTTTTACCTTGAGGATTCATGACTAGTATTCCTTTCACATGATTTAGGATTCATAAACATCTGTCCATTATAGAACATGATAGTCTCATATTGTGTACTACTTTTACATCCTTAAACTCTTTATGTGAGATATTCAAACCCTTTATTGGTTTCATGTCTTAGCCTTCAGTCTTCAGGGGTCCTGTAATTGACTAAAACACATCATTAAATAGATTTTAAAAGTGAATTTTCTTCAATTGCTATAATTTATAGCGACACCCCATTTGACAATTTATCTTTTATTTCCAGTAAAAAATAGCAAAAAATCGAAGGTATCATATTATAAAACATGAAAAAATACTAAATAAATGCATCAAATATATATATATATATATATGAATTAATCTTATCAAATCCCCACACACTTGAATAATTTCTTGCACTCAAGTAAAAATTATCTCAATAAGGATTCCAAAGGAAACAATTTTTAAAGGAAAACATGCATGAAATCCATGAAAATAAAGAAAAGTGTTTGAAGAAATTTTTAGTCATCCAAAATCACCCCTACAAATGAAATTAGTAATGCCTCATAGTTAAATTTTTAATTCAAATATTTTCTTCCCTTAACTTCAATCTTTCAACTATTCCTTAGAAACTACACCCATGTTTCAATTTACCTCACCGTGAATTTTATCTCATCACTCAAGGAAAAATTAAACCAGAGTTATGGTTAACCCATAATATGTGTTACTAACCATAATCATGCATTGATCCTAACATCTCCACTTTATAAATACAAATACACAATTAATCTTGATGGATTCAACAATGAGGTTCAAATGAATCTGAGGTTGAGGGTAGGTGGGTAAATGATAAAAACAAAGATCAAAAGGGGGTTAGTATTTAAATTACAATTCATGATAATCTATAATAATTAAATGAAGAACCTCCTCTAAAATGTAGCATCTCAATACTCCCAAAGGCTTAGGTAAGGTCCATGGATGTTCCATAAAAGAAAAATAAAGATATCCTATTTCTTCTTTTATCATTTTTTCATTTCTTCATTAATTATTCATAAATCCATGTTTAGGATAGATCTCACATCCATCAACTAACCACATATGATCAACTGTGAGATTCAACCATATGGTAATTGTGATTTTGGATATTTCTAATACACAAACCATGTTTTTTTGATAGAATAATCATGAATGGTACATTAGAAGAACCACAGACCAAATCCCATAGATCATTTAAAAAAATCATTTTCCATCAGTAATGACCTTCCCCATCACTTATTCATATTATAATTATGAAATAATACAATAGATTAAGGTAGTAAGGGATACAATGGGCTTGTAACAAGCTCAATCCTATCAAAGTCATTCATGGATTCTATGGGATTAACAAGGATAAATCTATAGGTGGTTATACAAAAAAATAGATAAACAATAAAAATTATTCGATAATATTAACAATGTATTTGTTCAGTCATAGCCTCGATAATATTACAATGAAAGTTTTGATATGTTTACATGCCCCAAGTATCTGTCAAGAAATATTCTTAGAGGATAATGGAAATAATAAGGTCTAGAATCCTATTAGGAATGGTAATACATATAAAATGGAAATCAATTAGGGTATAGTAACCAGTAATAAGTCAATAAATAACAATTTTATAAATTTAGAATCAAAAATAAATTACTCAACTCAGCAATCATGCTAAAATCCTAAGCAGGAATAAATAACCAATTCTTGCATTCTCTGTCTAAAATGTTTCTTTTATTTACATGGGTGAAATGATATTTAAAGTTAAATCATGTTTCTAATGAAGAATTACTCCCAGACTAATGTAAATAAGAAAACATCTAGGTGTATATGAAATATAGCTCAAGGATTTTCCCCACATTTAAAATGAAATAGTGATTTCACTATTTTGGGATGTTATTTGGGAGAGATGGCAATGAATTAAGAATCATTTTTGCAAATGAAAATAATTAAATCACTATTGGGAATTGAGAGATCCATGTAATATAAATCATGATAGGGGGAAAATACTAGATGTTGAAGTGAAACTAGGCTATCTACAATAATATTAGAAACAAAATATAACCACACTAGAGAAAAAATTAATTCATAGGATATATCAAATATGAAATAAGTAAATGGGAAGGTGCACATAGTAGTCAACAATGGATATCATCCAATATAAAAGTTCATGTAGAAGAATACAAACTAACAACCTTTCAAAATATCTAAAATTAAAACCTAGAAAAATAAAATATAATACCTATACAACCTTATCAATGACTAAAAAAAATATGATTTTCCTCCTATAAGGCACTAACAATGACATTGTCATCCAGATGAGTGGAAAATTATCAATTAGAGTAGTCCATTAAATCAACTATTATTGTCCTCTTTTATAAACTGGAGGTGGTGTCTTTAAGCTCTAATGGTCTCTTGGTGGGGTTTACTACCTTAGAAATACTCAACCAAACCTCTCATACAATAATTGGACCATCATTGCAACTCATGAACCAATCTCATGGGTTGGTCCCTGTATAGAAACCGCATAAGAAATTATATCATGGGGAAGGCCAATAGGTGTCATAACATGTGCAGTGAATGTAACAATGGAGGCATATAATCGGGAGATATCTAAGTAAATTTAAAAGTAATAAAGGTAGTGTAAGAGAAGAATTTATGGTAAAAAAATTCATATCCTTTCCATTAGACAGTGACCATGATATAATCAAGAAAAGGGAATATAGGAAAGATAGAAACACCTAAAAAATGAGAGGTTCACAAATAATATTTTTGTGTAAACTCTCCTCAATTAGTTTTAGAGGTCCCATCCCGAGATCTTGGTGTTTGCAGCTATCTTGCCTTGCTGATGTGAGTGATGGTGGTAGTATTAGTTGGATCAACTAAAAAAATAGGTTCCATGGTGCTGGAAGTATGGTTTGTATCTACTATAGGAGGGGAGGTACTGATCCATATTGAGTTCGTAAATCTTGAAGTTGGATCTATGAATGAAACCTTAGATGTAGATGGTAGAGCGGGGCCCTTTCCCCATATAGCCAATGCTGTTAAAAAGTATCTTTGTGCTAAAAAATCTATAATCTCTAGAGGGATATTGATAGAGAGAACTATAGGGGCCAGGGTGGATAGGGATGCAATGGAGTCAAAGGTGGTATCAACTATAGCATAAGGTGTGTGGGTAGAAGGGGTGGAAACTGTATAAGATTGGGTATTGGGAGGTAATTGTGGAGGCTCATTAAAAAATATCTAAAACGATGGAATATCTACCTATGGATATCTATATTACATTGAAGAAAACTTTCATGGCTGTAGAACACCTCCCATATATCCGATTGAATGGGTAGGGTTAGCTTAGAAGGGGTAAGGGTGGTACCTCAGAGGAAGGTGTGGTAGTGGTGGGGTTGGACAAGTTATGAAGTCAACAGTATGCTGAGGTGCAGGGGTTGTAACTAGAGAAAGAGGAGAAAGCACCTTATGAGTTGGAGAATGAGAAACTAACACCTCATTAGTGTCCTCATCATACTTAGGATTCCACTCATAATTCTTCCCTATTTTTCAAAGAAGACCAATATTGTGGATAAAAAGAAGATCAACTGACTACATCGGTCCTAATAATAAAAGAGTTTAAACTGATTCAAAAACACCCATATGAAGAGCCGTGTGAGTAATAAAGTTCCCACCCATTAGAGTGTCATGGGTTATTTTATACTATTCCTTATAATATAGGGAGATATATCATGCCATGTTCAATGTAATACCACCTATGGTAGAAGCTAGAATGAGTACATTGATCTATCCAATAACCCTATGAGATTCACCTTGGGATAACTATACATGAGCCAAAGCCTGATGAAAAATCCACAGGGCGAAACCCCTTAACTAGGTGCTCTTTGCGGTGTGAGGATTATGAAAACTAGTAGCATCCCGAGATATCAATTACCATATCCTCAGAGTGTCCATATTTTTCAGGTTTATCCATAAGGTAGAATAGACCGGATATGCAACAAAGTGGGGAGAGTATATGTGTAGTCCAACTCTGAACTCATCCAACATGAGATCCTAAGGTTTGTCTCCAAATCTAAAGGAGATATGAATAATTTTTGGCTCAAAATTAACTAGGAACTAAATAAAAATATCCTGGTACATCTCCCCACACACCAAGATGATATAGTAAATATGAATGTGTCCAATGATCCCCATGACTTACTCGACCATGGGGATCTTATCAAGCATGAAAAGGTCAAGCATATTATTGGTTGGCATGGGAATGGCCTGAAGATGGGCCAAATAGACCTGTGGATCGGGCATAGAAAACTGAAGGAAGGAATAGAGCTATGACTACCAGGTAGTTCCCTAGGAATAGTAGTAGGAATACTATAAATGGTGTGAAGGGTATAGAAAATTTTAACCCAATGCAGAGGGTTGTGGTGCAGGGTCTGCTGCTGGTGGTGAAGGATCCAATGATAGGCACTTGAGTGTGGGTGATTCTTCAAACTGGGTGGTGTGTTTGAAAGGTGAAAATATGAATCCCTTCATGTGGGATATGGTTCTGAAGAGAAAAAAAGTGATTGATGAAAGGAAGGGAGTGCGACTGGGGTTAGTTTTATGGCCAAAGGAATAGGGGTGGTCAAAGGAGGAGGTGAGACCAGTGGGGGAGGGGAGAAGAAACACGAGTGGTGGGGGAGGAGAAAATAGAGAATCACCTATTAACCCTATGTTTATGGATAAAATAGGATTCCTGAAAGATTAATATCATGAATTAATTATTCACAATGTGAATTATGGGTGAAAAGATTATTTTCCACCCCTGCAAAAATCACAACATGAAGGACATTCACGACATGAATAAGGCCTCTTATAGAACTCTTTTCGACATGAGTTTTTAGCCTATAGACAGTATCAACAAGCCATTATAATCTCATAAAACCTACTCTAATCTATAGAACCTAACCTAGGTTTCATCCCAATCAGTGATTAATTTAATTTCAATAGATAGAAAAATCGCAAATCAAATAAATTTTAAAGAAATAACACACCCTTATTGAAATTGTTCTTGTTATACTTTCAATATTTGATTGTTAACCTTAATGGGTGGTCCATAACCTCTTTGAATTTTGATTTTTTCACAAGGTAAAACCTTAACAACATCAAAAGGTACCAACCATCTCGATTTTAGATTTTTGGTGAATAATTTAAAATGGAAATTTAACATTAGAAATTTATTCCTCAGTGTGAATATCAGTTGTGCGATGTGCCGGTCATGCAACTAATTTTTTATTTCCTTATAATTTTTTTTCTCATACACATATCTTCTGATTTCCTCCATCTCATTCATTTTAAAAAATCGTTATTTTTCTATATTTTTATTCATTGAGGTTAAGCCTTTTGATTTCCTAATATTAATTATGCTCTAATTCAACTAGAAATTGAAAAGGTTTTCTATAAACTTGTCAGAAAGGAGTAGTGTTGATGGGTGTTTTATAAGCTATGTGGTACATCCAAAGTGTTTCATCAAGTTTGATACTCCAATAATTCCTAATTATGATCACTGTATTTTCAATAATTTATTTGATCTCTCGATTGGATAACTCTACTTGCCCACTATTTTTTGAATGGTATGGGGTGTCAGTACTGTATTGAATCTAATAATTTTCAAGATTCCCTTTGAAAAAAGTATTATTAAAGTTCATTACCCAATCACTAATGAGTAATTGGGGAAATAAAATTGATAATTTTTTTTATTTTAAGAATTAATGACTACTTTGGTTGTGTCATGGGTGGTAGCTTCCTCTTCTACCCACTTTGAAACGTATCCCACACCGACCAATATATAAAATATTCTATGGGAATTAGGGAATGGGCCCATGAAGTCAATCCCCCAAACATTGAATATTTATACTTATATAATGATATTTTTGGGAATCTCATTAAGTTTACCAATGGTACCTATCTGCTGGCACCAATCACATATTTTTTTATAAAATTCCTTGTGTCCTAATGGAGTGTGAGATAGAAGAGTACACTTTTATGTATTTTAGAAATGGTTTTCTCAAGAACGTGATGTAATCCAGTTAGAAACATATGAGAAAACTCTAGAACACTTTGACTTTCATCCTATGGAATTTAGAGTCATATTAAACCATCAATATAACATCTGAATAACAGTGGTTTATCCCTGTAATAGTGTGACACATCAAATAATAATTTCTTCCTATGTTGAAAGGACAAGTGTGGAAAAATGGTTCTTGTGGCCAGATAGTTTATGATATAAGAAAATCAGGGTCATTCTTTCACATCCAAATTGAAAAGTTTCCCCAAGAAAATCATCTTCAATATTCATCTCTTTATCATCCTCAATATTGGGAAGTGGAAGTCTTGACAGATGGTTAATGATGAAATTTTTTGTCCCTTTTGTGTCTTTGATGATGAAATAAAATTATTACAGTAGTAGGATCCATATTATTATCCTCAATTTAACATTTTTTTTATTCATAATTTAGTTTAGTGTTGTATGATCAGTATAAACTATGACTTTGTGATCATGAGATATGACTGAAATTTTTCAAATTTGAAAACTACTACCATCATTTCTTTTTTTTTCTGTGGTTTTATAATTGGTTTGATATTAGTTTATTGTATGGATAGAATAATAAATGGGATAAAATATATTTCCAAAGCACCATCCTAAAACAACACCCATTGTAAAGTCACTAACATCACACATTAGTTGAAATCCTTTATCCTAATCTGGCCATACGACGATAAGAGTGACCACCCGGTTATATTTCATAGTATTAAATGTCTATTGAAATTCATCTCAGAATTAAAGTGTAATTTACATAGACAATATGTGTTTCAGTGGTTGTTCTATTTTTACAAAGTCCCTAACAAAGCATTGATAGAATCCCATGTGTCCTAGAAAAATTCTTATTACTTTCACTATTATGGGTTCATGCAAGTCCTTGATTACTTTTATTTCTTCTAAACCAACTTCCATCCCATCCTTTGAAATTTTATTCCCAATGATTATGTCTCCTTGGAGCATGAAATTATATTTCTCCTAATTTAGTAATATAAATTTCTCTTCACACTATCTCAACACTAGTTCCAAATTGCTCAACCAAACTTCGAATGATTTCCTATACATGAAAAAATAATCCATGGAGATTTCTAAAAAATCCTCCACCATATCCTGAAATATATGTGTCTCATTTCAGTAAAATTCTGCTGTAGTATTTCATATTCCAAATGACATGCATTGATAGGAGAAGGTACTGAATTTATTTTTGTTTGAAAAATCATTTGGGCTAATAAGGATTTGATTGCATATAGAATATCCACCTAGAAAATAATAGAATTAATGCATAGTTAATATCTCAAGAATATAATACATGAATGGGAGTGGAAAGTGTCCTTTTAAATTATATTTATTGATATTTCTATAGTATATACATACCTGCCATCCAATAATGGTTTGAGTTGCAATTTATTCATTTTATTCATTTTTATCATAGTCAAACCTCCCTTTTTTGTTGTAACTTTCAGTGAGATCACCCACTCACTGTCAGAGATAAACAACATTATACCAGTGTTGAGAAGTTTTATAAATTCCTTCTTAATGAATTCTTTCGTTAGTGTGGTGAGTTACTTGTGGGGTTGGATTTTGGGCTTATATCATTCTTCTAATAGAATTTTATGGGTAGAAATCGTGGTTCTAATCCCCCTAATATAAACCACACCCTAAGATATTGAAATTTTGTGCCTCTTCAGGACTTATATCAATTGATTTTCATGTACTTTATTCATTTTTGAGATTATTATGACTGGCAGTGCATCTTCAGTTTCCGAGAATGAGTACATCAGTGTGCTTGACATAAGATTTAACTCTAATTTTTGTGGATTAATAACTAAGGGTGTGAATTGTGGAAAGGAGTCTCTCATCAGAGGTTCAATGTCATTGAAATCCTCTTATTTAGTACTATATTCTCTGTTAGTGAAAAAAGTTTCCCTCTTATATTCATAATCCATAATCTCACTTTCTTCATTAGTGATATTTTTTTAACATTTTAGTGACTCACCATTTTTCTTGGAAGATTTCACTAGATTGAACACTACATATTATTCTCTAACTCTGAAAAATAATTTATCTTGATTCAAATATATTAATTATTTACCCTTGTTGAGAAATTTTCTATAACGCCCCGACCCTAGTTACCCAGAGTCGGTGCATTATTACATAACATTGGCATGATCACAAGAAAGATCAAATCTCGAAAGACCGATTGGTTTAGTAGCTTTCGAAACACTAGATATATTCATAAAGTTTTACATTACATAATAAAGTGAAAAACTACTACAAAAACATATTGTCTCCATAGTCCACACTATTATCCCCTCATAATATCCCTGCAGGTCATTCATAATTTACTTCTTCACATCCTGGGAAAAATAAAACATAAAAAAGGGGTGAACTCAAATGCCCAGTAAGGATAACAATATAGCGGAAACTTTCATAAATAAGAATAAACATTTAAGGCAATGTATAACTTAAACAAAATCCTTTTAAACTTGAACTTCAACAAAGTATGGAAAAAATGAAATAAATCCATTTACTTATTCACATGGATATTCTACTAATCAAATAATCACATGCAATATCAATATCCACTTTCATAATGATGGAATGCATAATGCCAGACTATCATAATGACATAGCCAAGGCCTTGTGCCAAGACTACAAATAATATTTTTCCAAGGCCTTGTTCCAAGACACTAGTTTGTCTCATGAGACCTACCGATGCATCGATGAGCTATATCGGGCTCAACCTGTCACATATTAAGTCCAATGCATTCCCATATGAAAAGGTTTAAACATAACATAAACATTCGTATTAAAACTAGGATACGAAATGTAAATACTTCATCCATAAACCATGAATGGTATAAAAATAACACATCCACAGTCAAACATATCACAAAACCTTCAATATAATATAGAAGTTTTGTATCATAATAAATCAACTTCAATTAAGCGTAAAATCCATCAAAGGATGTTGACATAGATGAAATCAAACACTTTTTAGAGAAACATATCTTTCTATTTTGAAATCATATATTTATAAAATAAAAAATTTTCTTTGAAAATATTCTTATAAGCTTGTAAGGGAAGCTTCGAAGATTTTATAACGGTGGAAAATAGCTGCACCCGCCGTATAAGTTAAAAAAACATTCTTACCTTAATTCTGACAAAAAGGTTAAAAAGCACCTTGTTTGGAAAACGACGGAAAGATTCTTTTATAAACCTCTTATAAAAATTCAAAAAGGGTATAAATATATTTAACCCATATTCTTGTAAATAGTAAAAATGTTTTGAAATACATTTTTAAGAAACATGGATGTAGATGATAAAGAGATCCCAGTAGATTATTACGTATAAACAACCTCGGATAATGAAGAGATTGTGAAGTAAACCCTTAACTTGTACTTTTCCTTGGTTGGGGTAGGTTAACCTCCTGTATAATGGTGAAATAATTGTTATTAAATTATAAAATAATCATATACATTAATATGATATCATATATGATCTTTTAACATTGATTTGTTAATAATATCTTAGTATTATCGTTGTTTCGGGTGTTAACTTACTCATTTTCTTTTATATGTTTTGTTACTTAAGCTGTGTTTGTCATGGATAGGTTGTATCTAAATCATATCCAGAATGATATCAAGTCCTTAGATACTATTATTAATCATAAAATGATAATTATACTTGAATGGATACGATGGAGAATGAATCTCATCGCGTTCGTGGAGACAGTAGTCCGTACGTACGCACGAGCGACAATATCATTCTTTTGATATTAAAATAATATATAATTGGATGTTATATCATATATAAAGAAATATTATCATGTTATATTTATTATTTACATGAGTTACACATCATTATTATACCAATCCAAATAATAATTTATTGAATAACAATTACACCACGACGTGGAGACGGTAAGCCGTACGTACGCACGTATGATGACATGTTATTAAAAGGATGAATAGAATACTGAATATGGTTGTACCATATTTATAATTACAGTATATATGAGATACTGGAGTTATTATTTTAGAATGGTAATAATAAAGAAGGAAGAAGTGGAAGAAGAAATGAATTTGAAAAAGGGTGGTGAAAACATTACCTCTTCTTCGGGTTTTTCCTTTTGATTGGATCAAAAGGGCTCCTTAAGTTGGATTTATGACTAAAGTAAGGCCTCTAGGATGATTTTAGGGAATTTTAGAGAGTATTTGGGCAGAGTTTGGCCGATCCAAAAGGCTTTTAAGGTGCGATTTAATGATAATGGAGGAGTTCCCTTTTATAAGAGGGGTGAGGGGCACCTTTGGAAAAGCTAGAAATATTATTTTATAATAAATTCATATTCGGTTTATAATGGCTCCAAAGTGGATTATTTAAAGCTTAAGGTGGGTATGGGTCGAAAACCACTCAACAAATAGGATTTAGACAGGTCTGGATCATTATATTAACCTTATCTTTTAGTTTTAACTCTTAGTTAATTAGTTTGACACTTACCATGTCACTTTGTATTTTTATATTATATAGTTAATAAACTTACTATATACATCCAAGAGACCCCAAATTGGTTCATTAATGACACAAATATCATTATATAAGTCTCTTGGCCGAACCTTATATTTTTAGGAATTTAATATCAATTAATAATATAATATTTGTTTTAAAAACTCTTTTATGTCAATTTTGACACTATTCAATAATTGATTTTTTTTAAAATTATAACAGACTGATTACTTCAAAAAACGTTAATTAAATCATTTATAACATGTCATATTAACCAATAAAATTAGGTTAATTCATTAAAAGTCTCAAATTATATTTATTTGGGTATTTATAATATCAATTATTTTAATTTTTCACTATTATGGTAATTACTGCATCATCATTGTGTCATAAATAAATTAAACTATTTAATGCCTAAAAATTATAAATAAACAATAATTATGTAGTAAATCGTTTTATCTTTCTAATGAATATTTACAATCGAATATATCTTATGTATAACCATATATTAAAAAAATTTTAGTAAATAAAATTTGATTTTAACTCTTTTAACTCTTCTTTGAATTAAATAATAATAAATGTCCTAATATAATCCATGTGGATCTAAATTATAATATTTTATTTCTAAGGTTGTTTTTGGTCGATATAAACTTTTCCAATAGAATTAGGACAAGTGTTAGGGTAATATTAATATCATTTTTACCCTTAATTACCCTATTTACTTTTTAACCGTGGTAAATAAAAGTAAAAAGTTACTTTTCACCAAAAATTATTTTCATCTCATTGAACCACATTTTAAAACTTGATATTAACCATGTCACTTGGATTTTTGAAATTCCATTCACAGAATCGGTAAAATTAAGTTTTATGAAAAATTTAGTTTTTTAACTACCACTTAGTGGTTTCACTATTCATCAAAAATTGAAGTTTTTCAGAACAATGCCAAAATTTCACCCTAATCTATAATTGATATTCCGAATTAAAAAATGATGTCTATTTTACAAAATTCCAAACATATAGGTTGAATTTATTAATTTTATAATTAATTCCCACTGTTACAACAAATAGCGTGTTTTTAAGAAACAATATATATCAAAAGATTGACAATTGTTTATGTCCAATTTCAAAGTGAAATTAATTCTAATAAAAACCATTGGATAAAATGGTAAAAATATATTATAATTATACTTTAAAACCACTCAATAATATAATTTATCACTATAAATTATTTTGATTAAAAAAGTTGTTTTTAAGTATTTTTCACTATTCATAAAAATTGGAAGTTCTCAGAAAAATACCAAAAATTCAAATTAGGATAATTTCAATATTCTGAATCCAAAAATGAAATCCATTTTGAAATATAAAATATATATAATTTTAAAAAGTAGGTATTACTATTCATAACGGCTAGTTTGATCGGTTGTGGTGTGTGTTAGAACTCGATGTTGCGTACACCACACGCTATTACATTATTCAAAGGGAAACGTACCGTAGAAGCTTGGGGTGTTACATTCTCCCCTCCTTAAAATAATATCTTCCTTGAAATTTCTAGAATACTACCGCATGAAAAAGACTCGGGTGGTTCTTCATCATAAGTTCCTCTGGTTCCCACGTTGCCTCTTCCATCTTATGGGTTTCCCACAAAACTTTTACCAGACGCGTCGTCCGATTTCTCAGCACTTGTTCTCTCGTATCAAGAATCCTGACGGGCTCTTCGCAATAAGACAGATCGGGTCCCAGTTCTAATTCCTCATAGGTGAGTACATGCATTGGGTCAGGCATGTATTTACTCAATATAGATACGTGGAACACATCGTGAACTTTGGAGAGACTTGGCGGCATTGCCAATCAGTATGCTACATCCCCAATTCATTCTAGAATTTCGAAAGGTCCAATGTACCTGGGACTCAATTTACCATTCTTACCAAAACGTATGACTCCCTTCCATGGAGATACCTTCAGGAAAACATGATCACCGACTTGAAATTCAAAATCCTTCCTTCGATTATTGTCATAGCTCTTCTGCCTACTTTGAGCTGCTTTGATTTGATTTTAGATTACCTTCACCTTTTCCATTGTTTCCCCTACCAGTTTTGGACCTACAAGTTTTCTTTCACCAACGTCATCCCAACAGGTTGGTGTGCGACATCTCTTTCCGTATAACGCTTCATATGGTTCCATCTGAATACTCGAATGGAAGATATTGTTATAGGAAAATTCTACCAAAGGTAAATATTGCTCCCACATACCTTGAAATTAAAGTGAGCAAGATCTCAACATGTCTTCTAAGGTTTTAATAGTCCGTTCTGATTGTCCGTCTGTCTTAGGGTGGTAGGCAGTTCTCAAATGAAGTTCAGTATCCAGGAATTTCTGAAGACTCTTCCAGAATCTTGAAGTAAAATGGGGATCACGATCAGAAACAATAGATAGGGGTACTCTATGAAGTCTCAAAACTTCATTAATATATAGTCTTGCTAGACATTCCAGTGGTAGATCTTCTCTTATAGAAAGAAAATGTGCTGACTTGGTAAGACGATCAAGAATAACCCATATTGCATCGTTCCTTCAAGGTGTCTTTGGTAGTCCCATGACAAAGTCCATCGTAATATTGTCCCATTTCCAATCCGGTATGGGAAGAGGTTGCATGACTCTTCCAGGCTGTTGCCTTCCAGCTTTCACTCATACATCTTGACACAAAATCAGAAATCTCCCTCTTCATGTTGTCCCACCAAAAATGTTCCTTCAAATCTCTATACATTTTGGTGATCCCAGGGTGTATAGAGAAATTGGAACTATGAGAATCATCCAGAAATTCCCTTTTTAGATTAGGTATATCGGGAACACAAAGCCTCTTCCCGAATTTCAAAATTCCATCTTCATACAAAAAGTCTCTCAATCTCCCATCATTCATAGCTTTAATCTTCTTTTGAAATTCTTCATCATCGGTCTGAAAACTCTTAATCCTTTCTAGTAAAGATAGTTTGGCAACCATTTGAAAAATCATTGATGTTTCACCTTCCCTGGTTATTCCCATGTCCATCTTCACTAGATCCATGAAAATTGGATCCCTTTCTATTCTTATATTGTTCAAAACTCTATTGTCTTTTTTGCTCAAAGCATCTGCCACCTTGTTTTCCTTCCCCTTGTGGTAGTGTATCATGAAATCATAATCCTTGAGTAATTCAAGCCATATCCTTTACCTCATGTTGAGTTCTTTTTGTGAGAAAATATACTTCAAACTCTTGTGATCAGTATAAATCTCACATTTTTCACCATAGAGGTAGTGCCTCCATATCTTCAAAGAAAAGATCACAGCTTCTAACTCGAGATCATGAGTAGGATAGTTTTTCTCATGAATTTTCAACAGTCATGATGCATAGGAAATAACCCTATCATTCTGCATAAGGACACAACCAAGTCCTTTCTTCGATGCATCACTATAAATAACGAACCCATCATTCCTCGATGGTAGAGTCAATATAGGAGCATTGACTAATCTTCTCTTTAGTTCTTTGAAACATTCTTCACACTCTTTTGTCCAAACAAATTTAACCCCTTTACGTGTGAGCTTCGTTAATGGGTTAGCGAATCGGGAAAAATTCGGGATGAAACGTCGATAATAACATGCCAAACTAATAAAAATGCGTACCTCAGTTATACTCGTAGGTGCTGGCCATTATTGGATTGCCTTGGTCTTAGAAGGATCAACAGATATTCCATCTTTAGAGACAATATGGCCAAGAAAAGAAATCTCCGGAAGCCAGAAATCACACTTTCTAAACTTCCCATATAATTCATGTCTTCTCAGAGTCTTCTGGATAATGCGCAAGTGATTTTCATGATCTTAGTAGCTTTTGGAGTATACCAAGATATCATCAATAAATAACACCGCAAATTCATTGAGATATTCCCTGAAAACTCTATTCATCAGATCTATGAATACAGTGGGTGCATTAGTCAATCCAAAAGGCATTACTGTAAACTCGTAATGCCCATACCTGGTTCAAAACGCTGTCTTTGGAATGTATTCCTTCTTCACACATAACTGATGGTATCCAGATCGAAGGTCAATCTTTAAAAAGTATTGATCTCCATGCAGTTGGTCAAATAAATCATCAATGCGAGGTAAGGGATACCTGTTCTTTATTGTTATGGCATTGATCTCCCTATAGTCGATACATAACCTCATAGATCCATCTTTCTTTTTAACAAAAAGAACAGGGGATACCCATGGGGAAACACTAGGGCGAATAAATCCCTTATTACTCAATTCCTCTAGTTGTTTCTTTAGTTCAACTAATTCTACAGTGTCCATTCTATAAGGGGTATTCGATATAGGCCTTGATCTAGGAATTAAATCAATGGAAAACTCCACTTCTCGTTCTGGAGGATGTCCAGGTAAATTGTCTAGAAACACATCTACATATTCTTTAACAACAGGTACATCCTCTATTTGAACATTCCTTTCCTCACCCGTTGTAATTTCATCCTCTTACTCCCCAATAATTGAATTTAGTTGAGCTACTGGGGGTGGATCTAGATAAGAATTAGGTGGTGATGATTCTTCTCTAAAGATAAGGTGTTCCTTATCATCATCATCAAAAATCATAACCTCCTTCTTCTTATAATAAATCTTCACATCATAGTCCGAAATCCAATCCATAACGAGGATTATATCAAACTCAATCATAGGTATGACGATGAGATCAGCAGATAAAGAACATTTATGTGCTCTAATGGGGACTGATTCACAAAATTTTGTTGCAATGATACTTCCCTTAGGAGTTTTAACTGACAACTCCCTTGTTAAATCTAATTGGAAATATCTAATCTTCTTAGCAAACTGGGAAGATATGAAACAATGCGATGATCCAGAATCAAATAAAGCATTTTCTAAACTTGAGGAAACCATTAAATTACCTGCCACCACGTCTTTCGGAGCCTCTACCTCAGCGGTAGTGATAGCATAAGCTTGGCCTTGATCCCTTGGCCTTTTCTGAGGTAAGTTCCCTTGAAGCTTAGTAAATTCATTTGAATAAGGTCCCATCTCCCTGCAATTTTAGCATTGAACATTTGTAGCTTCCTTCTTCCCTTTGCATTCACGATCTTGGTGGCCTTTTTCACCACACTTGTAACAGAAACCCATTCCCTTCAAGAAAGTACTGGGGTGTTTCTTCCCACATTTACAACAAGATAGATATTCAACCATTCCCTTATTCCCCTTATTTCCATTCCCAGATTGATCAGCAGATCTCTTCTTCTATTGATTTTCTTTAAAGTCATAAGACTTATAGAATTCCTTTTCTGTCTTGATGGCACATGAGACAATGTCTTCGTACGACGAGGAGGATTGTGAGACTAATGCTCGACGGAGAAATGGTTTTAACCCATCAAAGAAATGATCAATCTTACTTCTTGGGTTACGTATATAATCTCTAGCATACCTTTCTAACCTTGTAAAGTTAGCCTCATAATTTGCGACATTCTCATCCTCCTTTTGTCTCAGACTCAGAAATTGCATTTCCATATCTGCTCGATGGTCACGAAGAAAGTATTTTTCTAAAAACAGATCTTTGAACTCCCTCCATTCTATATTTGATACTTCAACATCTTCCTTCATGTTTTGAATCAATGACCACCATTGATCAGCATCTCCAGTGAGGCGGTAAACTGCCATGATAACTTTTTCCCTTTCACTACTCCCCAAAGCCTGAAATATTTTCTCTAGGGAATTTATCCATTGTTCAGCTACTAATGGATTTGTACTCCCATTGAACATTAGTGGTTGTTTCCTTATGAATCGATCTAACATTGATCATCCATGCTGCGGATCAGGGTGCTCCATACGGGTGAGGTTATTATTCATAACCTGAGTGAGTTTTCCCAGTATGGTGATTAGCTGATCGGCACCAGTTGCATCACCAGCTCCACTATAATTATCTTGAGAAGGAGGGAAATCCCTACATGGAGTGCATGCATTGATATTGTTTCCATTTCTTCCACTAGGTGACATTTCTAAACAATGACATAAACTAGATCATTTTATGAATCAAAATACATAATTCCATAATTATAAATCACTTAACATAAATTGAACTATTTATGGATATAATCCATAATCATAAAAATGTTTTCTTTGAGGAAGTATATACTCATAAACCCTTCATAATGATTTGTAAATAAAATTAGATTTATCCTAAGCATATCCCCCAGGAGTGTCATAACCAAGAGTGCAGCAAGGCCCGTTGTCGGGCACCAGTTCCCGTTCGAGTCTAGCTCAAAGCGGTGTTTTTGGGTTTTACCCCTAGGTACATCTGTGCCAGAGCCGCCTCTACCTGCTCGTATCTAGACAGGGATGTCTTTCTCGAAAAACTCACAAAATATCTACAATACCAAAATTCTAGGAAGTTCTTCTATACTAATCCTCAAAGTTCATCTTAGGTGTACATGATCTAATCAGAGTTTATCTAAATCTAGTTTCCAAGGTTTGTATTAAACTTCCTCTGATACCAACTATAACGCCCCAACCCCAGTTACCCAGAGTCGGTGCATTATTACATAACATTGGCATGATCACAAGAAAGATCAAATCTCGAAAGACCGATTGGTTTAGTAGCCTTGGGAACACTAGATATATTCATAAATTTTTACATTACATCATAAAGTGAAAAACTAATACAACAACATATTGTCTCCATAGTCCACACTATTATCCCCTCATAATATCCCTGCATGTCATTCATAATTTACTTCTTCACATCCTGGGAAAAACAAAACATAGAAAAGGGGTGAGCTCAAATGCCCAGTAAGGATAACAATATAGCGGAAACTTTCATAAACCAGAATAAACATTTAAGGCAATGTATAACTAAAACAAAAGCCTTTTAAACTTGAACTTCAACATAGTATGGAAAAAATGAAATAAATCCGTTTACTTATTCACATGGATATTCTACTAATCGAATAATCACATGCAATATCAATAACCACTTTCATAATGATGGAATGCATAATGCCAGACTATCATAACCACATAGCCAAGGCCTCATGCCAAGACTACAAATAAGATTTTTCCAAGGCCTTGTGCTAATACACTAGTTTGTCTCATGAGACCTACCGATGCATCAAGGAGCTATATCGGGCTCCAACCGTCACATATTAAGTCCAATGCATTCCCATATGAAAAGGTATAAACATAACATAAACATTCATATTAAAACTAGCATATGAAATGTAAATACTTCATCCATAAACCATGAATGTTATAAAAATAACACATCCACAATCAAACAAATCACAAAACCTTCAATATAATATAGAAGTTTTGTATTATAATAAATCAACTTTAAATAAGCGTAAAATCCATCAAAGGATGTTGACATAGATGAAATCAAACTTTTTTTAGAGAAATATCTCTTTCTATTTTGAAATCATATATTTATAAAATAAAACATTTTCTTTGAAAATATTATTATAATCTTGTAAGGGAAGCTTCTAAGATTTTATAACGGCAGAAAATAGCTGCACCCGCCGTATAGGTTAAAAAACATTCTTACCTTAATTTTGCCGAAAAGGTTAAAAAGCACCTTGTTTGGAAAACGACAGAAAGATTCCTTTATAAACCTCTTATAAAAAGTCAAACAAGGGTATAAATGTCTTTAACCCATATTCTTGTAAATAGTAAAAATGTTTTGAAATACATTTTTAAGAATCATGGATGTAGATGATAAAGAGATCCCAGTATATTATTACGTATAAAAAAACTCATATAATGAAGAGATTGTGAAGTAACCCTTACCTTGTACTTTTCCTTGGTTGGGGTAGGTTAACCAACTATATAATGGTGAAATAATTTTTATTAAATTATACAATAATCATATACATTAATATGATATCATATATGATCTTTTAACATTGATTTGTTAATAATATCTTAGTATTATCGTTGTTTCGGGTGTTAACTTAATCGTTTTATTTTATATGTTTTGTTACTTAAGCTGTGTTTGTCATGGATAAGTTGTATCTTTATCATATACAGAATGGTATCAAGTCCTTAGATACAATTATTAATCATCAAATGAGAATTATACTTGAATGGATACGACGGAGAATGAATCTCATCGCGTTCGTGGAGACGGTAGTCCGTACGTACGCACGACCGACAATATCATTCTTTTGATATTAAAATAAAATATAATTGGATGTTATATCATATATAAAGAGTCATTACCATGTTATATTTATTATTTACATGAGTTACACATCATTATTATACCCATCCAAATAATAATTTATTGAATAACAATTACACCACGACGTGGAGACGGTAAGCCGTACGTACGCACATATGGTGACATGTTATTCAAAGGATGGATAGAATACTTAATATGGTTGTACCATATTTATAATTACAGTATATATAAGATACTGGAGTTATTATTTTATAATGGTAATAACAAAGAAGGAAGAAGTGGATGAAGAAATGAATTTGAAAAAGGGTGGTGAAAACATTACCTCTTCTTCGGGTTTTTCCTTTTGATTTGATCAAAAGGGATCCTTAAGTTGGATTTATGAATAAAGTAAGACCTCTAGTATAAATTGAGGGAGGTTGAGAGAGTATTTGGGATGTGGTTGGCCGAGCCAAAAGGCTTTGAAGGTGTGAGTTAATGATAATGGAGGAGTGCCCTTTTATAAGAGGGTTGAGGGGCACCTTTGGAAAATCTAGAAATATTATTTTATAATAAATTCATATTTGGTTTATAATGGCTACAAAGTAGATTATTTAAAGGTTAAGGTGGGTATGGGTCGAAAAACACTCAACCAATAGGATTTATACAGGTTTGGGTCATTATATTAACCTTATCGTTTAGTTTTAACTTTTAGTTAATTAGTTTGACACTTACCATGTCAATTGTATTTTTATATTATATAGTTAATAAACTTACTATATAAATTCAAGAGACCCCCATGTGGTCCATTAATGATACAAATATCCATATATAAGTCTCTTGGCCGACCCTTAGATTTTTAGGAATTTAATATCAATTAATAATATAATATTTTTTTAAAACACTCTTTTATGTCAATTTTGACACTATTCAATAATTGATTTTTGTAAAAGTCATAACAGAATGATTACTTCTCAAAAAGTTATTTAAATAATTCCTAACATGTCATATTAACCTATAAAATTAGTTTAATTCATTAAAAGTATCAAATTATATTTATTTGTGTATTTATAGTATCAATTATTTTAATTTTTCACTATTACGGTAATTACTGCATCATCATTGTGTCATAAATAAATTAAATTATTTAATGTCTAAAAATTATAAATAAAATATCATTATGTAGGAAATATTTTTATCTTTCTAATGAATATTTATAATCTAATTTATCTTATGTATAACCCTATATTAAAAATGTTTTAGTAAATAAACTTTGATTTTAACTCTTTTAACTCTTCCTTGAATTAAATAATAATAAATGTCCTAATCTAATCCAAGTGGACCTAAATGATAATATGTTATTTATAAGGTTGTTTTTGATTGATATACACTTTTCCAATAGAATTAGGACATGTGTTAGGGTAATATTAATATCATTTTTACCCTTAATTACCCTATTTACTTTTAACCGTGGTAAATAAAAGTAAAAAGTTACTGTTCACCAAAAATTATTTTCATCTCATTGAACCACATTTTACTACTTGATATTAACCGTGTCTCTCGGATTTTCGAACTATTAGTTCTCTGGTGGCGACATGATGTTTTTTTAGATGATGAGGTTAACGATTTTAGGATTCTTTTACATTGGTGATATGTTGTTTATGGATAGGCATAATAGATGGTGCTCTTTATTTGTGTTTTAATCAGTGGTGGGATGACTCGTGGGTTCTCCCCGGTGTGTTGGTAAAGATGCAGTCAATATTTTCTATCTCGGGGCATGGGTTGGTGTCTCGTGGCTCGATATGTGACCTGACAATGCATGATGTGAGATAGTTTATAGATTTTTGTGTGATGATGGTTTTTTATTTAATTTATATTTTGAATCAATACTTGGAACCTGCGTTAACCTGTGTAAGACTTGGTTACCACTCAACCATAAAGTGGATATTTGAAAATAAAAAAAGACAATTTTTAGTTAGTGAAGGGGATATTGATATATAGTTTCTTGAATATTTCAAGGAATTTTTATATTAACCATATATCTTACCTTGTCTCATTCTATCTGGGAATAGAAGAGGGGATATCTTTGGTGGAAGTGACACATATACATCTTCTTTTATGATCTTATCTTATACTTGATATTTTTCACTTCTCTCAGCTTCTAGATTCTATTCTTTACTAGTTTCATGGGTGCTCTCAGTGTTGTCTTTATCGATGATTATCACACAAGATTCAGGTTATTTTATCCTCTTTTCCTCATATTTTTGTGGATATTTAAAGTTCAATTATTTTACACAACGAATAAATATATAATTAGCCTATTCTCTTGGGTGTGTCTTGGTATTACCAGGCAGTGTACCTAGTAATCAGTTTGATTGGGCATTAGAGATTTTCCTAACATGGTGCTCAAGTTTTTGGAGAACATCACTCCAATTTTTCATCTCTGTTTCTTGAGTATCATTCTATAGTCTAATTTCTAAACAAATGATGTGAGAAGATATTCATGTTTTGACTATTCAGGTGGGGATTATGGATGTTTAGGTAGATCTTCTTGAAAGTATTACTGATGAGGTGGTTTAAACTACTATACCCTAATGGGAAAAAGTTATTACAGGAAGGGTTATTGTGGTCAAGGAGCTAGATTCTAAGATGGGAACCTAGTTGGTCCCTGATTCTATAATTATTTGTGACAATTCCTCTATTGATATTGACCTTGATTTGGTTTTTCCTATTTTTAACTGGTCTTTTTTGTTAAAAGAGTTGTTGGAATTGTTGTGGTTTTTTATTTTAATTAATGTAATTATATTCTTGATCTTGTTATTCTTCTATGAATGCTTGAAAATCCTCATATGGGTGTGTTCCTTCACATATCTCACAAGGTCATACCTCCATAATATAAGTAGGTGGTGATAATAGTGGATATGTTATCTAATGTTTTAATAGTTTTTCATAAGGGCATTAAATTGGGCTGTAAGGAGGGAAATCTCTTATACTTGGTGAATTCCACATCAAGGAGGTCTTAGATCACTCTTCCAAAGACTAGAATTTTTTGGGACCTCATTTAGAAGTGATTAAAAAAATTTTAGTGTCTTGATCATAATCTATCCATCAACGGTGGTGTAGAGACCTATTTTTTTGGCCTTGTAAGACATTAAAATATTCCTACATATATTTACAGAGTCACGCACTGAGACAACATGTGTTTCTGAGGTCTGCTATGCCTGAAATTAATTTTATAAAAACATTAAATATATTTTATACTGTACACACATAGTTTATTAAAAAAATGGTATAACTCTTAAGTTGAAGCTTGAATTTAAAATATGAGACGAGGGATGAGTTAAGAACACATTTTATACCCTAGTCGTAACCTAAAATAGGTTGGCATGGGGTATTCAGATATATATCCTATTGGCGGTACGTTTTGATAGTTAGATAATTACATTGACTTATTTAATTTATTATTTTGACATAAATGAATTATAAAAAAATATATTTCCATGTAGATTCCTCTAGGGTTTGTAGTATAATCTATGGGAGTATTCTAGAGCTTCTCTTCCTCCTCCAGTTGGTGAATCACCTCATATGAAAATAAAATGATGGATTAGAGCAGATCGAAGTGTAACAAATACAACTTTCATCAATTACTAGAGAGTGCATTATTCAATGAAGAATGATCCAATCTCTTGGAAGGACTCTCCAATATATGAATTATTCCCTTTTTGGCTAAATTTATTGAGCAGGTCAATCCTTTTCTATTGATCTACGTTAATTGTGGCTTTTTCATGCACCCATGTATCGATTAAATTTGGTTATTCAATTGTTTACTGACCCAGATACCCCCATTATTAATTATTGGCCAATAATACATGTCTGGAGATGGTTAAACATTTGTTCTTGTGATTTTCTCCCAATATTTCTTTGTATTCTTCACTAGAAGGACCTCGCGGTCCCGATTCAATGTTTATCGATGGTACTAAGCCTGATTGGACCCCCAAAATCATGATTAAATGATGAGTGAGGGATGGATTGATGAATCAAGGGATAATCTGGGATTTTTTCAAAGTTTAGTTATTTTCCACTATGAATAACAATAGAATTAGCCTATTCTCTTGGGTGAGTCTTGGTATTACCAAGAAGTGTACCCAGTAATCAGTTTGATTGGGTATTAGAGATTTTCCCAACATGGTGTCAAGGTTGTGGAGAACATCCCTTTAATTTTTCATCTATGTTTATTGAGTATCATTCTCTAGTATAATTTCTAAACAAATGAGGTTAGAAGATATTCAAGATTCGACTATTCAGGTGGGGATTATGGCTATTTAGGTAGATCTTTTTGAATGTATTACTGATGAGGTGGTGGAAACTACTACACCCTAAAGGAAAAGGTTATTGTGGGAAGGGTTTTTGTGGTCAAGGAGTTATATTTTGAGGTGGGTACCTAATTCTATGATGATTCTTTACCAGTCCTCTGTTGATATTAACCTTGATTTGGTTTTTCCTATTTTTAACAGGTCTTTTTTAGTAAAATTTTTGTTGGAATTGTTGTGGTTTTTGATTTTAATTAATGTAATTATAATCTTTATTGTATTTGTGTTCCATGAATGCTTGAAAATCCTCATATGGGTGTGTTCCTACACATATCTAACAAGGGTACACCTCTCTAATAAGAGTAGGTGGTGATAACAGTGGAGATGTTAGCTGTAATGTTTTATACCTTTTCATAATGGCTTCAAATTAGGCTATAAGAAGGGAAATCTATTCTACTTGGTGAATTCCACATTAAGGAGGTCTTCAATCACTCTTCTAAAGATTATAATTGTTTGTGACCTCATTCAAAAGTTATTGACCAACTTTTGGTGTCTTGATCATAATCCCACCATTAGCGGTGGTGTAGAGACCCAATGTTTTCCTTGTAAGACATTAAAATGTTTTTACATATATTTACCAATCCATGCACTGAGATTGTGTATGGTTCCGAGGTCTAGTGTACCTGAAATTAATTTTATAAAAAAATTAAATATATTTTATACTATACACACATATTTTCATAAAAAATGGGTTAAATCTTAAAGGAAATATTGAATTTGAAATATGATACTAGGGTTGAGTCCGAAACACATTTTTTACCCTAGGCCTGACCTAAAATAGGTCGGCATGGGGCATTCAGATATATCTCCTGTTATAGGTATGCTTAGATGGTTAAATAATTAAATTGATGTATTTAATTTATTATTTTAACATAAATGAATTATATAAAAATATATTTCCATGGAGATTCCTCTAGGGTTTTCAGCATAAACATTTGGTGGATTCTAGAGATTCTCTTCCTCCTCTTATTGGTGTGTCACCTTAGATGACAATGAAATGATGGATCATAGTAGATCGAAGCACAGTAAATGAAAAAACATTCTTTAATTGCTAGAGAGTACATTCTTCGATGAATAATGATCTAATCTCTAGGTAGGACTCACCAACATATTATTTATGCCCTTTTTGGTTATACTTATTGAGCTGATCAATCCTCTTATATTGATCTATGCTAATTGTGGCTTATTCATGCTCCCACGTACTGATTAAATTTGGTTATTCAATTATTTACTAACCCTGATACCCCCGTTCTTGATTGTTATCCAATAATGCTTGGTCAAATATGGTTAAACATTTTTTCTTGTGATTTTATCCCACTATTGCTTCGTATTATTCCCTAGTAGGACCTCGTGGCCCCGATTTGATATATCCTGGCAGTACTAATCCTGATTAGACCCCCAAAATTGTGATGCAATTACATGTGAGGGATGGATTGATGAATCAAGGGAAGATATAGGATTTTTTTTCAAATTGTGGATGATCCTTTTGATAATAGAAGATTTAATTATCTGTGGTAGAAGGATCTAGGGTGAGAGGTGCATACAAGGAACCTCTGTGGGTCGACAAAATCATTTTCCAGCCACCAAGTGGATGGAAATGATGAATCATACAAGATCCACTAATTTTTGGCAGAAAAAGGTAATATATGTGGCAGAATGGCCTGAATTGATGCATGGATTGCAGATATGAGAAACTATAAAAATCCTGACTACATGCCATGTACTATCATAAACACAGGTAATGTAGGCTATTGGTTATGGCAGCTAGGGTTTTAGGTTTTTATAAGGATGGAACAACGTTTAGTCCTACTACACGCCATGTACAATGTTCCTAGGTAGACGGGCCATGTGGAAGAGCACACAAGTAGGACCCCATGTCGAAGTATATATCCAAGAACACTCCCTGTGTACTGAAGTATACATACATGGGGTAATGTACACAGACATTGGGTATTGTACACAAACACAGGAGGGACCCCGAGTGGAAATGGCATGTCATTTATATCCTCACATTCCATGTAAACCTATATTCTTGATGATTCATGTAACTCCAAGGAAACATCTAGGTGAAGGAGTGTACCACACTCTATGTGGGTCCCCTCACACACCATGTACCCCTTGGCCCATTTTGAAGAAACTTCGAACTTTCATATATCCTTTGTTTGGGATTGGAATTTTCCTCACAAGTATCATATCCTGAGTGTTTTTCTGCATAGAATGTGATAGTTACATCTATTTTGGATTTTGATATATGATGTCAAATATTATACTAACAATTTTTTTGAGGTGTTTCCTAATGATGGCAGTGATCACGCCGGATCACCAGAGGCTTCATATAGAGTGGAACCCCCATCAGTATTAGAGAGGGTCCTTTATAGTTTGTTACTGAGTGGAAAACCCCTATCAGATAAGGAATGGTTCCTTTATGACCAAAGTGGAACCCCTATCACACCAAGGAACAAGTACTCAACCTATATAATGGAATCTTCCATTAGCTTGGGTGTATGTACTCTACCTTCTGAGTGGAACCCCCCATCGGATAGAGAGTGGGTTCTCAATGACTAGGGTGGAACCCCCTGTCACACTAGGGTGTGGGTCCCAAACCTATTGAGTAGAACCCCCATCATCTTGGGTGTAGAACCTCTACCTACCGAGTGGAACCCCTCTATCAAATAGGGCACGGTTCCTCATGATACTAGAGTGGAATCTCCCATCAGCATGGGTGCGGGTCCTCTATAGATACTTATATAGTGGAACCCCCTAATATACTAGGGTTAGGGTCCTCTATTTGGAGTTGTGACCCTTTGAATATGTAGTATAGTGATGAGATGTGGCTTGACTTTGATAATTACATTTGGGAAGACATGTGAGATGGTGGAAATAATTGATGGACTTTTGGAATGGAATTCAACTCTTCTTCTTAGAATGAGCTTTGAGATGGAGATTCCCTTACTCTTTCATTTGGTATTGTTTTGTCTAAGTATATATATACACCTATATCTATACCTTTGGACTTTGTTACTCTCTTTCCCTGAGATGCGAAGACCTGTAGGGTATTCCACGTGCTTTCCATGTTTAACTTTTCTTGGTTGGATGAGTCAATTATTCTACTATAGTTAGAAAATAATCGATGTGTAGTTCATATATATAATGTGTTGACACACTTGTGTCTGGATGAGGTTACTCTATCAGGGTTTGGATTGAGCTATTCTATTT
This sequence comes from Viscum album, assembly GCA_963277665.1. Classification (NCBI taxonomy): domain Eukaryota; kingdom Viridiplantae; phylum Streptophyta; class Magnoliopsida; order Santalales; family Viscaceae; genus Viscum; species Viscum album. The sequence continues at coordinate 324,459,793 of OY728139.1, read as the reverse complement.
TATTTATTTCTGTATCCTTTTTGATATCTAAAATCTTTCTACTCCCATCGTATTTCTTACTTCTCCCCATTTATCTTTTGGGTAATCCTATTAGGTATGTATATACTCACCCTCGTATGGGATATTATTTCACGTGTTGTGTCTTATAAAAATGATGGAAAGGTTAGAAGTGTTTTCAGAGGAGCTTGAGGATACATGGTACTTTGGACCATGTATGGTGGTCAGAACTTGGAGACTAGGAGTTGGTCTCTCTCCACATTCTACTTTCCATTTATGTTAGGTTGGGATATATTTATAGTTGGGTGTGTATTTTTCCCCTTTACTTTTCAGTTTACACTACCATACTCTTGTACTGTCTAGAGGTTTTACATACATGGTTTTCCCCTAGGATTTTTAATCTTTCAATATTATTCCTCTAAACTTCTGTATTAATATGGTTGCGTGTGTGTGTACAAATTTATATAAAATTCCTCCACATGTTATTTGGGCCTTTGATACTCGTCTCCAGCCCTTGGACTATGAAGATGGGCTTAGGGTAGTTGTGACGTGAGCTCCATCTTGGGTCGGATCCTAATATATTGGTATCAAAGGTAGTTGAATCCTTGTTATGGTGTTTGTAGTATTCCCCTTATGAGTATTTGGTTGGGATGAAGGCAATGGTTTCAAAGTGTCTTGAGTGATGCTTTCAGGCTAGGAAATCTAGTGATGGTGTGAGTGACCGACATATCCATTCACTAGGACCTTGACTACCAACTTGTTGACATGGAATACTAAGACATTGGATGTGGGGATCAATGGTACATGCATAATATAGTATTGAGTCTTTTACTTTCATTCTTGGGTAATCTACCCATTGTTGTTATTTATATATATATTCTCATCTGATCACGGTATGTCTTGATTAAATTGCAAGATGCCTCTATGACAACCTCCAACCAAGATACCAGTTCCAAATTGTAATGATGATTCGATGTGCGTTGAGGCCTCAGTTCAACATCCATCTTGTGAGATTCCTCCTCTAGGTGGTTAGGTAGTAGCACCTCCACCTATTGAGCAGAAAATCATCCTAGCTGAGTAGGTTAAGGATGAACATTGGATTAGTGTTCTCTGTGAATTCTAGTGCTAGAGGTCTCTATGGTTCCATGAAGAGACAAATCCTCAGGTAGAATAGGATTGTCTAGAGATTGTGGTTCATGTATTTAGACTCATCCAGACACTGATAGATCATATGTTTTCACTGGTATCTATCCTTTTCTATGGAGAAACTGGGCACTAGTAGAGTCTTGTTACCTAAATTCACAATGATTCGACACTCTCATGGTCTGACTTCTAGCAGTTGTTCCATGAAGAGTACTACCCCTCATGCATGTGATCAGTTTAAATTTATAAGATTATGGAGATGCAGTAGGGAAGGATGAAAATAGATGAGTATATAGAGAGGTTATAGACCTTACCCAGTACTCCCTTGACATGATTTGGGATGGATAATTATGAGAATGAAAGTTTGAGTAGGGACTCCACTGAGAGATCTGATCCAACATAGTACCCTTGTACATCCCCACATATAACGGGGTGTTGGAGTAGGTACTGGTAGCATATTTCTTTCTATTAGAGGGAAAATAGGTAGCTAGAGCTAGAATTGGGAATCATAGGGTTGAGTGGTCTGCAGTTTCCAGCAGAAGCTAGATAATAGAATCCCAATGCATGAGACCTCCCCATGATCAGACTCGGACACATAGTCACAAGAAATGTAGAGGTCTAGGGAATATTTTATAGGGTAAGTGTTTTTATTTTGATTTATTAGGTCACATAGAATAAGAATTCCCAACTAGAAATGACATGAAATGCAGGAAGATAACTGATGGACCACCATGATAGAGGAAACACCACGGTCAAGGATATCCTAGGTGAGGGAAGGGTGGTCCCTAGGGAGACAAAGAGGGAAGTGGGGAAGGAGGATATATGGATGTTAGAGGAAGCTATGAAATCCTTCTACCACACAATTAGGAGGCCCATTTCAAGCTTTGGGAGCTGGTGGTTGGAGCCACAGATAGCTATAGGATTTGGAGGACTATAACTCTGCGGTGCATGAGATGATTAGAGGTACGATCTATGTTTTTTACACTCTTACTTAAATATTAGTATACACAGGTTACAATCCTTCCATAATATCTATAATTCTTCTGTGATAACTAGATCTCCCAATTGAGACACCAGCCCAAAAACTTCTTCTTGAGGTACCAATAGGGATCACTTCTTATGTATCTTTTATCTACCGGTAGTGCGAGATATATCTTGTTGGAGAGAGGTTTGCATGGGACTTTTTGGCCATCATGATGAGATCCTATAACATCATATTAGATATGTATTGGTTTATTATGGTCAAAAACCATATTAACTGTCACTGCAGACATGTTATATTCTTTCACACTGATCGGATGAGATTCTCCTTTGTGGGTGAGAGAGATCACATGGTAGGAGGAGTGGGTTCTGTGAGTAGGAGGCTGCATGCCATCAACCATCAGCTGGAGAGTATAGACCTTGGTTTAGAAGTATATTCAAGCATATGGATTCCTTCATTTGTGGAGGATTATATGGATTTCTTCCTTGAGGATGTTCTTGGACTACCATTGAGGTTGGAGACGGATTTTTTCATTGACTTGCATCCTAGGACTGCTTTGATATATTTTATGGCATATCAGATGGCCCCTACTAAGATTTGGGAGCTTTGGTTTCAATTGGAGGACCTTTAAGAGAATTGTTTTATTAGGCCCAATGTATCCCCATGGGAAGCTGTGGTGTTGTTCATGAAAAAGGTGGATATGAGCTTTCGGATTTTCATGGATTATCATCACCTGAACTAGTACATGATAATGAACAAATACCCCTTACCGAGGATTGACGAACTCTTTGATTAGTTTCAAGGTGTAAGATGGTTCTTGAATATTGATATCTATTATTTTTACCACCAGTTTAAGGTTTGTGAGGATGATATTCCAAATATGTCATTCCAATGCCGCTATAGACAATATGAGTTCCTAGTGATTCCATTTGATGTGACAAATTCTCCCACCATGTTTATGGATTTGATGAACTAGAAATTCCAGGTGTACTTGGACCAGTTTGTGGTCATCTTCATCGATGACATACTCATCTACTCTATATCAGAGGATGAACATGCAGATCACATGAGGTTGGTTATAGATTTTCTTCGAGAGAACCAGATTTTTGGAAAGCAATGAAAGTGCTAGTTTTGGATTCACAAGGTTCAATTTTTAGGGAATGTCATTTTTGTGCATGGTTTAGCCATAGATCCAGTAATGATTGATGCAGTGCTTTCATGGGATCCACCTAAGAGAGTGTTAGAGGTATAAATCATTCTTGTCTTGGAGGGGGTACTATAGGAGTTTTGTGGTAGAATTATCTATAATTACAACCCATTTGACTACCCGGTCATAGAAAGGGAATTCATTTACCTGGATTGAGAAGTTTCATAGGTACTTCTAGGAGTTAAGGATATGTTTTACGAGTTATCCTGTATTGATACTACTAGAGGAAAGTGTAGAGTTCATAGTTTATTGCAATTCCTCATGAACTGGGCCTGGCTACGTGTTGATGCAGCGATATACAGTTATAGTATACATGTCGAGGAAGATGATACCCCATAAGAAGAAATATACACCTCATGACCTAGATCTAGTAGTGATAGTCTTTTTACTAAGAATTTGGTGGCACTACCTTTTGGGGGAGTGCTTTATTATTTAGTCATAAAAACAGATTCTTAGGTACATCTTCACTTAGAGAGACTTGAACATGAGATAGCGATGATGGTTGGAGTTCCTATAGGACTATGATTTTGAGATAGTCTATACTCCAGGGAAGGGAAACATAGTAGAATATTCCCTTAGTAGGAAGTATCAGGATCATTTGGTCCAAGAGGCTTCAGAGTAATTGGATTCCTTCTAGATGATCCCAATGGAGCAGGAGGGTACACATTTTCATCAATCGATAGTGTTAAATCCACCGATTCTCGAGTGTGTGAGAGATTCCTAGTTATGAGACATAGACTATGAGGTGTTGCATGACTAGATATCTATAGGGGACTCACCAAATGAATATTCTGAATGAGGAAATCACATCATCTTTTTCTAGGGTTAGATGATGGTTCCAATTATGATGAGGGAGGAGGTGATGTGAGTGTTCCACACTTCTCTACTAACTGTACATCCTAGTGTGGGGAAGATGTACAGAGAACTTCAGTGATATTTTTGATGGTTCAAAATGAGATAGATCATAGATGGGGTTTTCTCTTGATTCCAAACTTTTTAGTATGTAAAGGATGGGCGCCATGTTCTAAGATATTTGTTACGGCCCCTTGAGTTCTCAGAGTGGAAGTGGGTTGACATATCCATGGACTTTTTAATAGGGATTCTATAGATAGTGAAGTTACATGATTCCATCTAGGTGATAGTTGACCAACTCATGAATTTGGTACACATAATTTCTATTAGGGATTTGATTTTAGTGGAGAGTTTGGGGAAGTTGTATGTAAGGGAGATCATTGGCCTTATTTGGGTTCCCTAGACAATTATACCCGATCCTGAAACATTGTTTAAATAATGATTGTGGAGAGTCCTATAGGAGGAATTTGATACCCAAATGAGGATTAGTATATCCTTTCACCCCCATACCAACTGGGATACTGAGCGCACTATCCAGGCATTGGAGGATATGCTGAGGGATTATGTGTTAGACTTCAACAAGATATGGGAGGATCACTTGACCTTGGTAGAGTTTGTGTACAACAATAGATACCGCTCTACCATCAACCTGAAACCTTTTGATTCCCTATACAAGAGACCTTGTATGTCACCCTTGTGTTAGAGAGAGATCAGTGAGATATGTCATGTGGGTTTATAGATGGTGCAGGTAACAACAGAGAAGGTCTAGGTTATCTGTGAGTGGATGAAGATTGATTGGAGTAAGAAGAAATCTTATACATATCATCATTAGAGGCCCTAAGAGTTTGAGTAGGGAAACCACGTTTTTTTGAGATTCTCCCCACAACTAGGATTGTGGAGGTTTGGCTAGGGAGGCAAGCTATCCCCAAGGTTCATCAGCCCATTCGAGATTGTGAAACGGTTTGGCAAGGTTTCTTACCCCCTCACCCTACCCCCATATATGGAGTGGGTGCATTAAGTTTTTTATATGTCACAACTGAGGAGAAATGTTAATAACCCCACACATGTCATTGATTGGGGTGAGCTAGACATAGAGAATGGAGCCACCTTCCCATAGCTCCCAATAGTGATCGAGCACCAATAGGGGAGGACCTTACATGAATAGACCATCCACTTGGTTTGTGTGTTTTGGTAGTATAAGAACTTACAAAAGATCTTTTAGGAGTGGGAGAGCCAATTGTGGGCTCAGTATCCTGAGTTGTTTATTTAGTTTTTGATTTTCAAGGAAAAAATATTAAATGAAGGAATAATTTAGAGACCCATTTTTTATCTTATAAGACTTTATAAAATATTTCTACATATATTTCTAGAGCCAGGTGCTAAGACAACGTGAAATTCTGAGACCCAAAATTAATTTTATAAAAATATTAAATATATTTTATACTGCACATGCATAGTTTCTTAAATAAAATTGGACAAATCTTAAATGTAGTTTTGGATTCGAAATCCGAGACCACAGTTATGTTTGAAATGCATTGTTTACCATAGGTGAAACCTAAAATAGGCTAGTATGGGGAACTCTGATATCTTGCCTATTGGCGGTACTTTAATATGGTTATATAATTAAATTAATTAAATTAATTGATTATTTTGATCAAAATGAAATGTATAAAAATATATAACTATGGAAAATCCTCTAGGATTCTTCACATAAACCATAGGAGTATTCTAAATATTCTCTTATTCATTATGTTGGTGAATCACCTCAGATGATGATGAAACATTGGATTGAATCATATCAAAGAGCAATGAACAAAACAACTTCCTTCAATCATTGGATAGCACATTCTTCGATGAAGAATGATCCAATATCTAGGTAGGAATCATTAATTTTTGGTTTAAGCCTTTTTGGACTAAATTTATTAAGTGGATAAATCCCCTTCTATTGATCTATTTCAATTATGGCCTTTTCATGTGTCTGTGTACCGATTAAATTTGTATTTTTTATTGTTTTCTAACTCGAATACCCTTGTTCTTGATCATTTTCTAATAAATCTTGGTCAATTATGGTTAAAAAATTTTCTTATTCTTTTATACCTTTATTCATTAATGTTCTCCACTGGTAGGACCCCACTATCTCAGTTTGACATTTTTGGGTGGTACCGTGCCCAATCGGACCCCTGAAATAAGGACAAACTGACAAGTGAGGAAAAATTGACGAATCAAGGGAAAATCTGGGATGTTTATGAGTTTTGGATGATTTTTTTGATTATTATAGATTTAATAATCAAAGGAAAAATGTATCCTTGGTTAGAGGGGCATATGGAAGAACCCCCATGGGCCAATGGAATCATTTTCCAGCCATTGCATGGCTAGAAATGACAAATAGGGACCAAATCCACTAATTTAAAGAAAAAATGAGGTAATATCTATGGTGAAATGGCCTAAATCAATGCATGGATCATTGATATTAGAAAACATATAAATTTTGACTACATGTCATGTACTGTGATGAACACAAGGCGTGTATCCCATTGGCTTTGGCAGCTAGGGTTTTGGATTTTTATAAGGATGGAATGACATGTATCCCTCCTACATGCTGTGAACCTTATTCTTAGGTGGAAGAGCTGTGTGGTAGAGAACACTGGAAGGACCCCATGTGAGAGTTCATGACTAGGAACATGACCATGTACGTAAGTACATTAACATGGGTTAAAGTACACATACACGGGGTAAAGAAGACAGACACGACCAAACATATGAGAAAGACCCCAAGTGGCATGGGAACATCATATATATCCTCACATGCCATGTATACCTACACTATTAGTGATCCATGTACCTCTAGGGACATGGAAAAGTAAATAATCGGGACCTCATGCCATGCAGGACTTCCCAAATGCCATATACCCCTTGTCCCCTTTTAAGGGAACATTGAATTTCTACATCTATTTCATTTGGACTCAAACATTAGCCTATGAGTATCCTATCCTGAGTGTTATTCTACATAGAACAAGATGATTCCCTCCATTTTGGATTTAAAGATAAGATGTGAAATATTTTATTCACTACTCTTTTTTGAGGTGACCCTCGATGATGACAGTGATTAGGCATGATCACCAGAGGCATCCTATAGGGTGGAACCCCTCATAAGAATGGGAACATGTAATATATAGTTACATAATGAGTGGAACACACCTATAAGATAGGTCGCATGTTCTTAATGACTAGAGTGGATCCCCCTGTCACACCAGGACATGGGTCCTTGACCTATAGAGTGGAACCCCCTTTATCTTGGGCCTAGGTTCTCTACTTTCTGAGTAGAACCCCAATCAGATTGGGAATGGGTCCTCAATGAACAGTGTGGAACCCCCCTTTCCCACCATGGCATGGGTCATAGACCTATATAGTGGACCCCCATTATCTTGGGAATGGGTACTCTACTTAATAAGTGGAACCCCCTATTAGATAGGGTGCAGGTCTTCATGACACTAGAGTGGAACCCCCCATCAGCATGGGAATGGGTCCTATATAGATAATTATAGAGTGGAAATCACTAACATACTTGGGCATGGGTGATATAATTGGAGTTGTGCTCCCTCGACTGTGTGGAATAGTAAAGATACCTAGCTTGACATGGATAGTTACTTCTAGGTAAATGCATGAGATGTTGGGCATCGTTGATGGAATTTTAAAACTAAAAATAGCTCTTATTATTGGACTGAAGTGTGAGATGGAGATCCCATTAATCTATAATTTGAGATTTTTTTGAATGAGTGTATATATATATTCACTTTTATCAAAACCTTTGGATTGTTTACTCTCTTTTCATGATATACGAAGACATGCAGGGTATGCCACATGATTTTCATGCTTATCTTCTCATGGTTAGATGATTCCACTCTCCTAATATATGTGTAAAATAATCTATGTGTAGTTAATCTACATACTGTATTGATCCCCTTTTGTTTGGAAAAGGTTACTCTCTCTTGGTTTGGGTTAAGTTGTTCTATTTCACTATTTTATGCATCCTTTTTACTATCTACAATCAATATACTCCTATTTTATTTCGTACTACCCCTTCATATTTCAGGGTATCATAATGGGTATTTATATACTCACCCTATCATGGAAATTACGAACATATGTTGTGTCTTATGCAGATGATAGATAGATCGATAGTGACTATAGAGGAGGTTAGGGATACCTGGTACTTTGGAACACATATGGTAGTTGCATATTAGAGATCAGAATATGGGCTCTATTAGTGTTTTACTTTCCAATTCTTTTAGGTTGGGACATCGTTCTTGTTTGGAATTTATTTTTCCTCTTTAATTTTTATTTTACACTAATTTACTCTTCTACTATCTATAGGTTTTACATTCATGGTTGTTCCCTTAGTATTTTTCATGTTTTAATGTTATTCCTATGCACTTCTGGATTGATATAGTTCCATGTGTGTGTACAGGTTTCATGGAAAATGCTTCCCCATGTTAGTTGTGCCTTTAGCACTGGTCACTAGCCCATGAACTTCAAAGGCGGGCTTTGGGTAGCTATGATGTGGGACTCAACTTGGGTTTGGTCATGATAGGTGATGTATACCATAGTCTGTGTAGTGGTTTTTAGTCCATAATAGAATTTTTGAAGCTATAACCACACATTGAGTCCCTGATGTAGGCACTTTTAGGGAAATTCCTTAAAATAGTCCCAAGCCTCCCAAGTAGAGTCACCATATACCTAAGTGAAGTTTAGTATCTCGTACTATATATTCTATGTACATATGGGTGAAAATATTTATCTAATAGTTTTTTAGCTAAGTTATCTAATGTGGTGATGGATTCAATAAGCCGACTATTAAGCTAGTCCTTGGCTCTATCACATAAAAAGAAGAGAAAAAAATTAAGCTGAATGAAATCAGAAGAGGCTCCTTGGTTTCATAAGTTGTCAAAGACATCAAGGAAATTTGAGATATGTTTGAGTGGATCTTTGATATGAAGCCAATTAAATTTTCCCATGTTATAGATCATGTGAATGAGTCCAAGTTTTATCTCAAAAGTGTGTTTCTGAATAGGAAGTTGAACAATTCTGGGCACAATACTATTGATAGAAGGAAAACTATAGTCTATAATTGTGCACTTTGGCTAAAAATGTGGAATTCCTTTCTATTAAGATGACATATATTGAGAATTTAATTGGTTAGAAGAAACAAGATTATTATGCTCATTCAAGTTTAAATGAGGGCGTAAAAAGATGTACCTATTGATCTTATTGTTGAACTCAAGAGGTTATTGTATTCCATACCCCTTGAACAAGTCACAAGGGTCTATTTAATGCACTAAAAAAACAACATGGATGCAGGTTCTAGTCCATGTGAAAATGTTATAAAAATAAACGGGAAGGGGGAGATAGGGCATGAGGCTGTCCCGAGTTTATAGTGAAGGTGACTGTGCCAAAGAAAACAACCATTTCCCCAAAAACGATGTAAAAAATTGACTGGCCCACATAGATTCCTTGATTCTGCATAGGTGTGACCAGATTATAAATTTATATAACCTAACTAGCACTACTATGAAGATACATAGAATAGTGGACATATAGGTTTGAACCGATAGGGAAGATCCAACATTGGCTGGAGACCTAGTAATTGGATGCTAAGGAATATTCCTTAAGCGATTCTAAAAGGTTGGGTTTTAAAACTAAGTATATTGAATTACTTATATTAATAAATAAGGGATCAAAATCAATTTCAGGGATCCTATACGAAGGGTATTTCTAAATATAGCTTGGATTGGTCTTATTTATTAGGATGTGAAGCATTTCAGATGTCACCAATTGTTTTTGGTCAAACTAGTTGTATGTAACTATAATTGAAACCACTCTTTAGTCTCTAGGTGGTCATTGGCCTATTTCCATAAATATAAACTTCAAAATTTGAAAGTATCACATGTTATTGGTCCTATTATGCTTGTCTCTAATTAGGTTAGGGTCCTTATGTTTCAATTCCTTGTATCATGGTTGTGAAACATAATATGATAAAAATTAGTTCTTAATCTAATTCCTACCCAATGGTTACTCATTTTTTTTATTTATGAATTCATTAAGTTTATGTTGTACCTACTCTCAGAACCTAAACCTCATAGGGTTAGTTATACATGGTAATGAAAATATAAAACAAATGAGAAAACAATAACATTATTGAAATATTAATAAAGAAATACATGATTAAAGAAATAAATATCAACCAAAGAACTTAATTTTAATGGAGAAACAAAAACCACATGGTAATTGGTATTGAATACAGAAAGGTAAAAAACAATGAACGGTAAATCCAAAACTCCTTAGAATGAAGTGTAGAGACAACATAATGAAAAAGTAAGCAAAATGATAAAGGAAAACATGGTTTAAAGGAATTTAAAATAGAGTATAAAATAAAGATAGGAAGAAGATGATTTGAAATGTTGAAGGCACTTGAATATAAATAGACACAATCAGATCACAACATATAAGGAATTAAAGTGGTGAGTTGACATAAATTACTTATTCTTGAAACTTTCATGTTGTGTATCAAAATTTCATGTTATGTAATGGGAGATTCAAATCATTAGATATATCATATCTCTTAAATTTCATGGTTTGTATTAAATTCTTTGGGCACCGACATCAGGCCTTTTACATCTTGTAAATAATTCACGTCCTAAACGTTATTTCACCTAGAGTCTTCACGAATTGTATTGATTTAATGGTATTGAGGCTTCATAGATGGTTGTTCAGTTTATAACTTGATACTTCTATGTCACGCACTACTTTCACATCTTGAACTTCTTCATATGAAACATTCACAACCTATATTGGTTTCATGTCTTGGTCTTCAGTTTTGTAGTGGTCATTTACTCAAGGAAAAAATTCCATGAACTCGATTCATGATGTGAATTATATTTAATTTATGAAATTTATAGAAGCACGTCACTTGAAGATTGAGATCCTATTTTCTATACAAACCATCCAAAAAAAAGGCATTATATTATAAAAAATAAACAAACCCTAAAGGAATAAATTCAATATATATATATTAATTAAGTTTATCACTAACCTTCACATGAATGTCATGGGAGTATTCGGAATATAGTATGTGACCTATGAGAGGTCAAACCCAAGTTGAGATAGTGGGTAGACTAGGGAGTGTTTTCTGGATACTTTGATATGGTTAATCTAGAAGGGGTAACAAGAGTTTTTGCTAGAAACCTTCTTTGATCCCATGGATGAAGCTGTTCTGGGGTTTTTTATTTATATATAGTTTTATGGAACTTACTAGGATGTGACAGGTTCAGTAGTGTTAGACTATGTTTTTTTTTCACTAGTCATGGTCAATATTTCTAGAGCCTTTGGACTTTTCCCATGACACTAGATCTCTTTTAGAATTATTTAGGGGACCCTGATTGTATATTTATTTTGTATCCCTATTGTTTTTTTCAACACCACTACTTTATTAATTTTCTTACCATGATTTATTTATTTATTTATGTTATTAATGTGTATATTTGGAACTAGTTATATGCTATAAATTATTTACTAATTTATTAGGAAAATTATTTGAGGGGTGTGGTTCTTTTTTAAAATGTATAACATGCTATAAGATTTGGATTAGATTGATTCCTTTCAAATTTGTTTTTAAATTTTTAGTGAAAAATATTTTAGTTTAAAGGATTTTGATGCAGGTTTTTAGAGTGTTTTTATAGTTAGTGTTTGGGTTTGAAAGTTTCTTAGGACTAAAAAATACATTTTAGGTGGTTATTTTCATTTAAGAAAAGTAAAATGGAAAACCTAATTTTTAATTGTATTTTAAAATAGAAAAACATGGTTTTATAATTAAATATTTGGCATGTGGAAAGGAAAGTGGTGGACCACCGAGTCATTATATTCTCACACCTATATTATCATCTCAGTTTTAGGTTCTTGGCTTGGCTCATAACTACTCTTGGAGAATTATTCGAATTGGGGGATTGTGGTCAGTTATTTTTTTTACATATGGCATGTGGTGAATACTACATGATTTGGTACGAAATGATTTTTAATTTTATAGAATGTCTTATTTGTATCCATTTATATGATTCAATTTGTTTAATTTAGATTTTACTACATTCTATGTATGGATGGTAATGATATCTGCTGGGGGCCGAAGTAAATTCATCTATATATGACTTTGATTATTTGTATATGTAGGGGAGGGAGACTAGGGTCAGGTGGAGGTATTGTTTTTTTCGATTTATTTATTTATTTATAGTTTATTTTTTCAAATATAATTTGGAACGAATGTCCAATATATGGATGGGTTAAGTTAGTTTTCCATAATTTTTCTGCCTCAATTTTTTTGCTATGATTTTGGGGTGAAATAATTACCAAGAGTCTTCCTATGATTCTAATGAACTAGTTGATAGCCCGTGGGGATCTAGAATTTATTTCCGGTTAGTAGAGTGATTGGTTGAGTTCCAATTCAAATGTAAACTTAGGCCAGCTAATTACAATCCCATAAACAAAATCAATGACTAAGTCACCCTCTTTTGTACACATGATCCCACAACCTCATTCCCAAATAGTTTCTGGAAACACCAGTATCCTACAATCACAAATCTGATGAACCTCAGTCTCCCCATCATTAGTGAACAATATATTAGCATCACGCCATACTAAAAAAATCAAATCACCACCCACTTACAAATACCATAATAACTACAAGCATCCTTGTGAATAAATCATCAACCAAGACTCAATCCATTCAACACTTCATAACTCAATTTAATCATAAAACCACCCATAACCTCAATTACCACACTAGACAACCCTTAAAACACCTTACATAAAGTACAAAAACCTCAGTTAGTCTCATTTTTCCATCACTTACACATCTCCACCCAAGACTAAAAATCACGCCATGCAATAACTCATATAAATAATAAAAGTTTCTTCAAACTAATTAACCAGAAACAATAGAATCTTACTCATCATATTCCATGTCCCGATTCAAACCATGGAAGATGAAATTTTGAATCTAGGGAAGACACAATAAATTTAACATTTCAGTTGTGAACAATCATAACAACAACAATACCCAAAATATATGAAGGAGGAAGTTAAGACCTTTTTATGAAAACACCTTACGATATATGATACAATGAATGGATCCAAAATGGGTGAGATCCCCTTTTTAGATAAGTGGATAATGAGACAGATAAGTCTAGGGAGAGATAATGGATGGGGAAACAAATGTGGCTGCCATCATTTAGTTATATTTTTAACCAAATAATTAAATTATTTAAAAAATTTAAAAATAGGTCGGAGGGGTACTGGGTACCTATCCTAGGTCCATTGGGTATCTAGTGGACCATTGTTTCTGATTCAGTAAATTATGTTCACATTTTTTTTGAGTTAATTCATATTTCTTTTTCAAAGCTAGGTTGTTGTTTGGACTTTAACAAAGACACATTGAAATACACATTAGTTGAGAGGAGAGAGGTTGGAATCATCCATTCATTTGAGGGAGAATTATTTTATAGTTCTTGAATCTATTATAGATTTTTGATATATTCATGAATACTTCCCAAATCCTTGTGTATGTTTGGTTAACCTTATTCCAATGATCAGATCAAAACCATACATCAATCTGAAAATTTGTGTGTATTAGAGGTTCTACATATTTCTCTTATAAATTAGTGATTTTGGGGTTTATATCCATAATTGGTAACTATAGATTTGATCATCATCCAAGGAGGCGTTATGTTTTTATTGTGTTGGAATTGACCCCATGAGAAGGGATTTCTATGTATCTTTGTGAAGGGAATCAAAACCCACATAGATTAGTGTATCTTAATAAGACACATCATTCCTTTTAAGGTCATGTGACAAGGACAAATATGGTTCCTTTTAAGGTTGTGTAACCATTGCCATTTATAATAAATTTAATATCAAACATAATAGAAAACTAGAAGAAATGTTTCTAAAAATGGTTGGTGTGGGACATACATGTGGTGCAACCCTTTTTGGTTCATTTTGTTTATTGGTAACTAAACAAGAGAATGTATTCTTGGGGATTGAATATATTTATAGGACCATATATGGATGTCCACCTCTGATATATTGGTAATGAAACAAGGAAGGAAGATTGAAAAAGTTGGGGTTACACCAAGTAAGAGGTCCATATATAGATGAAACCAAGAAGAATATCTTGACTCAAGGAACTTATAGAAACCAAGAGCAGTATCTTGACTTAAGTTACTATCTTATTCTAATCTCACAAAGAATCTAATAATCACCACATAGGGAAAGGTTTGTTTGAGGATTTTGTGATTGAATGTTAGAGAGGCGTCTTTTGTTTCCTGGTTAATAGAAATCAAATCCCATGCAGTTTGAGTTTTATAGTTTAGGTTCATATGTCAGGACTGGTCCATGAAGTTTAGAATCATGTAATAAAGATGATTTCTATATATTTTAGAATCATGTATCTAGGACCAGTTATTCCCTACTTTTAACAAGACGTGTCTTAATCATGATAATGAATGGATCTACTAAAGCCTCTAAGATCATACGAGTATTGCTCGGTGTGAGAAATAAGAGATAATAAATGATCAACCATATTTCATGAGAGGGAAAAATATGGGATTGTATGAGGCTTATGACTTAGACCAAACTTTTGAGTTAGAGTTGGAGATACACTAAGAAGGAGGCCTAGATTTATATAGTTTAATTTCATGTAGTAAAGACACTTATATCATATAATGAAAAACAATAAGACATGGATTAGGACTTATGTGTTGGCTTACCCTTAAGCACCTGACTTGTTCGATGACTCGGGTAAATGAATATTTTTGGGATTACACCTTGGAAGAGAACCATATATAATATGTATAACCAATTGATAGAGGCAATGACCCGGAATTTCATCAATGGAAAATTCACTTCTTATATTTACGTCACATAATATAAATCACAGAAAATCCCAAAGAGTGTATAATAAAAACATTATAAAGGAATAATTAATGAAATAAGGGTTCTTAATAGAAATTAAGTAACCTATACTTATTGAATAGTAACTTTACATTTAGAATAGTAATATGACTGTTATGAATAGTAAACCGATGAATAGAATAGTAAACTTAACCGTCAAATTAATAATAAAATTTAGTTATATTATAAATGAAAAAATGATATTATTATATCATAGTATAAGTAAATAAAAGTTTTGAAAATAATAAATTAAGTTTTGGTATTTTTGTAACATAAATGTTTATTTACAATATTATAATTAATATAATGATTTAAAATAAAATCTATTTTCATAAAAGAGATTCATAAATTAATATATTGTGTTATAATGATTATAAGATAATTTTATGATACCTTAATTAATTTTTCAAAGTGTTATAAAACCAGTTATAAAGTTAAAATTAGTATTTTTTGAATAAATGATGATTTTAATTAAAAATTAAATTTTACATATTTATAAATTTTTTTTATAAAATGGAGTTCTTTTATTAATTATATTAATTGAAAAATGGTTAGGGTTAATTTTGTTTTTATTTTTTCTAAAATATTTGAATTTTTGATGAATAGTGAAATATAGTAATTAACAGTATATGGTAAATAAATGCATTTTTGAGTCATTATTGAGTCATGGATGATGTAAGTGTACTTTTTTTAGAAATAAATTGAATTATTTATTATATTTAGTTATAATAATATACACTATTAATATTCTAGATTCAAAATAATAAATTAATGAATAAAATAATAAAAAAACACCCCTCTCCCACTATAAATACCACCCCTCACCACCTCTTTTCATCACACCTATAAAGCCTTGAAGCTTTTCTAAATTATTCCAAAACCTCTCCCAAAGTCTCTACCCCATGTATATGATCCCTTTTTCTCAATAAAATACCAAACTCAAGTGCCTCAAGGAGGTTCTCAAGGAGAAGAATTCAAGAGGTAAAAACTTATTTACTTTTATTTTTAATATCTTTCCAATATATTTTCTTTTTTTATGTAATGGTAACTCCATTATCTCACAAATACTATAATTTTATTATGTTAATATAATAATCCATCATCATTTCTTTCCCCTCCCCCTTTTGTTCAAAAAATGAAAACATCATTCGTGATGTGTTAATTTATCGCATTCAAGGATGAAAAATTTTCAATTTTATTTACCACATTTAAGACCAATAATAAAAACATTTTTATGGTTAAAAAAAATTGAAATATATGTATTATAGCTTATTTAATTTTCAATAAAATAGTAGTATAAAAATAGTTCATGGTGATTGAGAAACCACCAAATTAATCTAAACGAACATCATTAATGTTTTATAAAATGATTCATCCAAATACCATTTAACCAAATGATATATAAGAAAAAAATAAACTTATGTAAGTTCATTAATAAAATATAATTTAAATTCTGTAAAACTATTCCCATCCTACATGATCTTTCATACACATATACAAATGAACCGATCATGAAAACCAAGGAAACTAACACTCCCAAATGATGAAATTGTATCTTATAACTCATAAAAATGGCCATAAATGAACTTAATAAAATTATTATAAAAAAATAAATTTATAAAAGGTTTTTATTTAATTAATTAATGTATTTAATTTGATTATTTGTGACATTAATTTAAAGTGTAGAACACTTTCAGACATAAGGTAAGAAAATTTTCCCAAACCTCCATTTTTTCCTTTAGGTTACGATTTATCTCTATTTACCCCAATGTAAATATTCTTTATTATTATAAAATTATTATTAATTATATGTATATGTTCCAAAATCATGTATAAACATCATTTCACCCTTATGTTTTTGGGATATACATGTTTTAAAAAGTCCCCCTTCTCAATTCTTTCCAATAAGCAAGCCTGATTAAAGGGAACTTCTCAATTTCTTACCCATTTTAAAGTGAAATCCATAATCTATTTTAATCCATAATTATTTTAATAAAATCAATATTTTTAATATTAAAAAATATCTTGGTTCATTTTTGGTTTTATAAAAACAATAATTCCTTTTCCTTTTTAAATAATCTTGAAAAGTTTCCCTTAAACTGACTAAAATGTTCTATTTCAAAAGTTTCTCAAACACTCATTTTATATGTTTTCACTTTACTTTGTCATAAAATATCATGATATATGCCTATTTTTACTTATTAATGTCCATGTATGATTTAAATTCATACTTTCATGGACACCATTATTATATTCCCTTTTGATATTTCTTTCAACATGATTATGATACCCAATTATTTCCATGGGTAACCCTTATGTTTATGTTTGATTCCTTATGTATAATTCTTTATGTGGAACACATATTCATGAACATGTTATTATGGTTGTTTCTAGATAGTTCTATAATTCATTGGGTAATGTTTAGTCTCATGAGATGTCATATTCAATGGTCTTGGTTGTTAGCCTTGACTCATGCTCCATGTGCAATGGTCTTAGTGGTTAGCCTTGTCACATGATCCATGTGAAATGGTATTAGTGGTTAGTCTTGAATAATTCTTATGTCATGTGTTATATTTATTACACATTCTTATTATTCCATGCTTATATTATCAGATTCTCTATATGTTATGCTTCCATATGTTTATTCATATTTCATTCCTTTTTATGTCATCATGTTATAACTTCTAATCCATGTGCTATGCTTTATTCTTCTATTTATTCCTTTACTGGGATTTTTAGCTTACCCATTTTTCCATGTATTCCCTAGGTTATAAAATATATATGTAAGGTCTGAAAGGTTATTATGAGATCATTATAAATATTATATAAAATATGTTTTTATTTTGGTTTCATGATTTCTAATTATGTATTTAATCTTCTAAAGACACTAGAACTTATAATCCTTGGTTTGTATTTTAAGGATAATTTAGATTAAAATCATGGAATAATATATTTTAAAGTATAGAGACATTATAGTTGGTAACAAAGAATGTTCTAATTATTTTTGGAGATTAGGACTGGAGAACTTTAGTAAGAACCCTATGGATAATTCTATCACCATGGA
Source organism: Viscum album (assembly GCA_963277665.1). NCBI lineage: Eukaryota > Viridiplantae > Streptophyta > Magnoliopsida > Santalales > Viscaceae > Viscum > Viscum album. Next base: position 324,441,550 of record OY728139.1, on the reverse strand, counting down.
TAACCTAAACTGAAGCATAGGGAATCAAAAGTTAGGATATAATTTTCATTTAAATGTTAATCCTTTTATGTTCAATGTTTCTTTTTTTATGTTATTATTAGATAAGTATTCAATCCCCCTAATTGAACTTTATTTTTCTTAGTTAATGGATATTAATATGACAACCCGTTCTAACAATCAATGTGATTGGTAATGTGACGATTTCCCTAATGAAATGCCAAATATGATGGGAATAGGAACTAAAAACCTCATGATAGTAATTTATCTACTAAATCAAGATATGAATAATAATTCTAATCACATGGAACAACCTCATTCCCCTAATAAAAAGAAAGTTGTAGTCAAGTCCTTTATAAAACAAAGGCCTCCCATGTTTAGTGGATCTTTTGATCCCCTCCTTATGGAATGGTGGATTTACTCCATTGAAAAGATACTCTATATCCTCTAGTGCTTAGAAAAAAAAGAAATTTGTGATGATGGTCTATATTTTTTAAGGGGAATCTGATCAGTGGTGGACACTGATTAAGAACTAGAATTCCAAGTAGGAAATTGATTCAATGGAATGGGAATTTTTTTAGAAAATATTTTTCATGAACTCTCCATGTTAAGATGGAGAGGTAGTTCCTATGTCTGAAGAAAAAGGAAGATGAGTCTATCAGTGTGTATGATGAAAACTTCAAAATACTTCCATGATAAGCCTCCCACTTTATCATGAACACTGAAATCAAGGTGGATCACTTTTTAGTGGACTAAATTCGAGTCTATGAAAAAAAATGGAGAACTGATACATTTATTTCTTTGAAGAGATTGTCTGTTGTGACCTGAATGTCGAAATAAAGATTAGAGACTCTCAGTGGTCTCATGGGTCTGTAGATAAAAAGAGAAAAATTGAGTTTAATATGGATGGATCAATAGATAAATCCCATGATTGAAAGAAAACCCAATATATCACATGTCAAAATTGTGGGAAGAATCATCTTGAGAATTATCTAAAGGAAACCAAGAAGTGTTTCAAATGCGGAAGAATGGGATATCTGGATAATAACTACTAAAGGGATATGAAGAATCCTCAAAATGTGGGAGAATAAGGGAAGGTTTAAATCAACACTCAACCTATAGTTCAATTTCTCAACTACAAGTAACATGGGAATTAGCGAACCATTTCCCTAAATCAGGGGTTGTTGGAGGAAATCAAGAACAACAACCTCCAAGGTAAAAAAGGAAGGGCATATGTTATCACTATTTATGAGGTGGTTCCCAAAAATTATGTGGTAATATGTAAATTTGTTGTTCATTCCAGAATATTAAACATACTATTTGATTCTAGTTTTATGAATTCTATCATATCTTGCAAGTTTAGTATAATTATTCAAAAACCACCTCAAAATATGGAGGTTGAGTTATCTATGAGAACAAAAAATGGGGAAATTATTTCATCCAAAGTATATAAATCCTCCCCGATTAATGTTTTTGGACTAAACATCTAATAAAATATTATCTTACTTCCTTTGGGGAGTTTAATACTATATTGGTCATGAATTGGATATCTTTATACAAATCCAACATCAACTTTTGGGAAAGGGAGATCAGTCTTTACATCCTAAGGAATCCTCTAGTTCTGTATAATTGTATGGAGGATGATGAATATCCACCAGAATCATCATCTCAATTTTCGATATTATTTTCTTATGATAAAGAATATCTAGCTCAAATTATTGAGAAAAATGATAGAATCATGCTCGAAGACTTGCCCATTATGCGGGACTACACTGATGTGTTCCCCGATGAGTTTCCTAGTCTTTTTCCTGATCGAGATATTGATTTATCAATTTAAATTATTCTTGGATATCTCCCTATATCAATAAAACCTTATAAAATAGCCACCATTGATCTAGAAGAACTGAGGAATCAATTATAGGAGAATCTAGACAAGGGTTTTATCTTCCCAAGTGCTACACCATGGGGTTCACTAGTCCTCTTCATCAAGAAGATGGATAGATCAATGAGCCTCTATATTTATTATTGTGAGATCAATATAATCATGATAAATAAAAATTATCCCATTCTAGGGATAGATTACTTGTTCAATTAACTGCGTGGGGACAATTATTTTTCTAAGGTGGAACTATGGTCAAGATATCCCCGACTAAAGGTAAAGAAGGAAGATATTACCAAGACTGCATTTCAAATGAGGTATGGACACTTTGAGTTCATAGTGATTCACTTTAGACTCACTAATGCTCCATATATTTTCATAGACTTAATGAATAGAGTATTTGGAGATTAACTCAGTATTTATTGATGATATTATGATATACTCTAAGAGAAAGGAGGAACATGAAAAGCATTTGAATACTGTGGTAATGACTCTACAAAGGGAGAAACTATATGCAAATTACAGAAAATGTTAGTTTTGGATGGAGAAAGAATCGTTATTAGGGCATGTAATCACTAGAAAAGGGATATTTGTGGACCCTTCCAAGAAAAATGAAATCAAAGAGTGGCCTAGATCAACATCTACAACAGAGATCCATAGTTTCCATGGTTTAGTTGGGTATTACTGGTGATTTGAGAACAAATTCTCATGATTTTCAAACCCACTAACCAAGCTGACTTTGAAGCAAGAAAAGTTCATATGGAATATTGAATATGAAGAATTTTTTGAAGAGTTGAAAAATAGGCTTATCACTGAACCAGTGATAACACTACCAACAAGTGGGGAACTCTTTGTGGTGTACAATGAGGATTCAATAATGTATTATGATCTGTACTGATGAAAAGTTATAAAGTGATATCCTAAGCCTCAATTCAATTGAAAATTCATGAGAAAAACTATCCCATGCATGATTTGGAGTTGGAGGCTATGATATTTTCATTGACAATATGGAAGCATTATCTCTTTGGGGAGAAGTGTGAGATATATACTAATCATAAGAGCCACAAATATATATTCACATATGAGGATATTAATATGTTCCAATTAATATGGTTAGAGATCATTAGGTATTACAACTACTAAATCCACTAACATCATGGTAAAGAAAATAAGGTGGTAGATTCTCTAAGTAGAATGGATCATTCATCTTTATCAATAATAAGAATTTAAAAGGATTCAGTCTTTTTAGAACTTAAAAGTATAGACATGGAAATATTTAAGGAAGGGATATCATAAATCCTTTCACAAATGATTTCTCAACCATACCTCATGGATAAAATAAATAATACTAAAATAAATGATGTGGAAATTCAGAAAAATGTAGAAGACCTCATAAATGGGAAATCCTTAGAGTTATTAATAGATGAGGAAGGATTCATGAGATTTGGATCATGACCTGGTTTACAATCAAATTTAGAGGTAAATAAAGAGCTTATGAAGGATTCATATAGCTCAACCTTCTCTATTCACCTAGGGAGCACAAAGATGTATCGTGATCTTCAAGAAAACTATTGGTGGAACAATATGAATAAGTATATCACTAAATATACATCAAAATGCCCATTATGTCAGCAAGTGAAGGCTGAAAGGAAAAAGTATAAAGGTATGATGCTACCATTACCCATAACAACTTGGAAATGGGAAAATGGAACCATGGACTTTATCAATGGACTTCCAAATACATCTAGAGGAAACAACACAATATGGGTTGTTGTGGATCATCTTATAAAGACATCTCACTTTATAAAAATTTGAGAGGACTTATCACTGGATCAAATAGAACATATATACATCAAAGAAGTGGTAAGGATTCATGAAGTACCACTATCAATTTTATCTGATTGAGATCCATGATTCACTTACAGGTTCTAGAAAAGTATCCAATATTCTCTAAACACTAAGATGAACTTCATTGCGACCTATCATCCTCAAACTGATGGAAAATCTAGGTGGAATATTTAGACATTGGAAGACATGTTAAGCTCATGTTATATGGATTTTAAGGGAGTATGGGATCAACATATACCTCTGTTTGAGTTCTCATACAATAATATTTTCCACTCAAGCATCAAAATGAATCCATATAAAGACATTTATGGTAAAAGGTATAAAACACTATCATTCTGAGATGAATTCAATGAACATAAGTTTCTAGGACTTTAAATGGTCAATGAAATGATAGAAAAGGTGAAAACCATTCAATAACATATTCGGGCAGCCCAGATTTTATAGAAGAGTTATGCATACAATCGTTGTTGAGACCTGGATTTTAGGGTTGGAAACATGGTATTCTTCAATATATCTCCATGGAATAGGATCATGAGATTTGGGAAAAAAGGAAAGCTGAGTCCCTAGTACATTGGTTGCTTCAAGATTCTGGATCATGTTGGAGCTTTGGACTATCGACCAACACTTCCATCAATTATATCTCAAGTAAATGATTTAATCTATGAATCCCTATTGAGGAAGTACATACAATATCCCTCAAATGTACTGAATTCATAGGTGGTACAGTTGGTGAATGATATCACTTACAAGAATCATCTAGTGAAGATCTTGGATTGTAGATATAAAGTTATATGTATAGTGAACCAAACTTTTCATACATTACTATTAAATCATTTTAAATATAAAAAACATAATAGTATTACACAAAGAGGATCCAATGGTTTAGTGTATTGGGAAAACTAATACCATACATAACAATTACAATATCAAGCATAATCTTTTTTTTGTTCATTTTTTCCTCTCTAGCTTCTTATTGGCACTTGAACTCTCCTTAGTACATGTATCCACCTGAGGATATACATCAAAAGGGGTGAGATAGAAGCCTAGTGAGAGGATATATAAGAACAATATAACATGGGGTGAGCATATTCATAACATAGGCAAATAATCATAATAGGAAGCATTAATAAGAGACTTGAAATGTGGTAATGCATAAAAATGAAACATCATGTCTTAGTGGTTAACTACCAAAAAAGCTTGTGAAAAAAGCTAGAATATTGTTCACACATAATTTCACATTTACTCATGAGATTCATCACTTTACTCAATGCATTGGAGCACTGTATAATTCCGGGCGCACCTGTCACATTTAAACATTCATATTGCACTATATAATTCCGAGCACACCTGTCACATCATAACATTATCATTTATCATGAATTCCACAATGAAAATATAACATAAATTAATATAAATAACCCATGAAAAGTAATGGGTTTCATCTCATAATAACACATTAATAAATATTGGGTTCCTAAAAGAAAGAGTGAATAACACATATGTTATAAGAACAGTCAATCTTGAATGAGAAGTAAAAGGTGTGTTCTTGAAAGACGAGTTCTTTTGGAAAACATTTGGTTTTTCATAAATACCATTGAAAAACATGTATATCATAAAAAATGAAATACAATCATGAACAAAATATTTTTAAGTAGTAACCATATCAAAAAGGAGTGAAATAGGGAGAACCCGAAGGATGAAAGTTGGGTTCGAGAATTTCCCCTAACCTTGTATCCGAACGCTTCCTTCACTTTAATGTCCTGTATAATGACATTATATTCATTAATTAGAAATTACATAACCTTTTATACATTAATAGGGGTCATTTTTGTTTCATTATGTTTTTATGGGCCTTTTTATGAGTTATATAGTTTAAAAAATATTGTTCGGGAATGTTCGTTTTTATGATTTTCTTGAGTGTTTCACATGTATTCATTAATTGAAGTTTGTGTAGAACATGTATAAACATACAGAACATATATTACATGTTATTAATGTTATTACAGAAGTTAAAATGATATTATAATGAATTACATTTTATACCATGTGGATTAATCATTAGATAAGAATTTAATGATGATCATTTGGGTTAATTTGGGCTGTTTTTCGACCACAACGAACTTGTTTTGTTTAATCATCTAGTAATATGTAAATAAGTTAGTTACAGAACATAAAATAGGAAATTATACAAATATAATATTATTTTTCAACCATAAAAATGGTTTCATGACCAGATCTATATGTAGAAATGCAAAAAGAAAACATATCGTTCTTGAAGGTGATAAATTAACACCTTACGAACAACGTTTTCTTTTATAAAATAAAAGGAATAGAATAAGGGGGTTGGATGGTATAATATCCCATTAGTATAATAACATTAAATTATATGTATGATACTGGAGTTAAAATACCATTTGGACAAATATAGGTTGGGAGAGAATAAGAAAAGGACTTCAAATTGAAAGGGAATTAACGGAAAGAGGAAGACAAATTACCTCTTGAATCCTCCCCTTGAGATCCTCCTTAAAGGGTCTAGGCTTGGTCTTTTGATGAGAATAGAAGATCTTGGACGTGGGGGAGGGGATAGGGAAGATGATTGGGCATAGTTTAGACAATTATTTAAGCTTTAGAGGTGTGGTTTGACAAGGGGAAGGGGAGTGGTTATTTATACATGAGGGAGGTGTTTTTAGAATAAAATATTAAATATAATAATATATCAAAAGTTAGACTTGTAATATTCATTTTTTTAAATCCTAAATCATATATTAATATAATATAATTATTATTAGTATTTAAATCATCTTTATAATTCTAATTCATTAATTTATTAAAAGGAAAATGAAAGAAAGAGAAAAAGACACTCTAATAAATCACCTATTGACTTTAGGCTTTGGAAAGTTCTTTTTAGGTTTGAAAATTGAGTTTATTGTATTTTAAGGAAGCATTTATAAAATTTAATATAACTTGGCCGAACATAAGGTTCTATAATGTTTATGTCATTATTTCATCATTAATGATGCAATTTAGGATACACTGGTTATTTGAAAAACTGTATTTTTACTATTCACCCGAAAATTGATGTATTTCAGAAAAATCCCAAAATTTCACCCTAACCATTTTTAAACATGTAGAATCTAAAAATGAAATCCATTTTTCAAAAAAAATTTTCTAAATATGATTAATTTAATATTTAATTAATATCATAATTTACATCAAAAATACAGTTTTAAAGTTAAAACTAATTTTATAATGATTTAAAAAATTACATAGGGTCTTATAAAATCATCTAAAAACTAAAATACATAGATTTTATAATTTATGAACACATTTTAAGAAAATAAATTTTCTGTTAAATTAATTAATTAATTATAATTAATTATTTATAACTTATAAAAATACCAAAATGTTTACTATGGTCAAATTGTCACTTTCTAAGATGCCTAAATTTTATTTAATTATTCATGGGTAAGGATACTCTTATTTGGATGATGTACTATTAATAAGGGTCATACTACTATTCATAAGGGTCTGTTACTATTTACAAAAATTAAGTTTTCTTATTGGACCCCAAAAATCATCTTGAACACAACTGTCCGATTTTTGAAATTCCAAACACCGAAGTGAAAAACTTATGTTTAAAGGTCACTTGGAACTTAGTAGTTCATTATGTTTTGTTTTTATGTTATTTAATGACCTATTTATAAGAATGGAATATTCATTAAAATACTTTGGGTCCTTACATTCTTCCCCTTTATGAAATTTCACCCTCGAAATTTCACTTTACACAAACAGGTGAGGGTATTTCTCCTTCATCGCCTCCTCTGGTTCCTAGGTAGCTTCTTCAAACTTATGGTTCCTCCAAAACACTTTGATAAGGTTGGTTGTCTTGTTGCATAGAACCTTATCTCTCTAGTCTAGAATCTCCACTAGTTGCTCCTCATAAGAGAGATCATCTTCCATCTGTACCACCTTTGAGTTTAGTACATGTGAGGGATCAGTTATGTACTTCCTCAGGAGTGATACGTGAAAAAAATCATGAACTTGAGCCATATTCGGTGGAAGTACAAGCCGATTATCCATGGATCCTATACGGTCAAGGATTTCAAAGGGGAAAATGTATCTTGGGATTAACTTTCCTTTCTTCCCAAATCGCATGACTCTCTTCCATGGTGATATTCAAAGGAAGACTTTATCTCCAACGTCGAACTCCGAATCCCTTCGACGGTTGTCAGCATAACTCTTTTGCCGATATTGAGCAGCTTTGATGTGTTTCTAGATGACTTGAACCTTTTCTATCATCTCTTCCACAAGATGGGGTCCAAGTAGCTTTCTTTCTCCAACTTCATCCCAATAGGTTGGAATTCTACATCGCTTTCCATATAGATCTTCATATGGAGCCATCTGAATACGCAAGTGGAACCTATTGTTGTATGAGAACTCAACCAATGGGAGATGCTGACCCCATCCACCTTTTAATTCTAGTGAGAAGGCTCTTATCATATCTTCATGCATATGAATAGTCCTTTCAGATTATCCATCGGTTTGGGGGTGATAGGTCGTGCTGAAATTTAATTCAGTACTCAAAGCACGTTGAAGGATCCTTTAGAATTTATATGTGAACCTTGGATCACAGTCAGGGATAATTGAGAGTGGAACACCATGCAGTCTCACCACTTCCTTCAAATATATCCTTGCAGGTTGTTCAAGCAAGAGATCGTCCCAAATAGCAATAAAATGGGTAGTCTTGGTGAGTCAATCAACCAAAACACATATCGAATTATTTCCCTTTGATGTTTTCGGGAGACCCGTGACAAAGTCCATAGTAACATTTTTCCATTTCCACATGGGTATAGGCAATGGATTCATCATCCCTTTGTACTTTTTTCACCCTACTTTAACTTGTTGACATACCAAGCACTTTGATATATATTCTGAAATCTCCTTCTTCATGTTATCCCACCAGAAGTGTTCTTGGAGATCACGGTACATCTTGGTGCTACCAGGATGGATAGAGAATGTTGAGCTATGTGCATTGTCCAATAGATTCTTCTTTATCCCAGGTTATGAAGGAACACAAAGCCGCATTCCAAACCAAATCACACCACCATTGTCGATATGAAACTAATACAGCTTCCCTTCCTTTACCGCATTCACCCTTTTTTGTATCTCCACATCATCCATTTGTGCTTCTTTAATCTTCCCTTGAATGGATGATTGCACAATCATTTGGGCAAGGTGGGATGTATCCCCTACCCTTATGTTTTCTAAATCCAATAATTGCATATCCAAGAAGATATGGTCTTTATCAATCCATAACGTGGATAGAATAGTAGTTTATTTTCTACTTAGATCATCAGCTACCTTGTTCACCTTTCCAGGATGGTAGTGAATAGAGAAATCATAATCCTTGATTATTTCTAACCATGTCCTTTGATGCATGTTGATCTACTTTTGTGTGAATATATACTTTAGGATTTTGTGGTCGGTGTATATGTCACACTTCTCACTATAAAGGTTGTGCCGCTATATTTTCAAGGCAAAAATCATGGCTTCTAGCTCTAGATCATGCATCAGGTAGTTTTGCTCATGGATCTTCAACTGTCGCGAGGCAGAGGCTATCACATTATCATTTTTCATGAGTATGCAAACCAAGAATTTCTTTGAAGCATCAATATATATCACAAAACGTTATCCACTTTTCGGTAGTGTGTGTACAGGTGCAGTGATCAACCTTCTCTTTAGCTCCTTGAAGCTTACCTCACATTATTACATCTAGACATACTTTAGCCCTTTCCTTGTTAACTTAGTTAGTGGGCTTGACAGTCATGAGAAGTTTCTCAAAAAACATCGTTAGTATCCAGTTAATCCAAGAAAACTACAGATTTCAGTGACACTAGAGGGTCTGGGAAATTCCTCAATAGCCTTTGTTTATGAAGGATCCATAGAAATTCCCTCATTTGTGATCACATGTCCCAAGAATGTGACTTACTTCATCCAAAAGTCACACTTTTTGAACTTGTCATACAACTACTCATTTATCAATGTCGCCAACACAAGTCTTAGATGTTCTTCATGTTTCTCCTATCTCTTGGAGTAGATGATAACATCATCGATAAACACTGCCACAAATTTTTCAAGGTAATGTCTAAAGACTCTATTCATCAAATCCATAAAGTTTTTAGGGGAATTAGTAAGTCCTAATGGAATCACTAGAAAATCATAGTGCCCATACCATGTACAGAAGGCAGTCTTCTTAATATCCTCTTTCTTCACCTTTAGCTGATGATATCCAGAATGAAGATCCACATTTCAGAAGTATTGAGATCCTCTTAAATGAACAAATAAGTCATCAATACTTGGAAGAGGATACTTGTTCTTTATGGAGATCTTGTTGAGTTCCCAATAGTCGATACAGAGCCTCATTTCTCTATCCTTCTTCTTCACAAAGAGCACTGGCGCATCCCATGGTGATGCACTAGGGGGTATGAACCCTTTGTCTAGATGATCTTGTAGATGCTTCTTTAAATCCCCCTGTTTGATACGAGCCATCCTATAGAGACACTTTGAGATAGGAGTAGCTCTGGGTATGAGTTCTATTGATAACTCTACCTCACAATCCGAGGGAATTCTGGGAAACTCTTTTGGAAATATATCAATTTATTCCCTCACGATGGGCATTTCCTCAAGGTTGGAAGTTTCCTTTGACTCAACCATTTTGGATAGGTACACTTCTTCATAGGGAATCAACACCCACACAGATAAAGGATTTTTCAAAGGAGATTCATGATCTTCCTTGCATTTGTAGAGGATCATGGGATGGTTTGGAATATTAAAATATACTTCCGTTTTCCGATAGTAGATATGTACTCTATATAATGAGAGCTAATCCATTCCCATTATAGCATCAAATTCTTCTAAGGGAAGTATTATGAGATTCGTTGGAAGAATCTTCCCACATACGCCAATAGGAGAAGAGTCAAACACTTGGGTTGCAATGATTGCACCACTAGGTGTTTTTACAGATATCTCTACTTCAAGGTTTCGGGGCTTCAATTCTATAGTTCTATTAAATTTAAAAGATATAAAGGAATGCGTAGAATCAGAATCAAATAAGTCTTTTTCCATTCATGAGTGAATAGGAAGTGTACCTTGTACGACTTCATTATCTTGATCCACTTCCGCAGTAGTGATGGCATAATCCTTCCCTTGTTCCTTTGAATTTAGTGGCTGCTGATGCTAATTACCCTTGAGAACTTGAGGTTTAGTGCACTGGATTGCATAGTTCTCTAGCTCCTTACAGTTGTAGCATTGAAACATGAATGGTTCTCTCCTTTCTTCTGCCACATTCTCTTTCCTTTTTATGTCTTTTCGACACTCTTGAGAAAGGTGTCCTTATTTCCCACACTTGAAGCATTTACCCATCCCTTTGAGGTAGTTCCCATGGTGAAAATTCCTACATTTTTTTCATGTGGGTCATTGATTTTTCTTCCCGTCTTTTTTATTAGATCCACCAGCTTGAAACTCAATCTTTCATTTTTTATCACCATAGCCATGGGACCATTCTCCAAACTACATCTCCACTTTGAGAGCACACCGAAAAACTTCTTCATAACTCCCAAAGTATCGAATTGCAAGAGTCTTTTGAAGGTGTGGTTTTAATCCACTAAAGAATCTATCAATTTTGTTATCATTGTTGATAAAAAATCCTGAAGCGTACCTTGCAAGACTTGTGAAATTTGCTTCGTATGTTGTGACAAATTCTCCTTCTTTTTGCTTGAGCTTTATGAATTCTCTCTCCATCTTCGTACGAAGAGTTTGTGGGAAATACTTATTAAGAAACATGATCTTAAAGTCTTCCCATTCCATCTCTTCAATTTCATCCCTTGGATTGGTGTTCTTAATCAAATCCCACCATTGACCGGTCTCTCTATCTAGACGATAAGCGACTAGTGTCACATTCTCCATCTCAGAACAGTGAAGAATAGAAAATATACTCTCCATGGAGTTGACCCACTGTTCCGTAACTAGTGGATCGAAAGATCCACTAAACGTCAGTGGTCATTTCCGCATAAAACATTCGATAGCCAGTTTCTCTCTCTTTGGTGAACGAGGATGTTCCCCAATATTATGGTTATTGTTCATAACCAGAGAAAATTGTCTAAGAATCTCCATGAAGGTTTAAACTCCACCTCCCAAATTATTGGGTATGTCGTTCGGGCAATCGTTGCATTGGACCTCGCATGAGTTGTTGGCCTGGTTTCTCCTAGTTCCCACTATTTTCTAAAATAGAAAAGGTTAGAACAAAACATAAGTCAATAAGTCATTAATAACTTATTCATTTAAACAAATAATAACATATGGGATCCCTATATAAAGATTCTTGTGTGCATATTTGTACTTAAACTCATGCTAGAGGTTTTCTCTAGGGTTCACTAATCCTATTTCCCAAATTAACTAAACCTTTTCTTGGATACCAACTGTAGTGACCCAACCTTTTCATACATTACTATTAACTCATTTTAAAGATAAAAAACATAATATTATTACACATAGAGGATCCAATGGTTTAGTTTCTTGGGAAAACTAGGACCATACATAACAATTACAATATCAAGCATAATCTTTTTTTGTTCATTTCTTCCTCTATAGCTTCTTATTGGCACTTAACCTGTCCATAGTACATGTAGCCACCTGAGGATATACATCAAAATGGGTGAGATAGAAGAATATTGAGAGGATATATAAGAACAATATAACATGGGGTGAGCATATTCATAACATAGGCAAATAATCATGAGAGGAAGCATTAATAAGAGACATGAAATGTGGCAATGCATAAAAATGAAACATCATGTCTTAGTGGTTAACTACCACACATGCTTGTGAAAAAAGCTAGAATCTAGTTCACACATCATTTCAAATTTTCTCATGAGATTCATCACTTTACCCAATGCATCGGTGTGCTGTATAATTCCATGTGCACCCGTCACATTTAAACATTCATATTGCGCTATATAATTCCGAGCGCACCCATCACATCATAACATTATCATTTATCATGCATACCACAATGAACATATAACATAAATTAACATAAATTACCCATGAAAAGGAATGGTTTTCATCTCATAAGAACACATTAATAAACATTGGGTTCCCAAAAGAAAGAGGGAATAACACATATGTTACAAAAACCGTCAATCTTGAATGAGAAGTAAAAGGTGTGTTCTTGAATGAAGAGTTCTTTTGGAAAACATTTGGGTTTTCATAAATACCAGTGAAAAACATGTATATCCTATAAAATTAAATAAAATTATGGAGTTTTGTTATGGATTAACCATATCTAAAAAGGAGTGAAATATGGAGAACTCGAAGGATGAAAGTTGGGTTCGAGAATTTCCCCTTACCTTGTATCCGAACGCTTCCTTCACTTTAATGTTCTATATAATGACATTATATTCATTAATTAGAAATTAAATAACATTTTATACATTAATATGGGTCATTTTGGTTTCATTATGTTTTTATGGTCCTTATGATGGGTTATATAGTTTAAAAAACATTGTTCGGGAATGTTCTTTTTTATGGTTTTCTTGAGCGTTTCACATGTATTCATGAATTGATGTTTGTTTAGAACATGGGTAAACATCAAGAACATATATTAAATGTTATTAATGATATTACATAGGTTAAAATGATCTTATAATCAATTAAATTTTATACCATGTGGATGAATCATTAGATAAGAATTTAATGATGATCGTTTGGGTTTGTTTGGGAGGTTTTTCGACCACAACGAACTTGTTTTGTTTACTCATATTGTAATACGTACATAATTTAGTTCCAGAAATTAAAATAGGACATAATACACATATAATATTTCGTTTCAACCATAAAAATGGTTTCATTACCAGATATGTAGGTAGAAATGGAAAAATAAAACATGTCGTTCTTGAAGGTGATAAATTAACACCTTACGAACAACGTTTTCTTTTATAAAATAAAAGGAAGATAAGAAGGGGGTTTGATGGTATAACATCCCATTAGTATCATAAAATTACAATATATGTATGATAATTGAGTTATAATATCAGTTTTACAAATATAGGTTGGTATAGAATAAGAAAAGGACTTGAAATGGAAATGGAATTAAAGGAAAGAGGAAGAGAAATTACCTCTTGAATCCTCCTCTTGATATCCTTCTTAAGGGACATAGGGTTGGTATTTTGATGAGACCAGAATATCCTAGATGTGGGGGAGGGGATAGGGAAGATTCTTGGGCAGAGTTAAGACAATTATTTAAGCTTTAGAGGTGTGGTTTGGGAAGGGGAAGGGGAGGGGTTATTTATACATGAGGAGGGAGGTGTTTTTAGAATAAAATATTAAATAAAATAATATATCAAACGTTAGACTCGTAATAATAGTTTTTGACATCCTAAATCATATATTAATATAATATAATTAGTTTTAGGTTTTAAATCATCTTTATAATTCTAATAAATTAATTTATTAAAAGGAAAATGAAAGAAAGAGAAAAAGACACTTTAAGAAATCACCTTTTGACTTTAGGCTTTGGAAAGTTCTTTTTAGGTTTGAAAATGGAGTTTATTGTATTTTAAGGAACCATTTAAGAAATTTTATATAACTTGGCCGAACATAAAGTTCAATAATATTTATGTCATCATTTCATCATTAATTATGCAATTTAGGATTCACCGGTTATGTGAAAAACTGTATTTTTACTATTCACCCAAAAATTGTTGTATTTCAAAAAAATCCCAAAATTTCACCCTAAAAATTTATCAACTTGTAGAATCCAAAAATGAAGTCCATTTTTAAAAAATAATTTTATAAACATGATTAATTTAATATTTAATTAAAATCATAATTTACTTCAAAAATACAGTTTTTAAAATTAAAATTGATTTTATAATGCTTTCAAAAATTACGTAGGGTATTATAAAATTATCTAAAAACTAGAAGACATAGATTTTAATATTTATGAACACATTTTAAGAAAATACATTTTCTTTTAAATTAAGTAATTAATTATAATAAATTATTTATAACTCACAAAAATACCAAAACGTTTACTATGCTCAAATTGTCACTTTCTAAGATGCCTAAATTTTACTTAATTATTCATGGGTAAGGTTACTATTATTTGAATTACGTACTATTAATAAGGGTCATACTACTATTCATAAGTGTAGGTTAATATTCACAAAAAAATAAGTTTTCTTATTGGACCCCAAAAGTCATCTTGAACACAACCGTGTATGTCAGATTTTTGAAATTCCAAACACAAAACTGACGAAATTATGTTTAAAGTTCATTTGGCACTTAGTAGTTCATTATGTTGTGTTTTCATGTGATTTTATGATGTTAGGACCAATATGGGCCTATATACCCAGAGAGGGGTGGGGGTGAATCAGGGTATGGATATTATTTTCTAAAATTATTCTTTCCCTACTGGATCTTGACCTCTTTATTACAAGGGTCACTTTGTTTTCTCTTATGTATTTATGTTGATCGCTTCTTTTTATCTTTATCTGATGTTTATGCTTTAGATGCAATGCAGGGAAGCAACTAGGTAGACACATAGATTTTTACTTGGTTCACCCTCACTGGGCTTCATCCAAGGAGCATACACCAGCAGTGTGCCGATGTACCAATTCCACTATAAGCACACTACTGTCTGCAAGTTCGAAGTAGACTCACTATCCCTCTTGGTTTACAACCACTCACAATTTGAGAACTCACTTCTCTCTCAACTGAAGTGAGCTCACTTCTTCTTCAGAATATCCACTCACAGTTTATAGACATTTAGTTCTATTCATTTTCATGAAATAATGCATCCTCAACGGTTGATAGATGCTCTATTGAAGTTTAATGTTCATCCACTAATGAATAACCCTTTTCCCTTGAACACTGAGAAATTACATTGGAAATAATTTTGCAAAACACCCTACTTTGCGAGGCTCCCAATTTCACAAATCTCAAACAAGACTTCACGATGCTCTTGCCTTTTCATGAAGCTCAAGCCTTTTCAATGCTTAGGCCATCGCAAAGCTCCCTCCTCTTCGCGAAGCACACTCTTTAGAGCATGCGGCCTCGTGAAGCGCACTTCCTTTGCGGAGCCAGATTAGCCACCACGAAGCACCTCTCTTTTGTGAAGAACACTACCTTCACAAACCACCTTTGTGAACTGAGAGAAAAATATTTTCTTTGAAAACTCTCTTCTTATCTTGAGGGGGTTAACCTCTATTTATAGGTGATTCCACTGACCCTCGATCCTTCAATGTGAAGTCAACGCCACATCATCACAAATCATGAAGCTCTGAAGTTTATGCCGAAACTATCTCAATCTCATGAAGCACCACGAAAATTTTCCGATCGTGGAGCTTTGACATAATTGCAGAGTATCCCCATCAATCCTTTCATTCCTTTGCCGTGAATCTCCATCGCAAATCCCTTCACCACCATGATGCGCTTCAACCACTGCCGTTCGTGAAGCTTGATATAATCACGAAGAACACTGTCAACATTATTCTTGTCTTCGTGAAATTCAATCCATGAAGACTATATTTACGAAACTCATGCATTTTCAATATTTAAATATAATCTTCAAAGATATCCACTTTTCGTAATGCTCACCAACCTCCAAATTTTGGACCCCCAAAATTTGGCAAACACTGGGAAACAGCACCACCTTGTACTGCTCTTTTGTACAACCTCCATATCGTCTATTTCTTTATCATGGTTCTTTTTCAACATTTATTGTCAACAATATCTCTAGAACTTGACAATTCACACTGGAAACCTACTTTGTCAACAAACACAATCAACCCAAAAATACTGCAATTTTGCCTTGATGGATTTTTTCCCAACATATGACATATTTTTAAGAAGGTAATTTCTGTTGAAATACTTTAGGTCTTTAAAATACGCAAAAAGACCACTCACCTAGTCAAAGTATTATAGAGAACCCATAAGTATGAAGAGGTAACATGGGGACTAGAGGAAGCAATGAAGGATATGTACCCTCACCTATTTTACCCTTAGTTTTTAAAACCAAATTTCAAGGGTGAAATTTTATAAGGGGGAAGAATGTAATGACCCAAACTTTTATCAATGGAAAATTCCATTCTTATATTTATGCAACATATTATAAATCACATAAAATCACATAGATAACACAATAAAAACATTATAATGGAATACTAAATGAAATAAGAGGTATTTCTAGATATTAAGGAACCTATACCAATGGAATAGTAACTTGACCTTTGGAATAGTAATATGAACCTTATGGATAGTAAACCATCCAATAGAATAGTAACATCACCCATGAAAGTAAAAATAAAATTTAGGTATCTGAGATATGAAAATATGATATAATTATATCCTAGTATATGTAAATATTTTTTTTTGAAAATGATAAATTATGTTTTGGTATTTTTATAACATAAATGTTTATTTAAAATTTTATAATTAATAAAATGATTTAAAAGAAAATTTATTTTCATAAAATAGATTCATAAATTTATATTTTTTTGTCATATGATTATAAAAAAAGTTTATGAGACCTTAACTAATATTTTGAATTGTTATAAAATCAGTTATAATTTTAAAATTGGTATTTTTTCTAATAAAAGATGATTTTAATTAAAAATTAGAATTTTTATATTGATAAAATTATTTTCATAAAAGTGCTATAATTTTTTAAATCTAAATTTCAAAAAATTAATAGGCTTAATTTTTGGAATTTTTCTAAAATAGTTGAATTTTTGGTGAATGATGAAACATGGTAATTTATGATATAAGGTAAATAATGCATTTTTGAGTCATGTTTGATTCATGGATGTTGTAAGAATAATATAGTTAAAACTCAAATGAATTAGTTAATTTATTTTGACACAATAATCCACACTATTCATTGTATTGATCCAAAATAAAAACCTAATGAATAAAATAATCAAAAAACATATCTCTCTTCCACTATAAATACCATCCCTCACCACCTCTTTTCCTCACACAACTAAGGCTTTGTTGATTGTAAATATTCTTCCAAAAACTCTTCCCAAGTTTCTTACCCACATATAGGAGCCTTTTTTCTCAATAAAATATCAAACTAAATTACATTAAGGAGGTTCTCAAGGAGAAGAATTCAAGAGTTAAAAACCCCTTTCCTTTTCTTTTAATTTATTTCAAATTTATTTTCTTTTCTTATTCTCTCATAACATCCACTTATCTTAAGTGGAATGGTAACTATAATATCTCACTTATAATATAATTTTATTATGTTAATGTAATTATCCATCATAATTTCTTTCCCCTCTCTTTTTTGTTCTAAAAATTAAAACATCATCCGTGATGTGTTAACTTATCGCATTCAAGGAAAACGAGTTTTCAAGTTCCGTTACCACCTTCAAGGATGGTCATAAAATAATTTTTATGGTTATAAAAGATTATAATATACATAGAAAATATTATTTAATGTTATAGAACTAGTATATATACATAATATTAAATAATAGAACAAAACTAGTTCGCGATGATCGAGAAACCGCCAAATTAATCTAAACGATTATCATTAAAGTTTTATCTAATTATTAATCCTCATAAAAAAAATAAAAATATGATATATAAGATAAAATAAACTGATTTATGTTCACTAATAATATATAATTTCAATTTTTTACAACTATTCCCATCCTACATGATCTTTTATACACATATACAAATGAACCAATGATGAAAACCAAGAAAACTAACGCTCCTGAACGATGAAATTTTATCTTATAACTCATAAAAAAGGTCATAAATGAACTTAATAAAATTATAATAAATAAAATACATGTATAAATGGTTCTTAGTTAATTAATTAATGGATTTAATTTGATTATCCAGGACATTAAGTTCCAGTACAGAACACTTTCGGACATAAGGTAGGGGATTCTTCTCAAACCTCCATTTTTTTCCTTCAGGTCATGTTTTATCTCTCTTTACCCCAATTTAGCTCTTATTTATTTTTATATAATTATTCTTAATTATGTAAATATTTTCCAAACTCATGTATCCAGATCATTTCATCCTTCTTTTTTAGGGATATACACATTTTAAAAAGGTTCCCTTCTCAATTATACCCGATAAGCAAGCCCGATAAAAGGGAACTTCAGGATTTCTTTCCCATTTTAAAGTGAACTCAATAATATATTTTAAAACACCATTATTGTTATAAAATAACTCATTTTAACATTAAAAAATATCTTGGTTCATTTCTAGTTTTATACAAACAATTACCACTTTTCCATTTTAAATAATCTTGAAAATTTCCCCTTAAACCGCACTAAAATGTTTTATTTATAAAGTTTCTAAAACACAATTTTTACATGTTTCCACTTTATTTTAAAATAACTTATCATGATATATGCCTCTTTTTACTTATAAATGTCCTTTTATGATTTAAATCCATTCTCTCATGGAGTCCATTAGGATATTCCCTTTTGATATTCTTTTTGACATGATTATGATACCCAATTATTTCTATAAGTAACCCTTATATTTAGTTTGATTCCTTATGTATTATTCTTTATGTGGAACACCAATTCATGAAAATGTTATTATGGGTGCAATTAGATATCTCTCCACTACATTGGTTAATGCTTAGTCTCATGAGATGTCATGTGCAATGGTGTTAGTGGTTAGCCTTGACTCATGTTCCATGTGCAATAGTCTTGGTGGTTAGCCTTGACTCGTGTTCCATGTACAATAGTCTTGGTGGTTAGCCTTGACTCGTGCTCCATGTGAAATGGTCTTTGTGGTTATCCTTGAATTATGCTTATTTCATGTTTTATGTAACTAAAAAATTCCTATGATTACATGATTACATGATCCAATGTTCTATATATTATTCTTCCATATGTTTATTCATGTTCCATGCCTTTTTATGTCATCATGTTATGCCTTTTAACCCATGTTCTATTTATTATTATTATTTTCATTACATTAATGGGATTTTTAGATCATCCCTTTGTTTATGTATTCCCCAGATTATCCTATGTAGATGTAAAGGCTCAAATAATGTAAGGATATCATTATGAATATTAAATATTATATGTTTTTATTTTGGCTTCATGCTTTCTAATTATGTATATAATCTTACAAATAGACTAGAATTTACGATCCTTAGTTTGTATTTGAAGGTTAATTATTCTTAAAATCATGTAATAATATGTGTAAAAGGCTAGGTCCCTTATAATAGAGGTATATTTATGACACCATTAACGAGGAATCCAATAAGATTATCTCAACTCAAGAAATATTATGTAACCAAGAGGAGAATTTCAACTCAAGTTGTTTGAGAAAAACCAAGAGGATTATCCTGAATCAAGGTATATGAGATAAAATAGAAGGAGTATCTCAAATCAAGTTATTTCTAGGCTGATGGTTGTGATATTATGATTTTAAACCCAAACTTGGTTTGACACATATTATAATGTTTATGGTGAGACTCTAAATTTTCCATGAGGTCCAATTATATAATCGAAAAGACCAATCCATTATTAATCCTAACTGGAGGTGAGGGGGTGAATACCCTATGGTATAAATTGAGACTAATACCAAGATGTAATATATAGGTTCTTTATGAAGGGACTTCCATGAATATTTTTTCACATATATGTTTCATTATATGACTTTCCACATATAAGTGATTTTAAAAGGGCCTTCCGTGAATAGATTTCCTCTTAGGGGTGTCCACGTAGTGATATACATGTATTGGTGGTTTGTGAAGGGTCAAAAACATTGAAGTGATTCAAGAAGGGGAATATTCATAGGATAATATATGAATTATCATCCATGAAAGATTTTTTTTGGAAGGATCATTCACATAAGATAATCAGTGAAGGCCTCATCTCATTTGTGATGGGGCTCTGTGTTCACAAAGGTCTTTGCATACATGATTCATGAAGTGCCTCATAAACATTCTTTATGTAGGGGTAATTTATGAGAGTTATTCAGGAAGGAATTTATAAGAGATATGGAATTATTTATATTAATTAATTACTCATAATATTATTCCTAAAGTGTCTATTCTAAGGTTTGTGTGTGGTATTTTTAGGTGTCCAAATAGGATGTATGTATTTGTGTGGAAATCTCATCATTATAAAATGAATGAATTACATTCATGTGTGAACTATGAAATCATGAAGGAGGACCATGATCATAATATAGTCTCATATACACACCATGAACAACTTATGTTCACTAAGGGAACATGAAACCACTAAGTGTTTCCATGATCATGCCACAAACTAGTCTTGACTGTAAAGGAAGTACACGACCCTTGAAGGAAGAATTCATTCCGAGTAGGAATCCGATAGTTAGTTGTTACCAAATATTGTCCATGAAGGAATTATTTGGTTTTTAAAGGAATTAAATAGTCTATAAAGTACATGATAAGTTCCCCTTTATTTATTTTACTTCAGGATAAAATGAATCCCAACATAAATGGCCATAAAATTTGATCTTTAAGCCCATTTTGGCTCTACATCCCATCAAATTGAATATTGTAAAATAAACTATACCCTTTCATAGGTTATTCTTCCATATTAGGTGTTTTTAGAAGCTAAAGTTTCCAAAAATACCCTCATAATGGGTTTTATATCTTTGAAAACCATTTCATTATAAATTTATGAAATCTATAGACTACTCCGAGTGAAATATTTTCACCAATATATCATTGAATTGGGAAAATTTTATGAGGAATCTCCATCCTTGGAATGTGAGAAATCATGATACACATGGAGAGACTACTTTATTTTTCCTTAGGTGTGGAGATATTTTTTTCATTTCAAACAAAACTTGTGTTGTATGAGTGAAGACCATATCACGGTTTCCATGATGAATTGCATGACACATTGTTTTTAGTGAAAAAACCACACATAACCCCCAAAAAGGGTGCATTGGGATCCTAGTATCAATGATCTAGGTACTTGATGACACTTTTCTTGAAGGAAAAATTCCCCAAACCAAGAATAATTTCTAGAAACCTAACTCCCTACCCTTTTTGACACCTCAA
The DNA here is from genome assembly GCA_963277665.1 of Viscum album. Lineage (NCBI taxonomy): Eukaryota > Viridiplantae > Streptophyta > Magnoliopsida > Santalales > Viscaceae > Viscum > Viscum album. The sequence continues at coordinate 324,419,741 of OY728139.1, read as the reverse complement.
ATACACCCAAATACAAATGGTTAGTTTTGTGTTACATCTAGGATACCTTACCTAAATATCAAGACCATTATATAGTCTCTTGGTGAGGATATTCAACCTGACATCCTATTCTGATGTGGTTCACATGTATTTTACCACTAGTAATATCATAGTGAATGATATCGCAAACAAACTCCTTACTATCTTTAACGGTCTGGGTGGTGTACTCTAGTGAATCTAGTGATTCCTCATATAGTGGTTAGAAGATGAGGAGTGATGAGATGAATTAAGATGGTGAGATGAAATCAAAGGAAGAGGTTCATCACTTCCTCCCTCAGGAGGGGTTCCCCTTATATGCTATCAGTTTGGGTGGTTAGGGAATTGATGAATTACATTTCCTAGACCCCTAGAGGAGTTATATAATTGTGGAAGGATATGGAATATCTAGTGGTTCTTTGTGAGTATACCTCAATAGGAATTTATGAAGACCCAAGACTCTCAAAACTAGTTAATAAGACCTTAGTAGATGGATAGTCAAATGTTTTTTGAGAGATCAGACCATGGTGGTGGTCTAGGATCATAGGGGTAGAAAAAAAGGCTCCTCAGGAATCAGTTCCTCAAGATAGACATGGGTTGTGTGATTTAGTCCATTGATTTGAGGCAGGTACATTTTTTTATTTATACGAGGTTTTAGTTAATGGGGGAAAGGGTAATTCTATTAAAATAGGTAAAGTTCTCTATTATTCTATGATACATATTGTTTTACTTGTTGTATAAGTGTCTTATTATTTTGTATCTTCTCATATGATATCTGGGTAGTGGATAGATTTGGATTTATCTTTAAGTACATTGGATCTTGAAACAACTCTCAAGAAGTGGTTTGAATGTATCTATATATTCATAGGGTGTGTGATAGTGGGTAGGGGATATGTGAACTAGTGGGTTTTATTTTTATTATACAAGGAGAGTTTTAATTTCATATTTAGGATAGACTTGATGATGTACATCTAAGCTCATATTTTCTGTTACCAATGGATGGTTTCGTAATCATCCCTTAATTGAAAGGTGTTTGTTTTTTTGGGTGAGTGGAATTTTGGGAAAATTAGAGATATTATTAACCTCGGTCAGTTGAGAGGAATTACAACATAGATTTCTAGGATGGGTTTTTCAGTTGAGTGGGTGACAACTCTATCTAGTTTCCCTCCAATAGTGTATTATTTTATGGATGTGTACCTGAACGATTTCTAATATTTTTCTCCTAAGAGGTAGTTTAAGGTCATGATCGATCATGTGATTGGTGTGAACCCAATATTGATACCCTCTTATCATATGGAACCAAATGAGTTAATAGAGTTAAAGGTACAACTTGAGGATCTTGAGGAAAAGGGTTTTATCCATTTGATTTCCTCACATTGGGGTTATCTTATTTTATTCACCAATAATGTTGATAAAAACATATTTTTATACATGGTTTACCAAAATTTTAATTAATAAATAGTGAATAATAGGTATCCACTACCTCAGATAATTGATTTTTTGATCAGTTTATGGGATCCATATGGTTCTACAAGATTTATTTATGGTTATACTATCATTAGTTGTGGGTCAGGGTAGAGGATATAGAAAATATGGTGTTTCTAAGAAGTTATAAGTTATATTAATATATCATAATGTTGTTCAGTTTGATGAATGTTTCAGTGATGTTCATGGACCTCATGAACCGAATCTTCCACCCATACCTTGACTCCATTATCATGGTGTTCATCAATGAAATCTTGTAATATTATTTGACTCAATATTTTCATACCTAGAACCTAAAGATTATTTTTAGAACAATTCAAGTGAATCAAATTTATTCCAAGATTCCAAAGTGTCATTTTGGGATTCAAGAGGAGTGCTAAATTTGTAATGTGATATTAGAAGTGGGCATCCCAGTTGACCAGGAGAAGGTGGTGGTGTCGATGGATTGGGATATGCCCAAGAATGTGTTTGATATCCTGAGTTTCTTTATATTTTTTTGGGTATTATAGGTGTTTAATTTAGGATTTATATTACTTGGTAGTTCCCATAACAATTAAAACTAATAAGGGTGTAAAATTTGAGTGGATTGATCAGTGTAACTTTTTTTTTCAAGAGTTTAATTTAAGATTAAAATATGATATGATTCTAATTTTACCAGACTAAGGGATTTTTTATACAATATATTTTTATGCATATTGGGTTGCTATGGGAGTTATTTTTATGAGGAGGATAAGGTGGCCACTTATGGGTCTTTTTAGCTATGACCCCATGAGTGGGACTACCCTATACATGATCCAGAGTTAGTTGTTGTTGTTGTTGTCTATTCTGTAATTTTTTAATGGAATTATCTCTTTGGTTAGATATTTTTCATCTATATAGACTATAAAAACTTATGATACATATTATCTCAGTAATACTTGAACATTTAATAGATGTTTTGGGTGGAGTACTTACAGACATTCAATTTTGAGATAGTTTATCCCCTATGAAAGAGGAATGTTGAAGTAGATTCTATCATTAGAAATACCTAGGAGCAAGTGGTTTAGGAATCTAGTGAGGAGAAGGGGTTGGTGATCCTTTTTTTGAATAATGTTTTCATAATATAGTGGGGTTTGAGGCCATGAATTTTTCTTCACTCACCATTAATTCCTCAATATTTGATCATGTTAAGTCTAACCAAGAGTCTAATTTAAATTCTTTTGTGATACAATAAGGACTCATGGGTGATGACCTAGTTATTTGATAGTAAGAGGATAAATATTGGGTTATTTACATGATGGATGAGTGGATATTACAATATCTATAAGGGAGAAGTTTATAAGGTATTCCCATTCCAGTTGATGGGTCATGATCCCAAAATTGATGAATATGTACCATAATATCAAGTACAAATTTTGGTGGATGAGTATGAGGAGGGGATTCAAAGGTCATGTGGCTCATTATTTCACCTTCCAAAGGGTGAAGTTAGAGTATCATTTACTAGTGATTTACTTTAACCCATTACAATTCCTACTTATAACTATAATGAGGTGACTATAGACTTATTCAATGGTATTATGAGGACACCAAGTGTTCATGATATGGTATAGGTTATTGTGGACTAGTTGACGAAGGTCTCACACTTTATGATTATCATAGAAACCCAGTTAGTGGATAAGTTGAGAATGATATTTGTGTGGAAGGTTGTATTTATTCATGGGATACCTATGAGAATGAAATTTTATCTAGATTCATGATTTATGCCACATTTCTGGAAGAACCTTGAGAAAGATATCGGGTCTTGGGTGAATTATGGTACAACTTACTACCCATAGATAGAAGTTATATATGAGAGGATGATCTATATACTTTAGGATATGAGTAGGGGTTGCATGTTGGATTTTGGTGGAGAATGTGATAATCATATAGACTAGTTATAGTTTTAAATAACAATATATTTAATAATTCAGTCTATATGGATCCCTATGAGGTGTTATACAACCATTTATGCTACACACCATTATGTTAGATAGAGGTAGTCAAGTCAATGATCATCAATCCAAGATTGGTGTATGAGACCATAAAGTGAATGTAAATGAATATGAAGTTATTAATTACCAATTATGGTAGGAAACAATCATATTATGTTGGAGGTGATGGCTCATGGATTTCACTATGGGTGATTGGGAATTCCTAGAAGGATTTCCTCAATCAAGACATCATTAGTTGAGAAAGTATGTAAAGATCACATTATTGTTTGTTATTCCATTTTAGTTTGTGGAATAAGTTCTTATAATACCTTACTATTTGTATCTTTATGAAATACATTATAAAATTCATGATGTGTTTCATATTCCTTAGATCTATAAGTATTATACGAACCCCACACACATGATTGAGAATAAATATTTTAATATGGAGGTTGATACATATTTGTTGGAGAAAATAGTGTGAATCATGGATCAAAGTTAGAAGGTGTTGTGAGGGAAGATAATATCTCTTGTTCATATATTATTGTTAAATATGTGTATCCAGGAGGAGGCTTGGGAGTTGGAGTTATATGTATGAACCTATTGGTCAAAGGTTTTTGGTGAGAATCCCCAGTAATACTTCTCAAGGATGATAAAACCTTAGAAATAATTTTTTAATGACCCATTATTTTTGATGCACCACTATACCCACATGTTTTGAATCAACACAGGCCTACTTTTCAAAGTCATGTTATCATTGGGACTTTACTAGAGATGCATTGGGTTTTAATTATTCAAGAGGATGGGAGGTTGGGATCATCTCACCCTTTAGAGGGAAATTATTCACTACTCTAGCACTCTCTAAAAATTTTAAGGCATATTCATAAATCCTTCCCATGTCCTAGTGTAGAACCTGTTACCACCACACAAATATTCAATCAAAACCATGAATTGATGTGAACCACTATATATATAAAAGGTTATCCATATTTATCTTAATAGTTGATTATTATATGGTTTAAATATTTATAGATAGGTGATTTAGAATTTATTTCCATCTAGGGAGGTAGTATATATGATAGAATTGGGTTAATCCATATGAGAGGTGGTTCCTATGAATCCAAATGTGATGAATCAAAACCCATGTAGTTCAGTTACACATTGTGGGACACATCGTACCTTTTATGTTCATGATACAAAGACTGTTGTTGTGCCTTTTAAAGTTGTGCATCCATGATCAAATGAATTGCCTTTTAAGTTTATGCTTCTAAGACCAATTTCGACCAGTTTAACATCATATAAAATGTGATAATAGGAAAAAGGTACCTAGAAAATGTTGGTATATGAATTATTCATAATTGAACCTTTCTATATCATCTCACCTATTTCTAGATTGGAGAGGGAAGGTATTCACAAAAATTATGGTCCCGTGAGGATGGGTCTCACAAGGAATATGGCCTGAAAAGGATATGTTTTAGATAGAATATGGACCCCTAAAAATATGGTTTTAAATATTGTATTTAAACCTCAGAGAGGAATCTTACATGTATTGATTAATAGAAATAAAATCCCATATATTTTAGGTTTCATAGTTCAAGTCCATGTGATAAGAACATACTATTCATTTTAATGTTATGTGTTAAGGAAATTTTTATTACCAAATGGATGGAATCAAAGGGTTGAGTAGGGATTATTCATGGGTGGACCATGATGCGTCTTTGGATTATTAATGAGTTATAGAGATTAGATCATTATTAGGTGTACAAGTATGGATTACACCTATTAGAAGGTCTATATGTCAATTTTTGATTTCTATTTATTGGTAACTGAATAAGGGAGGATAGATGACCCCTTGGGGGGAATGAAACCATTATTAATAACTGGATCATTGGGAATATGGCCCATCCAAGGATATATTAAATCATTGGGGGTATGTTATGGTGAGTAATATTTTGTTATTACACATGATTGTAGGACCATTTCCTTAGCTTATTGATGAGTCATAGGGATGTGATCATCAATGGTGGAATGATTAGGTATTATACCTAAGGAGGACTCCAAAACATGAATTGATCATTGAGTGGACTGGGGTGGCCAAATCGACACACAAGAATCCAATATGTGAAACATGATTCATGGAAGGTTCCACTAGTATTAACTCAATAAATACCCTTATTATCACTGAAATAGATGATTATGATTACCCTGAGGGTCTCATTGGTCTTGGAGGAAAACTTAAAGAAGGTATATTTTAAGAGGATCAGTTGCTCTTATAAAAGGTATATATGATTTATGTTGTGCATACTGATGTGCATATCCCAATAATATATATCAAGAGGTTGAGGATGGGGAACAAGTAGGTAGTAAAATAGGATGGATACCTTAGTGAGGATGAACCCCATGTAAGATACCTATTCATAAGGGCTGGCCAAGTATGATGACATGGGTGAATTAGCATCCTAGTGAGGTAACTAGGTGAATTGGTTCCCTAGTGTGGAGTCATAAATGATGGTTCTTCATAGTGTTTGGTAGGGTGAAGGTTCATCCTAGTGTGGGGTAGGATGAGGGTTATCCCTAGTAAAGAGTATAGTGAGGGTTCACCCCTAGTTGAGTTGTAGGGTAAATGGTTTCTCTAGTATAGACCTCTTATGGTGACTTGGGCGCATGGAATTCAGGTGCTGTGGAGTCTCAGAAACTGACCTAGATGCATAATTCTTTAGTGTGTCATCAAATATGGGTCAATTAACCCTATTAATTAAATATCATAGGGGGTTTGGTGTTTTGAGAAGGATTCAACCTCTTCAAATAACCTAATTACCCTTTATTATTGTTAATTTTCTTAGGTTTTGAACTTATAAACCCCCAGAAGGGAATTAGGGGCTTGTGAATGCATAACACATGTATCTTCATAATCATTTATATGAAAATATCTCACCAAGTTTGCTAAAAATAGAGGGACATGGGGTCTGTTTAAATGAAAACATGGGGATTAGGGTGCATGAAGTATGAGTGTAGATTACAGTTTGCACATACACTGGGGTATAGAAGGTAGGCACAAAAGAACATTCATGCAAGTGTGATACTTGAAGGGGCAGGGGGTGAACTCATGAAAGTGTATTTGATAATGTTAACAAGGGAACACTAGGATACCAAGGAAAATTAACTTGAGAAAATTCCCAAGGGATATATAATTCTATCCTAGGTCTATGCTCGGGGGCTGAATGAAGTGATCTATGAATGTTCTTGAGGGCCTAGGAAAAGTGACCTAGGAGCTCTCATGATCACAAGTTCTATTGAAAATTCTCTTCACTAAAACTTATTTATCCAACCATACAAGGTTTCCACCATTCAATAAAAATGAGTGATAATGAATTCCACTATTATAATTGGATCTTTTTGATATGAATAGTATCTTATTATGAGGTGAAGGATACTCTATCATGGAAGTCTCTTTAAATTTAGATATTTATGCTCAAGTCAGAGGGTCTGTGCACTATGAACACTAATAAATTGGATTGGGATGAGTTTTGATACTTATGTTGGGCGGAGAAAGAAAGGAAGTGATGGCAAGAGGGGGGGTGAATTGCCTTTTAAAAATTAATTAACAAATTAAAAACAAAGTGAAAGTGCAGCGGAAATAAAGAGGCAAGACACAAGAATTGATAACGGAGTTCGGCCTAAAACCCGGCCTACGTCTCCGCTCCCAACTCAACCGTTGAGAGATTTACTACCGCTTGCTTTTTAATGGTTTTAGCAAGAAACCCACTAGACTTTAAGGTTAGTCTAGAACCTATTACAGCTTGCTTTTAAATGGTTATGCAAGAACCCACTTGCTTTCAATGGTTGAGCAAGAACCCACTAGCCTTCTTACAGGTGAAGGCTAGCTCACCTATGTCTCAATCCTTTTAAAGGAAAGGCTTGACCAACCTCTTCAAACCTTAAAGGTGATGTGAAAACCCAAAAGAAAGGATGAGAGAAAGAGATGGGGTTTGTAGGCACAAACCCAAAATGATGCTCAAAATAAATAAAACAATAAAACCTGTAATGAGGAAGTCTTGGGCGCCAATGGATTTATGGAGCTGATGAAGGGCGCTCCCAAGCTTCTTTGACGGTGCTCCTTGGATGTGGAAGTGTGTTGGAGCAAGTGGGGTTCCCTTGGAGCAATCCGCCGGAGGTTCGCCAAATGATGGAAAATGTGTCCGTTGGCTTCACAATAGTTCCGGCTATGTTCCTTAGGCTTCGGGGGTTCCTAGTCCTTTATTTATAGAGGGGGAACCCTCAAATGGACTTAGGGAGTCTTCGGAGCCGTTGGAAAGGTCTTCGGAGCCGTTGGAGGCCAAGTGGACAGGCTGGTCAAAAGCCCAACGGCTAGTTTGACTGGCTCCACCGACTGACCGGTACAGAGCCACCGGTTGGCCGGTGCTGAGGCAGTGCAACCACTGTGCTGGCTGGGTGCCACCGGCTAGCCGGTGCTGAGGCCACCGGTTGGCCGGTGCTCTGGACAGTGGAGAGCCTTTCTGTCAATGGTCCATCGGCTGGCCGGTGTCATTCCACCGGTTGGCCGGTGGACTGAAAACAGTCCAAGTCAAGACACAAGAATTGATAACGGAGTTCGGCCTAAAACCCGGCCTACGTCTCCGCTCCCAACTCAACCGTTGAGAGATTTACTACCGCTTGCTTTTTAATGGTTTTAGCAAGAAACCCACTAGAATTTAAGGTTAGTCTAGAACCTATTACAGCTTGCTTTTAAATGGTTATGCGAGAACCCACTTTCTTTCAATGGTTGAGCAAGAACCCACTAGACTTCTTACAGGTGAAGGCTAGCTCACCTATGTCTCAAGCCTTTTAAAGGAAAGTCTTGACCAACCTCTTCACACCTTAAAGGTGATGTGAAAACCCAAAAGAAAGGATGAGAGAAAGAGATGGGGTTTGTAGGCACAAACCCAAAATGATGCTCAAAATAAATAAAACAATAAAACCCGTAATGAGGAAGTATTGGGCGCCAATGGATTGATGGAGCTGATGAAGGGCGCTCCCAAGCTTCTTTGACGGTGCTCCTTGGATGTGGAAGTGTGTTGGAGCAAGTGGGGTTCCCTTGGAGTAATCCGCCGGAGGTTCGCCAAATGATGGAAAATGTGTCCGTTGGCTTCACAATAGTTCCGGCTATGTTCCTTAGGCTTCCGGGGGTTCCTAGTCCTTTATTTATAGAGGGGGAACCCTCAAATGGCCTTAGGGAGTCTTCGGAGCCGTTGGAAAGGTCTTCGGAGCCATTGGAGGCCAAGTGGACAGGCTGGTCAAAAGCCCAACGACTAGTTTGACTGGCTCCACTGGCTGACCGGTACAGAGCCACCGGTTGGCCGGTGCTGAGGCAGTAGCAACCACTGTGCTGGCTGGGTGCCACCGGCTGGCCGGTGCTGAGGCCACCGGTTGGCCGGTGCTCTGGACAGTGGAGAGCCTTTCTGTCAATGGTCCATCGGCTGGCCGGTGTCATGCCACCGGTTGGCCGGTGGTCTGAAAATAGTCCAAGTTAACTCCTTTGCCACTTCTTGCTCCTGAAATCATGCCTAACAACACAAACACTTGAAAACAAGATTAGATAAATGAGAGGGTTATTTTGATCATGAAAATCAAACCACGAGGGGTACGAGAGGTACAACAATCTCCCCCTATTTTGATGATCACAATCACCAAAACAAACAATGTAAAAAATGAAATGAAAAACATGCTTTAAAAGATAAATTGAAAACAAGCAATGCATTAGAGAAAGATTTCTCCCCCAATCAACCAAGAATTTCTCCCCCTTTGTTATTATCAAAATAGCACGGGGTATAAAACTTGATTGAGGGAAAAAAGATTTTAAACCAATTGAAATTTTTGAAATTTGAATTGAATGTTTTGAATCAAAAATTTGAAATGAAAGTTTTGAATGAAAAAATAGAATAACAGTTTGAATTGAAAGTTTTGAAAAGAAAATTGAATAACACTTTGAATTGAATATTTTGAAATGAAAATTTTGATACCAAGTGTTGAAATTGAAAGTTTGAATCGAAAATTTTGAAATTGAAATCAAAAGGGTTTAAACGATCCTAACTCCCCCTAAATAAAAACAACAAATCACCGGGGAGAGGTGTTTGAAACCGAGACAAATTTTGGTCCGGTGAGACTCGCTAAGAGGGATTTTTCAATCCATACTTGTCTTGTGGCGGGTCTTCTCCTAAAAAATTCATCATTAAAAGAAATAGTTTTGGGCCTTCCATACCGGGCATTTTTGCAATTGCACTCATAGATTAAGTTCCCGGGTTTTTTACAATAATTGCAAAATTTGTTTTGAGAGCTCCCCCTTACAAAAATAGTTGGAGCATGGGAAGAGGAAGTTTGCATGGAATAGCCAAGCCCTTCTGTGGTTCTAGATATGCGTTGGGAACCTAGGAGTTTGGTCAAATTTTGTTCCCCTTGGGTGAACTTGGCAAGGGATTCCCTTAGATCTTTGATGGTTGATTCCATGGAATCAACATCGGGAAGATTTTGGATTTTGAGGGACAACTCTTCCTTTTCTTTGAGAAGTTGCTCCTTTTCGGAAGAAAGTTTATTGAAATTCTTTTTTAAAGCAACAAATTTGGAAGAAAGTTCGTGAAAACCTTCCTCCAATTGATCTCTCGCATGTTGGAGATCCTCATAAGACATGTGATTGAAAGAATTTGAAGAACTTGAGGATGAGGAGTTGGAAGATGTTACATCATGAAATGCCACTAGGCATTTGTTACCGTTGTCACTCGAGGAGGAGGAGGAGGACGTGAAGCTATCACTCCATGTGGCCTTGAAAGCCTTCTTCTTTTCCTTTTGCTTGGCCTTTTTCTTGTTGAGTGGGCAATCGGGCTTGTAATGGCCTTTCTTGCCACACCCGTAGCATGTTACCTCGGGCTCGGATTTTTCGTTGGGTTGAGCCTTGCGGGATTTCTTCTTCTTGTGCTTCTTCATGAACTTGTGTGCATTTTGCCGGCAAGATTTTCCATTTCGGAATCGCCGCTTGAAGTGGAAGATGATGAGGAGGAGGAGCTTTCTTCTTTTTGTACCTTGAAGGCGATGTTCTTTGGAGTTTTGATCGGTTTGCCTTCCTTTTCAGCTTGCCTCCTCATGGTGATCTCATAGGTCATGAGGGATCCGATGAGCTCTTCGACCGGCATGTTTTTGATGTCCTTTGCTTCTTGGATTGCCATGACTTTCGGTGCCCATGAGCTTGGAATGATCCATAGGATCTTCTTGACCATCGTTTCTGCAGACACATCATCACCAAGGGACTTTCTCCCATTGCAAACATCAGTAAAACGAGTAAACATATCAGTAATATTTTCGGATGGATGCATGGTAAAAGACTCAAAATCTTGACGATACATGTCCAATCGAGTATCCTTCACTTTGTTGGTCCCCTCATGGGTAACCTCCAAAAGTTTCCAGATTTCATGTGAGGAGGTGCATGTGGAAACTCGATTGAACTCATTACGATCAAGGCCGCAATGTAGAGCGTTCATGGCTTTGCCATCAAGCTCGAAAATTTTAATATCGGCTTGAGTCCATTTGGATTCATCGGGAGAGGAGAGAGAATAACCATGCATGACAATTTTTTAAATGGGATATCCTATACTTCTAAGAAAAGTAGTCATGCGGGTTTTCCAATAGTTATAGTTGGTTCCATCAAAAAATGGAGCACGACCCAAAGAATAGCCTTCGGGGGAGAAAGAGGTTGATGCCATCACAATGGATCTTAAATTTGAAACCGGTGAAGGTATTACTCAAATTTCTCTCTGATACCAATTGTTGGGTGGAGAAAGAAAGGAAGTGATGTTAAGAGGGGGGTGAATTGCCTTTTAAAAATTAATTAACAAATTAAAAACAAAGTGAAAGTGCAGTGGAAATAAAGAGGCAAGACACAAGAATTGATAACGGAGTTCGGCCTAAAACCCGGCCTACGTCTCCGCTCCCAACTCAACCGTTGAGAGATTTACTACCGCTTTCTTTTTAATGGTTTTAGCAAGAAACCCACTAGACTTTAAGGTTAGTCTAGAACCTATTACAGCTTGCTTTTAAATGGTTATGCAAGAACCCACTTGCTTTCAATGGTTGAGCAAGAACCCACTAGCCTTCTTACAGGTGAAGGCTAGCTCACCTATGTCTCAAGCCTTTTAAAGGAAAGGCTTGACCAACCTCTTCACACCTTAAAGGTGATGTGAAAACCCAAAAGAAAGGATGAGAGAAAGATATGGGGTTTGTAGGCACAAACCCAAAATGATGCTCAAAATAAATAAAACAATAAAACCCATAATGAGGAAGTCTTGGGCGCCAATGGATTGATGGAGCTGATGAAGGGCGCTCCCAAGCTTCTTTGACGGTGCTCCTTGGATGTGGAAGTGTGTTGGAGCAAGTGGGGTTCCCTTGGAGCAATCCGCCGGAGGTTCGCCAAATGATGGAAAATGTGTCCGTTGGCTTCACAATAGTTCCGGCTATGTTCCTTAGGCTTCCGGGGGTTCCTAGTCCTTTATTTATAGAGGGGGAACCCTCAAATGGCCTTAGGGAGTCTTTGGAGCCGTTGGAAAGCTCTTCGGAGCCGTTGGAGGCCAAGTTGACAGGCTGGTCAAAAGCCCAACGACTAGATTGACTGGCTCCACCGGCAGACCGGTACAGAGCCACCGGTTGGCCGGTGCTGAGGCAGTAGCAACCAATGTGCTGGCTGGGTGCCACCGGCTGGCCGGTGCTGAGGCCACCGGTTGGCCGGTGCTATGGACAGTGGAGAGCCTTTCTGTCAATGTTCCATCGGCTGGCCGGTGTCATGCCACCGGTTGACCGGTGGACTGAAAACAGTCCAAGTTAACTCCTTTGCCACTTCTTGCTCCTGAAATCATGCCTAACAACACAAACACTTGAAAACAAGATTAGATAAATGAGAGGGTGATTGTGATCATGAAAATCAAACCACGAGGGGTATGAGAGGTACAACAAATTATGTGTGGGACATGACTCTATTATAAATAACAGTGGTCCATATTACTTATGCACACCTTTGTGACCAGATATAATGCTAATTCTATTTAATATCTATTCACTCAAATCATTTACAATTCTCTCAGTAAGAACCTGATTACTCAATTTTCTCTAAACCTAGTTCATTAAGTTAGTAACACTCACCTAGGTGAATTATTTTGGGATAATGGGATTAGAAATGATAGTTGAACAAAGGATCTCGAGCAAGGATATCTAGACATATGGACCTAGTTGAAATTTTTTTCCTTTGTAAATTTTTTGTTCAACGACCTTCATGTTAAAATAATTTATATTACCTTTGAAATTCATTCATAACATTACTTTATTCAAGAAATATTATTGAAATATATTGTGTATGAAAATAATTGATTACACTTCTATCACTATTTTGGATGCTGAGGTCGCTGCTCGAACCAAAGAGATGGTTGATGATGCTGATACTAACTCATGGAATTTCATAATACTACATCATCAGTACCTAAAAAGTATTATTGAACTAACTTTAATCAACTATCCATTGTCAAATATGATTAATCTATATGAATTTATCGCCTTGATCAATGTGAAAATTCTTGAATTCACCATTAATCTTCCCATCATGAAGACCTTATCTCTATGAATTGTATCCCAAACCAATATTTCCCTCAAAGAGAATATTGTATATTTGGGTATCCTGGAGAAAATATATTTCCAAAACCATTTTATAGTGTTTATAAGTGATGATCCATGATTATATCCCATAATCAGATAGTCTTCCTTATAAATCCAATATAAGGGATGGATCCATCAATGATACCTTCATTCTAGAGGAAATTTATTAAAGGAGTGGTCATAACCCTATTGGGTGAGCTAGAGTTGTGATGATCTAGAGTATCAGTGGAGAGATATCAGACATTATGAGTCCATTTGTGATTCACAATTATTATTTTACTATTATCTTTATCTCATACCCTAGTTTATCATTCAATGGGTTTATAATACTATCACCATTCATCTACTACATGAGGAGGTCAACATTAGTCTTTGGGACATTTATTAGAATGAGGGAGTCCCCATTTTGGGTGGCATGTATTATGGAAAACCAAGTTAAATAAACATATTTATAACAATATTTTACAATAATAAACATTCAACATCATAAATAGTCTCACAAACCAAAGAACCAAAGGTTTAGTTTCTTGGAGGATTAGATACATAAATAACTTATTTTACAATACTCATCAACAATTATTCATAACCATTGAACTCTAAACCCCCTTCTAAATATCTCATATATAATTTCTATCCTTAAATACCTGGGGATAAAAAGATAAGAAAGGGGTGAGTTCAAGCACCCAATTAGGTATGAATAAACATTTTATCAAGGATGATTTTATATGCATAAGTGAAAAACATGAGTATAATAGAATTATCATAACATCACGAGTGATAATAATAAGACATAATTCAGATTTAAAGTATATGGAATAATAACTTAAAGCCACAAAAGTTCATCATAGAAGAATAATATCTATAATATATCTTCGAATCATTTAATATAAACCATGAATCATGAGAGAATAAGATCATAATGAATAACATCCTTTAACTGTGGAATAAAAATTAGCATAAAAAATTACTTTCACGAGCCACACCAACAATGAAAATGCTTATGATTACCTAATATTTACTTGAGAATACAAATATAATGATATATAACCTCTTAAACAAGCATTTTAGGAAAATATATTACATTACGAACTTATCTGTGCCACTTAAATATCATTCACTTTTCAAATCATTAATAATCCATGGAAATAAAAAATGGGTTTCCTAAAAATTCCAAATTAAAATCATTAATATTTTCATAAATAACCCATATAAATAAAGTATGCTTCATAAAATATTCAAATATAAGTCATTAAATATTTATAAATAACCCATATAAATAAAAAGGGTTTCATAAAATTTCAAAATGGTATAAAATAACATCATGAATTAAATCATTTACTACCAAAAATTGATCACCTAAAATAATCACATAATAAAATAAAAATATAGGGTGAAATATAAAAAAAAACTCTCTTAGAGATCATTTTTAAGATATAGAGGAATTTGAAAACTAAATCATGAAAAGAGCTTTCCTGAAAAAATTTTGTATTCATCAATGTAAAAGCCATAGTTACGAGTCTCTTTTTAAAAATTCACATTAAAAAAGAGAAATGAAAACATTTAATGGAAATGGATTTAGATCAAAAAATAGTTTCCCTAGAAATAAAATAGATAACATCATTCAAAATGAAAATTCTTGGAATAATAAAATTCGATAAGATATTTTATAACTCAAAGGAAGGAGTTTGAGTTACCAAGTTCCTTACCTTTACCCTTGATTTTCATGGAAGTTTTTTAACCTCATGTATTGCCAATATAAAAATATTAATTAAATAATTCCGATAACTATTCATATACATTTCCATTTATACTCTACATTAATAAAAACTATTTTAATTTATTATATTTTTATAATCTCTTTTCAACATTGAGTGTTAATAGTCTTGACCATTTTGAACTGGTTCGTAAAAGTGATGTCAATATTCATTCTTATTCTAAGGTTAATTATTTAAAAAATATTAAAGGTATCAGAATTTATGTTTTATAAATACCTATAATGTTATAATTCCATCACATGGGAATTTTAGTCATGCTTTGTAAAGATGAAAATGATAATGAACCAGTTTAATCTTTTTCACTGATATCGATGGATTACTTTATAATGATCATTAATTTTTGTGTTATATATAAATAAAAATATTAAATATATAGTAAATATATATATATAATATAGTAATAAAATATAAACAATAAAAAATCATGAAAGTGGTAGTGAACAAGTAAATGCATCATTCCATGGAGGCGGTAATCCATACCTATGCATGGATGATTATTTTGTTTTTTGAATGGCAGAAGAAAAATGTAACATTGTTTTATCATTTTAGGAACTTAAATATGATATATATATATATATATATATATATATTATATTTTTGTTAATTTAAATTTTGGATCATCCATGTTATGAAATGTATGAAATTGAACCATGTTTCTTTGTCGAGGTTGTAGTCTGCACATACACACAATTCACATTTTCATTTTTCTTAAAGGAAAATGGTAAGGTGGTTAACATACTGCCACTTTATTTTTTTTATTAAAACCCACTTTAAGGAAAAGTGGGAACCATACATGGACCCTCCAAAACAAAGATAGACATACAGATTTCAAAATTCAGAATATCCCAAAATAACAAAAATCAACGTTCCTTGAACCATCTCCAGAAACCCTGTTTCAAATTTCAAAACCATAGGCCCGCATAAATACCTCGAGCCACAAAACTGCATTGAAAGTTGTCATGACAATTTCAAAAACCATTACGTTTCCACCATCATCACATCGCCGATTTCACCAACACATCCCCATTGATCTCTCCAAACTTCACCATCATCACCATCGCCTGACTTCAAGCCACACATCACTGAAACCGAATCCCTTTACCAAGCATCACTCGTCACGGGAAAAGAAGTCGATCCAATAGAAAAAAATCACATCACTAGAGAACCAAAACTCCAATCCATCATCACCGTTGAGGAATCCATCTCCATCACCACCGTCACACAGAACCTCATCATCCTTGCCGTTTTCATAGACATCACACCACCAAGATCGATGCCGCAAACAATACAGTAGTCCTACTATCTGGACACCATTGCCACTTTCATCCTCGACTCATCACCGGTGTGAATTCCAACATTTATACCTCATCTACATCCACCACCAACAGATAAAAATTAAAAATGAAACGACTACCATCAAGAAAAATCTAAGGAAGGGAGTAATAAAACTAGAAATGAAACCAGAAAGGGTAATAGAAAAAGAAGAAACTTAGGAAAAACCCTGAACGGAACTGGGGAAGAAACCAAAAAGGGAACACCCACGACCGCCATAACGATTGCCCAAAACCTCAGAATATACCTCGCTCCATATCTGACCGAGAGAGTAGAAATGGAATCCGAGGTCAGAGCTTGGTTGAGGCGGCTGGGGAAGAACATAACCAAGAAAAAATAATCAACACCGGAAGCACCTTGAAGCCCATCATCTGCTGAACCACAGAACCCAAAGCCTCTTGGTTACCACCATGCCAGATCTAACTAAGAGAGGTGTAGAGAAACTTGAGGCCAGAGCAAGGTTAGGGCATTTGAGGGAACCCGCAGCTTGAACACCATAAGGGAGAAAACAAAAGGGAAGATAACTGAAGAGAAACCCTAAAAGAGGATGAGGGGCGAAGACCAGGGGAGAGAAAGGGGAAGAGACAGAGGAGGAGAAAACCTAGGCAAAGGAAACCCTAGTCAAAGGAAACCCTAGCCGATGGAGATGGAGGCACAAGAGCACCGAAGGATAGGGGATAATGGAGCCATTCCTGGTAAGGTGGTTAATGATTTTAACATAATAATAATAATAATAAAATACCAGTATAATAATGATACTTATGTTAAAATTTTATGATGTTTTAATCTAATTTTAGGAAGAATAAATTCACATAAAGAAATATAAATGTGAAAGGATATGTTTGAAAATTTTACCACACTTCTTAGACTATCTACTTTGGAAGGGAGGTTAAGTATTTGAGGGATGGTATTTTGAGAAGAAGAAAACATCAATAAGATTTATAAGAATTTTTAGGTGGTGGTTTTCTAGATTTTGGATTGAACTAAGATTTTTTTGGCATGAGGGTATGTGAGGAGAAGAGTTCCCCTTTTATAAGTGAAAAGGGATGATATTTTTTGTAAATACCCAAAAAAATTTAATAATGGGAAGAAGATCTCAAGTAAAGTAGAACCAAAATTTGGAAATAATGGATATAAAAATGGATAAGTCCAATAAAGGGATAAAACACCAATTCCAAAACATATTTCAAACATTTTTATGGAATTTCCCTCTTTGTTAAACACATTTTACCCCTTTTGATTTTTACCAAGGTAATTGGTTTTTAACAAAGTAATTCAACCTTTATGATTAAAAATAAAATTTAATTTTTTATATAAATTGGACCTAATAATTCTAAATTTTAAATACATTTTAGTATATTATTTTTTTAAAATTTGTAAAAATAAATTTTAAAATACCAAATGTAAAATGTATGAATTTCTTTTGAAAACTATATCTAAAGTTCTAAAATGTTGAATGTGGATTAATAACTTAAAACTAACATTTTTAAAATTATAAATTAAATTATAAAATAGAAATTTGGTTTTATAAAAAGGTTTTATGATTTTAAAATTCATATTTATATACTAATAATGTCATAAAATTCATGTAATTTGTAAAAACAACATTTTTCACTGTCCACCTATAAATCAATATTTTTAGAAAATAAAAAAAATAAACATAACTAAATATTTTTATGATAAATTCAAAAATGAATTTAATTTTTTCAAATTAAAATTCTATAAATTCTAAATTTAACATTAAAATGAAATTCTAAAATATTTTGAAAAAATTATTTTTATTGGAAATCATTTATTGGTATATTAACTATTATTCTAAAATTAGTGGTAATCATTAATATACCAAACTTTAAAAGTATGCATTTTATAAAATAAATTTGAAGAGTAAAAATATTTTATTATCATATTAGCTTCACTTACTATAATTGTATTAAAAGGGACCTTTATTTCATAAGTTAGTAATAACTATTTGTTCCCACTTATTCAACAACTACCATACGTTGGTCAACATCTATTTTAATAAAAAGAGTTGTGGTAACTTAGGGTTTGGTTTTGTGTTTGAATAATAATATCAAAAAAAAAATAATTTTTATGGAGGAATATATCAATAAAATCTTGGTTTATTACACGTGTAATGAGTTTACCCCCCCATGAAACCTAAGATAACATCGAGTGCACTGATATCCTATCAAGGAACTTACTGAGTCTATTCAAGCATGAGATAAGGTCGGAAGTACATACATCCCTTAATGTACCTTTTAGACCATGGATTATTATATTTCTATACTCCCAAGGGTTGAGACCATGGAAAAAAAGGCTAAGGACTCACTCGACCCAACATGCCACCGGGTCTTAAAACACATACTAGTATATTCTTGATAATGTGTAGAATAAAACATGGGGTTATCAATTCATGTTAGAGATGTGTCTATAAATTTAAGTGGTTGGCCTTCGGTCCATGTTCCTTAGTGGATGGAAATTACTAACTTGAGATGCCTGTACTAGGGTGAATTCTATTATTTTCATGATGGATATACAATTAGCCTTAGGGATACCAGTGAATGGTTCCATGAAAAATTTCGGGGGGTGTATTAGATGATAAGAAAAGTTAAAATGGGTGATAATCCCCAAAATACTTGCATGATAGTCTAATTTCTACACGGATGGATAATGGTGCTCCTCAAAGACTACATCACAAGGGACATGGTCTTAGATCCTCAACTCACCTGCAGACCCACACTATTACATATTGTAGGAATGATTATTTATAAATAAAATTATGGTGTGTGTTTTACACTCAACAGTTTGATTATTAGGGGTTTGAATGGTTTCACAATCATTCATGTTAATTTCACCACTTTCAAATGTCTTCTAATAAGTTTTGTTTGTGGAAACAAAAACACCAAAATGTTCCCCTATTCGGGATGTTTTATGAACCTTCATTCCAAAGGAAAGAGGTTTTTAGGAAATGGTCCAAAAAAAATTAGGGACACAAATTTTTTGAGAGGATGGGAGGCCTGACTCATCACATCATATTGAGGGGGAATTATTACTACTCCAAGAATCTCTTAATTATTTAAAACATGTTTACTAATCCTTCATTAACTCCCAAGTATGAAATGATCCACACTTAAATTAACAATCAACTATTAGAATACAAGGTATTTATAATCATCTGTATGTGTGTGAGGTTTTTCATCAACAGAGAAATATGTATGTATATGAGGTTCTCCATATATGGCACCCTTTTGTAGGGGATTAGAGATTCTTTGTCATTTATTATTACAATTATGTTTTTAATACACATAATGGGAAAATCTAAAATTTATCGTCATCTAGGGAGATAAGAGTTATTTTGGTGTCAGGATTGGGCCCATTAGATGGGATTCCAATGTATCCTTATGAAAGGAATCAGAACCCATTTAGTTAGGTTCCACTTAATGGGATACATCATACCTTTTAGGGTCATGTGATAAGGACAAAAACGTGTAGTTTAACTTCATGCAGTAAGGATATCTAGGAAAAATGTTCATAGTCAAATATTTGGTGTGGGGCGTATAGTGAACCATCCTAGGGAACCTTAAAGGGATGAGGGATCCTTGGTTTCATGATATCCTAATGGGAATGTCACCCAGAGAGAATTAGGGTTGATTTGGGATGTTGGGTTTGAACCTTAGGGATTATTACTACATATCCCATTTGAAAGGGAATCAAATCCCACATAATTATATTGTGGGGACCCACACCTATGGAGGCCCTCTAAAGGTTTGTCTCACATGGGATTTGACATTTGAGATCATTATGACATGGTTATTGGTATTATATTGAAAATGAGGTGCATGGAGTTTTATACATGGATTTGAGAACCCATGCCCATGGAGTACCTCTGAGGAAAGGTGAGAGGAAGATCTATAAAATTATTTTATATTGATATATTAATATTATCACATGGATTTAATGATTGTAAATAACCTCTAAGGCCATGTGATTCATGATAGGTGTGAGAAACAAGAGTAAGTTAAAGATCTGAAAAACCAAACAATCTCCTTCATCTTCTTATGGACAAGGTTGGGGCGATAAGAGTGAGAAAGGGATTTAATTTGTCATCTCATTTCTTATTTTCATAACCTAGATTGATACATGTGGCTACCCATATAGCTAAAAACCATAAGAAAGGTCAGGGTATTATTCTAAGATGGATTCCCTCTTTCAGATCTAGATAACAGAGGAGGATAATATACTAACCCTAATTAAAGGTAAAATTAAGAACCTCACCCCCAATATTTTAAGTGGAGAAGTCCTTAGTATTAGATATGATAAGAGGAGGAAAAATCCATAGCCATTGTGTTCGATAGATGATAAGTGAGAAAAAAGACCTATCACTTAGTTCTGAGACTAGGAGGTTCCTAGAAATTTTCACAAGGTTGGAGTCGTTGTTATTGAAGGGATTCATAGGTGTAAAAAGACTGAGGACCCTACCCATTTGGTAGGAAAATTTTGGGACACCTCTTACCGAATGAATGCATAACCAAATGTGAGGAACACTGGTGTATCATTTTCTATGGTTGTGAATTTTTAGAGTCTTCAGTGGAGGAATTTTCATGGTCTCCTATAGATGAGGGATCCAAGGGAAGTTATGCCCAAATATTGGTGGTATTAAAGAGGGATCAATGGAGTCTTGCATAGGTAAGGCCCAAGTGAGCTAAATATGGCTTGCAGAGATGATGGATGGGTGAACTGAAGGGGTCTCACATAGGGGGACATGGGAGGACTGAAGGTGTCTCACGAAGGGGAACCTAGATGGACCATAAGTTTTTCACATAGGGTGGTTAATGTGAGATATAGGTAAATTTTAGATGAAGGAAAACCTAGGAAACAACACTTAGGAGAGTCCTTGATTTAGGCTCTAAGGGTTTCCTCATGTGTCATTGGAAGGGCCTTGGTAGGTCCGAGGTTTGGGGGGGGGACCTTGGTGCTAGTATCAGTCGATCATGGGGGGAGTGATTCTTCACACATGTGTTTTTTTAATTCACACCCTAGAGGGCGTTTGATTCCACTATTCTTCTTAATTCCTTCTTCTCTCAGGTTTTGGAGAGGTACCTATATGGTTCCAAGGGCTTGGGTGAAAGACTAGGGTTAAAAATGTTTTGAGACCTCTATAACTTTTTTTAATGTAAAATGAAGATCCCCATGGTCATATTTATAGGAAAACAAGAGACACTAGGAGAAGGAATTTGTATGCACATGTCCATTGCACAAGTTTTGTGCGTAGATATCGTTCATAGGTGTGGCTGTTCTTTCTAGGCCATGATAGTTAGGACTACATGAGCCTCTTGATGCATATGTTGGGTGCATGCATGTTGTATTGGGAGAGTAACTTGGTTTTCTTTGATGATATTCACTTATTTATTTCTTGTGACAATTTACAATAAATTTATTCATCCCCATGTGACAAAAATAAGTTTTAGAAAAATATACCCCTCAGGATTGGATCCCATCAGAAGAAGAGGGTCAGATACTTAGGTAATGGGATGAAAAGGTATATAGGGCCATGAAAGTCATCATCGTGGGTTTTCCACATAGGGAAAATAATCATGTCTTCCATGGAGGTAGGATATGCGGGTTATCCACATATATAAATAAGGTTAAATTCCTGATAGTTCTTTCTTCCACTTACACCATTCTTCTACTCCCATCGCATAAGTTTTTCGTGATTCCTTACAAAGGATCCTATTCACACAATCACAAGGTATATCCAATTGAGCAACTGTTCTATGTGGGATTATATAAGCAAGAGGCCTGTGCAAGGGAACTTGGTCGAGTGGCCTGCATGAGGGCACTTAATTGAGTGGACCGCGTGAGGGCACTTGGGTTGACCTGCATGAGTCACTTGGGATATTAGCCAGCATGGGGAACTTCCTTTTCTAAAATTTTAGAATTTTCAAAAATTAATAAAAATATTGATGACTCCATATAGGTTTCAAATTGATACTCAAATGGATTTCCATGAATAATCTTCTACATGTGTTTCATATATGCTTAAAACCATCAAACCTAATTAATATGACATATTCAACTAAAATATTTTAAACTTAGAAAAGTGATTGAAGAAATACTAGCATGAGTACCCTTATAGTGACTACCTTACTTTGTATAATCAAAGACTTATAAGAGATGTGTTCATCCCAAAGATTGATAATTATTTATCTAAGTCCCGGTTTGTGGAATAAAACAATTTCCCCACCACCAACATCTCCTCCACGGAAATATTTATCAAGGAAGGAAAACTTCCTACTACACTTGTCATGCACCATAGCCTCTGTACCCCATACTTGAAGTCTCAAACCTAACAATTAAAACCCCACTGCTATGATTAAATATTCCATGCATATAAAATGGACCAATCAAAAGGATATAAGGAATACCGGGACATCTGTTCTAGATGAGGAGTTAAGATGGAATGGATGTGGGCATATTGGGTATGTGAGAAATGAAAAGAATTTAAAACTAAGATATGAAAATTTGGAATTTATGAGGTAGTTTGGCTGGTTTAGATGTGTATTTACAATAATGATAACATCATCCCCAAACTATTAAGCTGATGGAGTCCTCTAAAAAATACTTTTCATCTGGTGCACAATGAAGTTGGAATTATCCCATTGGATTTCTATAAGAACTATGAATACTTGGGGAGATGTATGATGAGTTCATTACACCAAAGGTGACATGGTATGATTCTGAAAGGAGTCCAGATTCAAACCAGGAGCTATTTAAGTTTTCTCGGAACGTATAGAAGATGGACCCCCACAAGAAAGGCAATATTCATTCAGAGGCCTAGATGAAGGCCTTCTATGAGATGTATGGGGAAGGTCCTACTTGTCAGCACCGAAGGGATGCCCTTCATTGGAGAACTAGAGTATCCTGTTAGGTTTTGGCCCACCATGGAGCAAGTCCAGGATAACTAGTGGGGAAATAAGTTCAATCCTATGTTTCTTGCAATGACCCATTTAGAAAGTTTTCTCACAATGTAGTTTAGCACCTACCTGATGTTGGTCTATGATCTAACAATGGTGTGAGGCCAAGGAAATTTTTCACAGTTTCCAAATTAGCATAATGGAATCACATTGGGATGGATTCCCCTATTCTGGTAAATATATACCAATTGTTTCTACATGTGTAAATTAGGAAGGCTCCATATCCTTTTTGAGGGTTATTTCATGTTCTATGAGGGTATATTACAGAAAAATTCATCTTATATTCCATGATGAGTGGAGTTCAAGTTCCTAAAGACAAGTTTTTCCTATTCATTAAGGTTTTTTTTGGTATCCAACCTTTATCTATGAAGTATGGTGAAACTATGAATATTTTTAACACACTGGGAGAGTTTAATTTCATCCCATGTGGTGACCCACCCACTAGAATTTTTGTTGAAATTGGCCAAGATAATGACTATTTTAGGTTATACATGATGACATTCGGAGATAATGTTCTAGCCACATGTATTAATAGTGAGATCAAATGTGATGCATATACCTCATATCTATTTCCTCTCTAGTTTAAGTGTCTTAAACTACCAAATTTATCTCCCCCTACATAGGTTCAGCTTAAGAATCATCCAAAGGTGGCCCAAGATTTTTGGATCCTCATGAATTTGGGGGTATCCAAATTATATATCAAACTACCTTTTTCAGGTGCATGAATTAGGCTAGAATATGGGTATGTCAGTGCTTGGATTTCATCCTACCCCCCAAGGGGTGTTGACAAAAAGAATCCCTCAAGTTAAGTCCATGATAAATGATGGGCATGGAATGCATAGTAGGAAGGTTCAACCATAGGGTTATGATATAAAATCATTTAATACATCAAATCAATTTTGAACATGAGTCACGAAGAAAGAAAAAGATGAAAAGACCACATATTCCATATCAAGGCGGTTTAGTCTTCACCATTTGGAGGAGTCCTAAGAGTCAACCATCGAGTCTCCTATTAGATTAGAGATACCTATGATGGCTTCAAAGTCAAAAGATTCTAGGTATTCATCTTGGATGGCTATATTATCATCAGATTCTGTGCGACCTTTTGAAATCCAAGTTGGTAGGGCATGGCCCTTGGCATTAGAGAACTATGGGTGTTTCTACAAGATAGAATATACATCCTAGAGAATGGGGATATAAGAATACCCTATGATCATCATCCCATTAGATATTTCACTGAGGTGGGAAAATATACTTGAGAGATAGAAATATTGATATATTCTATCGATGATTAGATATCGTCTACAAAGAGAGTAATTGATATACAGGACCATGCTACTACTGAGGGAATATCTAGATGATAAGATGAAGAATGGGATGACTTTATCAACACTTATGAGGTATCTCTCTCTATTCTCTTATCCTTTCCCTCCCTCACCCCCATCATTAATTTTGATAGGATTTATTTTTTAGTTTTTTGGGGAAGAAGGGGTGTAAAAGGTAGTTCTTGAGTTTACAAAATATGGGAAAATAGGTACCTCTATTAGAGTGGGGGTCAAGTCTTCCAAATCCTCTGAACTATCATTATGTTAGAGGATAATAAAGGAGGATATAATTGGAGGGTCTTCTTGACTGCCACCTCAAGTGACCTTGATTGAGAGCACTAATATAGGACACTCACCACCTCAAGGGAAGAAATGAAATAGGGAAATGAAGTGGGCCCAATATAACGACCCATACTTTACATACATTGTTATTACTTCAGAATTGAAGCACACTTATTACAACATATAACAAAACCAATAAAGGACCATATTGGTATAGTGTCTTTAGAAACTGGGAAACATAAACAACTGGTTCATAAAGCATCTACTTTGCCTCCCATTTATTTCATCATATCTAGGGTCCCTTTTTGGCATACTCTATTTAATAACCTTCTTCCTGACCTGGGGAAATAAAACATACAAAAGGGTGAGCTCAAATGCTCAGTAAGGGTAAACAAAATAAATATCAATCACATCATATACATAGGCACATAACTTTTGGAAATCTTAACCTGCAAAAGAGATCATAATTTCATAACATGGGATAAATCATAGTAGTGAAATGTAATCCCAATAATCATAACTTAAAACATGAAACTTTGTGCCATACACACATAATCATAGAGAATCATTTCTTATTAGTCAAGACTCATTGCCAAGACTATCTTAGTGGACAAAGTCCATTTCTGAACCGAGTTACCCTCGTTTCAGTCTTGCTTCACTGAACCGGTATAACCTACCGTTCCCGCCATGTCTATCTCATGAGATATAAAATCCTTACCCAATTCATTGGAGGGAGATATAGGTCCCACCCATTTCATAATGATACCATTCTTATGTGTGCCACAAAATCATAAATCATACATCATTGCATAACCCATGTAATAAAAATGGGAATCTTAAACATCATGACATCATAAAACAATTCATATAAGATAAAGGAATTCATAAAAATATATCCATCACAAC
Source organism: Viscum album (assembly GCA_963277665.1). Taxonomy (NCBI): domain Eukaryota; kingdom Viridiplantae; phylum Streptophyta; class Magnoliopsida; order Santalales; family Viscaceae; genus Viscum; species Viscum album. The sequence continues at coordinate 324,394,011 of OY728139.1, read as the reverse complement.
ATAATCATATCAATGTAATAATAGGGATATAAACAGAACCCTATATTATCTTAGATGGAAAATAATTTTGATAAAACACTTGAACACCATTCTTGAGGAAAATATCTTTTCTACTTCAAAAACATTTTCCTTTCTTAACATGTCATACAATTTTAAAAGAAGTTGATTAAAAATAAACTTTAAAACTTTTAAAGTAATATTCTTGGAAATAATGTTTTAAAAATCCATTCATGCCGTATAAGTTGAAAAAAACATTCTTCTCGTACTTTTGTCGGAAAAGTCAAAAATTACCTCGTACGAAAAACGACAAAATATTCCTTTCATATCTTTTACTAAAAACTAAAAGAAGGGTAAAATTGTATATAAACTATTTTAGAAGGATATAAATATTATATATTGAGGAAACATGGATGTGGATGATAAAATACACCCCAGTAAATGCCAAAGTATAAACAATCTCGGATAAAAATGAGATTGTGATATTTCCCTTACCTTAGGTCTGATATGCTTTGTACGTGTCCGAACCTCCTGTATAATGATTTAAATAATGTTATTGACTTATTACAGAATCATATATATTGTTATGATATCATATATGGTCATATTCTTAGCTTCTTATTAGTAATATTTCATTACTACTTGTTATTCGGGTGTTTATTACTTTTTGTTCTTATGCGTGTTTTGTTGAATAAATTATTATTCTTCTCTTTAGGTTATAGATACCTCATTTACAGAATGTTATTAGTGTAATATATATCATATTAATTCATTCAATTCATTTATATAATCATTAGGAAATAAAGATCATGTAGAATGAGTCGCATCACATTGTGGAGACGGTATTCCGTATGTACGCACGAGTGATGATATCGTTCCTATGATCGTGGAATTGTATTGGAGTGTATGTATACTATTTCAGAATAAATATCAATTTATAATAGTCATATATAGTCATTATTTACACCATTATACCCATCAAAGTAAGGTGGTGGTGGAAAATAGATTATACCACGGCGTGGAGACGGTATTCCGTACGTACGCACGCGCAGTGATTTATTTTTCCGTAGGATGGATAGATGGTGAAATAGGGTTGTTTCATACTTATAATAACATATCAGTATATGAGTGATACTTATGTTATTACTTCATAATGAAACAACTAAAGAATAATTATTGGAAGAAGAAATAAATATGAAAGAATCTGTAACAGATATTACCTCTTCTTTGAAGTGCTTCTTTGAGACCTCCTTTTAGGGCACTAAAATAGGTCTTTTAAGAAGACCAGAACCTCTAGGATGTTTCTAGGGAAGTGGAGAGAAGAAATTGGTAGGGGTTGGCCGAGCCTGAAGGATCAAAGTGGTGTGAGGAAGAGGGGGAGGAGGTGCCCTTTTATAAGGGAGGAGAGGGGCTCCTTTGGAAAAACTAAAAATATTATTTTATTATAAAGTCACATTCGGGTTTAAATAGCTCCAAATTGATTTATTTAGAAGCTAAGGTGGGGATGGGTCGAAATCCTCTAATACAACAGAATTTAGACAAGTTTAGGTTCCTATTTTAACCTTATCATGTAGATTTAACATTAAGTTAAATAATTTTACTTTTACCGTGTCTTCTTGTGTTTTTATACTATAAGGTTAATAAACATACTATAAGCAACCAAACGAACCCCAAGTTGTTAATTATTAATATATATAACCTTATCTAAGTCATGTGGCCTAACCTTAGATTTTTAAGAATAAAATAACAATTACTAATATAATATATTTTTTAAAAACTATTTTATGTCAATTTTGACAGTATTTAGTAATTAATTTTTGTGAAAATTATAACAGAATGATTAGTTCGAAAAAAGTTAATTAAATCAATACTAACATGTCATGTTAATCTATAAAATTAGTGGAATTCATAAGAAGTGTCAAATTACATTTATTTTGGTGTTTATAACATCAATTATGTCAATATTTCATTAATAAAATAATTACTGCATCATCTTTGTGTCATAAATAAATTAAATTATTTAATGTCTAAAAATTAAAAATAAAATACCATTATGTAGGAAATTATTTTAGATTTATAATGAATATTTATAGTAGAATTTATCTTATGTATAACCCTATATTAAAAATTATTTACTTATTAAACTTTGATTTTAACTATTTTAACCCTTCTTTAAATAAATTAATAATAAATGTCCTAATCTAATCCAAGTGGGCCTAAATGGTCATATTTTATTCCTAAGGTTGTTTTTGGTCGAATTACACTTGTCCAATAGAATTAGGACATGTTTTAGGGTAATAATAATATCATTTTTACCCTTAATTACCCTATTTACTTTTAACCATGGTAAAAAAAAGTAAAAAGTTACTATTCACCAAAAAATTATTTTCATCTCATTGAACCACATTTTACTTACTGAAATCAACCGTGTCTCTCGGATTTTTGAAATTCCACTCACAGAAGTGGTAAAATTAAGTTTTATGAAAAATTCAGTTTTTTAACTACCACTTAGTGGTTTCACTATTCATCAAATGTTGAAAGTTTTCAGAAAAATACCAAAATTTCACCCTAGGATAATTTCAATATTACGAATCCAAAAATGAAGTCCATTTTGAAAAATAAAATTTATAAAATTTCAAAAAGTGGTTATTACTATTCATAACTGCTAGTTTTAATAATATTTTAATAGTATATCGTTGTTTAGTGAAACTCAGTATTGGGTACGACGCAAGCTATCGAGGAAGGTTGCGATTTCGTGTAAAGCAAGCCAAGAAAGTGTTGTGTGTAGAAAAAGATTCCTTTGATGATTTATATAACATAAAAGTCTCGGGTGTTACATTCTACCCCCCTTAAAATGAATTTCGCCCTCGAAATTTGTCACTTTGTAACAAACAGATGATGATACCTCTCCCTCATCATATCCTCAAGCTCCCATGTAGCTTCTTCTAATTGGTGGTTCCTCCATAAACCTTTCACTAATCGAGTGGTCTTGTTTCGTAGGAATTTTTTGCTACGATCCAGAATCTCCATCGGTTGTTATTCATAAGAAAGATCTTGCCCTAGTGGTACAACTTCTGAGCTGAGTACATGTGAAAGATTAGGTATGTACTTTCTCAGGAGAGATGCATGGAACACATAGTGAACTTGAGAGAGATTCGGTGGAAGCGCCAATCAGTAAGCTACCTTCCCAACATGATCCAGTATTTCGAAAGGACTGATATATCTAGGGCTCAACTTCCCCTTCTTTCCAAATCTCATAACCCTCTTCCAGGGAGATATTCGTAAGAAAACTTTATCACCCACTTAAAACTCTAGGTCTTTTCTTCGGTTGTCGGCATAACTTTTCTGTCGACTCTGAGCTGCTCTTATGTGTTCTTGAATAGATATGACCTTTTTTGCCATTTCATCAACGAGATCCGGTCCTAATAGCTTTCTTTCCCCAACTTCATCCCAGCAAGTTGGAGTCCTGCATTTCTTTCCATAGAGAGCTTCATAAGGAGCCATCTGAATACTGGAGTGAAAGCTATTATTATAAGAAAATTCCACCAAAGGTAGGTGTTTATCCCAACCACCTATGAAATCCATAGAGCAAGCTCTCAACATATCTTCTAGAGTTTGAATTGTTCTCTCAGACTGACCGTCTGTCTGAGGATGATAAGCAGTGATGAAACTCAACTCTGTATCCAGATTATTGCTGAAGACTTCGCCAGAACTTCGAGGTAAATCTCGGATCCCAATCAGATATAATAGAAAGTGGTACTCCATGAAATCTTACCACTTCCTTTACATATATCCTGGAAAGCTGATCCAGAGAGAAATCCTCTCTAATAGCAATGAAGTGTGCAGACTTTGTAAGACGATCAACTATGACCCAGATAGCATTATTGCCTTTGGATGTTTTAGGAAGTCCTGTGACAAAGTCCATAGTGTTGTTTTCTCATTTCCATTTGGGTATGGGTAATGGTTGTAACATCCCCTTAGACTTCTGTCTCTCAGATTGAACTTGTTGACAAACCAAGCATCGAGAGACATATTCAGCAACATCTCTTTTCATTCCATCCCACCAGAAGTACTCCTTCAGGTCCCTATACATCTTCGTGCTTCCAGGATGAATAGAGAATGAAGAACTATGAGCCTCATCCAGCAGCTCCTTCTTTAATTCTCGGATGGGAGGAACACAAACCCTATTCCTGAACTTTATTATCCCATCACAATCAAGGTTGAATTCAAGAACATTTCTCACCTTCTTTTGTAACTCGACATCTTCTTTCTGTGCCTCTTTAATCTTCACATGTATAGATGGTTGAACATTCATTTGAGAAAGATACGATTTTTCCCCATTCATTATAATTCCAAGATCCATCCTTTGTAAATCCATAAATATTGGATATTTTGTGATCCTCATCATGGATAAACTAGCATGGTCTTGTCGACTTAATGCATCTTCCACCTTGTTAGATTTCCCAGGGTGGTAATGGATTGAGCAGTCGTAATCCTTAATCAGCTCCAACCATCTTCTTTGGTGCATATTCAGCTCCTTTTGTGTGAAAATATACTTTAAAATTTTATGATCAGTATAAATATCACACCTTTCTCCATAAAGGTAATGCCTCCAAATATTTAATGCAAAGATTGCTGCAGCTAACTCCAAATCATGAGTTGGGTAATTTTTCTAATGTATTTTAAACTATCGTGAGGCATAAGCTATCACCATATCATTTTCCCTAAGAAAACACCCCAATCCCTTCTTGGATGCATCACTATAGATCACAAACCTTTCTCCACTACAAGGCAGTGTGAGCACAGGTGCAATGGATAACCTTATTTTCAACTCCTTGAAATTCTCTTCACATTCCTCCGTCCAAACAAACTTAACTCCTTTCCGAGTCAAATTGGTGAGTGGATTATATAATCGTGAAAAATATTTCACAAAATGTTGATAATATCCAGAAAAACCAAGAAAACTTTGGATCTCAGTTAATTTTGTTGGTCTCGAACATCTATCGATAACCTCTGTTTTTGCTGGATCCACAAATATCCCCTCTTTTGAGATTATGTGACCCAAAAATGCAACTTTTTGAAGCCAAAATTCACACTTGGTAAATTTGTCATAAAGCTTCTCCTTTCTCAGGGTCTTCAATATAATTCTCAAGTGATCTTCATGTTCTTCCTTGCTCTTTGAATAGACAAGAATATCGTCTATAAAGACTACCACAAATTGATCAAGATAGTCTCTAAAGACTCTATTCATCATATCCATGAAGATAGCAGGGGCATTAGTAAGACCAAATGGCATAACTATAAATTCATAGTGTCCATACCTTGTATGGAAATCTGTATTTGGTATATCCTCCCTTTTGACCCTTAATTGATGATACCCTGAATGAAGATCAATCTTGGAAAAGTATTGAGCTCCGCGTAGTTGGTCAAATAAGTCATCAATGCGTGGGAGAGGATATTTGTTCTTGATAGTGATCTTGTTAAGTTCTCGATAATCAATGCAGAGTATCATTGATCCATCTTTCTTCTTAACAAACAGAACAGGTGCTCCCCAAGGTGACGCACTAGGGCGTATGAACCCCTTATCAAGATTCTCTTGGAGTTGCTTCTTCAATTCCTGCAACTCAATTGGGGCCATTCTATAAGGTGTCTTTAAAATAGGCAAAGCACCCGGTACGTGTTCTATTGAAAACTCAACTTCACGATTCGGTGGAAGACCAGGTAATTCATCCGGAAAGACACCATCAAACTCCCGTACAATGGGCATATTCTTAATCGCGAGTTTATCACCAACAATTTGAGATAAATAACCTTAATTTAGTGGAATCAATACCCATAAAATGGAAGAAATTTACACTGGAAGGTTATGTTCATCCGTGCATCGATAGACGATCATAGTTTGATCTAGAATATGAAATGTGACTTCCCTTCTTTGGAAATTGATATGAGCTCCATGTAGAGAAAGCCAATCCATGCCAAGAATAACATAAAATTCCACTATAGGAAGGATCACAAGATTTACAGGAAGCACTTTCCCACAAACTTCAATCGGAGAAGAATTATAAACTTTTGATGCGACTGTTGTGCCATTAGGTGTTGTCACAGCTAACTCAACATCTAATTGTTGAGGTAATACGGTGATACCCTTAGAAAATTCTTCAGAAATAAAGGAGTGGGTGGATCCAGAATCAAATAAAACATTTGCTACTTTAGAGTGGATGGTAAGTGTACCTTTCACCACATCGTTATCGTTCTCCACATCGCTGATAGAAATTGCATGTGACTTTCCTTTGTCTTTAGCCTTAAGAGTTTTTTGACGTCGACCATCATCATTAACCCTTGGATTAGGGCATTTATTGGTATAATATCCCATCTCCTTGCACTTCAAACATTGAAGTGTAGTATGTTCATTCTGTGTATCCCTTCCTTTTTTTGCATCATTAGACATCTTCTTCCCATCATCGCGGCATTCAAATGCCTGATGACCTTTCTTTCCACATTTGAAACATTTACTTGTCCCTTTAAGACAACTCCCTCCATGTTTCTTTCCACACCTTGAGCATAAGGGAAAGATCATCTTCTTTTCAGTGTGCTCTTTAGATTTTCCTTTGAATTCCATTTTCCTCTTCTTATCAAACCCATATGACTGATGGGTTACTCCAATCTCCATCTCAATTTTGAGAGCACATCGAACGATTTCCTCGTAGCTATTGAAGTCCCTTATGGCTAAGGCCCTTAGAAGACTTGGTTTTAAGCCACTAAAGAATCGATCGATCTTACTCTTAGGTTGGATAATAATACCAGAAGCATACCTTGAATGTCTTGTAAAATTTTCTTCATAGGTACCAACAGATTCATCATCCTTTTGCTTTAGTTCAAGAAACTCTTTCTCCATCTTTGTTCGGAGAATACGAGGGAAGTACTTATTGAAAAATAAGTTTTTGAAATCGTCCCATTCCATGGAATCAATTTCATCCCTTTGCCTCGTATTCTTAATATGATTCCACCATTGATCAACATCACCTTCCAAATGATACATTGCTAAGATGACTTTATCATGCTCAGAACATTGAAGAACTGAAAATATCTTTTCAGTAGTACTAATCCATTGTTCAGCAACCAATGGATCAGTAGACCCGCTGAATGAAGGGGGACACTGTCTCATGAAGGATTCAACAGAATTTTGCTCTTTACTTTGCTCATTTGAAAGTCCTGCATGATTCATATCTTGAGAAAGTTGTGTGAGCATGGCTACAAGATTTTTCATTCCAGCTCCCATAATGTTTGGTTGCTCAGGGGGACAATCATTGCATTTCCCATCGCATTCCGCATTAACACGGTTCCTTCGGGTTCCAACCATTTACTAAAACCAAGAAGAATAGTGTGAGCAACACTAATTATAATAGGAAAAACACATAATCAAGAATAAAATTTCACACTTAAGGTATTATCCTAGGTTATTCATGGCCATTTCTAAAACACTAAGATTGTGTTCTATGCTTAGACTTATCCTTAGGGTTCTTACTAAGGCTTTCACATCCTAGTTTCCAAAGGTTGACTATACCTTTCCTCTGATACCAACTATAACGACCCATACTTTACATAAATTGTTATTACTTCAGAATTGAAGCACACTTATTACAATATATAACAAAACCAAGAAAGGACCGTATAGGTATAGTGTCTTTAGAAACTGGGAAACATAAACAACTGGTTCATAAAGCATCTACTTTGCCTCCCATTTATTTCATCATATCTAGAGTCCCTTTTTGGCATATTCTACTTAATAACCTTCTTCCTGACCTGGGGAAATAAAACATACAAAAGGGTGAGCTCAAATTCTTAGTAAGGGTAAACAAAAGAAATATCAATCACATCATATACATAGGCACATAACTTTTGGAAATCTTAACCTGCAAAAGAGATCATAATTTCATAACATGGGATAAATCATAGTAGTGAAATGTAATCCCAATAATCATAACTTAAAACATGAAACTTTGTGCCATACACACATAATCATAGAGAATCATTTCTTATTATTCAAGACTCGTTGCCAAGACTATCTTAGTGGAAAAAGTCCATTTCGGAACCGGGTTACCCTCATTTCAGTCCTGCTTCACTGAACCGGTATAACCTACCGTTCCAGCCATGTCTATCTCATGAGATATAAAATCTTTACCCAATGCATTGGAGGTAGATATAGGTCCCACCCATCTCATAATGATACCATTCTTATGTGTGCCACAAAATCATAAATCATACATCATTGCATAACCCATGTAATAAAAATGGGAATCTTAAACATCATGACATCATAAAACAATTCATATAAGATAAAGGAATTCATAAAAATATATCCATCACAACATAATCATATCAATGTAATAATAGGGATATAAACATAACCCTATATTATCTTAGATGGAAAATAATTTTGATAAAACACTTGAACTCCATTCTTGAGGAAAATATCCTTTCTACTTCAAAAACGTTTTCCTTTCTTCACATGTCATACAATTTTAAAAGAAGTTGATTAAAAATAAATGAAAACTTTTAAAGGAAGCTTCTTGGAAATAATGTTTTAAAAATCCATTCATGCCGTATAAGTTAAAAAAACATTCTTCTCGTACTTTTGTCGGAAAAGTCAAAAAGTACCTCGTACGAAAAACGACAAAAGATTCCTTTCATATGTTTTACTAAAAACTCACCGAAGGGTAAAATTGGATATAAACTATTGTAGAAGGATATAAATATTAGATATTGAGGAAACATGTATGTGGATGATAAAATACACCCCAGTAAATGCCAAAGTATAAACAATCTCGGATAAAAATGAGATTGTGATATTTCCCTTACCTTAGGTCCGATATGCTTTGTACGTGTACGAACCTCCTGTATAATGATTTAAATAATGTTATTGACTTATTACAGAATCATAATTAGTGTTATTATATCATATATGGTCATATTCTTAGCTTCTTATTAGTAATAATTCATTACTACTTGTTATTCGGGTGTTTATTACTTTTTGTTCTTATGCGTGTTTTGTCGAATAAATTATTATTATTCTCTTTAGGTTATAGATACCTCATTTACAGAATGGTATTAGTGTAATATATATCATATTCATTCATTCAATTCATTTATATAATCATTAGGAAATGAAGATCATGTAGAACGAGTCGCATCACATCGTGGAGACGGTATTCCGTACGTATGCACGAGTGATGATATCATTCCTATGATCGTGGAATTGTATTGGAGTGTATGTATACTATTTCAGAATAAAAATAACTTCATAATAGTCATATATAGTCATTATTTACACCATTATACCCATCCAAGTAAGTTGGTGGTGGAAAATAGATTACACCACGGTGTGGAGACGGTATTCCGTACGTACGCACACGCGGTGATTTCTTTTTCCGTAGGATGGATAGATGGTGAAATAGGGTTGTTTCATACTTATAATAACATATCAGTATATGAGTGATACTGATGTTATTACTTCATAATGAAACAACTAAAGAAGAATAAGTGTAAGAATAAATAAAGATGAAAGAATCGGTAACAGACATTACCTCTTCTTTGAAGTGCTTCTTTGAGACCTCCTTTTAGGGCACTAAAATATGTATTTTAAGAAGAAAAGAACCTCTAGGATGTTTCTAGGGAAGTGTAGAGACGAAATTGGCAGGGGTTGGCCGAGCGTGAAGGCTCAAAGTGGTGTGAGGAAGAGGGGGATGAGGTGCCCTTTTATAAGGGAGGAGAGGGGCTCCTTTGGAAAAACTAAAAATATTATTTTATTATAAAGTAAAGTTCGGTTTTAAATAGCTCCAAATTGATTTATTTCGAAGTTAAGGTGGGTATGGGTCTAAATCCTCTCATAAAATATAATTTAGACAAGTTTAGGTTCCTATTTTAACCTTATCATGTAGATTTAACATTAAGTTAAATAATTTTACTTTTACCGTGTCTTCTTGTGTTCTTATACTATAAGGTTAATAAAATTACTATAATCAGACAAACTAACCCCAAGTTGTTTATTATTAATATATATAACCTTATCTAAGTCATTTGGCGGAACCTTAGATTTTTAGGAATAAAATAACAATTACTAATATAATATTTGTTTTAAAAACTATTTTATGTCAATTTTGACAGTATTTAGTAATTTATTTTTGTGAAAATCATAACAGAATGATTAGTTCTAAAAACGTTAATTAAATCAATACTAACATGTCATATTAATCTATAAAATTATTGGAATTCATAAAAAGTGTCAAATTACATTTATTTTGGTGTTTATAACATCAATTATGTCAATATTGCATTAATAAGATAATTACTACATCATATTTGTGTCATAAATAAATTAAATTATTTAATGTCTAAAAATTACAAATAAAATACCATTATGTAGGAAATCTTTGTATCTTTATAATGAATATTTATAGTCGAATTTTTCTTATGTATAACCCTATATTAAAAATGATTTACTTATTAAACTTTGATTTTAACTATTTTAACCCTTCTTTAAATAAATTAATAATAAATGTCCTAATCTAATCCAAGTGGGCCTAAATGGTCATATTTTATTCCTAAGGTTGTTTTTGGTCGAATTACACTTGTCCAATAGAATTAGAACATGTGTTAGGGTAATAATAATATCATTTTTACCCTTAATTACCCTATTTACTTTTAACCGTGGTAAAAAAAGTAAAAAGTTACTATTCACCAAAAAATTATTTTCATCTCATTGAACCACATTTTACTTACTGACATCAATCGTGTGTCTCAGATTTTTGAAATTCCACTCACAGAAGCGGTAAAATTAAGTTTTATGAAAAAATCAGTTTTTAACTACCACTTAGTGGTTTCACTATTCATCAAAAATTGAAAGTTTTCAGAAAAATACCAAAATTCCACCCTAGGATAATTTCGATATTACGAATCCAAAAATGAAGTCCATTTTGAAAAATAAAATTTATAAAATTTCAAAAAGTGGTTATTACTATTCATAACGGCTAGTTTTAATATTATTTTAATAGTATATCGTTGTTTAGTGAAACTCAGTATTGCGTACGACGCAAGCTATCGAGGAAGGTTGCGATTTCGTGTAAAGCAAGCCAAGAAAGTATTGTGTGTAGAAAAAGATTCCTTTGAGGATTTATATAACATAAAATTCTCGGGTGTTACACCCAACCTATGCATCATAGTAATTATTTTTTTGTCATTTTAATCTTATGACTCGCTCTATGTACCCATTTGACCATGATTTACTTTTATAGGATTTTCTTCACTCTCCTCCCTTAAGGGGTATGGTACTAATCTATTGAGGACCGAGGGGAAATTTTGGATGAGGAACATACTTGTGAAGATGAATCCATCCCTGTGATGGAATAAAATCAAATATATAAATCCAAATATGATTCTATTACTATAGAGAGGGAGGATGGTCTTGGTAATTTTAGATGCATATCATAAGGTTTCATGTGTTGGTCACTAACATTCATCCTTGTGATACCTTAGATCAGTCATATACATTGGAGGACCCTACAACAATAACCCCTGACCCAATCTCCATTCCAAAAGTAGTTGATAGGTATCCTAGATAGTGCAATGAAGGTACTTGTGCTAATCTTGATTTCGTGGGTTTGAAGATATTGTTCTTGCTAAGAGGTCAAAAAATTTTTTGATGGAAGAGCCAATTTGGGTCATAATCCATTCATCTCAAATATACCTACTAGTGAGGATTATATGAGTCTTGGTGTAATATTTAATGAAATAAAGGAACTTGAGGATAGGTTAAAAATAGTAATATTCTTGCCTCTCTGGAGGAGTTTTTGGACTTTTATAGGGAACTGGATGGATGTTAGTTTTCTCTTTACTGGGTTTTCAAACACAGATTTATGTATTACACCAAATCTATACTTTTGAGGCTTTTCCATGGAAAACATTTCCATGTAAATTCATGACCAAGGCATCAAAGTCTATCATACTCCCTTTTCTGAGGGAGTAATAGATGAGGTCCTTGAAGTGGGAGTTTCCTAATATCTCTCTACCCTGGTTTCTGAGAAAACATAGGGGGTGTTCCTTGCTAGTATATCCCCACTCAAAACATTGGGATTGACGGTGTTAAAGAGGTATCAATTATAGTCATTGATCTGCCGATGGGTGAGTGTTGTCAACTACTTTTGTTGTTTCATTTATGTTTTTGTCTGTTAACCCCTAATGCTAACGATGAGTGCTATTTGTTATTAATTTCCATCAACTCCGGAAAATGAGAATGATATGGGAGCTTCTATCCTGATTCAACCAACACTGTTTGGTGAAGTTGATGATATTTTAGAGGTAGTAGATTAGGATGCCACATTGATTGCATTAATCCAAGAGTACATTTATCTATATGAAAGTATTTTCTAGTCATACTTGGAGACACAAGACACCCTTCATACCACATGTTTTATTGTCTGGAAAGAAATCTATAAGATAATTTTGAAGGCACCTCTCAAATATATACCATCAATACTTCACAGAATTCTAACCATGTTTATCATTTTGGGGTAATATAGTTTTGATTATTACATGATCGACCATGTTATGAAGTCAATAATTTGGTAATTGGAGGAGGAGAAAATATATAAGCAGGCTGAGGAATAGCTAGTAGGTCAGTTTAAAGATCTTAGAGCTACTGTATCCCAAGCGGAGATTATCCATTCCACGGAGGCTGAGGAGTATCGTTATATCCTAGAAAAGAAATCACACTAAATAGTATGACTTCAGGAAGAACTAATTTCCACAAATGGAGATATTGTTCAAATCCACAATTCCTTGAAGTGGGTCTCGACATAAGGCAAGATTCTATCACTATGTAGAAGGATAAACTATATCACAATGAAGAGTCCACCACCACAAAAATGGCTAGGTTTTAGAAATATGCCAATAATTCTTGAGATATAGTCCAACATAACCACGTTTATGTTGAGGAACACCTATAAAATTTGGTGGAGAGACTCCAATCTATGTAATCTCCTTCACATTTTAACACATGAATGAAAGAATTTTTTTTCTATCTATTTTGATATTATTGTCCTTTTTGTAATCATAATAAAACACTAAAAATAACTCATTTGATTGAATTCAATTATTTCAAATTTCTATAATTACAAAGATAAGGATGAGAGTTCTCAAATTTTTTCCTATGTCTTTGGACCTAAAGACTGTATTTTGTCTTTTCATAGGGTCATAAAACAGACCATAAAAATCTTGTGTCTTTTATTTCACCACCATAATCTTTTCCTAAGTCAAAATGAAAATGAATTAGTAGGTGATACTTGGATTTATCTTAGGCCACCGTTTGTCGGTTTTCATCATAATAAATTTTATGCCTCTTTCTTTTCATTGCTCAAATTTTTTCCAAGACCATGTGGAGTACACATCTTGTGATTTGAGAATTGAGTTTTACCTAGGGTTCCCTTTTGTGGGTTTTCAATCTTGAAAGTATCATGTCTCTTTTTGTTGGAATTATATAGTCTTTCAAGATGGACTAATGTGACTGGTGTTTTAGGTAAAACAATTTCGACCAGGATTTATGGATTGATGAACCAAGCATGTAATGCTAGCTAATAATGTTACAGAATTCTTAAGATACACATAAGGGGGATTTTTGACTCATGATTTTGTGATTTCTTGATCTGAAGCATGATATGATACAAGAATACAATAAATTACCATGGACCATATTTGAAAAATGGTTTCTATAATGATATTTTCATTAAGTATTATGGAGATAGAATAGGTATCACCTTGGAATGAATGTGACCCTGGTTGATATGACTTTTTTTGGGTGAATCATGAACACACAAAGTAATGTGTATCATTTCATATTAAAAAAGGTGTCTTCTAGAATCTGATATTCTATTACTAATAGCTAAGGATTTTAAAAATATCTAGATATATCAAGATAATGGAGGGTGTTTTGTGAATGGAATGTGTCTGAGAATAAAGAGAGAATCTGTGTTGGCACTAGAAATAAATTGGAAGAAACTCCTACACAAATTTAGTTTTTGTGTAAAGATGTGGGGACTCTATTAATTGACCAACATTAGGAGGAAAGGCCACTCCCTAGAAAGGGTTGAAACATCATGTAGTTTAATGTCATGTGACCATAACATGGACCATACAGTTTAACGTCTTATTACAAGGATGTTAAGGGAAATGGTTTAAGGCCATTTATCATTAATCTAAATATTAATAATATTCACTTTCATGGTAATATATCGAATAATTTTCCATCATCTTCAAACATGAAGGGAAAAGGTTTGTAAGCTATAGTCTGAAGGTTTTCGAATCCTAAGAGTACTATGGGAGAATTTTTTTTTGGGGATTATGGAGATGGAAGAGGTATTTATTGGGAATTAATGTGCCTCTGGTTGATATATCCTTTTTTGGATGACTTATACAAATCCAACTAGGGTGTATTACTGCATAGTCAAAAAATGACATCCTCTAGATTATTGGTCCTTTTGGTGGGCGGTTTATGAAAATCCTACTAGGGAGTATTACTGTATAGTCAGACAAAGGTGTTTTTGAGAATATAAATTTCTATTACGGATGGCTAGTGAAATTTTATATAGATTTAGATTTCACTGGGCAACGAGTTTGTTTCATGGAAGAAAATTTCCTAAATATGGACAATTCTTTTCATATCAAAATTATCCAAAAATGTGGAGAAATGTTTACCTATAAAGGTATGACCCATACACATGTAGTGGGAAATATTTTTTATTTTTGGTTGGGCCCAAGACATTGGATCTGTGCATTACTATATATCTCATCAAAGAGAGAATCAAGACACATTTAGTTCTATAAATATTCCCCACACTAATTGAATTCTTATGTGGATAATGGATTTTTTTAATACAAGATTACAAACAAGGTGATAAACCATATTGGATCCTCTTATGTAGATCTAACTTGTACATAAGAGAGTGGGAGAATTTATTATATTGCATTTGGAATATGATGTGGGATCTAGGATTTACTACATATCTCAAAAAATTTATAATAAAACCACATGTAGTTCTTGAATTTAAATCATGCAAGAGATATCAACCATAAAATTTAATGTCATGTGGTAATGATGTATGGTGTTCCTTTTAAGGTCTCACAACTAGGACCATGATAAACTGGATGTGAAATATTATTCCCTGATCATGTGGTGAATCCTTTAACAAAACCTATAATCCCACACAAGCTATGATCTATATGAGAAAAAAGAGTGATAATGGTTCATTCCACCACACAAAGGTGATAAAAAAGTGCAAGGTCATTTTGTTTACATAGTGGTTAGACCAGGATTTAGGCTCTGGGAATTGATACATATCTCATAGGAATAAGAATCAAGCCATATGTAGTTATGGGAATTTTAATAATTAATAAGAGGGAAGTTAACCATACAATTTAGTGTCATTCGGTGTGGATGAAGGTTACCCGACATGAAAAATGATGAATAAATCCCTAAGAATGTTATCTGGGAATTTAAAAAATCATCTCATTAGAGTAATCTCATGTTTGTGATATAAGTCTTCTTGAGATAGTTTCCTAGAGAATCTTATTCTTGGTACATAAGGAAGGACTACATTTTAAAATCACGTGCTGAAGACATTTTCATAAAATTTAACATCATGTGACTAGGATAACATGATATCTTGAAGTTTAAGATCATACGACTAAGACCATATTTTATGGAAATGATGAATGATGTAGGGATTAATGGGACAATGATGTTGTGCCATACTTCAGACATGAAGAATTGAATTATTAACTTTGATCTTGGGGTTCTTTGATCAAGATAAGTGATATGGGACAAGAATGCAAGGAATGAATGTAGACCAACGTTTGAAAAGTGAGTTCCCAACATAATTTTGTTGAGTATTACAACGATAGAAAAAGGTCTCTTATGAGGATGAATGTACCTCTGGTTGATAGGCCCTTTGGTGGGAGACTTAAGCAAAGATGTATATGGTGTATCAATGCATATTCAAACAATGGAATTTTTTGATTGACATTAACTTTTGGTGGGTGAATTATTCAGATCCAAACTGGGGCATAATGATCCTATTCAGAAAAAGGTTTCCTAAAAAAACTATCATCTTATCAATAATGGCTAAGAAAAGCTTTTGGAGATCCAAAATTTCCCATGAAAATGAGTATGATGTGTGAAAGGAAGTTTTCCAATCACAAAGGAAGAAATTTGACCAACATTTTTTATGGAATGTAAAGTTCCCTGCATATTTTTTTGTTTATATATGGGAGATGAATATTTATTTGTCCACGTTAGGCTCTTGGATGAGGGGACCTGAGTTAATGTCTCCTGCATAGATCTATGTTTTTCTTTAGGAGAGGGGGAATTTTTTTTCTTCATGGATGGGCTAGGGACATAGAGTCTAGGTGTCACTTCATATCCCATTTGAGGAGATAATCAAGCCACGCATAGTTCTTGTAAATATCCTTATGAAGGTCAGACCCATACATAAGGGGTGGGGGGATTTTATGTTATATCTAAAGAGAAGATTAGAAAACCAGGCATCATTACGTATCCAGTGATGGTAGGAATCAATCCAATCATATTTCTTGAAAGGATGTTTGGTGGGAGACCAACACCAAGGATTATGATCCACTCAAGCATGGATCAAAATGTTATGTAGTTTCATGTCATGTATTGCTGAAATAAACCATGTAGTTTTACGTCATGGAATGAGTACATTGTCATACAATTTAACGTTATGTGACTAGGATGCTAGGACATATAGTTTTAAGTATTACATATGAGACTATGATTCCATGTGGTTTTAGGTCACATGACTAGAACCATATGGTCTTCCTTTTATGTTCGTGCATACAAGACCATGATCCCATGTAGTTAAATGTCATAGGATAAGGACATTGATGTCATTCGGTTTATCTTCTTGTGACATGGAAGAAGGCGTCTTTATCACAAGATGTTTTTATTGAGAAATTTTTCATTGGTAGGGGAATTAAAAATCTCTCCATCCATCAATATCATGGAATAATATCCTTTAGAATATAACTTGTGTATGGAATAAGGTTCCTCATATTTTGGATCAATATTTGTAGGTTTCTTCCTTGGTATCATTAGGGACCTAAGGGCAAATAACAACTCTCTCTCGGAGAATGATTGGAGGAAGAATTTCTTGTTAAAGTTACATGTGATCCTATTTGTGTGGAACTCCAAGTTATGAAAGGTATGAAGTCTTTTCTCATCATGTATCTCCAATCCATCCAATAGTTTTTTGTATTTATCATTTTCACATAGTTTATCTCATATGGAAATGTAGAGTGAGGGAAGCTGGACCTCAATGGACAGGATTGATTTTATCCTATATATAAGAGAATATGGGGTTTCCCATGTAGCAATATGGGTTATAGTTTGACAGGCCCACAAGGTATGAAAGATTTTTCTAGGAAAAGAATTTTTATCCTTATATACCATCTTCTAGAGTAAGTTTTATAAGGTTTTATAGAAGGCCTCTATGTGTCCATTGGTTTCTTCATGATAGCACGAAGAAAGGTTGGATTTGATATTATACTCTTGATATAGCTTCCCCAACTCTAAAAAATAGAAATTGGTGTTTTAGTCCATCAGTATTGTATGAGGGACACAAAATATTATAATGATATTAGATTTCATGAAGATGAAAATGGTTTTGGTCCCAAATTATTTTAGGGTTATTACCTCAACCCATTTGGTGAAGAAGTCAGTATAAGTTAGGATGTATTTTAACTTCTTGGTCATAGCAATAGGATACATCCCTAAAACATCCATTCCCCACATGGAAAATGGAAAAGACTATTTGGCTGTGTGTAGAAACTCTGGTGGTTGATAGATGAAGTTGGCATGCACATAGTAAGAATAAAACTTCTTGGTTAACTTGGTGCAATCCTGCATTATTGAAGGATAAGTCTCCAGATACCTAATTTCTGGGAACCACAGGCTCCCATATATAATTATTTCATGATAGTAGTAGTATCTTCCCCATCAATTCATACGATAAGGACTCCATAAAAGATTCACTTATAGAGGACTTTCTAGTGATTTGGGACATTATAAGGAGTAAAGTTGGTCACTCATTATCTGGTCTTCTCTTTTCTAGATCTATCTAATAAGAACACTACATTTTGATGGTTGTCCAAAATTGGTATCATATAACCATTCAAATACCATCTGGTTCATTTATATAATTAACCTTATTTATTTTTTCCATGCTAACATGTACAAAAGGTGTGGCCATTCAGCAGTGTGCGATGCTGATGACTATTTTATACTCATCTGGATCTACCATATCCATGGCTAGATTCAAAAATGCATCTAATTGGGAATTCTATGATCGTGGAATGTGAGTAAAATTCAGCTCTGAGGGAAATTCTTCCATTATCCCAAGGACATAGTCAACTAGGGGGATTAGTTTCAACTTTATAATAGTGTAATCCCCATTGATCTTCTTAATTACCAATTATGAATCACTTTTAACTTTTATGTGTTCGAATGAAATTTGGAGTTTTAATTATATCCCTATAATAAGGGCCTGATATTCTTCCTCATTATTTTTATAACCTTATAAAAATTTTAAGGATTAAGGAAAGTCAACCTTTGCTGGTGATATAATCATGACTCCCAGCCTAACTGGGATGAGTTTGGGGTCTTCCATTCTCTTTCTTGTTGTTCTTATAGATGCATCATCAAAATAAATCTCCCATATCTGGGGGATGTATTGAATAAATAAGATATATTTATCAATAAATTTAGTATTTAATGAAATTTATTCTTTCGATGGATGTTCCACAAGGAAATTCTGCAAATCTTGGCCTTTTACCGCCTTCTTAGGCACAAACTGAATGTCAAACTACATTGGGATCACTGATTTGATTGGAAAGCTTGAAACCTAATTTCTAGGAACCACAAGCTCCCATATAAAATTATTTCATGATATTACTAGTCTGTTATCCATCAATTCATATGATAAGGACTCCATCAAAGCCACACTTATAGAATACTTTCTAGTGATTTGGGACATTATTAGGAGTAAAGTTGGTCACTCATTATTAGGTCTTCTCTTTTCTAGATATATCTAATGAGAACACTACATTTTGATGGTAGTCCAAAATTGGTATCATATAACCATTCAAAGACCATCTGGTTCATGGATATAATTAACCTTATTGATTTCTTCCATGTTAACATAAACACAAGGTGTAGCCATTCAGAAATGTGTGATGCTGATGACTATTTTATCTTGATCTGGATCTACCAAATCCATTTCTAGTTTAAAATATGCATCAAATTAGGAATTCTATGATCATGGGATGTGAGTCAAAGTCATCTCTGAGGAAAATTATTCCATTCTCCCCAAGAAATAGTCAACTAGGGGGATTAGTTCCAACTTTATAATAGTGTAAACCCCATTGATCTTCTTAATTACCAATTATGAATCACTTTTCACTTTTAAGTGTTTGAATGACATTTGGAGTTCTAGTTCTAGACCTATAATAAGGGCCTGATATTCTTCCTCATTATTTTTATAACCTTATAAAAATTTTAAGGATTAAGGAAAGTCTACCTTTTCTGGTGATATAATCATGACTCCCAACCTAACTTTGTTGAGTTTGGGTTCTTCTATTCTCTTTCTTGTTGGGATTCTAGATGCATCGTCAAAATAAATCTCCCATATCTGGGGGTTTTGTTGAATAGATATGATATCTTTATCAATAAATTTAGTATTTAAGGAAATTTATTATTTCGATGGATTTTCTACAAGGAACATTTTGCAATTCTTGGACTTTTACTGCCTTTTTAGGCACAAACTGAATGTCAATCTTCATTGGGATCACTGACCACCATGCTAAACATCCAATCAACATAGGACAATTGAGGATATACTTGAGAAAGTTGTTACAAGAGACCAAATGGACCTCATGGTGTTGTAGGTTGTGCCTAATCTTCTAAACCATAATGATTAACTCCAAACAACTCTTCTCGATATTTGTATAATGAGTCTTAGTGTCGAGAACAGTTTAAATGATATAATAAAGGTTTTTTTCATTCCCAGTGTCATTATTTTGTTTGAGGAAATCACCCAATGATCATTCTAAGGATATCACACATAGAATCAGTGGTTTCCCCTCAAGATGTGGAATTAGAATTAGTAGAATTTGGAGATATTTCTTGAGGATATGAAATGATTCTTGATAGTATTTATTCCATCAATATATGACCCCCTTCTTTATTAACCTTGTGAATGGAAAACAATTTCTTATTAGGTTTTCTATAAAGTGAAAAACATAGGAAATGTTTTTCTATAAATATCTAAAATATTTGATGTTTTGAGGTGGTGACATATTAAGAATAAAATTTTTATTCTAAGGGTAAAATTTTATTCCATGATGGAATATGATAAAGATGAGAAATTTTCCCGAGGTAACCTCAAAATAACATTTCAAGGGATTCATTTTTAGGTTGTGCAATCTCAGTTTATTAAATACGGTCTTAAGATCATCCAGGTGGTCCAAAAATTGTTGAGACTTAACCAACAGATCATATAAGTATAATTATTCAAACCTTCCCAATAAGGGATTAAAGATGTTATGTATGGAATGTTGGTATCTAGGGCTGGCATTATTCAATCCAAAGATCATCACTTGATAGAAAAATAGCCCCTAAGGGGGACTAAAGGGGATAGATTCTTCATCTTCTTAGGCCATTCAGATTTTATTATACCCAAAATGTCACATAAATGATATATTTTAAAGGTATTTTTCATTTAATTTATATCCTTTCTTTGTTTTGGGGGTTTTCCATGCATTTTTGAAGGAAATGGTGGGTTTTCAAAATTTGGGCCAACCCAAGAGCCCATTTCCAATTTTGAATGTAAATTTCGTTTCTTTAATAACTCCTTAGTTTTTCAACCATTTAACCCATTAAACTTCAAAAATGACCTTAATTTAACTATTAAAACCACCAAAGAATTTTGGACCCCTTAAAAATTCATTAGCATCTTGGATTTGGGTGATCAAATTAGGTATTGGGCCAACCCGAAATCCCATTTCCAGTTTTAAAATGTTTTTTTAATTCTTTCATAAAATATTCATTGTTTATCCTTTTTCAGTGATTCCACCTCTCAACTACTCCAACTATACCTTTCTGAACCCCCAGATTCGTTTACCCCTATTTGAATATCGTATCAGGCGAGAAGTGGGGCCTAACATCTCTTGTTTCAAAAATCGTCCAGATTTCTCAAGTAAGTGACCATCCTTCTAAGTTCCTTGCTTTTCCTTAATATTTCTCCCTTTTTTCATGAATCCACAAATGTCCAGAAGCTAGGTCTTCGTACCTAGGGTTTCATTTTGAGTTTCTTGGTTTAATCCTCTGGTTTTAAGTTTGATCTCACTCCCTTGTGGTGCGGTGGTGGTGTAGTTGAAGTTCCGCAATAGGATTTGCGGTTCTGGACTCTTTTGGTAGGTGATTCCATATGTAGGTATTGTATAATGAGTTAGATTGATATATTTATGTTTACAATATGTTACTCCTTCATTATTTTGATTGTGAAAATTGATTTGGGTAGCATTTTTAAAGCGATTGATTTATATGTTCCAATTTTGTGTGAAAATGGGTGTTTTACATGTGCAACCCATGTTGTGCCTCTTGGTGTTGTTTTATAATTCATGGATTGGATTTATAAAAATGTTTTGATGCCGGAATTTCTATTTTGGTATAATATTTGTCTCCATTGGGTTTTAAATGTGGGATTTTAGATGAATTTAATGTGAAAAATTTGATTACTTTTCTTGAAATTGGTTTATGGAAATTATAAGTGGTTTATTGAGTTATATAAAAAGGTGAAAATAATGTGTAGCTACTGTTTTGAATGTGTGTGACCAGAATTGAAATTTATATGTGAAAATTGATTTTGGTAGAATGTGGTAACTATTTGAGCACAAGATGGGAAACCCGGATAACTAGGTGGGCTAACGTGTACTAGTACGCTAGTGAACGGAGGGGTTTTGACCATGGTTCACTTAGAAAGTATGACATATATAACACTAACAAAACTACAATGTATATGATTTAATATCACTAGATTATGGGTATGCTCCCTACTAGTGGCTCGTGCACGAGTTATTATGGTTACTTTCACCGAGGTATGAGGTACTTGGGGCTCATAACTAACTAGTACCTAGGGATGTTCTTATGCTTGGTGCTCGTGGAATTTTTGGAATTTATCTTTGCCTTATGGTATTTTGGGATGTGAAAACTAGTATCTTTCATGTTTTATTAAAATTATCTCATTATTTAAAGTTATCCCCATTGGAAGTTATTTTATTTTCAAAGTTTCACTTTTAGAAATAAATGCTACCATTTTCTGTTTATAACTCTTGCAAGCTTTTTATTTTATAATGCCTATCACTTGGAATCCTTGGGTGATATCTTATTGGGATTATTCTTACACCCTACTTACACCTTTGGGTGTAAGTAGACTTGATCATGTTTGACACAGGCAAAGGAAAGGCCTTGGGCGATGGCGGTTCGGGTTGCTAGTTTCTCTCAATGGCGTGGTGTTGTGGAGATGGATCGTGGGTGATGACCCCTTGTCGTGTGGAGTCTCTTGGGATGTTTTTCTACTACTTTTATACACCTTTGGACTTCATGTGTATTTTTTAAACCCATATACTCAGTTCTGAATTTTATTAAGTCTTGTTTGGCATAATTTTTCTGATTTAGATTATTGTTTGTTTTTGGTTATTTTATGAATCCAAACTTGGGGAAATCATTCCCAAATGAATTTTTATGATTCCCGGGAACTTGTACCAGCTCGTGGGGATATGGAACGCCCTTCGGGCCTTTCCATGAGCTAGGTTTGGTACCGGTTTGATGGCGAACAAATTCGGTTCGTGACAAAATGGTATCAAATGAGGTTAACATTTTTGAGTTATATTATTATTTTGGGACGAGTCAGGCTAGATAGGAGATAGGACTATCGGGGCTCGGAGTTTTGGTCAGGAGTAGGGTGCCTGTCCCATACCCCTCGTGAAAGACCTTTATTCACCATGGGATGTCCGAATTTTTTATTTATATTCACTTCCAGGTGAGACGTGTGGGCTGCAGACTACACGTGGACATCAAGGGTGGTGAAGTAGTTGTTTATTTTAATGTTGTAATGTGTTTGGATTATTTAAATCTGATTTTATTCCTAAAATTTTCAGAACTGTTGTACTCATTTTTTTCTTTGTGACTGTTGCCTTTTGTAGCAACATGCCTCCCTGAAAAGCTCCCACGCACCCACGGGAGGAAGCCAGAGAGAGTTCTCCTACACCAATTGATCAAAGGATGATAGAAACCATGGTCCGAGCTGTCCAGGCTCTGGGACAAGGAGGGGATCTGGCTCCTACTCCAGCAAGAGAAGATGAGTTTTTGTCCAGGAAGGATAAGGCCCAAGAGTTCATGAAAAATAAACCTCTTTGTTTTCAAGGTAGCTCAGAACCTCAAGAGGTAGAGGAATGGCTCGAGAAGCTAGAGAGTATGTTCGAGTTCCTCGAAACACCTGAGGAGGTCCGGGTGAAATGTGCCTCTTTTCAGCCAGAGGGTCCCAACTGTAGGTGGTGGGAATCAGTGCTTCAATATGGGGAGCATGAAAACATGAGATGGTAAGATTTTAAGGCCATCTTTAACGAGCAGTATTTCCCAGAGGTTCTATCATATGACAGATCTCAAGAATTCAGGGATCATTCCTAGGGAGATCGTTCCGTAATGGATTATGCTAACCGTTTTTCTAAATTAGTGTGGTACGCACCTGAGATTGTTTCAAGTGAATACTTGAAAGCTTGGAAATTTGAGAAGGGACTGTGACTAGAAATTTACTCACAGGTCTTCCTATTCAAGTTGGGAACTTATGATGAGGTGGTTGATCGTGCTTGCATGGTAGAGATTGATCAAAAGGGGAAGTATGGTATCTTTGGGGGGGGTATCTACTATGGGAACTGGTAGCTCTGCTGAAAAGAAGAGGAAGCGGGAAGAGTAGGGAAAGAGGGAAGGTGGCAGTTCATGCCACTATTCCAGGAAGTTTTCATAAGTGGCTTAATATGCGAGGACTGTCGTCTGCCACTAGTGTGGGAAGACATGACATATCCATCCAGCATGCCCTCATCCTTCGAAGACCTTTTTTTTCAGGGTGGAGGTATGGGAAACGTGCATCGCTTTTGTGGGATTGCGCATCTAATTCAAAGTGGGGCAGGATCTATTCCTCCCAGGGGAGTTCCAGCACAGTCCAAGCCATCGAGGACAAGGGGATCTTGGTTCGGTGGTTGTGGTGGCAGGGCTGGATCATATTTTGGGAAGAGCCAATTTAGGGCAGAGCCACAGGTGGGTGGCCGTTCTCAGGCAGGGACCAGACATTTTAATGCTGTGGATCAGGAACCGGAGGGATCTGATGTAGGACCTTCGAATATTCGAGGTACCGTTCTGATTGCAACTTCTATAGTTGTAGTTTTATTTGATACTGGTGCTTCAGTTTCTTTTATATCATCCCGTCTTGTGAGCTTTTTGATCCTTCCAACCGATCTTTTATCTGTTGCATTCGAGTTAGTAACACCGCTGGGTAAGAAAATGGAGCAGGGTCTTAGGTGCCCGTCGTGAGCACTCTATGTGTCAGGAGTCGAAATGGAGTGGGATTTCTTGGTCCTTGATATGGACTTATTTGATGTGATCCTTGACATGGACTGGCTGGTGCACTTCCAAGCGCATATTGACTGCTATTGGTGTCGAGTTAGCTTTGTGACACAAGATGGGAGTCCTCAGTTATTTCATGGAGAATGAGATCCTCGGTCAGGTCTCACGGGACCTCCACTCCCTGAGTTAGAGAATTTTTCTTATCAGTTGTCGTTGCTCGCACTGGAGGATGGTGGCGGTGTCTCTCAGGGCGGGTTACCTCATGTAGTGGATGAGTTCCTAGAAGTCTTCCCAGATGATTTCTCAGGCTTACCCCCAGAGTGGGATGTGGAGTTCTTGATTGATTTGGCACCGGGAACACATCCTACATCTCTTCCCTCATATCGCATAGCCCTCACCAAATTGAGGGAATTAAAGATACAGCTGGAAGATTTGGAATCCAAAGGATTCATTCGCCCGAGCGTCTCTCCTTGGGCCGCCCCAGTCTTATTCGCAAAGAAGGCAGATGGAACCCTCCGGTTGTGCATCGATTATTGGAAATTGAATAAAGTGACCATCAAGAATAAATACCCTTTGCCTCAGATTGAGGACTTATTTGACCAACTGAAGGGGGAAAAGTGGTTCTCCAAAATTGACTTGCGTTCAGGATACCACCAGCTCAGGGTAAGAGAAGCATATATTCCGAAGACGTCTTTCTGAAGCAGGTATGGTCACTTTGAGTATCTAGTCATTCCTTTTTGATTGACGAATTCCCCAACAATTTTCATGGAACTCATGAATAGGGTGTTCCACCAATATCTCGACACATTTGTAGTGGTATTTGCAGATGATATCCTGGTTTATTCTGGATCGGAGGAGGAGCATGAGCACCACCTACGGGTCATTTTGAGCACCATGCAGGACCATCTCTTATATTCCAAACCCTCGATGCGCACATTCTGGATCAGGGAAGTGATGTTTTTGGGGAATTTCGTCTTAGAACATGGGGTTTCAGTGGATCCTGTGAAGATTAGTGCAGTTATGTCGTGGGAACAACTGAGAAATGTGTTTGAGATCAGGTGTTTTCTTGGCCTGGAATGTTATTACAGGCACTTTGTCTGGGACTTCTTGTGGCTCGCCTCCCCCATGACCGTACTCACCTGGAAAAGGGTGAAGATTGAATGGAGCCCACAGTGTCAGGAATATTTTGAGGAGTTGAAGCGGTGGTTGACCACCGCACCTGTGCTGATTTTACCAGAGTCTGGGAAGTGCTATGTGGTCTATTGTGATGCTTCAGGTATGCGTGTTTGGTGCATGCTTATGCAGGATGATCACGTGGTCGCGTATGGCTCTCACCAACATTGACCACACGAAAGGAACTACCTGACCCATCAATTGGAGTTGGCAGTAGTGATGCATACTTTGAAGACATGGCATCACTACCTCTTTGGGGAGATTTTTTTGGTCTACTATGATCACAAAAGCTTAGCTTATATCTTCTCACAGAAGGACCTCAACTTGAGGCAGCGTCGCTGGATTGAGTACTTGTAGGGGTTTGGCTTTGCTATTGTCTATTCCCCAGGCAAGTGTAATTTAGTGGCCGATGCCTTGAGCAGAAGGGTTCCAGTGCAGGCTTTGAGGAAGTCCAGTGATGAGTGGACATTGATGGGGCTCTTTTCTCATATGCATGTGGAGACCAGGGAACATAGTGGAGGGGCATTCTTGGAAAGCATCCAGTTGACTCTTTCTCTGTTGGAGTTGATTCAGTGGGAACAACCCAGTGATGAGCTTTGTCAGCGGTCGAAGCAGTTTCTTCATGGTGGGGAGACATCCTCTGTTTGGTTGTCATCTCATGAGGGCATCTTGTGCTTCAAGGGCCGTTCAGTAGTACCGTTATCTCTACAGAAGGTGGTGATGCGGGATATCCACCAGTCTTAGTGGGATCTCCATCCAGGTTCCACTAAGATGTATTATGATGTTCATCGGCAGTTTTGGTGGCCTGGTATGAGACGAGACATAGAAGACTTTGTTTCGAGATTCTACACATGCCAGCAGGTGAAAGCAGAGCACTAAAGGCCTTCAGGTTTTCTCCAACTACTACCCATTCCTACCTGGAAGTGGGACGAGGTCTACATGGACTTCATTGTTGGATTACCTCGTACACCTCAGGGTAAGAATTCCATTTGGGCGGTGATTGATCTTCTAACCAAATCAGCCCACTTCATTCCAATAAAGGATACAACTAAAGTGGATGAGTTGGGCCATTTGTATCTTCAGGAAGTGGTGAGACTCCATGGTGTAGCATTAGCAGTTGTCTCAGATAGAGGCCCCCGATTCACTTCTCGATTTTGGGAAGAACTTCAGAAGGCCTTGGGGTCTCATATTAAGATGAGCACGACATACCACCCTCAGACAGATGGTCAGACAGAGCGGGCGAATTAAATTTTGGAGGACATGCTTCGTTCATGTGTCCTAGACTTTAGAGGTTCTTAGGATAGCCATTTAGGATTGGTTGAGTTTTCTTATAAAAACAGTTACCAATCCTCTCTTCGAATGGCCCCTTTTTAGGAGCTCTATGGTTGGCCATGTCAGTCCCCCCTATGTTCGGCTGAGGTTGGAGAGACTTCACTGTTGGGGACAAGCCTTGTGCAGGAGACTTCTGAGAAGGTCAAGTTGATCAGGAAGCACTTATTGAAAGCTCATAGTCGTCATAAATCTTATTCTGACTAGAGGCATCGAGACCTAGAGTTTTCTGTGGGTGACATGGTATTCTTGAAAGTGGACCCTCGTCTGGGCTATCGTCGATTGGGGAAGAAAGGTAAGCTGATGCCGCGGTATGTCAGGCCCTTTGAGATCACCGAGCATATTGGAAAGGTGGAATACAGGTTGGCCTTAACTTCTTAGTTGACGTCCATCCATGATGTCTTCCACGTCTCTCAGTTGAAGAAATACAACCCAGATCCGTCCCATGTGTTGAGTTGGGAAGAACTGGAGATAGAGCCTGACTTGTCTATTGTTGAGAGGTCGGTGAAAATAGTGGACTCCCAAGAGAAGATACATCGAGGAAAGTCTATTCCATTAGTTCTGGTTCTATGGCAGCATGGGAATGATACACATGAGACATGAGAGCGAAAGTCATGGGTCGAGGAAGGGTACCCGTTCTTGTTTTCCAATCAAGCTTCATGTTGACTTTTCGGGGTGGAACGTCCTTCATAGTGGGTAGAATTGTCACATACATGACATATTTTTAAAGGTATTTTTCATTTAATTTACATCCTTGCTTCGTATTGGGGGTTTTCCATGCATTTTTGAAGGAAATAGTTGGTTTTCAAAATTTGGGCCAACCCGAGAGCCCATTTCCAGTTTTGAAAGTAAATTTTGTTTCTTTAATAAATCCTTCGTTTTTCAACCATTTTCACCCATTAAACTTCCAAAATGACCTTAATTTAACTACTAAAACAACCAAAGAAAGTTGGTCCCCTAAAAAATTCATTAGAATCTTGGATTTGGGTGATCAAATTTGGTATTGGGCCAACCCGAAAGCCCATTTCCAATTTTAAAATGTTTTATTAATTCTTACATAAAATATTCATTTTTTATCCTTTTTCAGTGATTCCACCTCTCAACTGCTCCCACTGTAACTATCCGCACCACCAGCATCGTTTCCCCCTATTTGTAGATCGTATCCGTCCATAATTGGGGCCGAACATCTCTGGTTTCTAAAATCGTCCATATTTCTCAAGTAAGTGACTATCCTTCTAAGTTCCTTCATTTTCCTTAAGATTTCTCCATTTTTTCATGAATAAAAAAATGTAAAGAAGCTAGGGATTCGTACATAGTGACTAATTTTGAGTTTCTTGGTCCAATCCTCTGGTTTTAGGTTTGATCTCACACCCTTGTGGTGTGGTGGTGGTGCGGTTGAAGTTCTATTCTAGGATTTGCGGTTCTTGACTCTTTTGGTAGGTGATTCCATATGTAGGTATTGTATAATGAGTTGGATTTCAGTATTTCAATTTCCATTATGTTCCTACTTCATTATTTTTATTTCAAAAATTGATTTGGATAGCATTTTAAAGCGATTGATTTATAATTCCCAATTTTGTGTGAAAATGAGTGTTTTACATGTGCAACCCATGTTGTGCCTCTTGGTGTTGTTTTATAATTCATGGATTGGATTTATAAAAATGTTTTGATGCTAGAATTTCTATTTTGGTATAATATTTGTCTCCATTGGGGTTTAAATGTGTGATTTTAGATGAATTTAATGTGCAATATTTGATTACTTTTCTTGAAATTGTTTTATGGAAATTATAAGTGGTTTATTGAGTTATATAAAAAGGTGCAAAGAATGTGTAGCTACTATTTTGAATTTGTGTGACCAGAACTGAAATTTATATGTGAAAATTTATTTTTGTAGCATGTGTTAACTATTTGAGCACAAGATGGGAAACCAGGGTAACTAGGTGGGCTAACGTGTACTAGTACGCTAGTGAATGGAGGGGTTTTGACCATGGTTCACTTTGCAAGTATGACATGGATAACACTAACAAAACTATAATGAAGATGATTGGAGATCACTAGGTTATGGGTATTCTTCCTACTAGTGGATCATTCATGAGAACGAATTTTATTATGGTTACTTTCACCGAGGTACGAGGTACTTGGGGCTCACAACTAACTAGTACCTAGGGGTGTTCTTATGCTTGGTGCTCATGGCCTTTTTGGAATTTATCTTTGTATTATGTTATTTTGGGATGTGAAAACCAGTATCTTGCATTTTTTATTAAAATTCACTCATTTTTTAAAGTTATCCCCATTGAAAGTTATTTTCTTTTCGAAGTTTCACTTTTAGAAATAAATGCTACCATTTTCTGTTTATAACTCTCGAAAGATTTTTATTTTATAATGCCTATTACTTGGAATCCTTGGGTGATATACTATTGGGATTAGTCTCACACCCTACTTACACCTTTGGGTGTAAGTAGACTTGATCATGTTTGACACAGGCAAAGGCAAGGCCTTGGGTGATGGCGGTTCAGGTTGCTAGTTTCTCTCAATGGTGTGGTGTTGTGGAGACGACTCGTGGGTGATGACCCCTTATCGTGTCGAGTCTCTTGGGATTTGTTTACACTAAATTTATACACCTTTTCACATCTTGTGTATTTTTTAAACCCATATACCCAGTTATGAATTTTATTAAGTCTTTTTTGGCTTAATTTTTCAGTTTTGGATTATTGTTTGTTTTTGGTTATTTTATGTATTTAAACTCGGGTAAATCGTTCCCAAGTGAATTTTTATGATACCTGGGCACTTGTGATAGCCCATGGGGATAGGGAACTCCCTTCGAGACTTTCCATGATCTAGGTTTGGTGCCATTTTTATGGCGACCAAATTCGGTTTGTGATACGAAATATCCATCCATGAAGGAGATGGATTGATATCCATCCATAGTATCAATCAGAAATTCTATAACCAGAAGAAGGAAATTATCTTTCGGAAAGTGTTGATTGAGATATCTAAAATTGACAAGGACCCTAATTTACCAATTATTATTCTTTACTAGGATGATATTGGCTATCCATTTCAGATTCTGTACATCTGGAATGAAATTGGATTTGATAATCTTATCAACTTCAGCCAAATTCTTAGAAGCATGAGTTGGGTGTGTCCTTTGGGATGTCTGTTTGTATCCCTAATGGTTTTCTAGAAAGAACATATGGTGAGTGGACACCATAGTTTTGAGGCCTAAGATTTCTATTCAATTACAAGGAAACACATCCCAATTATACTTTTGAAAGGATTTATACACCTCTTGTTCTTTAGAATACATGGACACACTAATCAGGGTGGGTTGTGGGTCTTCCTTTGTACTTAGGTTTATTTCTATGAGTTCATCAATGGTGTTAGATACACCTTACAAGAATAATAGATGGAAATACATGAGGTCATACTCCTCTTCCTCTTCCTCTACCCATACATCTTCCATTTTTATCTTAATACGAGTAGGTAATTGTAACACCCGAGACATTTATGTTATATAAATCATCAAATGAATCTTTTTCTACACAACACTTTCTTAGCTTGCTTTACACGAAATCACGACCTTCCTCGATAGCTTGCGTCGTACGCAATACCGAGTTTCACTAAACAACGATATGCTATTAAAATATTATTAAAACTAGCCATTATGAATAGTAATAACCACTTTTTTAAATTTTTTAAATTTTATTTTTCAAAATGGACTTCATTTTTGGATTCGTAATATCAAAATTATCCTAGGGTGAAGTTTTGGTATTTTTCTGAAAACTTTCAATTTTTGATGAATAGTGAAACCACTAAGTGATAGTTAAAAAACTGAATTTTTCATAAAACATAATTTTACCGCTTCTGTGAGTGAAATTTCAAAAATCCAAGAGACACGGTTAATATCATGGACTAAAATGTGGTTCAATGAGATGAAAATAATTTTTGGTGAATAATAACTTTTTACTTTTATTTACCACGGTTAAAAGTAAATAGGTTAATTAAGGGTAAAAATGATATTATTATTACCCTAACAGATGTCCTAATTCTATTTGACAAGTGCAATTCGACCAAAAAACCTTAGGAATAAAATATGAGCATTTAGGCCCACTTGGATTAGATTAGGACATTTATTATTAATTTATTTAAAGAAGGGTTAAATAGTTAAAATCAATGTTTAATAAGTAAATCATTTTTAATATGGGGTTATACATAAGATAAATTCAACTATAAATATTCAATAGAGAGATAAAAATATTAACTACATAATGGTATTTTATTTGTAATTTTTAGACATTAAATAAGTTAATTTATTTATGACACAACAATGATGCAGTAATTATCTTATTAATGAAATATTGACATAATTGATGTTATATATACCTAAATAAATGTAATTTGAGACTTTTTATGAATTAAACTAATTTTATAGGTTAATATGACATGTTAGTATTGATTTAATTATCTTTTTTCGAACTAATCATTCTGTTATGATTTTCAAAAAAATCAATTACTAAATAGTGTCAAAATTGACATAAAATAGTTTTTAAAACAAATATTATATAATTAATTGTTATTTTATTCCTAAAAATCTAATGTTCGGCCAAATGACTTAGATAAGGTTATATATATTAATAATAAACAACATGGGGGTCGTTTGGATTGATATAGTAAGTTTATTAACCTTATAGTATAAGAAAACAAGAAGACACAGTAAAGGTTAAATTATCTAACTTAAAGTTAAATCTAAATTATAAGGTTAAAATTGATACCTAAACTTGTCTGAATTATATTTGATTAAAGGATTTCGACCCATCCCCACCTTAGCCTCTAAATAAATGAATTTGGAGCTATTTAAAACCGAACTTGACTTTATAATAAAATAATATTTTTAGTTATTCCAAAGGTGCCCCTCTCCTCCCTTATAAAAGGGCACCTCCTCCCTCTCTTCCTCACACCACTATGAGCCTTAAAGGTCGGCAAACCCCTGACCATTTATTCTCTCCACTTCCCTAGAAACATCCTAGAGGTTCTGGTCTTCTTCAAAGACCTATTTTAGTGCCCTAAAAGGAGGTCTCAAAGAAGCACTTCAAAGAAGCACTTCAAAGAAGAGGTAATGTCCGTTACCGATTCTTTCATCTTTATTTCTTCTTCCACTTCTTCTTCTTTAGTTGTTTCATTATGAAGTAATGAAATCAGTATCACTCATATAATAATATGTTATTATAAGTATGAAACAACCCTATTTCACCATCTATCCATCCTACGGAAAAAGAAATCACCGCGCGTGCGTACGTACGGAATACCGTCTCCACGCCGTGGTGTAATCTATTTTCCACCAACACCTTACTTGGATGGGTATAATGGTGTAAATAATGACTATATATGACTATTATAAAGTGATATAGATTCTAAAATAGTATACATACACTCCAATACAATTCCACGATCATAGGAACGATATCATCACTCGTGCGTACGTACGGAATACCGTCTCCACGATGTGATGCGACTCGTTCTACATGATCTTCATTGCATAATGATTATATAAATGAATTGAATGAATTAATATGATATATTTTACACTAATACCATTCTGGAAATGAGGTATCTATAACCTAAAGAGAAGAATAATAATTTATTCGACAAAACACGCATAAGAACAAAAAGTTATAAACACCCGAATAACAAGTGGCAATGAAATATTACTACTAAGATGATAAGAATATGACCATATATGATATCATAACAATAATTATGATTCTGTAATAATTCAATAACATTATTTAAATCATTATACAGGAGGTTCGGACACTTACGAATCAAATCGGACCTAAGGTAAGAGAAATATCACAATCTCATTTTTATCCGAGATTATTTATACTTTGGTATTTACTGGGGTGTATTTTATCATCCACATCCATGTTTCTTCAATATGTAATATTATTTCCATCCAACTACAATTTTTTAAATCCAATTTTACCCTTTGGTGAGATTTTAGTAAAAGATATGAAAGGAATCTTTTGTCATTTTTCATACGAGGTACTTTTTGACTTTTCCAACAAAAGTATGAGAAGAATGTTTTTTAACTTATACGGAATGAATGGATTTTTAAAAAAATATTTCCAAGAATATTCCTTTAAAAGTTTTCAAGTTTATTTTTAATCAACTTCTTTTAGTTTAAAATTGTATGACATGTTAAGAAAGGAAAGTGTTTTTGAAGTAGAAAGGATATTTTCCTCAAGAATGGAGTTCAAGTGTTTTATCAAAATTATTTTCCATATAAGATATTAAAGGGTTCTGTTTCTATCTCTATTATTACATTGATTTTATTATGTTGTGATTGAATTATTTTTACTAATTCCTTTATCTTATATGAATTGTTTTATGATATCACGATGTTTAAGATCCCACTTTTATTACATGGGTTATGCTATGATGTATGGTTTATGATTTTGTGGCACACATAAGAATGGTATCATTATGAGATGGGTGGGACCTATATCTCCCTCCAATTCATTGGTTAAAGATTTTATATCTCATGAGATAGACATGGCTGGAACGGTAGGTTATACCTGTTCAGTGAAACAGGACTGAAACGAGGAGTGAACTCGGTTCAGAAATGGACTTTGTCCACTAAGATAGTCTTGGAAATGAGTCTTGACTAATAAGAAATGATTCTCTATGATTATGTGTGTATTCCACAAAGTTTCATGTTTTATGTTATGATTATTGGGATTACATTTCACTACTATGATTTATCCCATGTTATGATATTATGATCTCTTTTGCAGGTTAAGATTTCCAAAATGTTATGTTCTTATGAATATGATGTGATTGATATTTATTCTTTTACCCTTAATGAGCATTTGATCTCACCATTTTGTATGTTTTCTTTCCCCAGGTCAGGAACAAGGTTATTAAGTAAGATATGCCAAAAGGGACTACATATATGATGAAATAAATGGGAAATAGTGTAGACGCTTTATGAACCAGTTGTTTATGTTTCCCAGTTTCTAAAGACACTATACCTATACGGTCCTTTCGTGGTTTTGTTATATGATGTAATAAGTATGATTCAATTTTGAATTATTAACAATGTATGTAAAGTATGGGTCGTTATAGTTGGTATCAAAGGAAAGGTATAGTCAACCTTTGGAAACTAGGATGTGAAATCCTTAGTAAGAACCCTAAGGATAAGTCTAAGCATAGAACACAATCTTAGTGTTTTAGAAAATGACCATAAATAACCTAGGATAAGACCTTAAGTGTGAAATTTTATTCTTGATTATGTAGTTTTCCTATTATAATTAGTGTTTCTCACACTATTCTTCTTGGTTTTAGTCAATGGCTGGAACCTGAAGGAACCGTGTTAATGCGGAATGCGAAGAGAAATGCAATGATTGTCCCCCTGAGAAACCAAACGTTATGGGAGCTGGAATGAAAAATCTTTTAGCCATGCTCACACAACTTTCTCAAGCTATGAATCATGCATGACTATCAAACGAGCAAAGGAAGGAGCAACATTCTCTTGAATCCTTCATGAGACAGCGTCCACCTTCATTCAGCGGGTCTACTGATCCATTAGTTGCTGAACAATGGATTAGTAATACTGAAATGATATTTTCAGGTCTTCAATGTTCTGAGCATGATAAAGTCATCTTAGCAGTGTATCATTTGGAAGGTGATGCTGATCAATGGTGGAATCTTATTAAGAATATGAGGTGAAGGGATGAAATTGAGTCCATGGAATGGGACGAGTTCAATAAATTATTTTTCAATAAGTACTTCCCTCGTATTCTCCGAACAAAGATGGAGAAAGAGTTTCTGGAACTGAAGCAAAAGGATGATGAATATGTTGGTACTTATGAAGCAAATTTTACGAGACTTGCAAGGTACGCTTCTGGTATTATTATCGAACCTGAGAGTAATATCGATCGATTCTTTAGTGGCTTAAAACCAAGTCTTCGAAGGGCCTTAGCCATAAGGGACTTCAATAGCTACAAGGAAATCGTTCGATGTGCTCTCATAGTTGAGATGGATATTGGAGTAACCCATCAGTCATATGGGTTTGATAAGAAGAGGAAAATGGAATTCAAAGGAAAATATAAAGAGCACACTGAAAAGAAGATGAGCTTTCCCTTATGCTCAAAGTGTGGAAAGAAACATGGAGGGAGTTGTCTTAAAGTTACAAGTAAATGTTTCAAATGTGGAAAGGAAGGTCATCGGGTATTTGAATGCCGCAATAATGGGAAGAAGATGTATAATGATGCAAACAAAAGAAGGGATACACAGAATGAACCTACTACACTTCAATGTTTCAAGTGCAAGGAGATGGGACATTATTCCAATAAATTCCATAATCCAAGGGTTGATGATGATGGTCGACGTCAACAAACTCTTAAGGCTAAAGACAAAGGAAAGTCACATGAAATTTCTATCAGTGATGTGGAGTACGATAACGATGTGGTGAAAGGTACACTTACCATCCACTCTAAAGTAGAAAATGTTTTATTTGATTCTAGATCCACCCACTCTTTTATTTCTGAAGAATTTTCTAAGGGTATCACCATATTACCTCAACAATTAGATGTTGGGTTAGCTGTGACAACACCTAATGGCACAACAGTCGCATCAAAAGTTTATAATTCTTCTCCGATCGAAGTTTGTGGGACAGTGCTTCCTAAAAATCTTGTGATCCTTCCTATAGTGGAATTTGATGTGATTCTTGGCATGGATTGGCTTTCTCTACATGGAGCTCATATCAATTTACGAAGAAGGGAAATCACATTTCATATTCCAGATCAATCTATGATCG
The DNA here is from genome assembly GCA_963277665.1 of Viscum album. NCBI lineage: Eukaryota > Viridiplantae > Streptophyta > Magnoliopsida > Santalales > Viscaceae > Viscum > Viscum album. The sequence goes on along the minus strand of OY728139.1, from coordinate 324,357,949 downwards.
TCTATCGATGCAAGGATGAACATAACCTTCCAGTGGAAATTTCTTCCATTTTATGGGTATTGATTCCACTAAATAAAGGCTATTTATCTAAAATGGTTGGTGAGAAACTAACGATTAAGAATATGCCCATTGTACGAGAGTTTGATGATGTCTTTCCGGAGGAATTACTGGGTCTTCCACCAAATCGTGAAGTTGAGTTTTCAATAGAACTCGTACCGGGTGCTTTGCCTATTTCAAAGACACCTTATAGAATGGCCCCAATTGAGTTGCAGGATTTGAAGAAGCAACTCCAAGAGAATCTTGATAAGGGATTCATACGCCCTAGTGCGTCACCTTGGGGAGCACCTGTTCTATTTGTTAAGAAGAAAGATAGATCAATGAGGCTCTGCATTGATTATGGAGAACTTAACAAGATCACTATCAAGAAAAAATACCGTCTCCCACACATTGATGACTTATTTGACCAACTACGCGGAGCTCAATACTTTTCCAAGATTGATCTTCATTCAGGGTATCATCAATTAAGGGTCAAAAGGGAGGATATACCAAAGACAACTTTCCGTACAAGGTATGGACACTATGAATTTATAGTGATGCCATTTGGTCTTACTAATGCCCCTGATATCTTCATGGATCTGATGAATAGAGTCTTTAGAGACTATCTTGATCAATTTGTGGTAGTCTTTATAGACGATATTCTTGTCTATTCAAAGAGAAAGGAAGAACATGAAGATCACTTGAGAATTATATTGAAGACCCTGAGAAAGGAGAAGCTTTATGCCAAATTTACCAAGTGTGAATTTTGGCTTCAAAAAGTTTCATTTTTGGGTCACATAATCTCAAAAGAGGGGATATATGTGGATCCAGAAAAAATAGAGGTTATCGAAAGATGGTCGAGACCAACAACCGTAACTGAGATCCGAAGTTTTCTTGGTTTGGCTGGATATTATCGACGTTTTGTGAAAGATTTTTCACGATTATCTAATCCACTCACCAAGTTGACTCGGAAAGGAGTTAAGTTTGTCTGGACGGAGGAATGTGAATAGAATTTCAAGGAGTTGAAAAGAAGGTTATCTAGTGCACCTGTGCTCACACTGCCTTGTAGTGGAGAAAGGTTTGTGATATATAGTGATGAATCCCAGAAAGGATTAGGGTGTGTTGTTTTGAAAAATGATATGGTGATTGCTTAAGCCTCATGACAGTTGAAAATCCATGAGAAAAATTACCCAACTCATGATTTGGAGTTAGCTGCGGTAATCATTGCATTAATGATTTGGAGGCATTATCTTTATGGAGAAATGTGTGACATTTATACTGCTCATAAAAGTTTAAAGTATATTTTCACAAAAAGGAGCTGAATATGCGCCAAAGAAGATGGTTGGAGCTGATTAAGGATTACGACTGCTCAATTCGTTACCACCTTGGGAAACCAAACAAGGTAGCAGATGCATTAAGTCGACAAGAACATGCCAGTTTATCCATAATGAGGATAAAAAAAGATCCAATATTTATGGATTTACAAAGGATGGATCTTGGAATTATAATGGAAGGGGAAAAATCTTTTCTTTCTCAAATGAATGTTCAACCATATATACATGTGAAGATTAAAGAGGCACAAAAAGAAGATGTCATGTTACAAAAGAAGGTGAGAAATGTTCATGAATTCAACCTTGATTGTGATGGGATAATAAAGTTCAGAAATTGGGTTTGTGTTCCTCCCATCCCGGAATTAAAGAAGGAGCTGCTGGATGAGGCTCATAGTTCTTCATTCTCTATTCATCCTGGAAGCACGAAGATGTATAGGGACCTGAAAGAGTACTTCTGGTGGGATGGCATGAAAAGAGATGTTGCTGAATATGTCTCTCGATGCTTGGTTTGTCAACAAGTTAAAGCTGAGAGACAGAAGTCTAAGGGGGTGTTACAACTATTACCCATACCCGAATGGAAGTGGGAAAACATCACTATGGACTTTGTCACATGACTTCCTAAAACATCCAAAGGCAATAATGCTATCTGGGTCATAGTTGATCGTCTTACCAAGTCTACACACTTCATTGCTATTAGAGAGGATTTCTCTCTGGATCAGCTTTCCAGGATATATGTAAAGGAAGTGGTAAGATTGCATGGAGTACCACTTTCTATTATATCTGATCGGGATCCGAGATTTACCTTGAATTTCTGGCGAAGTCTGCAGCATACTCTAGATACAGAGTTGAGTTTCAGCACTGCTTATCATCCTCAGACAGACGGTCAGTCTGAGAGAACAATTCAAACTCTAGAAGATATGTTGAGAGCTTGCTCTATGGATTTCAAAGGTGGTTGGGATCAACACCTACCGTTGGTGGAATTTTATTATAATAATAGCTTTCACTCCAGTATTCAGATGGCTCCTTATGAAGCTCTCTATGGAAAGAAATGCAGGACTCCAAATTGCTGGGATGAAGTTGGGGAAAGAAAGGTATTAGGACCTGATCTCATTGACGAAATGGAAGAAAAGGTCAGATCTATTCAACAACACATAAGAGCAGATCAGAGTCGACAGAAAAGTTATGCTGACGATCGAAGAAAAGACCTAGAGTTTGATGGGGTTGATAAAGTGTTCTTACGAATATCTCCCTGGAAGAGAGTCATGAGATTTGGAAAGAAGGGGAAGTTGAGCCCTAGATATATCGGTTCTTTCGAAATACTGAATCGTGTTGGGAAGGTAGTTTACTGATTGATGCTTCCACCGAATCTCTCTCAAGTTCACGATGTGTTCCATGTATCTCTCCTGAGAAAGTACATACCTGATCCTTCACATGTACTCAGCTCAGAAGTTATACCGCTGGAGCAAGATCTTTCTTTTGAATAACAACCGATAGAGATTCTGGATCGTAGCGAAAAAGTCCTACGAAACAAGACCACTCGATTGGTGAAAGTTTTATGGAGGAACCACCAATTAGAAGAAGCTACATGGGAGCTTGAGGATATGATGAGGGAGAGGTATCCTCATCTGCTTGTTACAAAGTGACAAATTTCGAGGGAGAAATTCATTTTAAGGGGGGTAGAATGTAACACCTAAGACTTTTATGTTATATAAATCATCAAAGGAATCTTTTTCTACACAACACTTTCTTGGCTTTCTTTACACGAAATCACAACCTTCCTCGATAGCTTGCGTCGTACGCAATACCGAGTTTCACTAAACAACGATATGCTATTAAAATATTATTAAAACTAGCCGTTATGAATAATAATAACCACTTTTTGAAATTTTATAAATTTTATTTTTCAAAATGGACTTCATTTTTGGATTCTTAATATCAAAATTAGCCTAGGGTGAAATTTTGGTATTTTTCTGAAAACTTTCAATTTTTGATGAATAGTGAAACCACTAAGTGGTAGTTAAAAAACTAATTTTTTCATAAAACTTAATTTTACCGCTTCTGTGAGTGGAATTTCGAAAATACGAGAGACATGGTTAATATCAAGGACTAAAATGTGGTTCAATGAGATAAAAATAATTTTTGGTGAATAGTAACTTTTTACTTTTATTTACCGCGGTTAAAAGTAAATAGGTTAATTAAGGGTAAAAACGATATTATTATTACCCTAACACATGTCCAAATTCTATTGGACAAGTTTAATTCGACCAAAAACAACCTTAGAAATAAAATATGACCATTTAGGCCCACTTGGATTAGATTAGGACATTTATTATTAATTTATTTAAAGAAGGGTTAAATAGTTAAAATCAAAGTTTAATAAGTAAATAATTTTTAATATGGGGTTATACAAAAGATAAATTCGACTATAAATATTCATTAGAAAGATAAAAATATTTTCTACATAATGGTATTTTATTTGTAATTTTTAGGCATAAAATATTTTAATTTATTTATGACACAACGATGATGCAGTAATTATCTTATTAATGAAATATTGACATAATTGATGTTATAAATATCCAAATAAATGTAATTTGAGACTTTTTATGAATTACCATAATTTTATAGGTTAATATGACATGTTATTATGGATTTAAGTAACTTGGTTCGAACTAATCATTCTGTTATGATTTTCACAAAAATCAATTACTAGATAGTGTCAAAATTGACATAAAATAGTTTTTAAAACAAATATTATATTATTAATTGTTATTTTATTCTTAAAAATCTAAGGTTCTGCCAAATGACTTAGATAAGGTTATATATATTAATAATAAACAACTTGGGGTTCTTTTGTCTTGATATAGTAAGTTTATTAACCTTATAGTATAAGAAAACAAGAAGACACGGTAAAAGTTAAATTATCTAACTTAAAGTTAAATCTAAATGATAAGGTTAAAATTGATACCTAAACTTGTCTAAATTCTATTTTATGAGAGTATTTCTACCCATCCCCACCTTATCCTCTAAATAAATCAATTTGGAGATATTTAAAACCGAAATTGACTTTATAATAAAATAATATTTTTAGTTATTCCAAAGGTGCCCCTCTCCTCCCTTATAAAAGGGCACCTCCTCCCTCTCTTCCTCACACCACTTTGAGCCTTCAAGCTCGGCCAAACCCTACCAATTTCTTCTCTCAACTTCCCCAGAAACATCCTAGAGGTTCTGTTCTTCTTCAAAGACCTATTTTAGTGCCCTAAAAGGAGGTCTCAAAGAAGCACTTCAAAGAAGAGCTAATGTCCGTTACCGATTCTTTCATCTTTATTTCTTCATCCACTTCTTCTTCTTTAGTTGTTTCATTATGAAGTAATAACATCAGTATCACTCATATACGGATATGTTATTATAAGTATGAAACAACCCTATTTCACCATCTATCCATCCTACGGAAAAAGAAATCACCGCGCGTGCGTATGTACAAAATACCGTCTCCACGCTGTGGTGTGATCTATTTTCCACCACCACCTTACTTGGATGGGTATAATGGTGTAAATAATGACTATATATGACTATTATAAATTGATATTGATTCTGAAATAGTATACATACACTCCAATAGAATTCCACGATCATAGGAACGATATCATCACTCGTGTGTACGTACGGAATACCGTCTCCACGATGTGATGCGACTCGTTCTACATGATCTTAATTGCATAATGATTATATAAATGAATTGAATGAATTAATATGATATGTGTTACACTAATAACATTCTGGAAATGAGGTATCTATAACCTAAAGTGAAGAATAAGAATTTATTCGACAAAACACGCATAAGAACAAAAAGTTATAAACACCCGAATAACAAGTGGAAATGAAATATTACTACTAAAAAGATAAGAATATGACCATATATGATATCATAACAATAATTATTATTCTTTAGTAAGTCAATAACATTATTTAAATAATTATACAGGAGGTTCAGACACTTACGAAGCAAATCAGACCTAAGGTAAGGGAAATATCACAATCTCATTTTTATCCGAGATTGTTTATACTTTGGTATTTACTGGGGTGTATTTTATCATCCAAATCCATGTTTCTTCAATATTTAATATTATTTACATCCAACTACAATTGTTTAAATCCGATTTTACCCTTCGGTGAGATTTTAGTAAAAGATATGAAAGGAATCTTTTGTCGTTTTTCATACGAGGTACTTTTTGAATTTTCCGACAAAAGTATGAGAAGAATGTTTTTTTAACTTATCCGGCATGAATGGATTTTTAAAACAATATTTCCAAGAATATTCCTTTACAAGTTTTCATGTTTATTTTTAATCAACTTCTTTTAGTTTAAAATTGTATGACATGTTAAGAAAGGAAAGTGTTTTTGAAGTAGAAAGGATATTTTCCTCAAGAATGGAGTTCAAGTGTTTTATCAAAATTATTTTCCATATAAGATAATAAAGGGTTCTGTTTCTATCTATATTATTACATTGATTTGATTATGTTGTGATTGAATTATTTTTATGAATTCCTTTATCTTATATGAATTGTTTTATGATGTCACGATGTTTAAGATTCCCACTTTTATTACATGGGTTATGCTATGATGTATGGTTTATGATTTTGTGGCGCACATAAGAATGGTATCATTATGAGATTGGTGGGACCTATATCTCCCTCCAATGCATTGGGTAAAGATTTTATATCTCATGAGATAAACATGGCTATAACGGTAGGTTATACCGGTTCAGTGAAACAGGACTGAAACGAGGAGTGAACTCGGTTCAGAAATGGACTTTGTCCATTAAGATAGTCTTGGTAATGAGTCTTGACTAATAAGAAATGATTATCTATGATTATGTGTGTATGTCATAAAGTTTCATGTTTTAAGTTATGATTATTGGGATTAAATTTCACTGCTATGATTTATCCCATGTTATGATATTATGATCTCTTTTGCAGGTTAAGATTTCCAAAATGTTATGTTCTTATGAATATGATGTGATTGATATTTATTTTGTTTACCCTTACTGAGAATTTGAGCTCACCCTTTTCTATGTTTTCTTTCCCCAGGTTAGGAAGAAGGTTATTAAGTAAGATATTCCAAAAGGGACTATAGATATGATGAAATAAATGGGAAACAGTGTAGACGCTTTATGAACCAGTTGTTTATGTTTCCCACTTTCTAAAGACACTATACCTATACGGTCCTTTCATGGTTTTGTTATATGATGTAATAAGTACGCTTCAATTTTGAAGTATTAACAATGTATGTAAAGTATGGGTCGTTATAGTAATGAAGTAATCTCTCTAGAGTTTGGAGAGTTGTCGATATTTTGACATCTAGAAGGTGATGAAGCTTCATCTAACACAATTGATGATGTGAGGTTTATTTGATGCTTTAAATAGATTTTATGGATATAGAGTTAGTCTATTCACTCTCTATTAGTTTCATTAAAACCTATTCTACATCAGCCAATGGGGTAGGGATCTGTTGAAGCTCAGGTGTTGTAATGTGGTCATCTTCATCTGAGATTTTACCACTGTTTGGAGAGTTGATGGCCTCTTCAGTACTGCTAGACTCATTTTTTATGGATGATATCACAATGGTTTTTGAACATGAGATTTAATTCGAGCCTATTAATTTGATATGATTTTTGGTTAGTATGTATTATTCACTTAACTATTTTAAGGGTTTGGTCAGGGCCTTTTTAGATCGTTTGGGGTAGTCGCCTGAGTGACACCATTAGTCATGGTTGTTTCTCTTCCCTTGGGTAGAATCCTTCATCAATATACTATGTTTCATTGGATTTTAATGGGGATTTATCCCATTTAAAATTCCCAATCTAACCATTAATTAAATATTTAAGGATTTGGTGGTATGAATAGGGGATTTCGGTATGCTGATTCAACCAAGCCCTTCTCAGTAGAATGTTGAATGACATGTATTTTCAAATAACCAAAAATTATGATTCAAATCAAAGGTCACTAAACTAATACCTAATTATGATTCTATCAAGAGTATTTTTCTTAATATTGTCATAACCCTATAATTTTTGAGAAGAAGGGGATAATATATATTCACTATAACCCAATTAGTGAAGCATTCATACCAGATTGAGGTTGTCCCTTGATCTATTGTAAATAAAAGATCATCAAATGTCTACGTCATTTATCATACCGAACACAAACAAGGGTCTGTTGTGTCCTTTTATAATGACATCTTTTTCTTTCTCTATGAAATATATTATAATGAAGAATTATACGAGATTTATAACTACATTATATCTTTCAGTAGTGAAAAATTTACCTGCAAACTCATGATGTCTTAAAAAACCCTCAGTGAGTGATTTTCGGAGGTCTGTTGATAGACTTGGAGCATTGAGGATTGAAATTTTTACTCTAATAAGGGAAAATTTATTTAAAATTTCATACTTATGAGAAAAAGTTCTATTCTTCCCAATATGAGGCTTCTCTCTCCCAGGAACTTTAGAAACTAAAGCACTTGACATGGGAAAATCAGTCCTTGGAACATAAGTTGACACAAATTATTTTCTTTAAGGGTTAGGTCGACCAGGTATACTTGTTTTTTAAGGTTTATTTGATAAAAAAACCTCCAAAATCAATCTTCTTGGATTATCGGGCTAGTTAAACTCCTGAAACATGTGGGGGATCTGTCCAACTCCTCTAAGACCCCCTAGAGGGCTCTCCCTCAAGTTTCAGCAACATAGATGGTTCAAGTGGGGATATGGATGGAGTATTTCTTTCTGAAGGGACCATGTGTTCCCCTATAAACTCAATCGCCATGAAATCTTCCCATAATTCCCAATCAGATATAGAGAATTTGGGCTCATGGATGTATTCATCATCAGATAAAGGATCCATTAATTGAATGAAATTAATGGAACCAAAAATCAACTCTTCATCTGATGAGGATCCCGTATCATGAAATAAATCTTGTTGTACATTTTGGTATGGTGGTTCAAAATATTTTATAATTGAAGGCATGAAGTTTGAAATATTGAAATAAAACTATTTTATTTTTATAGGTTCATCTTCCTATGTTTTCTTCTTGCCATTCCAGGCATGATTTTTCTTGGAAGTCTAGATTTTGGAGGACTGCAGTGCCACTGGAGTTGGCTATGCAATAGAATAAGATGATATGAGAATACTTAACTATTTCAAATATTCTCATAGGATATCATGGGTTGGTTTTATTTTCTTCCTTACCATCCAATCACTAAAATTATATGTACCTTTTTTAATAACCTCCTTTCATTCACCCTCTTCTTCTAGATTGGTAGTAGAAACACATGGTACCTATGCTGGTGGTTTTCCCAGCTTTACATGCCTAGAGGCCAACATTTTTTGTAGGATATATTTGAAAATTAATAATTCTTAGATGGTGTGAAACAACATCTATTGGAAGGGGAAATAGTTTGGGAGATCTTTGAAAACCACCTGATTAGGACTCTTGGGATTTAGAAATTTGGGCAAGTTGTTTTCCAAAGCTGTAATGAAGTATCTAGGGAATTGTTCATCATGAAAAGAATAAAATTTATTATTTAGTTACTAAAACTAGTTTCACATCTAATCCATTCACTTATCCTGGTGAGGCATTAATTATCACTGGCATTCGGGAGGAGGTTCTGTGTGATATGATGTGGCCTTTGGAGTTAGATAAGGTGTAGTGGACGACTTAAGCAAAAATGAGGCAACCTATGCTTTACCTTTTCTCTTCCCTTTAGTTGATGGAATTACTTGGGACTTAACCTTGGTTAACAAGATGGAGTCATCCGTTTTTTAGAAACTATTGTGAGATCCCGAAACCATCTTATATATTTCACATGGATGATTGGAGTATAGAACTTGTCTCTTAGAGTCTCTATATAGGTACACAAAAAATATTATTGGAGAAGTTATAGGTTTAGGGAGTAGGTAAAACATTTACATAATGAAATGAAATCAAAGACCCTCTCATTATCGAATTGTTTTCTATTTTAGAGGCAGAGGGCTGTTTTCTTATATAGCATGGAGGAAAATCTTTTAGAGAAAATTCTGATGGAGGTCTTCCCATCCGACGATTAAACAAGCCATCGAATTGGTGTACAATAAAAAGGTTGTACCTTGCAGTGTTTATAAAAAATATTTGTGTTTCACTGATTATTTATATGAAATGGTTAACATTATGTGATCATAGTGGGACATAAAATGAAACAAATACTACTCTGGATCCCCAAGCCATTTGAAATTAGAAATATAGGGTTCTGAAAATCTAGTAGGGGAGGGGTCAGATCAACCTATTCAAGGTAAGGCCTCTTTTTTAGATGTAATGGGGAATTTTATTCCCCCATAGATTCCAATTGAGCTATAAATGACTTTATATTATTGATGAGACCTTAAAAGATGTTTGTTTAAAGGTCTTCTTGTAGAACATATCTATTAGGGATGTTGACTTGGAGAAATTCTATGTTTAGTATTCTCAACTCTTTCATATCTTCCACATGATGAGAGAATATTTCCTCGATAATGAGGGTTTTAACCTCTTTGGGAGGTGGTTGAGAAACAACCATACCTTTACCCTTTTATTTAGTATATTCTAACTGAGGAGGTAGTAATGCAGTGGTTGAGGGAATGCCTAAATTTATAACATGACTCTAGTTCTTAGTATGCACACCTCCTTCAATCATTTCAGTGTGGACTGTATTATAGAATGAAGCTTCCTCCTCCTACTCATCTTTATTAGACTCATATTATATAGAATCTATAAATGTTGTGTTAATAATGTTCTTTTATGTGTAGATCATTGCATGAATTTTATCTGTCTCTTCAAGAGATTTCATTTTCTTGTGCTCACCATGAGGCCTTTTCTTCTCCTTCATTGGTCCTTTGGGAATCGTTTCATTAATGATAATTCAAAGGTAATCCCCAATTTTTTTTCATGTTCTAAGAGAGTGAACTGGGTCATGGGATAGGATAAACTAGTAGAATTCATTCGACAACATTCCCCCTAGCCAGTAGAAGACTTACTTTTATTGAGGAAGAGGTTGTTGAGGTAAAAAACACTCCATCCCTATGAGATGGGTCTGATCCAATTCTATTTACACAAACTTTCAAGCAATGTTTACTAAAATTTATGTTCGTGTTAAAATAGATCCTAGTCTTATGAGAAGGGGTTATTCTTGGATTACCATAAATGCTGCTACCACAATTGTTTTCTTGATTTTAAAAATCAATTTTCAAACATGCACTTTGTTCATTATATGGATTGTACTAGAGCCACCTAATTCCAATGAAATTGGAAATTCTTGATGATTGGACTCTCTTAGGTTTAAGGCTTGCCCAATATTTTCTAATTTATTCCACATGAGATTATTTATTGCTCACTCTCTTCTGGACAGATTTTTCTTGGAGCCATTCAAGGCCATTTTTTGTTAAGCGTACCATCTATTATGAACAAATTCTATTTTTTGAATCCATTATGAGGCTATGTATTTGAATGAATAAATTTTTGTAAGGATTTTCTGATTGTGGAGTAAGGTGAAATAAAACACTCTATGTTTTCCCCATACTATGATATGAACACCAGATGGGGTATCAGTGATCATCTGACACAACTTTTTTTAACACATTGAGACATGCATGTTGAAGGGATCCTTGAAGCATTCCCGCTATTGGGTGTCATGCAGCTAGGAGGGATACCAAGTCAATATGATGGTGTATCACCTATATTACCTCTACATGGAACATATATTCATTGAATAAAATAATTTTACTTTTAAATAATAAAGAGTGTTCTATTTGTTTTAGTGGATTCCATGCACACAATATTCTGATAATGCCTCTGGAATTATCTATTACGGAGTGGATAAAGGACATAACGTGACTAGTATGTCACCTTTAGCCAACTATCTACTCATGTTCAATATATATTCTTTGTCTTTTTCCAGAGGCTCCTCAACTTGGTCTGACCAAATTAGTTGTTTCTCTACCACTTTATTCTGAGAAACAATACCGGTATAGAATTCCTCTATGATATTGAAAGGTAAGTGATCCAATGCTGGTTTAGAGAATGCTTATTGACTTAGGATACCTTCTGACTAAGAAAGGATTTCAGTTTTCAATGATAAGGAATTAGGTATGACTAAAATCATTTTCCCAAGTGACTCACGGTAGGAGGAATTTCTCAACATTAATAGGTAAAGAGAGGAACTCCTTCATGAAGTGAAATGCCATTATTGGGAGGAAAACAGTCACGAATCGATGTTCAATCGTAAAGAGAGTTTCTGCTGCATATATCATGCGGATGACCTTTAGTGAAGACAATAGCAAGTGGAGGACATCCTTACTAGTTTATCTTCAGGAAACATCGAGGGCTGTTGAGGTGGTCATCAAGAGATGGGCTCTCAAGATCGATTAGATTTTGGGCATGAAGCAAGACTTTATGGTGAGATGTTTGAGAAGTAACTTTAGAACTACTAATATTATTTCTATAATTTGGTAATGTAATATTAGGATCCTAAGATAACACAAATAAATATATGAGGTCTTTAAGAACTCCAACAGTAAGCAGAGAATGGTCATAGATTAGATCTTCATTTTTCCAGTCATCTCTAGTGAGGCTTCTTTTTGGATGCATTCTAGTAGGATGCTCTGACCGCTTACTAGGGGTAATGAAATTTATATATTGAATATTTTTATATTAGCTCCCATGTCACTAATAGAATTTTTAGATAGGTTTTTGGAATTTTGGAAGGGGTTTGTGCCTTCCCTGGAGTGTCCATTGGAATGGATTGATTACCTCCAGTTGGAATGGGGATATGGACATGAAATGGTTTTCTTTATATAATGGGTGAATTTGGACCATGAACATAATAGATGGTAGAAGCGATGTGTTTCTTCTCTAGAGTGAACATCGCTTTGTGTTGGTGAATCAACCCAAATATTGGGACATAGTTGTGTGTCTGTCCCTCTACCACTTCTGCTACAATTATTATGTCCTAGAAGGTTTTAGGACATGGGTAGGAATTTACATCTCCCCTTTCACCATTTTCATGGTGTGAATGATAAATTCAGTGGTTGTAATGGGGATAAAGACCCATTCCATGGCTGGAGAAGGGGTTTGTGCTAACTCCCATCATCCATTTTCTGCCAGTATGTACAAATTGTACTTAGGTGAGAGGGTAGAGATATGGGTTTGCCCATAAATTTCATTAGGATTTTCTAACTGATTTCCCAATATGCTACCAGGTTAGGCTAGTAGGCTTGATAGATACAAGAAGGTGTGTACACTTTCTCATGGTTTGCTCCATAATCTGGCTGGTGGGATTGGTTGATGCAGGTTGGTGTTTATGCCTGATCATTTTTCACCATTAAAATTTACTAGTGGGATTCTCTAGATGCTTCCAAATGATTTTTTCATGCTTGGATGGTGTGGGTAGGTGTTTGTACTTGTTTGCAGTTTTCCACCAAATTTTAATGGAGGACTTATTTGGAGGTAAAAGAGGGGTGAACCTGCTCCATGTTGTCTAGTTTTTTCCCTTGGAGGTCCATCATTCATTCCCAATTCTGAGTGACCTAGGCCAAACATTTAAGGACAACACCCCCATCATGATGAGGGTTTTCACCGTGTGATGTTTGCAGTTGTATATTATTATAGGATCCCATTAGAGGGACCCTTGGGCTATCTAGATGAGGCTTCTCGTGGCCTCTAGATCTGACTTCCTAAGATAATGGAGGAGTTGATTGTTTATTTTTTGCGATAGGCTTTCAAAATATTTCAATATGGAAATATGTTATGTCTTCTTCGAGGATACCAACCATCATTGTGTGGACAAATGGTGGAGATTTATGAGCTAGAGGGAATATCGAGCGGCCTCCAGGTTAAGGATGGTACCATTTAGGTGGTACTCCCTGAACAATGCATTTTCAACCTAGCGTTTGAGATGTGTGCCTAGTGATAGCATCCTCTATTAATTTGAGGTCCCAACTTGTGCGGCTGCTGATGTGTATATTTGCTGTAAATGGTATAGAACCCTTTATATTGAAGGTATTTCTGGTCGAAGGTGCCCAAAATATATGTGAAAAACAATAATAAGAAACCCCCTAAAATTGGAATCTCAATAAAGGAATACATGTATAATCAAATGTTTTTCTTGGATCTCTTTTATTTTGGGTGAAAAAGTGTTCTGGAATGTGGGTGACATAATCATCTTTGTTAAGGATTCACATCAGGTTCACCATTTTTGTTTCTGATGAAAATCAAGGCATGAGTTTTATGCTCAACGGTTTTATTGTGAGGGGTTTGGATGGTTTAAAAATCATTAAAATTGGGTTCACCATTTTCAAACAATATCCAACAAGTTTTTTTTCTTGGAATTAGAAACACCCAATAGTTCCCTTATTTGGGATGATTTATGAACCTACTTTTCAAAGGCATGCGATTGTTGGAAAATAGTCTAAAAACACTTAGGGACTCACATTGGTTGAGAGGATGGGAGGTGATCTCATCACACCATTTGAGGGGGGGTTATTACATACTTAAAAACCCTATTTAAGATAAGACATGCTTTCAAATATTTTATTAACTCCCAAGTATAATACATTCCACCCTTAAATTAACAAACAAATACTATCATTTATGGAATTTAGAATCATCTATATGTATTTGAGGTTCTTCATTGATGGAGACATCTCTATGTATATGAGGTTTTCCATCATTGGAACCCTTTTGTGGATGGATTATATATTCTTTGGTAATTTATTATCACAATACATGTTTTAAGTCACACGATGGGGAATTATGGAATTTATCATCACACAGGGAGATGACAGTTGTTTTGATATCAGGATCAGGATCATTATATGAGATTCCATCATATCCTTGTGAAAGGAATAAAAAACCATGTAGTTTTTTTCACTTAACGGGACACATCATACCTTTTATGGTCATTTTACATGGACCAAACCTTGATGCTTAACGTCATGGGACAACGAAGTCTAGGTGAAAGGTGTCAAGTCAATGTTTTGGTGTGAGGATTACGATGATGTGGAAAAGGGAACCTGGAAGAGATGTGAGCTTCCTGGTTTGATGAGACTCATCTACGAATGTGACCCAGAGAGAAATAGGGTTTATTTGGGGTGTTAGTTATAAAAATTTGGGTGGATTCCAACATATCCCATCTGAATGGGAATCAAATCCCATGTAGTTCGGTTGTGAGGACCCACATCTACAGAGACCCTCTAAAGGTTTGTCTTATAAGATATTTATCCCTTTAAGATTGTGATGAATTGGTTGTGGTAATTATACCAAAAATGAGTCCCATGGAGTTGGATACATGAATTTGAGGAACCACATTTATGGAGGTCCTCTAAAGGAAGGAAAGAGGAAGATCAGAAAAATGATTCTCTACTAAGATATGCACCTGATAATGTATATTTCATGATCATAACAAAAACTCTAAGACCATGTGAGTCATTCTCAATGTGAGAAACAAGATGAAGTAAAATATATGAAAAACAACACAATATCATTTTTCTACTAGCAGATGAGGCCAGGGATATGGGAGAGAGAAAGGGCATTGAGGTTCCTTCTCCTATCTTATTTTCATAAATAGGATAGGCACATATAGATACCCATCAAGATACAACCCCTAATAAAGGCTAGAGGATTACTCTAGGATGGATACCCTCTTCTTATATCTAGAGAAGAGAGGATGATAAAAAAATAAAATTCCTCATAGGGAAAAGAAAGAATATCACCCCACTATATAAAGCATGTAATTCCCTTATCTTAGAGATAAAAAGAGGAAGATAAATACAAATTCCTTCTGTCTGAGAGATGAAAAGAGGAGAATAAATCCTTATCCCTCGGGTATGATACTCAGAGTTCCCTAGAACTACCCCCAAGTTTGGGGTACTCTTTACCAATGTGATTATTACCTATAAAAACTCCAAGGACCCTAACCATTATATAAGACAAGTGAGGGTCACCTCTTGATGAAATAATGCATAACCGAATGGGAGACATATTGGTGTGTCTTTCGACAAGGTTGTGAAAGTGAGGAGGATTTGGTGGAGGCTTTAGATTTACCCCTTGGGATGATGGATCCAAGGGAAGTGATTCCCTAACATTGGTGGCATGAAAGAGGGATTAAAGGAGGATCATAGAGGTAAGGATTAGGTGAGCTAAATATGGATCAAACTAGTAGTGGATGGGAGAACTGAAGGGGTATTGCATAGGGGGACCTATGTAGAATGAAGGGGTATCACAGAGGGGAACTTGGGAAAAACAAAAGTTTTTCACACAAGGTGGATCTTCACAATCTAGATGTGAATTTTTGATGATGGAAAACATAGGAAAAAAAGTTGAGAGATTCCTTTCTTTAGGCTCCAAGGGTTTCCAAATGTGTCTCTGGAAGGGACTCACATTGGTCCCGGGTTTAGGGGGGGGGGACCTTCATGATAGTATCTATTGATTAGGGTGATTGTGGTTTCTTATGTAGATGTTTTGTATTTTACACCTTATAGGGGATTTGACCCCAATAATCCCCTTAATTACCTTTTATCTCAAGTTTTGGAGATATACCTTAATGGTTCAAAGGGATTAGGTGAAGGACCTGGCTGAGCAGATCTTTTAAAATTATCTGGGTTTTCTAATCATGTGAAATGAGGAGACCCATGGTCCAATTTATAAGAAATCATGGGACCTTGGGAGAAGAAAGTTTTCCATGAAGGTATATAACATAAGTCCTTCCCATAGGCATCACACATTTGTGTGGCTGTTACTTCTGGGTCATGCATGTCAGGCCTATATGAGTCACTTGGTGCATAGGTTGGGTGCGTTTAGGTCGATCTGGGTGGGTTCCTTGGTACTTCTTGTTTCTCTTTACTTATTTATTTGTTAAAGTAGTTTAAATTAAATCTTTTCATACCCATGTAACAAAAAAGGGTGTAGACCAGAAAATAAGTAAACATGGGTTCCTTGGTTCTGAATAACCTCTCAGGGGACCAATTTTTGTGCGTGTTTACCCTCTACAGGGCTCCCATTGACACCATTGTGGTAAAAATTAATGACTTCACCAACAACGATTATTACATAATTGATCTATAGGGTGGATTTACCACTAATATAGTTGATGGGGGCCCTATTTATGAAGTTTATAAACAACATGGGTTTAGAAACCAATTTTTATGTAAGATATAAGTACACCTCTCTATTATGAAGTGCACAAGGAGAATCATCTAATATCTTTTAGTAAATTTGTATGAGGTTGATGTATATAAACAATAACACCTTGATCAATTTGTCACTTTACAATGGAATAATTGGATTGACTCCAGGGTATTCTCTATCACAGAATGAGCATTACTCAAGAATGATATTGAGGGGAACAACCTTGTGGACACATGAAAGACCTTTTCTAATTAAAATGGATTTTCAAGAAGAATATGAGTTGGAAGATAAAGTCATTGAGAATGATTCCTCAACATAAAAAAGAGGTATGCCAACCATGGACCATGATATTATGGACTTTGGACAAGATACCCACACAACATTGCAAAGGGTATAAGCTCCTCAAAATGAGACCCTTCCATCCATAGAACTTTAAATTAAGTTTTAATCACTTCCCTATCAATTGTGTGATATATTTTAGTGATAAATATAATCTAGGAATACATTACTGTCCTAGGAGATAAGACATTTTTTGTTAATAGGGTTTCTGTTATGAACATAATTTCAAAAAAAGGGCATAGAAAAATATTTATTATCTAATTACACAAAATCCAATTATTGAGATGGGGAGAAAGGATAACTATATTTTCCATCCTTCCATGGTTCTTGGAACTAATGTATTCAATTACCATTATTTATATGATATCATACAATGAATCATAACTACCTTAGAACAATTAGTGATATAGGAGAGGGATATCTACTCTTTTAAAATTATAAATCACGGAGGGGAATATGTGGAGTGATCCATCTAGGGAATGAAGTTGAAAGTTGGTGAAGAGTTATGACTTCAAGACCTGTTATACACTTTAACCTTATAGATATAGGAACAAGATAATCAAATAGTTGGATTAAAAGGAAAAGTATAAAAAGTGGAAATTATTCTTGAGGTCATCCAGTAGGGAAATCAAGAACTAACTACACTAGTCAAGGAGGAATGTCCACCAAAATAATAGAAAGTTATCCAAAGGGAAAAACTCTAATATTTAATCAATGCTACCATAATGTGTTGGATGGTTTTCAGTTATCATCCAACCATATTTTTGTAGTTGTTTTTTCTATTCATATCTTTTCTATTTGATATTTCTCTATTGGGAGGCTTAGTTTTGTGGATACTACTACTTTTGCTGATATATTAAAGGAGACTCCTACTTTTTAATTTCCCTATTATTCTTTTTTATGAATGATAAAAATTGTTTTTTTAACTACTATCAATATTATGGTTCATTTTGATTATATACCCATTATAATCTGTGAAAATTAAAAAGAGTAATAAAAAAATATATAAATACACCAACATTTTATGGAAATGGATCAGTACAATATCCAATTTAATTATCTATTAATAAATTATGTATAAACCCATTATCCCTTTTACATGAGACTTCAAATGGGTACAAGCTGACTAGATATAGTAGAACATTCACAATCACCATTAATCGGTGTAAGTTTGAGAGACAGATAACTATGGGACTTGTATTTCACTTATGCATGTTCACTTTGATAGATATAAGAAATCTATATATAATGAAATATATACTATTACCATATGATAAGGTTAGATCAGCCAGATATAAAGTATAGTTTTCTCCTGAACACATACTCCTAGATATAGTAACAAGGATTAGATAAAATTGAAATGAATGAATTCCCAATTCTATATAGGCAACTGTATAGGTAGTCACATGTACTTTAGGGTTATGAAACTTGAACAATTGTGTCATGTAGTTTATGGTTACATGATTAAGACTAGTAAATGTTTAAGGATGAGATGTCATATCCTTTATTTGAAAATTTTAAAAATTTATGAATGTTTAACATCAAGGTTATTCAAATCTACTGGAATATCTAGGTTATGGAATGTGTAAATTATAATTAAAGATATTTTAATTGAGAAATTATGGGATGATACAAATACACTATGGATGACCATTGAACAAAATTTTAATTATAGGTTATACTATGATATTTTCTAGTGTATGAATATTAGAGGAACTTAAACATAGGATGAGATATTCCACTAGTTTGAGTCAAATACACTAGAAACTAATTTCCATGAAAGGTTTACCAATATTCAAACATTTTAAGAATAAAGTAGGTTTATATAGAAAAATATATTCATGGAGGGTTCAATCATCCTAAATGTTACACCACCATGTATTGAACACATTATTAGGGGGAAGGGTTATAACAAGAGGTTTCATGAACATGTGTATAGGAGAGAAGATATAAGGTTTTATCTTATGTTTAAATAATATAGGGGGTCTAGTAAGTACAAATGGGATTTTACTGGGGACATATGGTGGTACCCACAAGATTTTTTCCATTTTTAATTACATTTTAACATTGGAATATGTCTTAAAGGGGGATAAAATAGTGACCAAAGACTTGAATTTTTCTCAGGATTCCCAATATTGGGTTTTTAATTGAAAATAATTGTGTCACTTTTATTTTTAAGTTTAACAGTCTTACAATTTCTATCATGGAGAGATAAAATTTATGTTTATATAGCTTTGACCAAATTTCACTAGGGTTTAAGGTTGTATAACTGCGACCAAAATGTGATATGGGAAATTCAATGAGGGAAAGTAAAACTCTATGTTTATGGAGAGCCCAATTTTAGTATAGATTGCCTCATAAATAAGCATTCATAGTTTAAGTTCATTATGATTGGACCTTTGATTATTGGGATTTAAGGTCACTCATCTTTGACCAAATGGTGAGACAATCTACCCAGAAAGGGAAATGAAGAACCTAACATAAATTAAGTTCCCAATTCTAGTATAGACTATATTATAGAAAAATGTAGTTAATTTATGGTCATATTGCTCGAACTAAGAATAGGGATTCAACATGAAAACTCATATGGAATTAAAGAGATAAGACAATGCACCATCTTTTGAATAAGGGATAGAGGTTTCATAAATCATAAACCAAGCTATATAAATCAGAAATTTATTATATGGGACAAGTATATCAAGTATATCCATTGAACACATTCAAAATATGGTTTCTATTGAAATGATGTTGAGGGAACATGGAGTTAGAGGACCTTCTGCTTCAGATGAGATATTTCTCTAGTTGGAAGGTCAAGGTATAGTGGAACCAATGTCATTACCAAACATAGGTGTACCTTGGAGATGAATTAACCAATTTATAGTGTCCATGGGAGGTTTATGATGATTCAAAACATTTTATAAATGAAGTGTGGTTTATAGGAACGGGATCACTAAAATATGGATGGAATTATTTGGTCTAGAACTAACAATAACCAAGATATATTGGGATGTTAAAGGGGAATAAAAGTGGATGATGACTTGTGAGTAGGTCCAAAATATATGGTTTATATGTCAATATGTATCATGTGGTAACGTGAATAAATCCACATATAGTTCTCATTTAAATTGTCCATGTATAGATCTAACTTAGACACTTGGAACTGTATTTTTTTATTCTGGAATGAGATTAGAACCATAAGGAGCTCTATGGATTATACCAAGGGAAGTAGCCAGGTTCACAGTCAGGGTAGAAAACCTGATATGAATATGATGAGCCTAACCACTAGGATATAATTCTTGGTAAAAAAAGGGCGTTTTATCACAGTGTGAGGCTATAAATAAGACAATTTTTGGATAGAACATGTTAGGAACCATTATATGGATTTAGATCTCATATATGGAAGTTAGTTCAAATAGGATGGACCACTCTAAGTAATTTATGGTCATTGAGGGTAGACTATATGTTGTAATGTTTAACATCATGTGAAAATGAATCAAATTATATGTATTTTAGGGTCGTATGATAATAACCAATTCCAAGTATTTTAGAGTCATATACATTAGGTTTAAGTGTCATGTAGTTTAAATTTGCACATTATGGACCTTTATGTGAAGGATTTTGTGCATATATGACTCATGTGTAAAGAATTAAATGTATTTTGTCATTTATAGACATATAAAGGGAAACCTAACATAAATGGGTGATCTTAAATATCAATACAATATAGGGGAGTAATTGGGCTGAAACCTACGGAAAGGATCATTGATATAGATGTCACTACAAATACTTTGATAATAGGAATTAAGTAATACATAGATCTTATAAAATATATATTATCTAGATATGAGTGGTTTTGGTGTAATTTCTTACCAGGCCAAGGATAGTAGATCCTGGTGTCACGAGATATATTGATCCAATCAGAATTATTCCACATATAGTTCTTAGATATAGAAACATGGAGTTATACTAGCCATAAATTAAGTTAACCCTAATGGTATGGGTGTATAGAATGGATATAACAAATGAATCCCAAGGGAAATAAAATTTACCACTATCTAAATTTATATTTTTCATAGGGTAGGGGTATTCTAATCTGGGTCACATGGAACAGACCCTTCCAAGTAGTTTAGGTCCATGCATGATAGTCTATATGTCACATAGTTTAATGTCATTAAACAAGTACATTGATAGGGGAAATTTTATCTTAGAATAAGTTCGTGGATAAACAACCATATGCTCAGGCTTCATACATAGGTCTTGATCTTATTTAAAGAAGTTTGATGGAAGACAATTAACCTATTTAAATAGTTTAGGGTTATACAAGATAGACCATATGTCATGTATTTTAAGATAATGTGATAAGGACTCATATGTCTTATATTTTAGTGTCATATGAAAATTTCCTTCTTGTGGGGTTCTTTAGACATATATTTCATGTGAAAAAAATTATATAACCTTATCTCAGTACTGAGTAATAAAAGAATAACAAATGTTAATGAGGATACTATACACTAAGTGGATGTTGAATATCAGTGGAATTTACGATTGGGATTAAGATAAATGACCTATAAATCACTACATATCTTATAATGAAATGAATAAATACACACATAGTTCTGATAAGGTCATAATATAGGGGACATTGGAGAAGACCTGAAAGAAATGGAGAGCCCTATACTAGGATAAAGAGGTGATTGAAATTGGTGAAATTTATTCCTTCATCTAGGATATGAGATCCTGACATCACTAAATATCCCTATGGTAGGGGAATCAATTCAAACATATTTCTAATTATGGGGTAGATTTAATCATGGTTTAGATGAACCATGATATAAAGGTTGGCTAGTATGTCAATAACCATTGAATCATCATAGAAAGAATGAATCTTATATAGATCTAGCCCTTACATATGGGGTATTTTGATCTCAACATATGTTTATAGATAAGTAGTAATAAATTGGGGACTCTTACATAAATCTATCTTGTATATAAGGGATTTAGGTAAAGAATGATCCACTCCAAGTAGTTTAAGGTCTTGAATGATGGACGAATTAGAATAGTTTTATGTCACATGGGGTGAACTATATATCATTCATTTTATCATTATGTGGAATAAATATTAATATAGATGGATTTGATATAGAATTTCATCATGTTATGAATTAATTGGATTCATCCTATAATTGAGTTATTTGAGAAAACCTGATGTGAATTAGTGATATCTCATACACTAAGATAAAATAAAGTCTGATGGGACAATAATTTTGGCTGGCTCTGGGATAGGTAGTTTATAATTAATTACGTATCAAAAAATTATAAGAATAAATACATACATAGTTATTGTAATATAGGAGTATTTTTCATCATTATAGGTTAATTAATGAAGAAAACTATACACTGATAACCCTTACACATATTTTTTATCACATGTGAGGAAAATAATTATCATAAGTAGACAATCCTAAGATGTATAAAAGGCGATCTGTGGTAAACTATATGTCATGATTTTTTATATCATGAAACTTGGACTTAGATATTTCTTAGTTTATTGTCATACAATATAGACTTTGTTTTAATGTAGTTTATAGTTTTATAACCAAGACTTTGGCTATGAAGTTTAGTGTATTACAACAAGGATAATATGAATGTAATATAAAGTTATAAATAGTAATTCTTGATTACCCTTGCATTGGTTTCTCACGTGATTCATTCTCCATACATCATGATAGGGGATCATGATCCATTGGAGTAGACTTTATGTATGGCATAAGGCACATCCCATTTTAGCTTCAGTCTCAGAGGTTTCTTCCAAGGAATCATGTCCTACCCCAATTCTCCTTGGATGAATGAGTAATGGTAAACCTTTTTGTTAAATTCTTATGTGACCGAATTTTTATGGATCACATGGTTATACAATATGAATAACCTCTCGTAATTGATCTATTTTAACCTTTTGAGATAGATTTGAGATTTATCATCTATAAAAAACTAATTTCATATAGAAATGTGAAGTGTGGGTATTTTAACCATAATGGGAAAATGTTTCATTAAATGATTATGGGATATTTTTCATGGAACTAGAAACACCCAAAAACTCCCATACTCAAGGAAATAAATGTTTTTAGAAACCTTATTTTCAAAGGAAGGTGGTTAATTAGGTTTTTTATCTGTGATGATTAAGAATGTTCATTTCCTGATAGTATGAGAGGTTTTGCTCATCACACTGTATTGGGGGGAATTATGGCCTACTTTGAGACTCTCTTATAAATTATATATGTTTGGTCAACTCCTTCCTAAATCATAGTGTGAGATTGGCTACAACCTATCCTAATTATGGATTATAATCACACATTAATATGAAAATATATATATGTATTAGAGTTTCTCAATTTTTAACTTACTTATTTGGGATGCTTAATTTAGGATGTCATGGTTTAAAACTCTACAACATGGAACTCTAGAATATATTTCCATATTGGAAGGTGGTGGTAATTTTGGAGTTGGGATCACACCTAAGGAAACCTATGTATCCTTGTAAAATGAATTAGGATCCATGTAGTTTAGTGTCAGTTAAAGGGGAATTTATTGCCTTTTAAGGTTATGTGAAAAGGATAGATCCATTCATTTTAATTTCATTCAATAAGGATAGATATGAAAATGGGGTATAATAATGAATGGTGAATGACTTATATATGGGAAACAATTTTATGGTTGATCTCAAATGGATTATTCTCTAATAAGGATAATTATATGATGACTACCCAAATGTAATAAAAATCTCTAAATAGGGCCATGTTTTTATTGGGAATATGTCCTAATAAAGCAACAATAATATTGGATATTGGTTTTAGACCTCAAAGAAGCATCCTACGAATCCCACTAAAAGAAGAATCAAATCCCTCGTAGTTTGAGTTTCATAGTTTTAGGTTGTGTGGTAGGACTATACCATGTATTTTAACATCATGATGTAAGGATGTATTTATCTTGAAAGGTGAAATAATAAATAATTGAGTGGGTCTAATTCATACAGGTATTCTATTGAGTGATTATCCCTAGCTTATTGATGATGTCACCAATGGGAACTTTTTTGGGTCTTATACCTAAAGGGGAATCCCATTTCCCCATATTCTTTTATATTGGTAGATTATGGGAAGATATAGAGGAATTAGGAACATAAAATACTATAAGAAATAATAGGGGATTACTTTAAGAGGGATACCCTTTCTGGTATGGTCCATTGAATGGATGAGAAACAAATCATTTATTTTGGAGAACTCTCATCGCCATATCTATGATTAATGACCACATTATCAAGGTAATCTGAAATTGAAAATCTCTCAAGGTCCATTTTTATTTGGAGGAAAAACACATGTAACCTTTTTTCAAGGGAATGCATGGTCGAAGGGATATATGCTGATGTGAATTATCTCATCATATACATTAGGTGTATTTGGGTAAGGCTTTTCTAGTAGGATACCCAAATGGAGAACATGGGTGAATGTATATTTTTCAATATAGGATAGGGTATACATGGTTCCCTAGTATGAGAGTTAGAAAAGTAGTTCACCCTGGTTGATGATCTTAGAGTTTTTTCCATACTGAGGGATTTACATGGGTGAGTTGTTCTAGTGGGGTGTTTAGGGTATGGTTCTCCCTCATGGAAGTCTATAGGTAATGGATTTCCCAAGTGGAAGGAATTGGGTGATGGGTTGCACAATTATAAGTCCTTGGGAAATAGGTCACCAAAGTGGAAGGATCTAGGTGATGGGTTACCCTTGTGGATGTACTTAGGAAATGGGTCACCATTATAGAAGTATGTGGTTGATGGTTCACCCAAGTAGAGGTTATTGGTTTATGGGTCACCCAAGAAGAAGACCTTGGGGGATGGGTTTCCCAAGTGGATATCCTTAGGCGATGGGTATCATAAATGGAAGTACTTAGGTGATGGGTTTCCCAATTAGAATGTGTTGAGATATGATTCAACCTTATAGAAGTCCTTGGGCGATGGGTTGACCTTTTTGAAGGACTTGGGTGATGGTTGACCCAAGTGGATGGGATTATATGATGGGTTTCCCAAGAGGAAGGCCCAGGGTGATGACTATCCCTTATTTATGGCTCTGGTAAATGGTCCACCCTTATAGAAGACCCTAGGGTATTGGTTGACCATGTATAAGGCCTCAGATGATGGGTTTACCTTGTAAAATACCTTGGGTTATTGGTCACTCAAGTGAAAGGCCCTGAAAGATGTGATTCCCAAGAGGAAGTCCCTGGGAAATGGGTTGCCTATGTGGAGGGACTTAGGTAATGGATCACCCTTGTGGAAGGCCTTTAGCGATGGGTCACCCAAGTTGAATTACCTAAGTGATGTTTTACCCAGGTGGAAAGACCTGGGTGATGGGTCACCCTTATGAATGACCATGAGAAATGAGTCTCCAGTGTGGAAGGACCAAAGTAATGGGTCACCCTTTTGGAAGGCCTTGGGTGATGGTTCAACCTTATAGAAGGCCTTGGTTGATGGGTCATGCAATTTAAGGCCTCATGTTATGAGTCACCTAATTTGAATGTCATGGGTGATGGTTCTCCCTTATGGAAAGACATTGACTATGAGTTTCTATTTTTGAAGGCCTTAGCCAACGAGCTACCTAAGTGGAAGGAATTGGGTGATGGGTATCCCTTTTGTATTTGAAGAGGTATATTCTTCACCCTAACACATGAGGACTAGGGTAAATGTGACTCTTAATGTAGGGTTTCTCCTTCAAATGACTCAATTACCACTCAAGTTAATTCCCTTAGGTTTAATGAACTGTAGGCTACATGAAGGAGAATTTTGAGACCTGGGTGAAGTGGCACTAAGGGTAAATATCTTCCAAAAGAGGGGAAACTTGTATTCATGTTATAATCATAGGTATTCTATTTATATGAAAATAATGAGGCTTGGGAGGGGTAGGTTGGGCGAGATAGGTGGTGCACTCAAGTGTCTTGGGTGGTGCAGCCCAACAAATCTGGGATCTCCCTGGACAAAGTCACCTAGGTGTCCTTCTGAGGCCTTCATGGAAATTCTCGGGCTTCTTCTTGGGGTCTTTTTTCCTTATCATCATTATCTATTTATCCCACAAACTATGTGATAAAAAATTCCCCCCTCAAAATAGGATCTGATTGGAATGAAGTGGGTTATATTCTGAGGTAAATACATCTATGGTGTGACAATGTACTAAGGTGAACATAGGCTATTCACATAGGTAGGTAGGTAGAACTATGAGGGTTACACATATAGGTGGTTCAAACAATCTTCATAGGTGAAATCAGGTGAGTCTTATGATGTACCATACCCACACTGCTAGATCTGGTGCTCATAAACACATTCTTTACATACAAGATTTTATGCCTTCAACAAATTCCCAAACATAACTATCCCATAATTACCTGAATTAAAGAAAATATTTCATTACATACATTTCCAATAGCTTTTTGGTTTATGGATTTAGTGAATGAGGACAAATAATAAACTAAAAAAATCCATATCTTTCCCAACTTATGGATATACAAAATTTTTCCACCATATGAGAAACTACTTCACCCATAATAATCCTTCAACATCTCTTATAAATTATTTAGACATGTTATCCTATTAGACATATTTTGTGTAATACTTTTTTCATAACCTAGGTAATGGAAAAATAAGAAATACATGAGCTTAAATATTTAGTAATCAAAGAATATAACTGATTTTATCAAAACTTAATCATGAAAATATGGAAGGAATCAATAATATGAATAATTAAATAATCAACTGAAACTAAGAGAACTCGATATCTATGAAAATAAATTAAAACATGGATATTTATAATAATGATCACATACCGATGGAATGCATAATTTCAAACATCAAAAACATGCTATAAAGACCTTGTGACAAGACATTTACTTTTCATTGAGACTGTAGTCAATAAATCTTTCTAAATTGTTTAAGAATACACTAAATACCCAATTTTTTTGTCTCATAAGGACCATCAGTTTATTGGGGTGATATATAATTCTAGACCCCACGTATAACTTGATTACATCCAATTAATTCCCGATAAGAGTCAACAAGACCTTTCATACCATTACCCAAGGAACCTACTACTAAAAAATATTATTATTAATATAATGAAAGATATGTAATGTTAATAAATAATTATATTATATTAGTAGTAAATAATCATCAAGAATATCAACATTTTCCTCATGTCAATAAAGGGGATAACAATATCATAACCCATCCATGGAAAGGTGGTAGATAGTCAAACAATACATGGTTAAATTTCCAATAATCATTAAAATTGGAAAAATAATATATGGAGTCCTAACACTTTTCCCCACATTAATAGAATAACATTCATTCTTGGTGAACATCGTCCAACCCAAGTTTATAAAATTATATGTTCACACAATATAGTTTAATGATTATATGGTTAAGTTAATGTTAGAATAACCTGATCATAATACATCCATATAAATAAAATGGATTTTTTCAAAATAACAAATACCTAGTGCAACAAAGTAAATATATGAGGGTGTTGACAAAAATAAAAAACACCCTTGAAAAGATATTTCTTCGAACAATATCACAAAAGAAGGTTTTGAGAATTGAATTATTTGATACTATGATTTCAATCCACGAAATTAATATATATATATAGATATATATATTATAGGATAAATCATGAAACATAAACCCCATTAGGGAAAATCATTTTTGAATTTATAAGGGAAGTATAAGATATAACATAACATATGTTTTAGAAAATATTTTTAAAATTGATGTAAAATACAGACATAAATGTAACTTCTAAAGGTCACTTTTGAATAGTTGACATGAAATCATACAAAAACCTTTAATTTTAAAAATAAAATCCATTAATGGAGGCTTGAAAACATATAAAGTTTATCTTAAAAAAATGAGAAGAGTGTGAAATAACATGTGGAAGTAAAAGAATTTTTTTTATTATTTTCAAAATAACTTTGTTTGAAATTAAAATTGTAAGAAGAGTTGAAAAAATTAATATTTGTTAAAATTAATTTTATCAAATAGGATTATAAAATATTATATAATAAAATATTAGGGTGGGATAACCCAAATATGAAATTAATGTTCAAGATGAAACCTTATAACTTAGAGAAAGATGATTTTAATTATAAATATCCCTTACAAGTAACATACTCTATGAAGCATGAAACATTTGAAAAAGAGATTACATGGTAAAAATATAAACAATTAAAGAATAAAACATAATAAAATCAAATTTATTAATTTACCCAACTTATAAAAAATGATTTCAAGAAAATTATCATAACTCAATGAATGAAAGTTGAGTTGCAAAAAAGTATTAATATTAGCAAGTAAATTAAAGAAAAAAACACTTTAATAAAGAAACATGATTTGGATAGTAAAACCCATGAAATAATAAGAGTATGATAAGAATATATACAAGGGTAATGAATACACTATATAGATAATTTTTTTTCACAAAATATATTATGTCTCAAATAATTAGAATTGAGACTAAGAAAACATTATCAAATTAGAAACATTCAAATAAAAATATATGAAAAGAGAGGGATTTTAATTGAACTTAAAATAAAATGAATAAAATATAATTCATGATAAGATATCTCAAATAGTAATTATATACAGTACATAAATTAAATTAAGTGTATAATACCAAACATGTCTTAACAAGTGGAATTTGAGATGAAGACCCTTACCTCGGTCCTGATTTGTTCTGTACTTACAGAAAATGTGATAAACAATTAAATTAAGTTATTTAAATAAATAACCCAAAATATTATTCATAACTATAACCATTTGTACTCATAATTTATTTTAACCCCCCAAAATGTATTATTTTTTTCCAAAAGACAAATTTAATCTCTTTGATAGCTTGTGTTACACGCAACATCGAGTTTCAACGAACCACAATATACTATTAATATTTTTATTTAAAACATGAAAATTATAACCTATACATTAAAATTGGTGGTATGAATAATAATGACCATATTTTATAATATTTATATAAATAGAATATATTTTTGGCAAAGTCATTTTATATTTCAGAAATACATTTCTTTTAAAAAATAATTTTTATTGTTTTTGTGGAAAAATAATAAAAGTAATTTTTGATAATTTTATAAAATTTATTTGAAAATATAATATAAATATTTTAAATTTATAATTTAAAATCATATTTGGGTAAATTTTCGATAATTTTCTGAAAATATTAATTTTTTTGTTGAATAGTGAAAAATACTGATTTTTATTAAAAACTGCCATTTCATTTAAATTATTTACAAAGTTAAAATATATTTTAAATTGGTTTAAAATTTCAATTACATAAATTATATTAAAATTTAAATAATTAGGCCATTTTGATCAATATTATGTTCAATTTCAATATAAAAACCTTCCATACTTATGAAAACATTTCTTTTGAAAAAAAACTTTTTTGAAGCATTTGTATATTTAATTTTAAATCGAATTATTAACCTTATATGAATTGATTTTCTAATAATGGATTTATTTTTTTATCATAATAATTTATATTTTTTATTAAGGAAAAATTAATTTTTGGTCATAATGAATAGTAAGAACTATAAAAATTATTTACCGCTGTTAGGGTTAAAATAGGTTTATCTGGGGGTTAAACTAAAATAATAAGGGTTATCAATGACCCAAAACATGTTTAAATCACATTTTATGGTAATATATAGACTTTATATCTTATAAGTTTAAATAATGGGATATTGTGGAGCCTTATTTAATGTAAAAATTTGAATGTAATTCATTCTTTTAAAAAATTTCAAGTGTGTCCTCTCCCCCACTTATAAAAGGCCACCCCCTCTCCCCACCTCTCCACACACAAAAAACCATTTTTATTGGACATGAAATGCACAAATATATTCCTTAATTCCTTAAGCACATAATATATTCCTTTTCCTTAACAGTAAACCCTCCTAATAAGGCTTTAGGTATAAACCTAAAGAGGCTCTTTGAGGAAGAGGTATAGTCCTTAACCATACCTTTTGTTTTTTATTTCTTCCTCCACCTCATTCAAATATTTTTCAAATATGATAATATAATAACACAAGTATATAATATATATCAATATTTTATTATGTTAATGTAATAATCTATATCAATCCACTCTTCTATCAAATGGGAAAGAAAACCGCCAATCATATGTAAGATGAATTACCGTATCGCGAACTGATGTAATTCATTTTCCATCACCGTCTCTCAAGGTTGGAAATAATGATGGATTTAACATATTTATATTATATTTATGAAATTTATATAATTTTATAATTATAATATCACATATAACTTCTTAATTTTCATTGTGTGGGGATACAATAACGCCGCTTGTTTGTATGATAGACTACCGCCTGGTGAAGCGATGCGATTCATTTTTCACTTACACTTTACATGTAAAGTAATAAGGATAAATTTAATTAATATAAGTTATATATATGAAATAATAATTACTCTATGAAGTTTTTATATTATTTAACTTCCTTTAATTCCATACGTTGAGAAAAATTGAAACAACGTTCATTTATACGTACGACTTACTATCTCCCTGAATGGTATAATCTATTTTCTATCTCTATCTTTTATCGATTAATATAAATACATATATAATGAATAAATATTATATTTAAACTATGGTTAATATTTTTTTATATTTTATAAACATGATCAAAGTAATCATACCAAAATTAACAAACCAAAACATATATGAAAATGAAGCAATTATCACCTGAAATAGTGATTTTAACAAAGAATTGTTAATAAACAGGTGATAATAGACTATAAATAACTCATATATGGTGTGAGATATTTTTTTATTTAATAGATTTATAATAAATATATAATAAATATATGGGAATTTAGAACCTGTATGAATGAAATCCAACCTCAGGTAAGGGTTTCTCATCTCACTTTTACTTCCATGAGACATATACCATTTTCACCACTTATTTATTTTTTGTGGTGTATATAATTCCCCTTTTAAATCTTATATAATGAATTTATTTGTCTCTATAATATTTAAATTAAAATCTTTATTTATTTATTTGGTTGGTTTATGATTCAAAAGTTACCAAAATAGTAAGGGTTTATGTGTTTTTAAGGAAAAATCTATTTTATTTCTCTCTTTGATTTGAAATAATTTTTATAACGTATCTATGTTTTTAAAAAATGTTTTAAAAAATGTTTTAAAAAATGTTTTAAAATTATAGAAATAATTTATTGAAGAAAATTTTACCCACAATTTAATTTTTATAAAATGGTCATAAAGGAATCATCTTATATCATTCTAAATGTGGTTCTTTTTACCAATTCTAAAATAGCATGAACGAAATGATTTTTTAAATTATATAACATATATGAAATTTTCCACCATCATGAAAAATAAATGTTTAAAATATTATTTTACAAGTTTACAAGGTTATTCTCAAGGAAAAATATTTTCCTAATGTTTTTTGAACTTTTAGTTTTTAAAAGTAATTTTCAAAAGTTATAATGTTATTCTCCTCAAGAATGTTATTAGGGATATTTTTATGGTTTTTATATTCTTAAATGATTAAAAAATTATTTTTTTAATTATTATTCATTGGGTATATTTTGTAATTATACCTTAAATATTATTTATCCATATGGTTTATGATAATTTTTACCGAGGATGTACTATTTTATTATCATTCACCATATTATTATGGATAGTTTATTATTATGTTTATTGATTAGGGCAAGTATTATCATTTCACATGGTAGTTTTTCAATATGAGTGTTTATGTTGATTTTTTTTCCACCTTTTTCATATAAATAATTCGTTTTACCTATTATGGGACTAGTGGAGCCTAGAATTACATAGCCCCATGACGCATCGTTAGGTCTCTTGAGAAGAACTAGTTTAAATATTTAGCTGAGGCATTACCCATTTATGTAAGAATTCCTGACCTGAGGAATTTACGGTATTTATTATAGAAATTATGACTTGATGGCGTGTTTATAATTTCCAACATTATGAATTCCCTCATTAGGATATTAATTATTGATGTCTATGTGATTATTTGAATAGTTATAATATCCATGGATATGTTTCAAGATCACATGATTATTTATATGGATTTATTTTATCATTATTTAGTCATGACATATTATTATAAATTTATTATTTAAATGGAATGTATTTTAGTTATTTACCTTACCATATTTATTATTCTTATCTATTAATGATATCTAATGTTGTACACATACCATTACTGAGCTTTTGATCTCACCCCTTTCTTATGTTTTATTTTACCTAGGATATTTGGAAGTGTTTTATAATTGATATGAAAGGATATGATTGTGGTAATAATGGAGTTCTTAAAGATAACACTTTGTTTATTTTATGTTCTAAAATTTAGTTTAAATTTAAATTATGTGTCTATTTTACCAAGACTACTAAAATATTTAGTCCATTAGGGTGTGAGTCCTTGTATACTATGATAATGTTTTAAAGTAACCCCCAACTATAATATACTAGGGTTGGGTTATTTATAGATAGTATTAGAGGAATTTTAGTATAAACCTTGTGAACTAGATTTAGGAAAACATAGATTAGGTAAAATAACCCTATGATAGAATTTGAGGAAAAGTATAGAAGAATATCATGATGTTTTGGTGAGGAAGAGATTATGTGGTTTCTCCTAGAAAAAAATCACTGTCTATATACTATAATGGACATGGTTCTATAATAGTTGTACATAGGGGTAATAACTCTAAAAAGTGATCATTGAGATTTGACTTGATCATCAACGGGTTCATGATAACAGGATTTACTATGCACCTAGTTTGACACTCCTATGGGATATTATTCGGTTAATTCAATTTTTGTTTACAAACCATTATAAAGGACTTGAAAATATTATATGAATTGAAAATTCCTATAAAGAAATTGTATTTATGATTATTAGATTATCCATTCACAGAATTTTCGATTTATGTTATGTGTTTCACTAGTTTTGGGATTATATATTTTATTTCATAGTGTTCTCCTATAATATAATATATTTTATTGTTTTGAAATGGAACCAAGAAAAATTAATGGGAACTGTATCAATACACATAATCCATATATGTATTTCCCTCTTGGGAAAGATAATGAAGTTTGAGTTGGAGCAACAGTTGTAACTAAAAAAATTATAACCATATTGGGGTAGGTGGATCAAGTTATGAGTAACAACCTTTCCCTCATGGATCATCCTTATGATCTACCATGTGGGGTAAGAATGTTATAATACTTCATGAATCAACAACCTCCATCATTCTCTGGGACTGTAAATCCATTTGTAGCTGAGTAATAGATAAGTTCCTTAGAGAAGTTATTTCTCGCTCTAGGAAGTAATGAAAGGGACAAAGTTGTCATGAAAGTTTATCATATATCAATGGATGATGATCAATAGTTGTTATTTATTAAAATATTAAGGATTATGAGGAAATATCAAGCATGAAATGAAAGGATTTAAAGGAAATTTTATTGGAAAATATTTTCTTCAAAAAAAATGAATGGATATAGAGATACAATTATTGATTCTAAGAAAAAAGTAAGTGGAAAAGGTTTATAAGTATGAATCTAACTTTATAATGTTATCAAGGAATGTCACAGACTACGTACATAAAACGAAATTAAATATTGACCATTTATTTTATGGTATTAATCCAATACATCAAAGGGGAATAGTCTCCCAACCCTTCCCATTATAAGATGATACAATATCATGTGCTATCAAGAAAAAGAAATAATTCCCCTAGTCTTATGGATTTGAAAGAAATCAATAGAATAAGTGGGTGATAGAAAAAAACAGATAAGGGAAAGAAGAGAAAGGGAAATTTTATAACATGAAAAACTTGTGGAAAGAAACACCTTGGTACATGACTAAAAGGAAAATGATTTTTCTTCACGTGTAGAGAAAAATTCCATCACGCTCATGAATTAAAGGGGAAGAGAGAAGCCCTAAAATTATACTGCTTTAATTATAATGATATGGGGAATTATTCCAACCAATGACACATAAATCAAGGGAATATACTAAAAAATAATACTAGGGGAGAATTTCAGGAATCTTCAATTACTATAGTCAATGTGGACGTTTATAATGACGTGGTGAAAGGTAAACTTATAATTCACTCCAAGATTGAAAATGTTTTATTTGATTTTTTTTCTACCCACTCCTTTATATTTGAACAATTTATTTAGGGTATAACATCACTACCTCAATTATTAAATGTTGATTTATTAGTGAAAATACATAATGGTATGATGATCGCATCTTATGTATTTGATTCTTATCCAATTGAATTTTGTGGGAAAATACTTATTGTAAATCTTTTTATTATCCCTCTGGTCAATTTTGATGTTATTCTAGGAATTTTTTAGCTTTAAATATATAAATCCCACATAAATCTATGAGTAAGGGAAGTGCCATTTGATATTCCATACTAAACTATGATCATATTTTAGTGTGGTAATAAATATGAACCTCTGATGGAAATCACATCCACAATGTGGGTCTTGATTACTATTCAAAAGGGGTTTTTATCTCAGAAGGTTGAGGAAAATTAGATATCAAAGATATTCTTATTATTCGAGAGTTTTTGATGTATTTATAGAAGAGTTTCTTATCCTTCCATCGAATTGTGAAGTTGAGTTTTCAATAGAGATCATACCTAGTGGTATACCAATTTTGAAGACTCCATATAGCATGTCCCCGATTGAGTTTCATGAATTGCAGAAGTAGCTCTAGGAGTATCTTGATAATGGATTAATTTGGAAAAGTGTTCCACCGTAGGGGAACTAGATCTTTTCATTAATAATAAACAAGGATTAATGTAAATTTTCATTGATTATCAACAAATTTATAAGATCACTATCAGGAAAAAGTATCATATACCCCATATCAATGATTTGTTTGATAAATTAAGAAGAGATTAGTACTTTTCCAAAATTTATCTTTGATATGGGTATTATCAGTTGAGGTTTAGAAATGAAGACATACCCAAGACAACATTTTTTACAAGGTATAAACACTATGAATTTATAGGGATTCTATTTGGTCTTATAATCACCCCTTTTATCTTCATGGATTTAATGAATAGAGTCTTTATATATTTTCCTAATTGGGGTTTGGTAGTATTTATAGGTGATATTCATATATATTCAAAGAGAAAGGAATATCATTAAGATCCATTGAGAATTGTTCTAAAGTCCTCGAGGAAGGAAACATTGTATTGAAAATTTAACAAGTGTGAGTTTTTTTATTCAGAAATATTCATCCATTGGTCATATAATCTCATGTGAGGGTTTTTTAGTAGATCCTTTAAAGATAGAAATTAATAATGAATGGACCATACTAACCATAGTGACTGATATCTATAGTTTTCTTGGTTTGGATGAATATTATCGATGATTTTTGAATAATTTATCATATAATTTCAATCCAGTTACCAAATTAACTTAGAATAGAGACAAGTTCCATTGGACATATGAATGTGAAAAATATTTCAAGGGACTAAAGTGAAGGTTAGTCAGTGAACCTATGATTACACAACCCTACAGTGGAAAAGAGTTTGTAATATATAGTGATGCATCAATAAAGGGATTGGGATGTGTTCTCATACAGAATTATATGGTTATGGATTATCCCATAAAGATGTTAATGTTCTATGAGAAAAATTACTCAACTCATTACTTGGAGTTAGTAGTGGTAATTATTGAATTAAAGATGTAGAGGCATAATCTATATAGAGAAAGCTGGGACATATATACTAATCATAAATGTTATAGTACATAGTCACCCAAAAAGATCTGAGTATGGACCAAAGAAGATGGTTGGAGTTGATTAAAGATTATGAATGCTTGACACATTGCCACCCTAAGAAGGTGAACAGGTTGGGTGATGCTCTAAGTCATAAAGACTACTCTAGCTTATCTATGACAAGGATAAAAAAGATCCAATATTTATGGATTTGAAAAGGATGGATCTGAAAATCATTAAGGAAGGGGACATATCATATATTTATCAAATAAATGTTCAACCATCAATCCATGTAAGGATTAAATTTTCACATAAGGGGTAGAGGTGAAAAAAGTAATAAATGTTCCTAAGTTTAACATTTATTGTGATGGAATGATATGGTTTGAGAACTATGTTTGTATTCCATCCATGCCATATATAAATAAGGATCTGTTGGATAGGCCCATTTTTCATAATTCTCTATTCATCATAGATGTATACAGATGTATAGAGATTTTAAAGAGTAAATATAGTGGGATGAC
The DNA here is from genome assembly GCA_963277665.1 of Viscum album. Taxonomy (NCBI): domain Eukaryota; kingdom Viridiplantae; phylum Streptophyta; class Magnoliopsida; order Santalales; family Viscaceae; genus Viscum; species Viscum album. The sequence goes on along the minus strand of OY728139.1, from coordinate 324,321,684 downwards.
ATGAAGAGAGATATCATAGAGTTTGTATCTTAGTGTTGGGTATTCTGGCAAGTTAAGTATTAGAGAAACAATTCTAAGAGGATGTTACAACCATTACCCATACTATAGTGGAAATGGGAAAACATAACCACAGATTTTGTCCTTTGATTCCCCAAAATTTCAAAAGGCCATAATGCTATATTGGTTTTAGTCAATCTTCTTAAAAATTAAGAACACTTCAGTACCATAAGATAAGAGTTCTCTATTTATTTTATTTTTGTAATATACATTAAGGAATTGGTAAGGTTTAATGGAATACCACATTCCTTTATGTATGATCAGGATATGAGGTTTACCTCAATGTTGTGGAGAACTATTCTGCATGATCTTGATATGGATTTGAGTTTTAGCAGTGCATATCATCCTCAAACAGATAGTCAGTCTGAAAAAATTAAACCTTACATGATATGCTGAGATATTATTCTATGGATTTCAAAGGTAGTTGGGTTTAATAACTTCCTCTAGTTGAGTTTTCTTACAACACTATCTTTCACATGAGCATTTATATGGATCTTTGTGAATCCCTCTAAGTAATGATGTTTAGAACAACAATGTACTAGGATGAAGTTAGTGAAATAAAGTTATTGGGTCCTGAGTTAGTTGAGTAAATGGTAGAAAAATTTAGGTATATTCAAAAACACATCAAGTTGGCTCAAAGTCGATAGAAATGTTACGTTTATAATCATCAACATAATCTAGAGTTCAGAGTTAATAATAAAGTGTTTATATAAATTTTTATATGGAATAATGTTATGTGGTTTAAGAAGAAAATAATTTTTTGGACAATTTATACTATCCCCTTCAATATTATTTATTGAGTTGGGATGATAGCTTATCATTTTCCACTTGCACTTAATCTCTCACAAGTTCACGATGTGTTTCATGTATGTATCTTGATGAAGTACATAACTAATACTTTACATGTATTAGACTTAGGGTTCATACCACTAGAGCATGATCTTTTGTCTGAAGAAAAACCATTAGAGAATTTGGATTGTAGAGAGAAAGTTCTATGAAACAAGACCACTGGTCAAAGTTTTCATGAAATAAAATGACCAATTTAAGGAATCTATGTGAAAAAACGAGGATGTAATGAGTTAGAATAATCCTTAGTTTTTTTATATCAAAATGATTTTATTTTAAGGGAAAAATTAAATTTAAGTGGGGTAAAATATAATTCCCCAATATTTTATGATTTTTTTTCAGAAAAACAATTTAATAGCTTTGATAGCCTGAGTTATAAGCAACACCGAGTTTTAACAAGAAAAAATATAATAATAATAATATCATTTAAAACACGACCATTATAACCTAGCCATTAATTTTTTTAATATTAATAAAAATAAATGTATTTTAAAATATGTAGATAAATGGAATATTTTTTTGGTATAGTCTTTATATACTTCAAAAATAAATTTATTCTAAAAAAAATTATATTCATTTATTTTTGGGGAAATATAATTAAATTGTTTTTTTATAATTTTAAATGTTTTTAATAAATAAAATTAATTTTTTAAATCTATATTTCAAAATTATATCTGGGTTAATTTTTGATAATTTTCTAAAAAGATTAATTTTTTGATGAATTGTTAAAATACTTCTTTTTTTGAAAAATGACTTTTCTTTTGTATTATTTAAAAATAAAAATTATATTTTAAATTATTTTTTAAGAAATATTACTTGAATTATATTAAAATATATCTAATTTAGGTTATTTTGATCAATTTTATGTTTAATTTAATTTTAAAAACTTTCTATACTTATGAAAACCTTTAGAAAACAGCTTTTTGACACGTTTCCAGGATTAATTTAAAATTGAATTCAAACAATTATGTGAATTTAATTTGTAAAAATTTATTCCATATTTTGAATCATAATAATTTATATTATATAATAAGTTTAACTGAATTTTTTTTAGAATTAATAGTAAAAATACTAAAAATATTGACCGCTATTAGAGTTAAAACAGGTTTATCAGGGGGTTTATATTAAAAGATAAGGGTTAAAATGAAAAAAACATGTCTAAATAATATTTTATGGTCATAGGTAGAAATTATATCTTATAATATTTGATAATGTGTTATTATATATCCTTTTTTAATGTAAAAAACATCGGTGTAATTCATTCTTTTCAAAATTACAAGTGTTTCCTCTCCCCCACTTATAAAATACCACACATATCCTCTCTGCTTCACACTCCCAAATCAATTTTATTCATAAAATATCTACCCAAATATATTAATTAATTAACTCCTCATGTACTATAGTTCTTTTTTTATTAATAATTTCTCCTAAGAAGAATTTATGTAAAAACATAAAGAGGCTCTATGAGGAAGAGGTATAGTCCTTGACCATGCATTTTCTTTTTTATTTATTCCTACACCTACTTCAAATCATATTAAAATATGATAACATAACAACACCGGTATCTAAAATATACTAATATTTTATTATTTTAGTGTAATAATATATATCCATCTCCTCTTCTATCAAATGGGAAACAAAATCGCCGATCGTGTGTACAACATACTACCACCTCACGAACCGATGAAATTTGTTTTCCATCACCACCTCTCGCATTTGGATATGATGTTGTATTTAACCTATTTATATAATATTTATGATTTTAATATAATTTTTAATTATAATATCATACATAACTTTTTTACTTTCCATTCCACTGGGATACAATGAAGTCACTCGCGTGAATGGAGGACTACCTTCTCGTGAAGCGATGAGATTCGTTTTTTAGTTACAATTTATATAGAAGGTAATAAGGTTAAATTTAATTAATATGTGTGATATATATAAAATCATAATTAATTTTTAAAGATTATATATTATTTAACTATCTTTTGTTTATTTTTTGAGAAAATTTGAAGCAACATTCATGCGTAAGTACGAATTACCATCTCAATGAAAGGTGAAATCCATTTTCTATGTATAAATTTTATATATTAATATAAATAAATATTTAATTAATAAGTAAAAAATTTAAATAATGGATAAAAAATTTTGATATTATGGAACTATAATCCATATAAATGGACCAAAATTACCAAACCAAAACACACATGAAAAATGAAGCAATTATCACATAAAATAATGATTTTTTCAAAGAATTACTAATAAATGGGTGAAAAAAATACTATAAGTAAATAATATTTTTATGATATATATGATTATGTATCTATAATTTATTTATAATAAACCTATATTTATTATTCAGGAGGATTGTACTTGTTTGGAGGAAATCAGACCTGAGGTAAGGGTTTCTCATCTCGCTTTTACTTCCGAGAGACATATGCCATATTCAACACTTATTTATTTTGTGTGGTGTATATAATGACCCATTTATATGTTATACAATGAATATATTTATCTTCATGTAATTTAAATTTTCATTTGGATTTATTTCTTTCATGTGGGTTATGATTCAAAAGTTTCAAAAAACGGTAAGGGTTTATGTGTATTTTAGGGAAAATATACTTTATTTATCTTCAATACAAAACCATTTTTATTACATATACTTATTTTTATAAAAATATTTCAAGGATATTTAACATTATATAAATTATTTATTAAAGAAATTTTGTACCACGTTTGACTTGTTACAAAATGGTTTGAAAATAATCATCTTGTCGCTTTCCAAACGTGGTGTTTTTTCCTTTCTACAACAATGAAAAATGGATATTTTTTAACATATACATAATGTGTGTAATTTTCCACCATAGTGAAAAATCAATGTTTTAAATATTATTTTACAATATTCTAAGGTTATTTTTTATGATTAATATTTTCCAAATGTTTTGTGAACTTTTAGTTTTTAATAGTAATTTTCAAAAGTGAAAATCTTATTTTCCTCAAGAAGTATTTAAGGATGTTTTTATGGTATTTCTATTAATCAATGAAAACAACACTTAGTTTTAATTATGATCTAGTGGGGATAGTTTGTAATGATACCATCCTTATTATTTCTTTGGATGGTTTATGATAATCTTGATTGTGGATTTACTACTGCATTACAATTCACCATATTACTCAAGATGTTTATGATTATGTTTATTTATTTGGATAAGTATTAAAATTTCATATGTTAGTTTTAAAAGTTTAATTTTTATGTTTATTATTTTTCAACCATTTCATATAAGGAATTCATTGGTCTTATCAAGTGATGGATTGGGACCTGAATTACATAGCCCCTCGATGTATTAATAGGTTTCATGAGACAAAAATAGTTTGGGTATCTGGATGAGGACTTACCCATTTATTTAAGATGCCTTGGAATGAGACTTGATGATGATAATTCTTGGAATGATACATTGATGTTATTTTTATGATTTCAGATATTATGTGTTTCCTCATTATGATATTAGTTATTGATGTATATGTAATTATTCGATTATTTAGAATATCAATGGACCTGTTTCAAGATCGTGCAATTATTTATATGTATTTATTTGATCATAATTTATTCGCACCATAGAATTATCAATTTATTATTTAAATTTCATGTATTTTAGTTATTTATGTTTCCATATTGATTATGCCTATTTATTGATGATAGCTTATGTTGTACGGATACCCTTAATGAGCATTTGAGATTCCCCCTTTATTATATATTATTTCACCTAGGATACTAGTAATTGTTTTTGGATTTATATGCAGGGATATGATAATGGGAATAATGGAATTATCAACAAAAATACTTTGTGTATTTTATGTTTTAAAATGTAATGTAAACATCGTGTATGTATCTAGTTTAATAATAATAATAAACTATTTGGTCATTTAGGATGAAATTAATTGTAAATTATGATAATTTAAGAAAGTAAAAACCAAATTTGGGCTACTAGGTTTAGGTTTGTTACACCTATAATTATTTTATACATATATATTAGTTAGTTTTTTTAATTTTCAACACTAGGTGTAAGTAATATTTACCGATTTGAACTTGTTTCATTAAAATGGTGTTGGTATATATTATTTTCTAAAATTACATCATTATTATATCATAAAAGGTATTTTAATTTATGTTACAATATATTTAATAAATATATAATCTCATTTCATGCTATGTTGAGTTATGATCTATGAGGCTGAAATATGTGATGAGCAGGTTTTGGTGTTTCTTATTGAATGAAGGTTGATATCATAACTAATGAGTAAAATATTCATATAAACTTACTAAAACCAAAAAAAACTATTTATATATTTATATAATATTACACTACTAAATATGTTTTCATAATCATCGATTATATAAATTTATAGTACTGTTCTAGTAGGTGGTTAAACTGACCCAAACATGAACTAACCATGATTAATGGGTGATTATGAAGAGGTTTACTTGTAAAATAATTTTAACAGAAGAATGATGATATTATTTAGTGCCTATTAGTGTCATATAATATAATTTTAAAGAATTATCAATAGAATATAATTTATTTTAATTCCTTACTTGGAATGAATAGATCATTTTGCTCTTCGTCCTCTCATTTTAAATGATTGAATTGAAGATAATCACTTGTTGATCATATCCTTAATAGGTTCTTCACATTTTTATACCAAAACCATAATGTAATAATTTAAATTTTATTTATCATTTAATCCCATCCTCATGCCCATCCATGAAAGAAGGTTATGAAATGAAAAATGGGAATTAATCATTACATGGAGGTGGTAGTCCACACGTACTCATTATTGACGATTTCATTTTATATAGAATGGAATAAAGGTGTAATATAGTTTATTGTTTTATAATTATTTAAAATTTTATAAATATAATAATTATTTATTAAATTCCCCTTTTATACTATCCATTTAAGCTGGTTAAGGAAAACAAAACACATTGCATCATGGAGGTTGTATTCAGAAAAATACATGAGTGACGATTTTGGTTTTTAATAGATAAGGGGAAGGTGACTAATTCTTGTACTATTATTATAATAAAATTAAAATATAGTAATTATACTGATGTTATTATCTTAATATGGTAAAAATAAAATTTGCGGGCCTCCTCTAGTTTTAATGCTCATAAATCATGCCTAATTATTTTTTATTAAGTTAAATCTTGTTTAACCATGTTTACATTTATTATTAACATATTTTGTTAGTGTTATATCATAAGATAGGTGAAAATATTTGGATAAGTATAAGTCACTAATAATTATAATTCACCGATAATGATGAATTACTGATAGATTACCTACCGAAAGATTCTCAGAAACATCACTAATGATGAGTCACCGACAGAAGTCTGAGTTACCAACGCCATGTGTTATCGACATAGTAACCTACCGATAGAGCAACTGACCGATAATAATAATTTTTTCTAAGTATAAGCTACCAATAGCTGACTGACCAAATTATCACCTACTGATGCATCACCTACCTATAGAGTGATATACTGATAGACTGACCTACCTACAGTTTGAGATGCTGACATACTGAGACACCGATAGCCTAACCCACCGAGTCTGAGACACCGTTATTCCTTCATTTTCCATGTAAATTCAAAATTACTTTTACCAATTATATTTATGAAACTTATCATTGATTATTATATTAATCATCTTCTCTATCTTTTGTATACAAAATTTAATGGATGTAAAAGACCAGTATGGGGTATGAGGTACCATATAACATGTTGCTTATCAACTACACTATATAAGGCGAATATATAGATCAGCAAGAAAAAGGAACCATCTAAGAAAATATACCAACATGCTCGTGAACCTTAGAGAAATACAATAATTTCTCGTTGTGCACACTATTAAATACTGTTGAGATCCTAAAAGGAAGAACATTTTTCTATAAGAAGAATATATCATCAACTAACTCATACACCTCATTGGAAACAGAAGATAGAAGCACTCATAACATTCTGTTTTGTTGTCTGTTTCAAGAAGTTGACTCCAACTTTAATTAGACCATCTCTAAGTAGTTTAGAAGCTGCAAAAAACATCACAAAGATCCTTATAAACCCTATTCTTATCATATTTTTCTACCTGTGTACATTATTTACATTTCAAGTAGTGTGTGTATCTCTTTTTTATAAACACACACTATCTCCTATGCATAACTGGAAGATACATTTTTATCTTAAAAAATTTACCTTTTTACACCTTACACTCCCATAGATAATAGTAAAAGAGGCCCCTATGTGGAATTTTCTAACTTTCACTCGCACAAAAACTTTAGAAGAGGACATGTTGACTTAGATAGCAGTGCATGTTATTGTGTACCTTGCTCTAGGGTGTGTATTTAATTTATTTATATAAATTTCTCAGAAGAAGGTGATCACCAAGTGGAGAGGACTATGTCTCAAATTGAGACTGAACTTCTTGTTTTAAATCCACCGTGTCTTTCAAAGTTTTGTTCTCACTATTTTAATTAAATCAGAAAACATTTATTTCAATATGATAGTTAATCTTAGATAGTATTTAGATTATATTATGATTTAGTATATTGATTTCAAAAGTTCAAATAATAACCCATATTGTTTTAAATGAGAACTAATAAATCATTGATAAATATTTAAAAATATAAAAACTTTTTGAAAATATTACTTTGGTTAACTGGGTTGTATTGTATTTTAAATTGGGGGATTTTTAAATAAGCATTTTAGACATAAATTTTTATAGGAACTCAATTCAACCCCTTCTGAGTGTCCAACTCTGACCAATATTTGGTATCATATGATTTACTTTTTGATTTTTAAAGATTTTAAAATCATAAAATCTTTTCAACTGTTATTTTAGTTATGTTTTAAATATCAAAAAATTTCTGTCAGTTCAAAATTTGTTATTCTTTAAATATATAAAATATATTATAAATGGACAATATACAGAAAGGTGCTACTACCAACAGACCTCCCTACATTAATGGGACAAATTATGCCCAGTGGAAAATTAAAATTAAAATACATTGGGAAAGTATGGTTTTTGAAATCCAGTATACTATTATTGATGAATATAAGATTCATAATATGGATAAAAATACTTTTGTTGACCAAACTAAGTAAGCCTTTAATAATAATTTCAAAGCTATCAATGCTTTATATTGTTTTTTATGCGATGAAGAATAAAATATGACTTCTACATGTAAAACAACCAATGAGATTTGGTATACTTTAGCCGTTTCACATGAAGTAAACACTAATGTCACAGAAATGAGACTTAATACGTATACTATTAAAACTAATAACATTAAAATGAAGCCTGATGATCCCATTTCTAACATGTATCTCAGGTTTAATGAGACTGTGAATACAATGATCTCACTAAAAAATACAATTACTACAAAGGAACATATCATGAGTATCTTGAGATGTCTTCCAGAAAGATGGAGAGGGACATTAGTATCAATTAGAGAATCTTGTGAAATAGATTCAAAACATGTAAAGGAGATGATAGGAAAACTAATGATGTATGAAGAAGAATTGATGGTTAACAAAGAAGAAGATGATAACCCAAAGAGAAAGTTAATGGATTTCAAAATTATTTCTTATAAACAAAAATAAAAATAGAAAGTGAAAGTTTATGATGAATGTTCCATCAATGAATAATTTCTAAGTGATAGTGATGAGGAAATTGACCAGCTAACCATAAGATTCAAAAAGTTTGATATAAAGAAGAACTTATTTATAAATCCTAGCTTCATAGGAAAATATGAAAATAAGGGAAACTAAAAAAGGTCTAGAAAAGAGGTGATAATGCTAATGAGATAGTATGTTATGAGTGTATGAGAAGAGGACATGTAAAAGATGACTGTCCTAAGTTAAAGTTCAAAATAAAATATGAGGATAAATATATTAAATATAAGAAATCACTAGAGGCCACCTGGAGTGATTCTGAGGATAGATCCAGTGACTCTGAATCATCACATAATGAAAAGGTTGACAAATCCAATATGTGTTTCATGAAAAATACTCCCAAGGTAACTCCAGAATATCATGTGCAATTTTTTTATTATTCTAAAGATAAATCTGATTATGAAAATATGAAAAATGAAAAACTGTTTTAATATTATATAATGCTTGAGGACACATGTAATGAAGCTAAATATAAATATAAATCTCTTAAGATAAAATATTCTTTTTCTGCTACTATAATGTCTAAACTTAAAATTGAAAGGAAAATAATTCTCAACTGCTCAATGAGAATAATGAACTCAAACTATCTAATTTTACATTAAAGAAGGTTTTAGAGAAATTTAAAAATGGTAAAAATAATCTAACTCAAATACTTGGTAAGAATGTTTCTCCTAAATAAATTATTGGTATAGGTTATCAACTAGGGAAAAATAATTTTAATAAAAACAATTTTATATCAAAATTATGAAAATTTGGTCTTATGCTCATAATTGAAAAATCAGATGCATGTTCCAGCACTAGAAATACTTTTAATACTTCTATTATTTCTAGATCTAATAGTTTTATTTTTTATAATAATTTACAAACTGTTTATAGGAAACCCATGAAATAAATATGGGTTCTCAATGCTTTAATCACAAATATTATTGGATCCAAGAAAGTTTGGGTAGAAAATTATTTTATAGTTTGATCTATTATTGTAGGAAAATGATTTGAATAGTTCCTATAAGAGCATATGTTAATTAGACAGTGGGTGTTAAATACATATTATAGGGGTTTATTCAAGCTTCAAGAACCTCATAAAAGTTGATGGTGGAAATGTCACCTCTTGTGACAATTATAAAGGAAAAAATAAATTTCCGTGATGAAATTGGTAACTCTAACTCAGTTTTAATTTCTAAAGTTATTTTTTTGATGGTCTGAAGTACAATTTTCTTAAAATCTCACAGTTGTGTGATGATAGATTTCATGTTAAATTTGAAAATAATGTTTTTAATGTTTTCAATTCTAAAAATGATTTAGTATTTACTACTTTTAGAAATGAAAATTTTTATATTGTTAATTTAGATTCCTTAGTTTCTCAAAATGTTTCTTTCTTAAGTTCCTTTTATAAATATTTTTTTCTATGACATAGGAGACCATGCCACTGTAACATTCAATCCATTTGAAATATAACTAGAAAAGGACTAGTTAAGGATCTACATAAACTTGATTTTCCAAATGATAAAGTCTGTAATCCTTGTCCAAAAGGAAAAAAACCAAAATATCTTTCACATCAATGAAAGAAGTTTCAACTTCTCAACCTCTTGATTTGGTTCACATGGATTTTTTTGGAAATTCTATATTTTCTAGTCTAAATGGGAAGCACTATGTTTATGTTCTAGTAGATGATATTTCTAGATATACATGGACTTCACTTTTAGCTTATAAGAGTGAATCGTAATATTATTTTACCAAGTATGGTAGGCTAGTATAAAACTTAAGTGGACTTAGGATCAAGATCATAGGAAGTGGTCATGGCTGTTATTTTTAAAATTAGGAATTTGAATCTTTTTACACACAAAATGGATATAGTCATAACTTCTCTACTCCTAGGACACCCCAATATAATGGAGTTTTAGAAAGAAGAAATAGAACCTTACAAGAAATAGATTGAACTATGCTTAGTGAATATGATTTACCATTTTATTTTTGGGCTGAATCTATGAATACATCTTGTTACATAATCAATAGAGTTTTAATTATACCCATCCTTAAGAAAACTCCCTATGAGTTGTGGAATAATAGGAAACCCAAGGTTAATTAATTAAAAGTTTTCGGTTTCAAAGTATATATCCTTAATAAAAAAGATAATATTGAAAAATTTCCATCCTAAAGTGATGAAGGAGTTTTTCTAGGTTATTAAACCTCTATAAATGCCTATAGGGTATTTAATAAAAGAACCAAGTGTGTAGAAGAATCTGTACATGAAAAATTTGATGAAACAAATGCACAAGAACCTAATACCTCCCTAGAAAATTTTATGGATTAATTTTTAAATCTTGAATTAAATTCTAAACCTTTTGAATCTGCTGTTAAGAAAGTAGTAAAATCTTCCAGTTCTGGAAAATTTCCATATTTTGATCATAGTGAACTCAAACCTATAAAATAACCTGAAATAACTAGAATATCTTTTTTTCTTATCTGTTAGAACCCTTAAAAACCATCCCTTAGATTTTGTAGTTGGAGACTTAGATAAAGGGACATATACTAGAGTTTCTCTAAGGAACCAAGTTGAACATCCATCCTTTTTTTCCCAGATTGAATCTAAGAACATCAATGATGCAATCAATGATGAATTTTGGGAAATGGATATGCAAGAAGAATTGAATCAGTTTTAAAGAAACAATGTTTGAAAATTTGTTGAAAGACTGAAAGACCTTGAAAGTAGAAATTAAGTTGGTGTTTAGAAATTAAGTAGAAGAATCCATCACTATAGTAAGAAATAAGGCTAGTTTAGTTTCACTAGGTTATAGTAAATAAGAAAGAATTTACTATGATGAAACCTTTATACCTATTTCAATACTTGAATCCATTAGAATATTACTAGATTATGTAGCACATCTCAATTTCACACTTTATCAAATGGATGTCAAAAGTACATTCCTAAATGGGTATATATTTGAATATTTTTTTTTGAAACCCCCCCCCCCCATTTTTAAAAATACACATTTTCCAAATCATGTTTTCAAATTAAAAAAATCTTTGTATGGTTTAAAATAGGATCCAAGATCATGGTATGAGAGGATAAACACTTTTCTTATTTCTAATGGTTTTACAGAAGGTGTTTCTAATCATACTCTTTTTATATAAATAATTTCAAAATATTTTCAAGTTATTCAAATATATATTAATGATATTATTTTGGGATCGTCAAAAAAATATTTATGTATTGATTTTTAAAAAATGATGTAAAATGAATTTGAAATGAGCTTAATGGGTGAACTCAAATTATTTATTGGATTTGAAATCTTTCAAAATAAAGAAGATATTATTTTAAATCAATGTAAATACACTAAATATCTTTTAAACCATTTTGGCTTGGATAACAAAAACTGTAGTGTTACTCCAATGAGTACAACCTATAAATTGATCTTAATAAAAATGTAAAATCAGTTGATCAAACCAATTATAGAGGTATAATTGGATGTCTTCTCTACTTAACTGCTAGCCAACTTGATATTATGTTCCGTGTGCGTATGTGTGCTCATTTTCAAGAAAATTATAGAGTCATATCTACTTACTGTTAAAAGAATTTTCAAATACTTCAATTATACTATCAACATAGGATTATTCTACCCTATAGGTCAACTATTTGAATTAGTTAATTATTTTGATACTGATTTTTTTGGTTGCAAGTTAGATATAAAGGAACCTATGGAACATATTTATTTTTAAGAAAATATCAAGTTTCACAATGTATTAATAAACATAAGTCTATTAAAATATCTACTACCAAATCTTAATACATAGATGCTGGTAATTATTATGCTCAGATTTTGTGGATGAAACACACTTTACTAGACTATGGTTATCAATTTAGACATGTCCCTATAAACTGTGACAAAAAAGTGCTATTAACATATCTGATAATACATTTTATCATTTTAAAACAAATAATATTGATTTAATACATCACTTTTTAAGATATCATTATCAAAAAGGTGATATAACTCTTGAATTCAATGGTAATAAACATTAGCTTGTTGATATTTTTACTAATCCATTAAATTCTGAGAGAATGATTTACATCAGACATGAGTTATGAATGATCAACTTTGAGTGACTAACTGATGTTATCTAACTGATTATGTCTCACCAATGATGTCTCACTGAGGATTACATACTGATAAGAATCACCAATAGCACTCACCGATGGTGACTTACCAATAGGTTTCACCGATGTGTCTCACCAATTTATTCTTAGTCATTTTTTGTATAAAATATAAAACTTCAATGTTTTAATTTTTTCATTTTATTTTAATATTCATTTATAATTTTCTGATTTTAAATCCCTAAATGATAAAATTAAGTGTCCATCCAACACTGTTTCCCACTCTCACGCTCTTACTTTTAGACTCTTACCTTTGAACGTTTCTCTCTCAAACTCATATTACCCTTTTCCCTCGAAACAAAAACTATATAATATCACTAATAGATCAAGTTAAATGTGTGTTCTAAGATATTTTTAGATGATTCACATCCATCTAAGAAGAAAATAGTTGAATATAGTCAACCTAAACTGAAACCTTCTCATTCAGAACTTGCGAACCGTATCATCACTCCATAGAAAGAAGTGCACTTAGAATGGTTGTTGAAATGTAAGTATCTCTTGTTAAATGTGTTGCAATATCAAGGATGGTTGTAGTGGTTCTCCAACAATGATAGACCATTTTATCTAAGTCTTTTCACGAGTTCTATCTATATGTGGAATTTCTTCTGGAATGCTCAAAGGTATTTTGGATCAAATCTATAGTAGATGGAAAAAGAATCTATTTTTCATCCAAGCATTGTGAAGAATGATTGAAGGTACCACATGAAGGTGTGTGTGATGATCATAAGAGAATTGAACCTCCACCCAGTGATACATTCAATTTTATGGAAGCATTGGCTGAGCTTACTAGAAATGGAGACCATAGAAGGCCTATAGAAACATAACTGAATGGTGATTCTAGGATATTATTCCAGTTTATACAGCATCTCTTATGTCCTAAAAAGGGAAACTTTTCCTCCCTAAAGTTTCAAGATGTCTATTTGCTTTACCTGTTGAAGAATGGATATAAGTCTTACCTTTGCAGATATATGATCATGCATATAAGTGAAATGATAAAACCCTACTGTAAGACAAATTAATTGTTTTATCCCAATATTATTTCTACTATGATGAAAGCTAAGGCTTTAGTGAATGAAGGTGAAGAAATAGTGATAGAATGTGATGGTTTCTATCTCAAAAAATCTCTCTGTAAGAGTATGAGAATAAATTATAATCCCTAGAAAAAGATGTGGGTTGAGGGAAATGAAAAACTGTATGTGGATTCTAATCCCATTGAGCATCCCTCAAGACCAAGGAACATGGTAGACCCTAGTCTAAGACTAGATGAAGCTAGTGAGAATTTAGATGTGGAATATGTAGTAGAGTAAGATCATGTAAACGAGTCACCAATTGATGATAGAAGTGACCTTGATATAGCTAAAAGTACAGAATGGATGACCTTTGGTCCTGATAGCCCTCCTAGGCCTCTACCCTTAAAGGAACAACTTCTAGATGAGGATGATAAAGAGGAAAATGAAGATTCAAAGAATGTTAAGTATGGTAGAAGATTAGATAATGATGAGGATTCAAATGGCGAAGAAGGAGAAAGTTGTAGTGAAGAAGAAGAATAATATGTTGATAGGGATGAGGAAGGAAATGAAGAAGATGATGAGGAATCATATAAAGAAGATGCAATTGATGAGGTAGGAAAAGGAAGTGAATTATATGATGGTGGATGAGATCATCCTGATAATGATCAAGGTCATGATACTGAACCTATTGATCTTACATTATAGCCTACTAAGTTTGAATGACCTACTGATAATCCTATAGTGGAATAGGAACATGAACCAGTTTTAGAATCCCATGATGCTCCTAAGTTAACTATGGTGAAGGAAAGAGCTCAAAATGTTCATATTTAGGATACAGTTCATACTGAAAGAGAAGTTACATTGACTCTAGTATATGAACTTTTTTATGTCAGGAATAAATATTATTTTGAGAAGAGAGAATATTTTGAGGGGTAGAAATAGGAAAAGAGAGTAAAATTTAATGTATTTGATCCTATTGATGATATAGTTTCACCTATGTGTAGAAAGGATCTAAGGTATGTTACTTTGGGTTTGGAGTACCAGGATAATAACTCATGCTCCTTCTCCTATAACTGTACTTGAGCCTATAGAGTATGCGACTAAGGTTGATCTCAATGATTTTAAGGAAGATTTGTTTGCTATGGTAATATCTACCTCTTCACATCAACATACTCCTTTTTCAATCTTAGTGAAAGTGATACAACTATGCTCATAGAAAGGGTGGTTTCTTTGGTTGAACCTCAGTTGATATCACTGTTGAAAGTAATTGTAACAAACAATCAAAAGATGAGTAATTAAGGGATTTTTATCATCTGTTCCATTAAGAGATTAACAATTGAATATAAAGAGTCTTTGGATAAGGTTCTGAAAAAACTTGGAGATACCTCTTCTAAGTCTTCTAAGGATGATTCTCCTCCTCCTCCAATTCCTAATATAACCATTTTGAAGTCATTTTTTTAAAGATGAAGTGAATAATACTTTAATTTTAGCCACTCCACATCCTCCAACTCTTGATTTGAATTAGTCAAGATCAGATATCTGAGATATCTTTCAAGGTTCCTCTACTTCATCTTCTCCTATTTTTTATCCTCATGATATGTAGCTGATTAGAAGTGTGATAAGAGAGTATCATTGAACTATGATGGGTGGAAATGATCAGGAAAGCCTCTCTAAGACTAATATTAAGGAGAAAAGTGACCATATACCTGATATGGTGAGTTTTATATGAAGGGTGATACTAATTCTCAAGAAGAGATAACAAAGAAATTAGACTTATACTTTAAAGGGGTTTATACCAAACATCAGTTAGATATTCACTTTAAATACTTCATGGAAAATTTGAAGATCCCTCTTATTACTTAAGACTTGAAATATCCTGTCAAGAAACATACTGACATCACTCCTACCCTTAATAAGTTTATGGAGAATACAGATGATCTTGAAAAATATATGGATTATGGTGGTCAGATCATCAGGGACATCATCAATCTGCTGAAACCATACCTCCATCATGACAATACTACCATTGTTGATCCAGAAAATTCTCTTCTTCGGCATGTCTTGCACCCTTATATTGATTCTTCTACTTTATTATCACCTTTTTCCATGACTCATTCTTAATCTATAATCCAAATCAGACCTTTCATTCATCATGATCTTACAGGACCTCTTGCCTCTTATAGCTCGAGCTGTGCTCCTTCTGTATTTACAGGAGTTCCTCTTCCTTCCCTCAGTATCTGCACTGACACTCGAACCACTACTTCTGCACCTCCTTCTCCTACCACAGGTACCTGTGATAATGGAAAATATTTTTTGGACTCTAATTTGGGGAAGAAGTTATTGGATTACTCTTTGATAAGGATCTATTGTACTATTTTTATTCCCACTTGTACTATTTGACTACAAGAATATATTGTTTATTTTCATCTCATTATCTACTATTTATTTTAATTTTTTGTTTTCTTTTTGATAATACCAAAAGGGGGATAATGTGTATGGATTATTTATGTTTATGTAATATAGATCATAAGATTAAAAAAAGAGATAATTAGATTAAAAATAAAATCTTACTATGTTATCTGTATAATTTTTAATGTGTTTATCTGAAAATTTTATCTATTTTGATATATATAATATGTTAAGCAAAATTTACTTTGATCATCATAAATCAATTATTGTGTTTTACAATTCCATGATTTATGATCATTAAAAAGTGGGATATTTTTGGACTCCTCTAGTTTTAATGCTCACAAATCATGCTTAATTATGTTTTATTAAGGTATATCTTGTTTAACCATGTTTACATTTAATATTAACCTCTTTTTTTAGTGTTATATCATAAGAAAGGTTAACATAATTTGGATAAGTACAAGTCAATGATAATTATAAGTCACCAATAAGGATTATTTACCAAAAAATTACCTACTAAAATATTCTCAGAATCTTTAATAAGGACAAGTCATCGATAGAAGTCTGAGTTATTGATGATATGTGTTACTAATATAGTAACCGACTGAAAGAGCAACTGACTAATACTAGAAAGTTTTTCTAAGTATAAGCTACCGATATATGAATTACCGACGCATAACCTACCAATGTATCACCTACCGACACATCACCTACCGACAAAGTGATCTACTAATAGAAAAACCTTCTGAAAGTCTAAGACACCAACAGACTGAGACATCGGCGAACTGACCTACCAATCCCGAGACACCGTCATTACATTTCCATTTAAATTAAAAATTACTTCCAACTGCCATATTTATGAAACATAGAACCACTTATTATATTAATGATCTTGTTTTTCTTTTGTAGAAAAAAATTTAATGGAATTTAGAGACCAGTACAAGGTATGAGGTATTGGAGAAGATGCTACTTGTTTGATACAATATAGAAAGGGAATATCTGGATCAATAAGAAAAAGGCACCGTCTGAGAAAATATAATGAGATTATCGTGTACCTAAGAACAGTACAATAAATTCTCATAGTGCACAATATGAAATGTTGTTGAGAGCCTAATAGAAATATTTTTTTTGCAAGAAGAATATATCATCCACCAAGTCACACACCTAACTGGAAATAGAATATAGAAGAACTTACGACACTCTGTTTTTCTATATATTTCCAGAAGTTTCCTATGGCCTCACTTCTTCCATATCTAAGGAGTTTAGAATATTCAAGTCACATCACACAAAGCCTTATAAACTCTATTATCATCATATTCCTCTTCCTGTGTACATTATTTAAATTTCGAGCGGTGTGTATTTATCTATTTTATAAACACTCCCTATATTCTGTGAATAACTGAAAGATACATTGATATGTTCACAAAATTAACTTTTAAACCTTACAATCTCATGGATAATAGTGGAATAGGTCCATGCATGGACTGTTGTAATTTTTACTCCCATGAAAACTGTGGAAGAGGTATTATTAACTTGGATAGCTTTGTATTCTATTGTGTACCTCGATCCATGGTGTGAATAAAATTTATTTATATAAATTTCATGGTGGTAGGTTATCCACAAGTAGAGATAACCAAGTCTCAACTTGGTACTGAACTTCTTGTTTTAAATCCTTTGTGTCTTTCAATGTGTTGTTTTCACTATTTTATTTAAATAAGAAAACATTTCTTTCACTTTGATAGTTAATCTTAGATATTTTTTATATTATATTTTTATTTAGTAGACTGATTTAAAAAGTTGAAATAATAATCCATATTTTTTTAAAAAAGAACTCATCAATCTTTGAGAAATATTTCAAAAGATCAAATTTTTTATAAATATGCTACTTTAGTTAATTGGGATGTATTTGATTTTAAATTGAGGGATTTTTAAATATGTATTTTAGATAGAAATTTTTATAGGAACTCAATTCACCTCCTCTTGAGTTTCCTAATCCAACCAATAAAATTGATTAAGAATAAATTTACCTAAATAAACAAGAAAGAGAAAGATAGGTTAAGAAATTATAACTCACTTATTAGATGATCACCTTTGAAAAGGGGGTTAATCCCTTTAGGGATGGTTATTGAGAATAAAAAACTCATTAATGTGGATGAGAGTGTTTATGAGAGGTTTTGGTTGAATTTTTTTTGAACTTATGTTTTTTGGTGTGAGGTTAAGTTTGGAGAGGAATGTCCCTTTTATAAGTGAAAAGGGATGAAAATTTTTATAAATACCCAAAAGTTTTCTATAATGGGAAGACACTCTCAAGGAAAGTGAATCAACTGTTTTTAAATAATTTATGGTTAAGGGATAAAGTTGATCAATTCCTTAACCACTCATTCGTACACATTTTTAAAAAAATGTTTGAGATATTTTATTTTTAGATTCCTTACTTTTACCTTTTTATCTTTCACTTGGTAACTAGTTTTTACTTAATTTAATCATAGTTTATAAACTAAAATAAACTAATCCTTATTTGATAATTTTCACCAACTAATTATAAATTTTAAATCCATTTAATTTGATTAAATTTATAAAAGCGATAAAAAATTACTTTTAAAATAAAAATGTATAATTCATTAAAAATATTTTGTGAAAATATTTCTTATGTTCAAAAATAAAAAATATGAGTTTGAAAATTAAAATAAATTTTTTAAAAATTATAAATTAAAATTTAAAATACATATTTGGTCTTATAAAAATGTTTTATTAATTTTTAATTCATACTTATAAACTAATAATATCATAAAATTCATTTTATTAGTAAAAAAAGTTTTTTTCACTTTTAACCTAAAAATCAATCATTTTAGAAAAATAAAAAATTGTCTTATTATCATATTTTTATGTTTAATTTAAGATAATTTTTATTTTCTAAAAACATAAATTCTGAAATATTTAAATTCTAATTTTAAATAAAAAGTTGAGATATAATAAAAAATTGATTCATAGAAAAATAGATTTTTAGAATATTAACTATTGACATTGATATTTTCTATCATTTACTTATTAAATTAGTATTAACCCATTATTCCTATAAAATATATTTTATCATCCTTAATTATAAGTTCATTGAAATACAAACACACATCACATAAAAAGGAAATATTTAGAAAAAAATACATTTCGTAGTATAAAATGATTTTATTAGTCATTTTAACTAACTAATTGAATTTATTTCATATTAGAAGTTACATTTTATTTTATTTAAATAAATATTTCATAATGTTGTTATTAAAATTCATTCCTACTAATTAAATGATTAGGTTTTAATGGTCACACTTAATATATATATATATATATATATATTTATAAAAATATATTGTAATTTCATTTTAGTTTAGTGTTACATGTGGATCAAGATATTGAACACATTGAATTATTTTAAGGTAATGACATAGTAAAATATAGAGGTGTTACGTTCTCGTACTTAAATAAATTTCATCTTATCATGTTTAATTATTACACTTTGAAGAAAGTAGTTGAGGGTATTATTGACATATTCATCATTTGGGATATAACCTCTAATATGACATCTACCTTACTCTCTTATGATAAATTAAGTTTCTTAACTTTCCTCAAACAACATTATTCTTGCATAGAATCATATACTCATGTATGTATATACCATAATCATACATTTTTCAAAAATATACTTTTCCCAAAACCATTTGAATCTCTAAGACATTATACCACAATGAAACCATATATTATTCTAGAAATTAATTATATCTTTAATCCTAAAATGGTATTAGCCACTAGTTTATAAGGTCCCACACTAATCAATATATATCATAATCCAAAAAATGTGATGAACTTCAACAAAAATATCATGAGTATCTTTTTTAATAAATATATAATCAAATACAAGTCTATAAATACTATCTAACTTACTTTTCTCAAAATCAATTAAACTTTTATTACCTCAACATCAAGAATATATTAAACCTGAGATTTATTCGTACCGCAATCATGTTTTATTGAATAGTTATCCAAAAAATATAATTATTTCATGAAATTAATTTTAAAGGGTATTAATACCATTTAAAACATTCTTACATACCTTTAAAGTAAAACTACTGAATATGAATTCTTAGATGTTTCACGTAATCCTCAATAACATTTATAATTTACCAAAATGTCATCGATAAATATCACTTCACTAATTAAAATAGATAAGAGTATCAAGATTTAATTTCAATTATGATATAAACCTCACTAACATAGGAAAGACTTGGAATCTCACATTTTCCATCATAATAGGAATTTAATAAATTTTTACCAATTTGTGCATGCTCCCTTATTTTGTTATAAGACATAGTGGTTTCTAGATTCATACCTTTCCCAGTTTCATCATCATGATATTTTCTTAACTAAATACTAAAACTAAAATGGTTATGATAATATGCAGAATATTAATACAGAATCATCAATCCAATTGCTTCTTTTATTATAACACATTTGTTTTTAATATATGATACTTTTGGATCAACTTATGAACCTCCTTGTTTAATCCTTGGTTATCCATTGTCATTCTACTCTTAAGTTCTCTAACCTAATTAGCTGACATAAATCTTAAATACCTTATAATGGTTCACAAAAAGAATGTGATTAACCAATGTATATCCCCGAGGAATATCAAATCATGAGTGTAGTTAGGCCTCTTTATCACACACTAGGTGAAAATCATGTTAATACCCAATCTTCCCTTTTCGGGGTTATTACCCCTAGGTATATCCATGTTCTAGCTTGAACCCACTTGTAGTATCTATATGGGGATGTGATTTCTAGGAGAACCATATAATATATACTTTTCCAAAACGTTAGGATATTTTCCTATACTTGGAATTCATATTTAGACTTATCTCCAGGGTTTTCACTAAAGCTCACTTACCCCAATACCCATATAAAATATGCATTATTACCTTAACATTAGATCATATACTACCAAAATGGTTATATATACCTTTGAAGCTATAATAAACCTTAATATATCAACCCTTAAATTATCCTAAAAAATCTGAATCTATAAAGTTATTTAAAAAATTTTCTAATACCAACATTGATGCCCAAACCCACACTCCAGGATCTAGTGCTCATAAACACATACTTCACAAACCTACATTGATACCAAATATAAATTCTCTTATATAACTATCCAAAAATTACATTAATTAAATAAAATATTGTATTACATACATTCCTAAACACTTTTTGGTTTATGGATTCATAGAATTTTGATAAAAACTAAACTAAAAAACCCTATGTCGTTCTAAACTGATGGATATATATTTTTTCCAAAATATGAGAAATTAATTAATCCATAATAATAATTAAAAATCTCCCATAAATTCTCTATATATGATATATTGTTAGATAAATCATTTGCAATACCTTCCTTAAAAACCCCGGGAATGGAAACAAAAGAAAGAGGTGAGCTCAAACACTTAGTAAGAGAAACATATAATTGATTCTTTTAAAACATAAGCATGGACTGCTACATATTAACTGAATAAATAATCCAAATAATTCCAAAATCAAGTGAATATGAGATCATGCTATATCAATAGTAATAAGTGAATACATGGATATCAATAATACTGATCTTGTACCAATAGAATGTATAATGAAAGTTATTAAAGACATGATGTCAAGTCCTTATTCCATGAAATTTAATTATAATCGAGAACAAAATAAAGACATCTTACTGAATTGGGAAGGCATGAATCAATACCCAAACATTTTTGGTCACATGAGACCTATTAATGCATCGATGGGATATATAATTCTGGTCCAAACCCGACACTTGATTACTTCTAATGAATTTACCATAAGAATTAATAAAACCCTTCATAATATTCCATATGTAACCTATTAATAAATAAAAAAAATTATATCTATATAATGAAAGATACATAATTTCAATAAATAATAAACCCGTGTTATGAGTTAATAATCATCAAGAAGATCAATTGTTGCATCCCGACCTGATTACCACTCAAATAGTGCTCTAGAATGGTTGGCCACTGGGCCTTTGGCATGCCTCTCCAAATGTGAAAGGCTTATAACTTGTAGTGAGGGTCTAATTAGGTAAAATCAGGTAGTCTATACCCTCATGTGATGAAAATAATAATTGTTTATATATATATTTATAACAAAATAAGGACCATAACACATTATAATAAATAAAAAAACCTAGTGGAAGCATACAGAAACAATAGCAGAAAAACAATACCATTTTCAGAAAAAACATGTCATAGCTGGTCACACAAGAGAGATAAATAGGGTCACCCATGGCTTACCATATTAGTACATATATATAAATCATGGAAAACAACAAAAGGAAACTCCAGCTGATAAAGAAAAACCACTATAGTCCAGTGTCATGCATTCCAAGAATATAGTGTACATCGATCACTAAAGTCAAAATTTCGAGCTCGAATCCTTACATGATCTCCAAAGCATAAGGTCTACATGCATCCTGAGGGGCCAATGTAGGGTGTGAGATTCAACTCTATAGGCCACCACCAACATGTTCCTATCTAATATCCATCATTATGTAGGTGTATGGAAAATATAAATAAAATGGTAAAACAAAACAAATTTAATATTTAACTACTTTCCTTGTGTTCAACATTCATAAGGAAGCATCTACCTACTTCATAAAATGCCAGTATAAGCCTAAATATGTTCCCCAAAATATATTTATGATATAAAAAACTAGTCTATATATATATTTTTAGTTTTGAGGACCCATGTGTTAATGCCCAAGGTGTCCCCCAACAAAAGATCATATTAGGTGAACCCGATGTTTCACTTATAAAAATATCATCTGACACCTCACTCTATCAATAAAGTACCCTACAACCCAATAATACACCAATCAAGTTCCTAGTCCCTCATACCTCTGCTCATAAAATCACCATTGTCTTAACAACCTGATATCCTGATGCACAAAATATCTATCCTCCAATAATAATAATCCCCATCAGATCAACAACCGATGTCCTAGGGAATGATGATACCCATCATTTTATAGTCCCATCCCATTATCCTCAATCTTGACAGTGAGCCTTATCCCCAAACTAATGGTCACAACACCATCAACTGAGGGTCCGTCACCATCAAAATGGATTCCTATAGTGATAACCCACTACATATCTGATAGTCAACACCATCCTCCAAGACATATAATCTACGAGGGTCTCCACCCACAATAAGTGGTCAACACTACCAAAATCAAGTCCTATCTATGTTCAAATGACTCCAATGATGTGTCATACAAAAATGGTGAGTGGAAATCACCAGAAAACCTAAGCCACATCAACCAACACCTTGTTCCCCTACAACCATGTCACTCTATCCTGATGGTCCACACTATCCAAAGTTCCAAGAGCCACACCCTCATCCAGACAACCTTATCGCCTCAATCCGAAGACCTCGTCTCCTCAACCTGGTGATCATCATTACCCAATAAATCTCAGACCATTCCCAGCCTAATAGTCATGTCACCTCAGTCCAAGTGGTAAATATCACTCCAATACTTATGCCATTACCATCAGTTTCCCACGAAACCAATCATATCAATAAAAAATTTTAATTAAATTAAATTACAAACCTCACCTAAACATTCCAAGTGGTCGTAATCTCCTTACCTAGATTAACACATATAATAAAATGATAGGTAATGCCCAAAGATATTCCATAATATCAATGAATTAATTTAAATATATACATTTATTTATTTGGGTTCTCTCTTGGACTACCCACATCTGAATATATAGAGAGCACCCCAAAACACCCATAAAATTTAAAAGAAATTTAGGAACTACCTACCATAGACTAGTGGGCGCTTGATTATCTGATATCAACCATTAAGTCGAACCAAAATGAGTGAAATTAGATATTTAGACAAATGCCCTTAAAATAGGAAAAAATAGCTCACAAAGATTTAGCATTTCATATGGTGAGACAAACAAAAAAGAAGATACTAGATTAAATGCCTTATCTTGAGTAATCTGTATCCACCAAAAGAGTTTTATTTTTAGTCTAGATGAGGGAGTATGATCAAATCCTAGGTAAGGAGAATAAAATTGGAGATCCCTAGTGCTGCATGTGGAATAGAAGAGAAAATGGTAGAAAGATATAAATATAAGGGATGGGAATTTTGATCATTCCTATTGGATAGAATTAGGTTTTTCTAATATATCTTAGGGTTTGTGTGTTTTCGTGATGTAAAAATCCCTATTTCTATTCTAATGAGTTCATCTTAAGTGTTTCAGATTATAATTTTATCAATGGAATTTATCTTATGATAAATCTAAAAGTTTATCTCATGCATTGTAAAAAACAATTTCTATTGAAAAGTATTTTATCTTATGAAAAGGGTATTCATAAAATATTATTTAATGAATTTTAGAAGTTTTGAAAGCTAAGTATCACACTTTAGTATCATATTTATCTTGCAATGATTAATTATCCCATGTAACGATTAAAATCAGTTTATCTTACACTTTGAAGAAGAAAAAGATAGTATTTATCTTAAAAAAACCCTTATAAATTTATCTTATGGTAATATAACTACCATTTGGATATCTTATAAATAATTAACTATTATATAGAATTTCATGATTTATTAGAAAATTTATTTGATGCATTTAGAGCTTATCAGAAAACTGATTTCCTATTTACGGAAAGATCGATTTTTTTACAGTGTCATTTTTTCTAGAATAGAATGATCATAAGAAGATGATATTTGATATTGAAATAGAAGATTATTCCATATTTGGAAATAATTGATACATTCCATTAATATCCAATTGTTTCAACTTTCCAACTGATTATCAACTTAATCGTTATGATTATCTCACCATTTAAGTTCAAAATCCAAGAGGAGATATAAAAGGAAGAGTTAGCTGCATCATGAAATAAGAAGGATAATGAATATATAATGATATTATTTAAAAATTATCTGATACCAATTGTTTTACTAGATAATTAATAACTAAAAATCATGGGGGGGTGAATTGAGTTCCTAATTTTTTTTGCAGTAAACATCCCTCTTCAATGTACACGAGTTCCAATATTTTCCTTAATGAAGATAAGAAGAAAAAAATATAGAATCCCAATCGAAATATATTTAATATAAGAGAATTGTAGTAGTTTGGGGAATAAAAATACCCTAGTCCACTCCAAAAATTCCCTACTCTATGATTTTTGTGATTCTCACTATAACAACCCTTTTTCCAAGGGCTCCCATTTAAGTACAACCAATGTAAAGTCCCAGTTCCGGAATCCACCCAAAGGCGCCTCATACTCGGTTAGTCACATGGACTCAAGCGCATTTCCCCGAATGCCAAAGACTGCCGACTAGTATTGAGGGCCTTGGGTGTGATAGTGGGGAAACTATTCCCTCATTGGAAGAGTACACTGCGGAAGTAAACAAATACATACCAGAGCGGAAGTAGTAATAATGACATACAACAGAAAACTGGTAGAATAAACTGGAGAACACATATATAAAATGATGCATGATACATATGTCTACGAAACAACCAAACAAGTCACAATGCTAGAATACAACAGTGCTAAACCAAAGTGAAAAAGAAAGGAGATAAAATCCTCAGTATCACAAGCCCTAGCTTTGTCTCATGCTCTCCAGCTCCACAACAAGTCATGTACCTGAAGTAGAAGGGTGCTTTCCCTTATCTATACCTGTAATAATATAATCTATTTGGGCCCAAAAGAATGGCCCAAATAGGGTGTGAGACTAAATCCGAGTAGGCAACCACCATGAGATCTGTGCTTAATAGTCAGTGATTATATGGCAGGAAAAATACAGAAGGAAGTAAACAAGGAAAGTACACAACAGTAAACCATCCACAGTTTCAAAGCATTCAAATCACCTCACAACATGCAACAACTAATAAAAATAGATAAACACAACAGGTAACCCTCTAGG
This sequence comes from Viscum album, assembly GCA_963277665.1. Taxonomy (NCBI): domain Eukaryota; kingdom Viridiplantae; phylum Streptophyta; class Magnoliopsida; order Santalales; family Viscaceae; genus Viscum; species Viscum album. Next base: position 324,295,477 of record OY728139.1, on the reverse strand, counting down.
AAGGACCCACAACCAATCCCCTTGGGTCCTACCTAGAAACACAAGAAAGCAGATAAACACAAGGTAACCCTCTGGGAAGTACTCACAGTGTATCCCCTCTGGTCCTACCTAACAAGTATAAGGAACCCTCTAGGCCTTACACTCAGTATAACCCCTCTGGTTCAGCTCAATCATAGACTCTCTGAGGAAGCACTCACCATTAATTTCCCCTATAGTCTCGTATCGGTACTAAAGGTGCTATGGAAAAGCACTCAATGTCACATTCCCCCTGTGGCCCGTGTCGAGGAACTACAAACACTCTGGGGGAAGCACTCAATGTCGATTACCCCTATGGTCTTGCATCGTAAATTATAAAGACACTCTGGATAAGACCTTACGTCTATCCTCCTTGTGGTCGATACACCAGGTTCTCACAGCACTATGCGAGTCAAGAAAATGTAGGAATGTGTAACAGCCAAGGTAAACCTCATGAACTACTTGGCTAGAATTCTACATCACAACAGCATAACAGAACAACAATCACACCATCCTAAAATACTAGGAATAGGTAAGTAAACAACATCCTAACAGGAAAACAAGACCTAAAGGTCAAAAGAGGAAAAACATTCATGTGAAATCCATCCAAAGCACAAAAAATCACCATATTCCCAATCAATAATCATCTACTCATGCATTCCAGCATAGAAGATAAACAATAGGTCCAAAACGGTAAATGTTCAATACCTCGTTCATGGGTATTGGGAAAATTTGCACATAAAACTCAAAGAATTTCAACAAAAAGGCACAAACCACCTACCTTGGGATTTGAAGATCACTATAAGTGAATATTGAAGCTTGAATATCTCTTGAATACCATAGATATAAGAAAACATCTAAAACATTCAACCCATGATATCTCATGAGAAAGGGGAAATCAGAAGATTATTCTCCAGGAGAAGAGAGAACTCACCGATGTGATTAGAACACAATCAATGGTGTTCAAATCGGAGAACAGAAGGAGGCTCGAGGGTTCATCGATGATCCGCAGTTGTACAAGTTCTCTTGGTTGAACGAGACTTAAAAGAAGTGTTTTCTGGTGATTAGATGTGACCCCAGTTCATTTAATGAAAAAATAAAGTACACGATGTGTACTTTTGAAGAACATAGTGTGTACTCAACTTTTTCATAATCTTCTTTAAGAGGACTCCAAGTCACCCCCACACGGCCGTGTGTGTGGCTATTACATGGCCAGCACACAGCCTGCTGTGGCAAGGAAGTACATAGTGTCTACTCATGAAGTACACGACCTATACTTAGAAAATTTCTAGAACTCTATTTTTCCTCAGAAATAAACAGAAAAGGAAAAACATACATGAAAAGAAGATCTGGGTTCTTACAAACTTCCCCCCTTAAAGAAATCTGTCCCCAAATTTCCCTAGTGCGACATAGAAGGAGAGACCCCAAATAGATCTGACCACTGAGCTCGTACATCAACCTCCCTCTCCCAAGTCTCGTCCTGCAACTGCCCGTGCTGCTATAGCACTCACACCAGAGGAACAAACTGGCCACGAAGAACCTTTTTACTATGATCCACAATCCTGATAGGATGATCCTCAAATGATGCATCCACTTCGATCTCAACCTCCTTGGGTTGAAAGACATGAGATAGGTATGAGAAGTAACATCAAAGATGAGAAACATGGAAGATGTCATGCATAGATCGGTACCTCTAAGGTAACTAAAACCTATAGGCAACCGACCCCACTCTCTCCAACACCTAGAACGGCCTGACATACCTCGGTGAAAGCTTACCCTGTCTCCTAATACTATTATGTACCAACCTCGGTGTGACATGTAGGAAAACCTGATCCCCAACCTCAAACTCCAGAGGTCGTCTCCACTGACTAGCATAAGACTTCTGTCGAGACTATGCAGTAGCCATCCTATTCTGAATCAACTCTATCTGCTCTGTGGTCTTTTGAACAAGACGAGGTCCTAGAAAAGCTGCCTCTCCTACCTCCAGCCAACATAAGGGTGATCATCATGACCTATCGTACAAATCTTCATAAGGTTCCATCTGAATAGTTTCTTGAAAACTATAGTTTTAGGAAAACTACACAAGAGGTATATGATTATCCCAAGAACCTCCAAAATCCAGAATGAATGCTCAGATCATGTCCTCAAGAACCTAAATCGTACGCTCGGACTTGATATCTGTCTAGGGGTGGTATGTCATACATAAAAGTACCTATGTACCCAAAGATTTATGAATCCCCTTCCAGACCTGAGAAGTAAAATGTGAATCCCTATCTGAAACAATAGTGTGTGGAACTCCATGGAGATGTAAAATCTCATGAATGAACAACCGTCCTAGATCATCAACACTGAAGGTCTCCTTTATTGGTTAGAAGTGAGAAACCTTGGTGATTTTTTCAATGAAAACCTAAAATACATCATTCCCTTGAGGAGACCTCATCAAACCAACCACGAATCCCATCACGATGTCATTCCACTTCCACTCGAGAATGGGTAACTACTGTAAAAGCCCTGCTGGTCGATGTTGCTCTACCTTTAGTTGCTGACAAGTGGAACACCTCATGACGAAACCAGCAACGCCCCTATTCATACCTGGCCACCAATACTGATGGTATAGATCACGATACATCTTGGTGATTCCAGGATAAACTGACCAAACTGAGGAATGAAAATCCTGAATCAGCTCCTTGCATATGACTACTGGAACCCATACGCGCCCCTAGAAACAGAAGATCTAATCCTTGCCTACGATCTATCTCAAAAGGGTCCTCTCCTATAACACTCTCCCTTAGGACTAGGCCTTTAGAATCAGATAGATTCCTCATTCGAACTTGATCAAGAAGAGTACATGTAACAACTACAGAAGATAGAAAAGTCTACCCCTATCTGTCATGCACCTCCAAATGCATCTCATAGAACAGATCCATAATCTACCACTCACTGCTGGCCTCCTGAACTGCCTGTATCTGGGCCCTCCTTCTCAACACATCATCCACTACGTTTCCATTTCCAGGCGTATAGGCAAGCTCAAAATAAAAGTACTGTAGGTACTTAACCCACATGCGCTGTCTCAAAATCAGATCATGTTGAGTGAATATGTACGTGAGACTCTTGTGGTTGGTGGAAACCACAAAGTGCTCTCCCATAAGATAATTTATCCAATAGCATAGGGCATGAACAACAACTGTCAACTCTAGATCATGCATCGGGTAATTCCTCTCATGTGGCCTCAACTGCCGAGACCCGTATGCAACGACTCCATCTCCCTGCATAATCACAGCTCCCAGACCAATACCTAAAGCATCACAGTACACAGTATATCTATTTCTTGACACTAGAAATACTGGTATTGGTGCTGAAGTCAACCTCACTTTTAGCTCCTGAAAGGCTGACTCAAAATAATCTGTCCACAAGAACTTCACACCATTCTTAGTCAGACTCGCCAGTGGTGCTACTATGCGTGAAAAGTCTTGTATGAAGCGTATGTAGTATCCATCCATTACTAGAAAACTCTATACCTCAAAGACGTTATTCGGATTCTTCCATGAAACTACAACTCTCACTTTCTCTGGGTCTACTGATACTCCTACCTTTGAGATAACATGACCCAAGAAGTGAATATGATTCATACAAAAGTGGAATTTTGAGAGCTTAACATATAACTGATGCTCCCTCAGTGTACTCAGAAAGATCTCAAGATGGGTATTATTGTCGTTTCGAGTGTGAGAGTACACCAAGATATTGTCCACGAATACCACCACGAAGAAATCCAAGTAAGGATGGAACAATCGGTTCATCAGTGCCATGAAAACTATAGGCGCATTCGTGAAACCGAATGGCATAAACAAGTACTCGTATAGTCCATACCTTCTCTGTAAGGCTATAAGAGGTATATATAATGGTCTAATGTGAAACTGATGATAACTGGACCTCAATTAAATCTTAAATAACACCTGATATTCTCGAAGATGATCAAATAGATCATCAATCCTAGGCAAGGGATATCAGTTCTTGACCGTCAACTGGTTCAGCTTCCAATAATCCACAAAAAGCCTAAGGGTACCGTCCGTCTTCTTCACAAACAGGACATGCGAACCCCAAGGAGAAGTACTGGTTCAGATGAAACCCTTTGCCTGCAACTCTTCCAACTACTTCTTGCACTTCTGCAACTCAGGTGTGGCCATCCTATAAGGAGGAATGGACACCGGTGCCACTCCTGGCACGAGCTGAATAGAAAAGTCTACCTCACCCTCTGGAGGAAAACCCTAAAAAGTCCTTTAGAAAGACATCTCTGAAATGATCCAACACCAGAGGAAAGTCTAACAGTGAAGTTCCCTAGTCATCGAGATATAGATTAGCAATCTGGGCTGTAACTCCTCCCAACCCATGATGCTCTGGACCCGCTCTTCTCACCTGGGAATCCCATTCTCCCCTATGAAGAAAAGATCCACCCTCTGGTGATATGAAACTCACCCTGTGGCGATAACATTCGAAGACTTCCTGGAATAGAACGAACCTATCCATCATGATAATGACATCATAGCTTGTCATCTCTAGGACATATAGGTCCCATAAAAAGTAACACCCACCAACCTCTAGAGGGAACTCCTTGCACTGATGTACACTTTCCATTCTTGTCCCCAACGGAGTGTCTATCATCAAGATGTCAGCAGAAGAAAATATACAGAGCCCGAAGATCTCCAAAATAGAAACAAATATAAAGCTATGGGAATCCCCTGTATCAAAATGAACAGAAGCTAAAACTGAGGCTACTAAGATCGTACCTCAAACTGTGGAAGGTCCGAGATCCTGCTCCTGCCGAGTCTGCTCCCCTATGAAAGTCTAGCCCGTACTGCGGCCCAGTGACCATGCCTGACCACTCTGAGCTGATCCAACCTGATGTCGCTGAAAACCAAGTGACTAGATACCACTGCCACGACCTCCACCTCGGCCTGAACAGTTGGGAGAACTCCAGTTCCCAGACTGGTGAGAAACTTGTGGAGCTACTCCTGAACAAGGAGTCATAGAAGAACCCCTATCACCAGCTGCTGGTGATAAGATCTGACAGAAGCGCTGAATATGATCCTTCTTGCTACAATATCAGCACTCTACTGGGTCTCTTGAGAAGTGTGGCCTCTTATGCCCACTCTTTCCACATTGGTAGCACACTATCTGGCTACCAGAAGAAGTGTATAACCTCCTTGGATCACCGCGTGAAGACTCCCTGTGGTGCTTCCTGCTGTCAGTAGGAGGAATAATAACTCCAGACATAGAGCCGCCCCTGGCTCTCAACTCCATAATCACTCATATTGTGCTCTGTGATTAGAGACTGGTTGACTATAGATGTTATATAAGGCAACCAGAAGATGTTCACCTGTGATCGGATGTCGGCCCTCAGACCATCCTCGAACTTCCTTTCCATGAACAACTAATCAACTCCTAGAATAGGCGTGAAGCCCTGTATCTCATAAAAGTTGGAGGAATACCCCATAACAGAAAAATTACCCTATTCCAGACTCATAAACTCCCGGGCTTGATCAGCCCTCAGGGTCTCCATATAGAATTTGTGAAAGACGATGTGCTAAAACTCATCCTACGCCATAACTTTCTAGTGCCCCGCCTGTGAGATCACTTCCCACCACCTCTTGGTAGAGTCCCAAAGCATATAGGTAGTGAGATTGACCCTCCTCTCTAGAGGAGTCTCCAGATTCCCAATGATCATCAGTATGGCTTCTAGCCATGAATCTACAGCCCGAGGTCCTCCTTCCCCAGAGAAAGTGGTAGCATGCTGCTGCTGGAAGACCCACGTCAAATCATCCATCGATGGGGAAGGAGGTAGAGCTCCCTAAAAGGTTTCCATCATCCTCCATAATCCCTACCTAAACTATGCATCAACATCTATGTCAGGTACAACAACTATTTCTAAGGATGGCACAATCGGAGGATCTTCAGGTAGTCCCAGATTGGCCATGTCCGGTGTCTGATCACCACCTAGAAAGTGTCATACAACAGAAGGACGTCTCGGTCGCATGACTCTGCAAGGTCATGCACACAACTTAGATCAAGATATCAAGGATCGAAAACAAAGTGTTTAAGAAGGAAACAGGAGAAATAATGAACTCAAGTTTTACAAAACTTGACTACACGACATGTACATTTCTTACACGCGTGTGTTACCTTAAGTCATTCACATTGGAATGTACTCATTCCTAAACTGGTCGTGTAACACCCCAAAAACACGGCATGATGTCTTAAAACATTGTGTGTACGTGAATCCTCTTCCCCTTCCCGAGTCCTTCTACACGGATAAGCCACACGACTCTCCTAAGACAAGACTACACAACATGTAAGATTCTTACACAACATGTACTAGACAAGATTTACTTGGCCCGTGTTGTTAGTGACACGGCCTGACACACAGCTTCACACTACACGGTGTGTTTCAGATAGAAACAACATGTATGTGAATAGTTAACACCGACCCATGTTGTTTGTGAAATGGTCAGGTACTTGAGTCCAACTACATGGCGTGTTCCAGGCAGACACGACGTGTATGTGAAAGGATAACACCAACCTGTGTTGTTCGTGACACGTCCGACTACCTGATTCCAACTACATGGCATGTTCAAGGCAGTCACAACATTTACGTGAAAGGATAACACCAACCCGTGTTGTTTGTGACACGGCCAGGTACCTAGGTAAGACTATACGACATGTTTATACGACACACAACATGTATTAGACAAGACTCATCCAACCTGTGTGTTTAGTGACACGGGTGGGCACGGGGGTGACACAACATGGTGTGTATTGACTATACACGGCGTGTTCACTCTAGTATTTCCCCATCCTGTGTATTTTCCCACATGGCCTATGACACGGTTAGATACCACATGGCATGTACATAAAGTACATGGCCCGTACTTAAGAAAAACAATTTCTTTCTGAACATAAGAACACACAGTGTGTACTTAACATTAAATGGCGTGTATTCTGGGTTTTTCTGGACAGTATGCATTATAAACTACTCCGGAACCCAAACAAACACTGAAACGAACATTGAAAGTTCCAAATTCTGATCTGTGAGGTCCCATACTCCCCGCGAATCAATGTTTGACATCTTGTACACATTATAACATAGAAAACAAGGCAATGATCCACCAAATTCTGGTCCATGAGGGCCCATAACACCTCAAGAATCAATGTTTGGTGTTCATTCAAGAAAATCTCTACACAAAACAATACCCAATCAAACAACATGTATTTTTATCGAGGCAACTATCACAACAACATGCAACCACTAATGCATTCTAGATTACATGGAAAAAATGCATGGCATGTGATTTATAGAAAGTGCCTATATGATGCATGAGATGGCATACCCTCATCTCATCGGGTTGAAATAGAAATAAAACCTCAATAACATCGAAAATAACAAAAAAAATCATTTGAATCACTCAAGGTGAAATCAAATCAACTGTAATAATTGCAAAACCATAAAAATTGCAATTAAACGAGGTAGATTAGCTTTTCCCTGTACATGGGTTAGCTACTCCCAGGCACAACTTATTACCAAGTACATATTCCATCTTATACCTGACTAAAGGCTCCAAAAAGTAAGTCAAGATAAAAGAAATCCTTTGATACCAATTTATAACATCTCGGTTCTGGAAGCCACCCAGAGGCCCCTCATACCCTATTGGTCACATGGCCTCAAGCACATTTCCCAAAACGCCAGAGGCTGCTGACTAGCAGCAAGGGCCTTGGGTGTGATAGTGGGGAAACTATGCCCTCATTGGTAGAGTACACAACGGAAGTAAACAAATACATAGAAGAGTGGAAGTAGTAATAATGACATACAACAGAAAGCTAAGAGTATAAAATGGAGAACACATATATAAAATGATGCAAGATACATATGTCAAGGAAACAACCAAACAAGTCACAGTGCTGGAATACAACAGTGCTAAACCAAAGTTCAAAAGAAAGCAGATAAACTCCTTAGCATCACTAACCATAGCTTGGTCACATTCTCTCCATCTCCAAACCAAGTCAAGTATTGGAAAAAGAAGGGGTATTTCCCTTATCTATACATGCAATAATATAATCTTTTTGGGCCCAAAAGCATTGCCTAAATAAGGTGTGAGGCTAAATCCCAGTAGGCAACCACCACGAGCTCTATGCCTAATAGTCAGTGAATATATGGAAGGTATAATACAGAAGGAAATAAACAAGGAAAGTAAACAACAGTAAACAATCCACAGTTTCAAAGCATTCAAATCACCCCACAACATGCAACATCTAATCAAAAGAGACAAACACAACAGGTAACCCTTTGGGGAGGACCCACAGCCTATCCCCTCTGGTCCTACCTAGCAACACAGGAAAGAAGCTCAAAACAAGGTAACCATCTAGGAATTAGTCACAGACTATCCCCTCTAGTCCTACCTAACAAGTACAAGAAACCCTCTGGGCAGTACACTCAGTCTAACCCCTGTGGTTCAACTTAAGCATAGACTCTTTGAGAAAGCACTCACCGTCAATTCCCCCTATAGTCTCGTATCGGTACTAAAGGGGATATGGGGAAGCAATCAACGTCACATTCCCCCATATGGACCGTGTTGAGGAACTACAGACACTCTGGGGAAGCACTCAACATCAATTCCCCTTGTGGTCTTGCATCCTAAATTATAAAGACACTCTGGAGAAGCCCTTACTTCCATCCTAACTATGGTATATACACAAAGTTCTCATGGCCCTGTGTAAGTCAATAAAGTGTAAAAGTGCGTAATGGCTAAGGTAAACCTCATGAACTACTTGGATAGCATTCTACAACACAACAAGATAAAAAAACAACAGTCACACCATCCTACAATACTAGGCATGGGAATGTAAATAGTAGCCTAACAGGCAAACAGGACCCAAAGGTCAAAATAGGAATAACATGCATGAGAAATATATCCAAAGCACAAAAATTCACCCTATTCACAATTAATAATCATATACTCAGGCATACTGGTATAACAGAGAAACAATAGGGCCAAAACGGTAAACGCGCAATAACCCATCCAGGGGTATTGAGAAAATTTGCACATAAAACTCAAAGACTTTCAACAGAAAGGTACCAAACACCTAGCTCGAGGTTAAGAGATCTCTATAATTGAACCTATAAGATTTAATCTCCTTAGAATGCCGTATATATAAGAAACAGTCTAAAACGTTCAACCTAAGATATCTCATGAGAAAGGAGAAATCAGAAGATGATTCTCTAGGAGAAGAGAGAACTCAACGATGTGATTCCAATGCAATCAATGATGCTCGAATTGGAGAACGGAAAAAGGCTTGGGGGTTCACAAATATCCATGGCCGTATGGGTTCTCCCAGTTAAACGAGACCTAACAGAAGTGCGTTCTAGTGATTAGATGTGACCCCAGTGCGTTTAATGAAAAAAATTACACAAAGTGTACTCGCCTTTTCTATACTCTCCTTTAAGCGGCCTCCAAGTTACTCCCACACAGCCATGTGTGTGGCTATTACACGGCCAGCACATAGCCTGCTACGACAAGGAAGTACTTGGTGTGTACTTATAAAGTACACGATGTGTACTTAGAAAATTTACAGAACTCCCTTTTTCCTCAGAAACGACCAGAAAAGGAAAAACATACCTTAAAATAAGATTTGGGTTCTTACAACCAGTTATTACTTATTACAAAGGTACAATATTTTTAAACTTGGATCTCCCTTTACAAGAACTATCCATGACCTTAACAAAATATATTAAAATGACTATTAACAAAATAACATGAATAAAATTTTAAATAACCATTAAAGTATATAGTTGTAAGAATTAATTGATAGTAGTTGAAGATATGCCCTGAGAATATTCTATTCTTCAAGGCACTACTCACAATTATTTTTTATTGCAAATGATATATATGAAAGTTGGATTTTAGCTATGCAAGAAGAGTAAAATAATTTCAAAAGGAACAAAGTTTGTAAATTAGTTGATAGACCCTCTGACTATCCTGTTATTAGAAAAAATGGGTATTTGGGACAAACAAAGATGATCATGGTGTAATCACTAGAAATAAAGCTAGATTAGTTTCAAATGATTACAATCAAGAAGAAGGAATAGATTATGAAGATACATTTTCACTTGATGCTAGACTAGAAGAATTTAAAATTCTTCTAGAATATGAATCTTATATGAATTTTAAATTATATTAAAAGGATGTTAAATATTCATTTTGAAATGGTTTTTTAATGGAGGAATTTTATATAGAAAATCCTCCTAGTTTTGAAGTCCCTCAATTTAAAAATTTTGTCTTTAATCTTACCAAAGCTCTATATGGACTTAAACAAGAACCAAGACAATGGAATAAAATATTCTTTTCTTTTTGTTTTATGAAATGGTATTATAGTAGGTATGGAGGATCCTACATTTTTTAATAAAAATACATCCTTAGATATATTTTTAGTACAAATTTTTGTTGATGATGTTATCTATGGATCAAAAAATAAAAAAATTATGAATGAATTTTCAAAACTTATGAAAATGTAATTTGAAATGAGTATGATGGGTGAGTTAAACTATATTCTAGGATTTAAAATTTACCAAAAAAATATTATATAAATGTCTTAAACCAATGTAAATAAAAAATTTATTTACTTAAGAGGTAAGGAATTGAAAATAGTAAGACTTATTCAACTCCTATGAGCTTTAATATCAAAATTGATATATATGAGACTATAAAACCATATGAAAGCAAGTTATATAGTTGAATCATCCTAAATAATCACATTTAAATGCCTCCAAAAGGATTTTAAGGTATTTAAAAGGAAATGTATCTCTTTCTATTCCTTTTCCAAAAACATATGATTTTAATTTAACTTCATATTCAGATGATAATATTTTTGGATGTAAACTAGATAGGAAGAGAACCTCAAGAACCTTTCATTTTCATGGTGAATCTCTAGTATCTTGGTTGAGTAAGAAAAAAAGCACTATAGCATTATCAACAAATAAAGTAGAATATATTGTAGAAATAATTTGTTGGGCACTTGTACTATGGATTAAAATCTCCTTAATAGATATTCGATTTAATTTTAATTGTCTTCTAGTCAAATGAGATAACAAAAGTGTTGTAAAAATTTCAAAAAATTCAATTAAACATTCAATAACAAAGAAAATTGATTTGAGACATTATTTCTTAATAGATCATGCACAAAAGAATCATATATCTTTATAATTTGTTTTTAAAAGAAATATGAAGGTCCCGGGTGCAGTGGAAGCTCGTGGGTGGATGTGACCACTTGACTTTTGTCATTAGAAATGATCAATCTGGGATAAATATGACGATAAATGAGTGACTCCATGGATCAAATCACAGAAATAGACAATGAAGAAGAATAGTCCCAGAACCACAAAGGAGGATCATCACAGGTTGATCATAATTAATTTAATCAATTGACAAGAAGTACCTTTTATGGCGTTCTTTATTCATTGATATTTCTGATCATGTTCTGATGTGATTCATCATTGTGACTCAGAAGCCAATTGTAGACTTCCTCTAGCGGTGATCCACACATGAACCACATATCTATGGAGATCGCCAAAGGAATCTCCGGGTGCTAGCATGGAGAAGCCTTTGCTTGCATTGTCCGTGTTAGATCGCCTTTATCCGATAAAGGATGATCGCTCTCGGTCTTGAGAGTGTTCTTGGAGGAAGGAGTTCTTTCATCCTTGATAGTATTCTCTAGAATTGTTGTCCATAATGATTAGGGAAAAGTTTTGGGGTTGTGAGGATATTTATTATCAGGTTTGAGGTTATAGAGTTATGACAATAAATAAACATGTTACACATTTTATTTATTTCATTAACTCTTATTGAAAACTCCAATGTTAAATCATTAATTCCTTGACATGCTCCCACACTGATTATAATAAATATCATTTAATAAAATGATATTATTTCATTAAAATCCGGACTGGAAAAACTACATGGCGTGTAACCATTAATACACGGTGTGTACTCATTTTTCATTTCCTTTCCTAAATTAAAACTACACGGTGTGTACATTCAATGTACACGACATGTATATCTTGTTTTTCTTTTATTATTCCCCCAAAATTAAAACTATTTAGTCTTCCTTGAATAATTATTAGGCCAGTTACAGGAATAATCTTTATTCTACTTGAGATACTTTGATACGCTTAGTGTGTGACCCTCAAGGCCTCTTTCTCATTGACATTAGGCGGGCTTCCCTAAAGTCCAAGATTACTATCTAGCAACGGGTCAAGGCACCCAAGAGAAAGAAGTTGATTCCGAATTGATGTGTTACCTCATACGAATGCTTACCGTGTAATTTAATCCCTTTGTCTCAATATCTCATGAAGTAGGTTTCATGGCAGTGTCATACACCTATATGCTTGATCCGCCATTCTTTGACTTCCAGAAATAAACTCGTGGTGACACCATGGCCATAGAATTTGCGCGATAGTTCTATTTAAATCAAAGGGCCCAAGATATCTATTTCCATAAATATGGAAGGTACAAATCCTTCCTTGACTTATCCATTAACAACATTTCATTTCTGACTCACCCAACTTACCCTACTTCCCACCAACTGTCTTTGTGATAGTTTCTGTCAGCAAATCGATGTGCACTTGTCATGACTTGAGTTAATTATAATCTTCTAGTCTAAGGACCATTACACACGCTCATGAATAGAAAAGTATGATGACACCAAGACATGCAAAATTACTACTGGTGGGTCTATTCTCATAATCTACCGTCTTGGAAATTACCAAGTTCGAAATCCATGAGAGAGAGTCTCGTCATCTTACGAGTACTCGCACATGATAGTCTGTATACTATGTGTCTTATCATAGTATGTTGTCCAACTGTAGAAATTTATTTTAGAATATTGTTATAGAATGTCAAGGTTCTTATCATATCAGGGATCTTCCATGACCTTATTAATGCAACAAATATTGTAGGACGTTATTATATTATAGTCATGTAGAAAAATTAACAGTATATAATAAGTGTACATTCATGTAATCAAAGTATAAATAGTTGGTTCTCAGGACACCGACTCTAAAAAACTCAAACTTGGACTAGAGCCAACTGCCTATGACTTTTAGTCCACTAGACCTCACATGATGATCATGTTTCTGCTAAGTCAAAGCTTTAGTCAAGGGGTCTGCTATGTTGTCTTCCGTGGAAATACTGCTCACTGAAACTTCACCTCTCTGAGAAAAATCCCTCAAGAGATGGTACTTCCAAAGTATGTGCTTTATCCGCTGATGTGACCTTGCCTCTTTTTCAAGTGCCACTGCTGCAGTATTATCGCAATAGAGTGTGGTGGGATCTTTACTGCTAGGTATTACATCCCGATCTTAGACGAAGCTTCGCATCCATACTGCTTCTTTAGCTACCTTAGAAGCTGCGATATACTCAGACTCTGTTGTATAATATGCAACCACACCATTCTTTGAGATCTTATATCTCACTGCACCTCCATTTAAACTAAATCTGTATCCAGTCTGCGACTTCATGTCATCTTGATCAGTCTGGAATCTAGCATCTACATGTACTTTGAGGACTAGTTCCTCATCTCCTCCATAAACTAAGAACATATCCTTAATAAGCCTCAGATACTTAAGAATAGTCTTTACTGCCATCCAATGGTGGTCTCTTGGATCAGCTTGATATCTTCCTACCACACTTAATGCGTAAGAAACATCTAGCCTTTTACAAATCATATCATACATGACTAACCCAATCGCGGATGCATAAGGGATCTTTTCTATTTTCTTTTTTTTCATGTGTCTGAGGACACATTTTCTTGGAAAGATGAATGCCATGTGAAACTGGAAACAATCACCTATTGGACTGTTCTATACTGAATCTACTTAGTATCTTGTCAATGTATGTACTTTGACTCAGGCCTAACATTCTCTTGGATCTATCACGATGGATCTTGATCCCAAAAATATATGCTGCCTTCCCCAAGTCTTTCATAGAAAATCATTTTTCCAACCATGACTTAACTGACTGTAAGACAAGTACTTCGTTTCCAATTAGTAATATTTCATCAAAATATAATATTAGGAAAATTACTACACTTCCTCTAAACCTTTTGTAGACACAAAGATCACATTCATTCTTAACAAATCCAAATTTCATTACGGCTTCATCAAAAAGAATGTTCCATGACCTTGATGCTTGCTTTAATCCCTAAATGGATTTCTGCAACTTGCATACCTTGTTGGCATCCTTTGGAGACACATACCCTTTAGGTTATGTCATGTAGACATCTTCCCGGAGGTTCTCATTAAGGAATGATTTTTGACATCCATTTTCCAAATTTCATAGTCATGGTAAGCGAAAATGGCCAATAGTTTTCTGATGGATTTTAGCATCACAACTGGTGAAAAGGTTTAATCATAGTCAATTCCTTAATGTTGTCTAAAACCTTTTGCAACCAGTAATGACTTGTAGGTGCTGACTTGTCCCCCCATGTCCAGTTTCTTCTTGAATATCCATTTATTACCAACCGTCTTTACATCAACTAGAGGATCTACCAAAATCCATACTTGGTTTTGGTACATGGAATCCATTTCTGAATTCATGACTTCTTGCCACATGGCAACGTCTGTGCCTTCAACTACTTCCTTGTAGGTAGGAGGATCATCATTGTCAACCAGTAATTATTCTCCATCCTCGGTGACAAGAAAACCATATCGTTTTGGTCCTCTCAACTCTCTTGTGATCCTATGTAGTTATTGTGTCTCTCGAATGGATTTTTATTCCATGAGGATTTGTGGAATCTGTTCATGTACCAACTCCTGTGTATCTTCATCCTTGACTTCATCAAAGTCTATCTCGCTCCCACTATCTCTTTTGGAGATGTTCTCCCTCTCAAGGAATATGGTGTGTCTTTCCACTGTAACCTTTTTATTTGAGGGGTTGTATAGTTAATATCCCCTTGTTTCCTTGGGATATCTGATAAAGGTACACTTTGATCTTTGGGGTGCAATTTTTTTACTTTAAGAGGCCTTAACAAATGCTTTGCTACCCCACACATGTAAATTTGATAACATGGATTTGCGTCCACTCCATAACTCATGTGGAATACCATTTATTGATTTAGTTGGTACTTTGTTTAGTACGTGTGATGTTGTTTGTAATGCATATGCCTGAAAGAATAATTGAATAATTGCATGACTCATCATTGATCTCACCATGTCCAACAGGGTGTGGTTCCTCCTTTCACTTACACCATTCCACTGAGGCATGTCAGGAGGAGTGAGTTGAGATAGAATCCAAAACTCCCATAAGAAATCAACGAAGTCGTGATTAAGATATTATCCTCCTCTGTCTGAGAGAAGTTTCTCAATCTTATTTCAAAGATGGTTCTCAACTTCATTATTTTATTCTTTGAATCGATCAAAAGAATCTGACTTATATCTCATTAAGTAAATATATCCATATCTACTAAAATAATCAGTAAAAGTTACGATGTACAAGAACCCACCCCTTACTTTAACTAGAAATGGTTCACACACATCTATGTGAACTAATTCAAGAAGCTATTTAGCCTTGTCACCTTTCCCACTAAATGGGGCTTTGGTCATTTTGCCTTGTAGACACGCATGACATACACCAAGTGGTTTTAGTTCAAAAGAATCTAAATAACCATCTTGATGTAATTTTGTCAAATGTTTCTCATTGACATGACCTAGCCAGTGATGTAAAAGTTGGGTGTGGTATGATTCATGTGAATTAACTTTGTCATCTATTTCCATTACTTGGTTTGTGTAGTCTAACACATAAAGGCCGTTATATAAATGTGCCCTACCAAAACAAATGCCATCTTTATAAAGGTAGAAACATTCATTTCCAAAATTAAAGATGAATCCATTAGAATCTAATCTGGATACTGAAATAAAGTTTTTGGTTACAGAGTGTACATAATAACATCCTTTTAATACCAAGACCATCCCAGTAGGGAATGTGAGGTGGTAGTCTTCAAAAGCTACAAAAACGAGTTTGGCTCCGTTGGCTACTCGCAGATCCACCTCACCTCGTTCAATCTTTCTAAATCTACTTGGTTCCTATATTTGGATACAGATGTGAGCTAAAAAATCAGTATCTAATACCCAATTGGTAGAAATAGATAGATTTCATTTGATAACAAACGCACCTGAAGCTTCCCCTTGCTTCCTTGGCTGGGTGCAGTTTTTCTTCCATTGGCCCTTCTTGCCACATGCGAAACAAATAGCCTCATGTTCTCTTACATCCCCTTTGATCTTCCTTTTCATGGAAGGCCTTAAAGAAGCTTTGGGATTAAATCTCTTCACCTTATCTTTCCTTTTATTCACCATAAGGATAGAAGGATTTTCATGATTCATATCATTGTCCACTTGGAGAATGAGGATAAGAAGATCAAATAGAGGCTTCTCAATGTTGTTCATGATAAAATTTACAATAAATTTAGAGAAGCTCTGCGAGAGTGATGCAAGAATGAGATAAATACCCAGTTGCTCGAGGATTTTAAACCCTAGAACCTCCAAGAACTCAATGTATCTAATGATCTTGACTACATGAGGCCCAGTTGGGGAACCCTCTCTAAGCCTTCTCTGAAATAGAGCCTTGGAGATCTCAAACCTTTCCTGTCTTACTCTCTCCTTGTATAGATCACAGAGGTGCTCGAGCATGTTATAGGCATCCGTGTCTTCATGAGACTTAATGATCTCACTAGACATTGATGAAAGAATCAAACATTGTACGTCAAGTGCATCGTTCAAATGTTGATCGTAAACTAGAAAATCTTCATCCCTTGCCCCTTGGTAGGCGAATTAGGAAGTGAGGACTCCAGCACGTAAAACTTTCATTCATGGCGTAGGATAACCCAAATGTGCCTAAACCATTCCTGAAAGTTACTACCGAGGAGGATATTGTCTTTATCTAGAATTGATCAGAGAGAAAATGTGGTTGAAGTGTTTTTTATATAGATTATACAAATTAAAAGAGCAGATTTATCAGTGCCTTTTGATTACATTTTATGAAAAATAATAAGTTTATTTGTTAATTCTCCTACTATTTTATCATGTCACACTATCCCCCACCATTGAACTTGGAATTCCTAGTTTCTATGACATTCTAGTGGAAAAGATCCATATTCCCCTTCGTATAACCCCAATAAGGGTTGGTCAAGCTATTTAAAGGTATTTAGGTAGGTAGGTCTTTGCCAACTGTGAGCTTACAGTTCCTTGATCTGTTGAGTGGACTCCACAATTCTGAAATCTTGACTTGGATTTCCTCAACACTTACCTCCATTTTACAACAAGTCTAGAAAGGGCTACTCCTTTTGATGTAAAATGTTAAAGTCAACCCGAAACTTTCATAAGAGCTTCAATTATAAAAGTAAGTGTCCCAACAAGGGATGTTCAAACACAGAGTTTTATTGAGTATTTCCATTAATCAAGTAATGGAAGGCTTAGTCTGACTTAATATGGTATTTGAGGGATTCCAATCCTTTATGTGTAGTTTCGCATTATCAAATGCTTGTTAATATTAAGTGATTCTTGCTTAAGTGATTGACCATGTTCTGATAATGTTTACACATAGTCTGTTTTTTATTTTTTCCCATCTTTGCAGGCTTGTTTATTTCATTAACAATGTGATCGCGACAACACATACATAATAAATAAACCATGCAATCAGACAAAAATAAAATAAGATGGCATGATCATGATCTTCTATTGGTTAGATTATGTATCCGTTTTGATAAGCTTACCCTGACCTAGGGAAAAACATCCTGAACCTAATGGTTCATGTTTTGCAGATCCCACATATCCACCTTTGTATCTAATTCGGTTGGTTTCGCCTCAGCTTCAGATTTTGAACCATCTCCTCTGACTTGAGAGATCCTCCATTACATGGGGTTTATATTAAAGAAACCATGGGCACGTAGGCCCTAAATTTTATTGGAAGAAGGCTTCCAGGCCAATGAATTTAAATTAAATAAATTTAAATAAAATAATACACACACATAGGGTCTTTGGTCTAGCTCATGATCATCCATAGAATTCAATGAAATTTACACATATTTAGTATTAAAATTCGTTTAATCATTCTTTTATTCAAGATAAGTCACGCTTGAAATCAATTAATTATAATCTTATAATTAATCAATTATTTATCGTAAATTCCTTTCTGAATTTCCTTGAGATTCTTCTCATCCATATTCCTTGTACGAGTTTCTATACTTTGGAGGAAACCTGGTGAAATTCCATTTATGGAAAGTACATGGCATGTAGGCTATATTACATGATGTGTATTTGTTCTCACACTTTATCCAAAGTACACGCCAGGGGATTTGGAATATTTTCTATACTTTGGAAATTTTAGAGTACACAACATGTAGATTAATATAACACAGCATGTACTTCCTTGTTACATGGTTACCGGCTTGGAAATCCCATGTACGTGGTTACACGACTTCTCCTTGGACACAGTTTCACCTTGGTCAGATCGAACTACACGACATGTTGATTCAACATACACACCGTGTATTCTAGTTTCCACACGCTGTACAGTTCTGGTCAACACAGTGTATTAAAAAACATAGGTATGCTCAATTCACATGACGAGGTTTGGCAGACCAGTACTGGTTCATTGATCCTAAGTACACAACGTGTAGATTTCACTACATGCTGTGTATTTCTCTATTGAACATACAAAATGAGCGGATCCTCTGGATGAGTTCCTCATTTTTATTTTAATCAAAATTAAAATTAAAAGGTCATTTCTATGATTTGAATCGAGAAATGAAGGAGTAAGAACAGATCTCATTCCTTCAGTTTTATAGAATGATTTATCTTGAATTGAATCAAATATAAATGATTAAATTATCAACGAAAATTAAATAAATATAATCAATGTTTTGACCACTCTGATTCCACTTGATGGTCCTGGGCACAGCGGAAGCTCATGGGTGGATGTGCCCACTTGACTTTTTTTCATTTGAAATGATCAACCTGGGATCAGTACGACAATAAGCACCAGACTCCATGGATCGAATCACAGAAATAGACAAATAAGAATAATTGTCCCAAAAACAAAAAGGAGGATCAACATAGGTTGATTATAATTAATTTAATTAATTGATAAGAAGTACCTTTTATGGCATTATTTCATCATTGATATTTCTGATCACGTTTTGATGTGATTCGTCATTTCATCACAGAATCCAAGTGTAGACTTCATCTAGAGGTGATCCACTCATGCACTACGTATCTCTGGACATCGCCAAAGGAATCTATGGGTGCTAGAGTGGAGAAGCCTTTGATTTCATTGTCTGCATTAGATCTCCCTAATCTGATGGAGGAAGATCTCTCTTAGTCTTGAGAGCGTTCTTGGAGGAAGGAGTTCTTTCGGCCATGAGAGAATTATATAGAATTGTTGGGCATAACGATTAGGGAAAAGTGTTGGGGTTGTAAGGATATTTATAATCTGGTTTGAGGTTATAGAGTTATGAAAATAAATAAATGTATTACACATTTTATTTATTTCATTAACACTTATTGAAAACCCCCATGTTGAATCATTAATTCCTTTACATGAACCCACACTGATTATAACAAATATCATTTAATAAAACAACATTATTTCCTTAAAATCCCAACTAGAAAGATTACATGGAGTGTAATCATTAATACACGGCGTGTACTCATTTTTCATTTTCTTTCCAAAACGAAAACTACCCGGCGAGTACATTCAATGTACACGGCTTGTATATCTTGTTTTCATTTTATTCTTCCTCCAACATTAAAATGATTTAGGCTTCCTTGAATAATTATTAAGCCGCATACGGGAATAATCTTTATTCTACTTGAGATACTTGGATACACTTAGTGTGTGACCCTCTAGGCCTCTTTCTCATTGGCATTAGGCGGGCTTGCACTGTCTAGCAATGGGTCAAGGAACCCATGAGAAAGAAGTTGACACCGCATTGACGTGTCACCTCATACGAACACTTTCTGTGTAATTTAATCCCTTCATCTCAATATCTCATCAAGCAGGTTACATGCCAGTGTCATAAAACTATATGCTTGATCCGTAATTCTTTGAATTCTAGAAATAAACTCATCGTGACACCATGGCCATGGAATTTGGGAAATAGTTATATTTCAATAAAAGTGCCCGAGATATCTACTTCCATAAATATGTAAGGGACAAATCCTTCCTCGACTTATCCATTAACAACATGTCATTTGTGATGCGCCCAACATACCCTACTTCCCGCCAACTATCTTCATGATAGTTTTTGTCAGCAAATCTAAGTGTGAGAGTCATGACAGGAGTTAATGATAGTCTTCCAGTCTAAGGACCGTTACAAATTCTCATAGATAGAAATGTCTGATGATACCAAGACATGCAGAATTAGTACTAGCGGGTTTGTTCCCATAATGTCCCATCTTGGAGATTACCAAGTGTGAACTCCATGAGAGAGAGTCTCGTCTTCTTAAAAATACTCACACATGACAATCTACATACTATGTGTCCAATCATAGTATTTCATCCAACCGTAGAACTTTATTTAAGAATATTGTTATAGAATTTCAAGGTTCTCATCATACCAGGGATCTTCCATGACCTTATTAATGCAACAAATATTCCAGAACATTATTATATTATAGTCATGTAGCACAATGAAAAATATATAATAAGTGTACATTCATGTAATCAAAGTATAAACAGTTGGTTCTCAGGACACCAACTATAACAAAATCATCTGGAAGAAATTTTTATTAAACTTTTTCATGTTGATAGATTTTATTTTTCTAAATAATATATATTTTTTAATTTTACCTAATTTTATTTTAATTTTTTATTAGTAGAATTATATTATATTCAAGTAAATATTTTATATAACTAATATTATTTTGTGATTTGGCATCACCATTCTAAAAATTAGTCATATAAAAATAGAATAGATCACATAAATTTTAAAATCATTTCTATGCACATCACTACATGAACCATGGATTATTTCAAATCAAAAGAAAGTGTGTTAGTTATATGCATGAAACGTTTGATATCCTTTGAACCCTAATCTCTATGCTATCTAAAATTTGTTACCCAAACCCTATAATCATCCAAATCCTATCAAGAATAGAAAAAATTATGAGAACTGATGGTGCATGCTCTTGAATTATTAAGCATCAAAGGACATTAAGGAACGTTCTATGTAGAAGAGAAATAGATTTTACATGGATGGATGGAATAGAAATTTTTCTTAAGAAAGTTATAAACCTTCAAGGTTAGGAATTGTTTTTGAAGAAAGAATAAATAAATTTGTGTTTGAGAAGGAATTTTGTGAGTTCCAGGTTACTGGAGTTTTTTACATTATTAATAATGAATACTTGGACACATCAATGGAAAACTTGGAAGGTTTCTTGATAACCTCTTTGGTAATGGATGAAGCATTCTTGTATCCTCACAAAGGAAACACAAAATTCATTACTTCATTGCTCATTATAGATAAAGTTAGTTTTCTTGAAATCATAAAGTACCTATTCATCTAGGAGAATGTTGAGAAGAATCTTGTGAAAGAATTAGAACTAGAAATAAAAGTTCTTATAAAGTTCATTCAACCTTACATTACACAACACAATAATGAATTTGAAAATGTTTTATTTCAAGATTTTTAATTTATTTATTTTTTATGATTGATAATCCTGTGAATCTAGAATTAGAGGGTATGTGTTATATGTGCCACATGTAGAATAATTCAAAACATTTCTATCCATTTTGAAGGATATTAATTTTTTTTGTAATGTTGGGGTTTTTATTGATAATAATATAGTAACCCACAATCATGGAATAAAAACTTTTAATGAAAATATTTTAGGGAGAAGTGGATTTTATTGGAATCATTCTTTAAACAAGTTAGTTACAATAAGTTCTGAAGAATAAATTGGTGTAGACCCATCTTTGAATCAGGGGTATTCGTCTTCAATGAGATATTATTGGGATTTTTTTGTTCTAGTAGTTGTTCATATTTTAGTTTAAATAAAAATTAAAACTATTGATATAAGAGACATTCTTGATAATGAGACTCTTGAGGGAAAAAATAGGATGATTAAGAGTTTTCCTTCATGTAACAACCTGCATTTTCATGAAGGTATGTATCATTTTATCTTGGAATAAATTCCTTATTTTGGACCTTTTAATGTTACCTAATGGATTTACAGAGGTCATGAGGGTTTCTAGGGCTTGTTCAAAGCCTGGATCCTTGGGTTTTTGGAAAACAGACTGGGGAACACGATTAGTGGAAATCATATAGCCCATCTTGCATGGTTTCCCCTAACTATGTGAGGAATTTTAAAGGGTAGAAGGGGGAAACAAAACTATCTGCAACCATACAAGACTAGGAGAAAACCCATGTATAAATTTCATATTTTTGGTACAATGGGTTTCTCATGACCTGGACATGATTAGTGTAACAACCCGAGATTTTATAAGATATATTCGTTTTAATTTCGTTCATATATTTTGTTGTACGCTACACCAAGATTATCTTGTGCTATACACAACACCGTATTAGCTTGCATTATACGCAACACTATTCTTAGATTGTGTTACACACAATTTCAAGTTCATTTGATAATAGTCATTCTACGCAACATTGAGTGTATATATATATATATATATTCAATGTATAAATAAAATATGGTTGGATTCTGTTATATGTAACAACAAAGTAGTCTTGCACAACACACAACCCTAACTTGGCTTTCATTACATGCAATCGCGACCTTCCTCGATAGTGTGTGTTGTATGCAAAATCGGGTTTCACTAAACAACGATATATGGTTATAATATTATCACGAACTAGCCGTTATAAATAGTATTAACTACATTTTGAATTTTATAACATTATTATTTATCTTACACATTTTCTAGAACATGTTATGAGAACAAAATAATTTTTTCGGGTAAAATAACTATTTTTAAAAAAATGCAGTTTTGCCGCCTTTTGATGGCGCACCCACATTAAATATTATTTTTGACATGTTTATAAGTTCAATTTTACAAAATAAAATTATTCTTTGGAATAAGGACATAAAAATTTACATTGGATAACGTTTTGATATTTTTCTGATAACTTTCATATTTTAATGAATAGTAAAAACACGCTATATTTTAATTAAAAACAACTTTTTCATCGTAATAATTTATATAGTTAAATTATAATATTGAAAGGTTTTAATGTATAAATAGAATATATTTTTACCATTTAATATAATTTATGTCATTATCATTGATTTTACCTTGAATTCGTAGGTTAAATCAATTCAATCTTTTACAATGTTTTAAAGAAAAACCCATTTTCTATCGACAACGGGATTAATTTTACTTTAATTTCTGCAAATTTTGTGTATTGAATTTGGAAAAATGGATTCCATATTTGGAATCAGTGGGTCCAAATTATGTTAATAAGCTACTTTTTATTTTTGGTACTTATGAATAGTAACTATGGTGAATTTTATTTACCATAGTTAAAGGTAAATCAGGTAATTAAGGGAAAATATAATATTATAAAATTACCCTAACACCTGAAAAAATATTATTGGATGACTAAAAGTAGACCCATAGCACCTAAGGGTCGGATTAGATTCATTTAATGGACTTTTTTCCATGAAAATAATTTAATTGTTATTAAAACCAAAGAATGTGACAACATGACACTTTCTTAAATCTTAAAAGTATAATAATTTTAATTTAGCGATAAACTTAATGAAACTTCGAACATGAATCATCTCCAGAAATCTAATAAAATTATCTACATCATAGAAATTTATTTATAATTTTTAGGTATTAAATAATTATCATTAATTATGACACAATAGTGATGTTGAAATTATTTTATTAATTAAAATATCAAATAAATGGCTTTAAAAATATTAAATTAAATATTATATGAACTATTTAATGTGCTCCACTAAATTTCTAGATACATATGACAGTTTATTAATCTATTAAAGCTTTTAGTTTGAACATATCTTCTGTATATATTTTATTTAAATTCAAATAAATGAATAGTGTCAAAATTGAAACTATTGTTATTTTATAAAAATAACATATTATAAAATTGTTTAAAAATCACAAAAAGTATTTAAAAATTATAAATTAAAATTTATATGGTCGAAAATGTCATAATGTGTCAAATTATGGAAAATTAACAACAAATATGTAATTATTTATAATAATTTTAAATTTAGAATATTATTACCACAAATAAAATTAAATTCATAAATAAGGATAAATCAAGTTGATAATGTTTACAATAAATTCCTAACATTTCTAAATTTTATTGGTTGATGAGATTACAACCCTATCTCAGCTAATATTTCTATATGAGTCATTTTGGAAGTTTTTAAGTGGGGTTGAGATTTAATATAAACTAATATTTCTTATATTTCCAAAGGTGCCCCTCTCTTCCCTTATAAAAGGGCACCACATCCCTCTCCTCCTCAATCCAATTTGAGCCTTCAATCTCGTCCAATACCTGCCCATTTCACTTCCCCACTTCCCTAGAAACATCCTAGATGTCCTGGTCTTCTTCAAAGACCAATTGTAGTGCCCTAAGAGGAGGTCTCAAAGAGGCGCTTCAAAGAAGAGGTAATGTCCGTTACCAATTCTTTCAACTTTATTTCTTCTTACACTTCTTCTTCTTTAGTTGTTTCATTATGAATGAATAACATCAGTATAACTCATATAATGATATTTTATTATAAGTATGAAACAACCCTATTTCACCATCTATCCATCCTACGGAAAATGAAATCACCGCGGGTGCGTACGTACAGAATACCGTCTCCACGCCGTGGTGTAATATATTTTCCATCACCACCTTACTTGGATGGGTATAATGGTGCAAATAAATAACTATATATGATTATTTTAAAGTGGTATTGATACTGAAATAGTATACATACACTCCAATTTTAGAGACCCGAAGCTTAACGTACATAGACATTACATTACTTTTTCGGAATACTTAGTACATAACAAAAACACACACAAGGACTGTAATAGTTTAGTGTCTTTGGAAACTCGGAACGTAATATTCTAATCATGGTGAATGATCTTCAACATCTCCCATAAAGATCATCCTTTTTTTTTACCAAAAAACATTCTTTATATCCTGGGGAAAAGACAACATAAAAGGGTGAGCTCAAATGCTCAGTAAGGGTAATCAAAAGAAATATCAATCACATCATATTCATAAGAACATATCTTTTGGAAAGCCTAACCTGAAAAAGAGATCATAATTTCATAACATGGGATAAATCATAGTAGTGAAATGTAATCCCAATAATCATAACTTAAAACATGAAACTTTGTGGCATACACACATAATCATAGAGAATCATTTCTTGTAGGTCAAGACTAATTTCCAAGACTATCTTAGTGGACAAAGTCCCTTTCTGAACCAAGTTCATTCCTCGTTTCAGTCCTGTTTCACTGAACCGGTATAACCTACCATTCCATCCATGTCTATCTCATGAGATATAAAATCTTAACCCAATGCATTGGAGGGAGATATAGGTCCCACCCATCTCATAATGATACCATTCTTATGTGTGCCACAAAATCATAAATCATACATCATTGCATAACCCATGTAATAAAAATGGGAATCTTAAACATCATGACATCATAAAATAATTCATATAAGATAAAGGAATTCATTAAAATATATCCATCACAACATAATCATATCAATGTAATAATAGGGATATAAACAGAACCCTATATTATCTTATATGGAAAATAATTTTGATAAAAAACTTGAACTCCATTCTTTAGGAAAATATCCTTTCAACTTCAAAAACATTTTCCTTTCTAAACATGTCATACAATTTTAAAAGAAGTTGATTAAAAATAAACTTGAAAAATTTTAAAGGAATCTTCTTGGAAATAATGTTTTAAAAATCCATTCATTCCGTATAAGTTAAAAAAAACATTATTCTCGTACTTTTGTCGGAAAAGTCAAAAAGTACCTCGTACGAAAAATGACAAAAGATTCCTTTGATATCTTTTAATAAAAACATACCAAAGGGTAAAATAGGTTTTAAAAAATTGTAGGTGGATGGAAATAATATTACATATTGAGGAAACATGGATGTGGATGATAAAATACACCCCAGTAACTTTCAAAGTATAAACAATCTCAGATAAAAATGAGATTGTGATATTTTCCCTTACCTTAAGTCCGATTTGCTTCGTAAGTGTCCGAACCTCCTGTATAATAATTTAAATAATGTCATTAACTTATTAAATAATCAAATTCATTGTTATGATATCATATATGGTTCACTTATGACTTTATATTACCCATTCTTTTGTAAATTCCATGTTAAAGAAGCGTTTTGGGTAAAATCGTTTCATTTGTCATAGGTGTTTGGACTTGTTGTTCTTGACATTATTATTACATATATCATGATTTACTTACTTAAAAAATATAAAACATGATTTATATATCATATATATTCAGTATATATATATATAATAGATAGATAAATGAAATGAAACACACCGTTCATGGAGACGGTAGTCCGTACGTACGCATGAATGCGGTTTTCCTTTCCTTATTGTCTTGAATGGAAGTAAGTAGATGACATACATATATATATACATAAATCCAGTAGATTTAACATGTCATATATTTCATTATTATTCATTATATATACTTTATAATCATTCATGAATGGTTAATGTGGAGAATGAATCTCATCGCGTCGTGGAGACGGTAGTCCGTACGTACGCACGAGCGATGATATCGTTCTCATGATCGTGAACTTGTGCTTAAGTGTATGTATACTATTTCAGTATCAATATCACTTTATAATAATCATATATAGTTACTCATTACACCATTATACCCATCCAATTAAGGTGGTGGCGGAAAATAGATTACACCACGGCGTGGAGACGGTATTCCGTACGTACGGACGCGCGGTGATTTCCTTTTTCCGTAGGATGGATAGAAGGTTAATTAGAGTTGTTTCATATTTATAATAACATATCAGTATATAATAAATACTGATGTTATTAATTTATCATGAAACAACTAAAGAAGAAGAAGTTGAAGAAGAAAAAATTGAAAAAGATCGGTAATGGATATTACCTCTTTTTAACGAGCCTTTTCTTAACCTTCACTTAAAGAACTAAAGATGGTATTTTAAGAAGACCATGACCTCTAGGATGATACTAGGGAAGTGGAGAAGAGATTTTGGCAGGTTTTGGCCGAGCTTGAAGGCTCAAAGTGGTGTGAGGAAGAGGGGGAGGAGGTGCCCTTTTATAATGGAGGAGAGGGGCACCTTAGGAAAATCTCAAAATATTATTTTATATTAAGGTAACATTCGGTTTATAATGGTTCCAAAGGGTCTTATTTCTAAGATAAAGTGGGTATGGGTCGAAATCATCTCATCCAATAGGATTTATACAATTTTAGGTTATTATTTTAACCTTATCAATTAGATTTAACTCTAAGTTAAATAATTTATCTTTTACCGTGTCTTTTTGTTTTCTTACACTATATGGTTAATAAACTAACCATAACAAGCCAAAAGAACCCCAAGTTGTTTATTATTAATATATCTATCCTTATCTAAGTCATTTGGCCGAACCTTAGATTTTTAGGAATTAAATAACAATTAATAATATAATATTTGTTTTAAAAACTAATTTATGTCAATTTTGACACTATTTGGTACATGATTTTTATGAAATTTGTAACAGAATGATAAGTTCTAACCAAGTTACTTATATTAACAATAACATGTCATATTAACCTATAAAATTAATGTAAGTCATAAAAAGTCTCAAATAACATTTATTTGGGCATTTATAACATCAATTATGTCAATATTTCATTAATAAGACAATTACTGCATCATCTTTGTGTCATAATAAATGATAATTATTTAATCCCTAAAAATTCTAAATAAATTTATATGATGTAGATAATTGTATTAGAGTTCTGGAGACTATTCATGTTTGAAGTTTCATGAAGTTTATCACTAAAGTAAAATTATTATACTTATAAGATTTATGAAAGTGACATGTTGTCACATTCTTTGGTTTTAATAATAATTAAATTATTTTCATGGAAAAAAGTCCATAAAATGAATCTAATACGACCCTTATGTTATATGGGTCTACTGTTATCCATCCAATAGGATTTTTCCAAGTGTTAGGGTAATTTTATAATCTTATATTTACCCTTAATTACCCGATTTACCTTTAACTATAGTAAATAAAATTTACCGTAGTTACTATTCACAATGCCCAAAAATAAAAAGTAGCTTATTAACATAATTTGGACCCACTGATTCCAAATATGGAATCCATTTGTCCAAATTCAATACACAAAATATGCAGAAATTAAATTAAAATGAATCCCGTTGTCGAAAAAAACGGGTTTTTCTTTAAAACATTGCAAAAGATTGAATTGATTTAACCTACGAATTCATGGTAAAATCAATGCTAATGACATACATTATATTAAATGGTAAAAATATATTCTATTTATACTTTAAAACCATTAAATAATATAATTTAACCACATAAGATATTACGATGAAAAAAGTTGTTTTTAATTAAAATATAGCGTGTTTTTACTATTCATTAAAATATGAAAGTTATCGGAAAAATATCAAAACTTTATCTAATGTAAATTTTTATATCCTGATTAAAAAGAAGAATTTTAGTTTGTCAAATTGAACATATAAACATGTCAAAAACTAGATTTAAAGTTGGTGCGCCATCAAAAGGCGGCAAAACTGCATTTTTTGAAAAATACTTATTTTACCCGAAAAATTTATTTTGTTCTTATACCATGTTCTAGAAAATGTGTAAGATGAATAATAATGTTATAAGATTAAAAATTTAGTTAATAATATTCATAACGGCTAGTTCATGACAATATTATAATAATATATCGTTGTTTATTAAAACCCGATATTGCGTACAACACACGCTATCGAGGAAGGTCGCGATTGCGTGTAATGAAAGCCAAGTCAGGGTTGCGTGTTGTGAAAGAATCCTTCGTTGTTTCGTATAACATAATCCAACCATATTTCATTTATACATTGAATATATATATATATATACTCAATGTTGCGTAGAATAACTATTATCAAAATTGTGTGTAACACGATCCAAGAATAGTGTTGTGTATACTGCAAGCTAATACAGTGTTGCGTATAGCGCAATGTAATCTTGGAGTATCAGACAACACAAGACATTAATGAAATTAAAATAATATTTTTCATAAAATCCCGGGGTGTTACATTCTACCCCCCTTAAAATGAATTTCGCCCTCGAAATTCGTCGGGGTTATAAATGGTTTACTACTCGAAAGCTTTTTTAATAGAAACCCACATCGTAAAAACGAATACCAAAACATGGCTTTAAAAACTAAAGTATGAAATGTAACGGTTACCCAAATTAACTCATCACTGGGTTTCCACGTAGGAGAACATAGGTGAAAATATGGATATGGAAGAAAAATCTAACCATCAAGTTCTGATGGAGAGTGGTAGAGAACAAGGCTATGAAAAAGCCAACAATCGCAAAGCCATAAATTTGTGATGATCTAGGGTAACATCTGATTCATCAGATATAAGATCACTAGGACAACATTTTTGGTTTTCAATATCATCTCCCTAAAGTTGAAAATTTTGAATTAGAAGAAATACTTACTTGATTTTGGTACAATCTCACTGTTGTTCGTGCTTTGAACAATTTCCACTCCATCTCTTAAAGAAATGAAGTTGAATTTGTTATTCGTGAAGTGTTAACAGATCATGTGATAGAATGATGGGTCATTCTATCTGTTTCAAACAAAAGTTTAGAAATAGTTATCAAATATACATAAGTCCGTCTTTGGTGAGGTTAATCATATACGATTCCAAAAATGAAATTATACTTCATATATCATACCGCTTAATAAAATAAAACTAGTTTCTACTAACCAAGGACTTTCTGTAGGCTAGTGGTATGCGATAAAGGCCCATCGCACTTTAGTTGTGGGTTCGATTCCCACAGCCTTGGCCGACGCGATGGGTTGTCGCACATCTTGCAGATTGTCCTTTTTCTAAAACTACATTATTATAACATCCCATCAACAATATCAAAAAAAGTTTTATCCTTAAACAATACCAACTTATGTCCAACATAATCCATTCCAATATTTAGGCTTATCTAAAATACTTCGGTCCAAGCTCATAGTATATCGAAAATGATCACGTGAATGCCATCATTTATCCCTCATATATCTTGTTCGTCACATTCCAGTCATGTGAATACCATAATCATGTAATCTCTTGAAAAATGAATACCCATTGAATCTTAGTGAAAACTTGAGTGCTGTCAAAAGATAACTCTTTCCACATACCAAAATCCTCAAAATTCTATATACTTAGTCCTTATATCAATCATGATCGCATGAATACAATCAAACATCTCATTATCTTCATGTCCCTTCATTATGCGCATATCATATACTTTCCAAAAATATTTCAATCACTTTTTTTTCCTGGTTACCAGTATCATATAATTATTGAAAACCAATACATAGATATTCCAAAATTCCACAATACCATAAATGAGATTCCATGATACTATTTTGAAATCCCATTACATAAACACTTAATCATTCCACCACATCATTTTCATATTCAACATTTCCAATAGTGATCGCATGTGACTTCCCTTTGTCCTTTGCCATAAGCAATTGCTCATGTCGATCATCACTAACCCTTGGATTAGGGAATTTATTAGCATAATGCCCCATTTCCTTGCACTTGAAGCATTGAAGTGTTGGTGGTGCGTTCTCTGCAGTATTTGCTTTATTCACATCATTAAAAACCCTTTTTCCATTACTTCGACACTCAGCTGCTCGATGACCTTCTTTTCCACACTTAAAACATTTTCTAGTCCCTTTAAGACAATCTCCACCATTCTTCTTTCCACACTTTGTGCATAAGAAAACATTCATCTTCTTTTCACCATTATTCTGAGATTTCTCCTTGAACTCCATCTTTCGTTTCTTGTCAAAACCATGAGATGGACATGTAACACCAACTTCCATTTCTACCTTGATAGCACAATGCACAAATTCTTCATAGCTACTGAAGTCTCTTATAGCTAATGCCCTTCGGAGACTTGCTTTTAAGCCACTGAAGAATCGATCAACTTTACATTCAGGTTGGATGATAAATCCAGATGCATACCTTGCAAGCCTTGTAAATTTCGTTTCGTATATACCAACAAGTTCATCATCATTTTTCTTTAGTTCAAGAAACTCCTTCTCCATCTTTGTTCGAAGAATAACAGGGAAGTACTTATTGAAAAATAAGTTCTTGAACTCGTCCCATTCCATGGACTCAATTTCATCTCTTAGCCTCGTATTCTTGATAAGATTATACCATTGATCAGCTTCACCTTCCAAACGATATACTGCTAAGATGACTTTATCATGTTCTGAACATTGAAGAATTGAAAATATCTTTTCAGTGGTACTGATCCATTGTTTAGCAACAAGTGGATCGGAAGACCCACTGAAAGAAGGTGGACATTGCCTCATGAAGGACTCAATAGAATATTGTTCCCTTCTCTTCTCATTTGGAAGTCTAGAATGATTCATAGATTGTGTAAGTATAGCAATAAGATTTTTCACTCCATCTCCCATAAATTTTTTTTGTTCAGGAGTAAAATCATTGCATTTTCCATTACAGTGATCAACACGGTTCCTTCGGGTTCCAGCCATCGTCTAAAACCCAAAAAGAATAGTGTGAGAGGCAAAAATAATGCTAGGTAAAACAATAGAGTAAAGGAGGATCACCCTCAATATGTAACATCTTAGGTTAAATTCTAAGATCGTTACTATAGTTCTAGGACTATATCCTATACGTATACTTATCCTTAGGGACATCCCTAGACATACCTTAGAAATATCTCTAGGGATCTCACTAACGTTTTCGCATCCGAGTTTCCAAAGGTTGACTAAACCTTTCCTTTGATACCAACTGTAGAGACCTGAAGCTTAACGTACATAGACATTACATTACTTTTTTGGAATACTTAGTACATAACAAAAACACACACAAGGACCATAATAGTTTAGTGTCTTTGGAAACTCGGAACGTAATCTTCTAATCATGGTGAAAGATCTTCAACATCTCCCATAAAGGTATTCCTTTTTTTTCTTACCTAAAAACTTTATTTATATCCTGGGGAAAAGAAAACATAAAAGGGTGAGCTCAAATGCTCAGTAAGGGTAAACAAAAGAAATATCAATCACATCATATTAATAAGAACATATCTTTTGGAAAGCTTAACCTGCAAAAGAGATCATAATTTCATAACATGGGATAAATCATAGTAGTGAAATGTAATCCCAATAATCATAACTTAAAACATGAAACTTTGTGGAAGACACACATAATCATAGATAATCATTTCTTGTTATTCAAGACTCATTTCCAAGACTATCTTAGTGGACAAAGTCCCTTTCTGAACCGAGTTCATTCCTCGTTTTAGTCATGTTTCACTGAACCGGTATAACCTACCGTTCTAGCCATGTCTATCTCATGAGATATAAAATCTTTACCCAATGCATTGGAGGGAGATATAGGTCCCACCCATCTCATAATGACACCATTCTTATGTGTTCCACAAAATCATAAATCATACATCATTGCATAACCCATGTAATAAAAATGGGAATCTTAAACATCATGACATCATAAAACAATTCATATAAGATAAAAAAATTCATAAAAATATATCCATCACAACATAATCATATCAATGTAATAATAGGGATATAAACAGAACCCTATATTATCTTATATGGAAAATAATTTTGATAAAACACTTGAACTCCATTCTTGAGGAAAATATCCTTTCTACTTCAAAAACATTTTCCTTTCTTAACATGTCATAAAATTTTAAAAGAAGTTGATTAAAAATAAACTTGAAAACTTGTAAAGGAAGCTTCTTGGAAATAATGTTTTAAAAATCCATTCATGCCGTATAAGTTAAAAAAAACATTCTTCTCGTACATTTGTCGGAAAAGTCAAAAAGCACCTCATACGAAAAATAACAAAATATTCCTTTGATATCTTTTACTAAAAACTTACCAAAGGGTAAAATAGGTTTTAAAAAATTTTAGGTGGATGGAAATAATATTACATATTGAGGAAACATGGATGTGGATGATAAAATACACCCCAGTAACTTTCAAATTATAAACAATCTCAGATAAAAATGAGATTGTGATATTTTCCCTTACCTTAAGTCCGATTTTCTTCGTAAGTGTCCGAACCTCCTGTATAATGATTTAAATAATGTCATTAAATTATTAAATAATCATATTAATTGTTATGATATCATATATGGTTCACTTATGACTTTATATTACCCGTTCTTTTGTAAATTCCATGTTAAAGAAGCGTTTTGGGTAAAATCGTTTCATTTATCATAGGTGTTTGGACTTGTTGTTCTTGACATTATTATTACTTATATCATGATTTACTTACTTACAGAATATAAAACATGATTTATATATCATATATATTCAGTATATATATATATATATAATATATAGATAAATGAAATGAAACACACCGTTCATGGAGACGCTAGTCCGTACGTACGCATGGACGCTGTTTTCCTTTCCTTATTGTCTTGAATGGAAGTAAGTAGATGACATACATATATATATATATATACATAAATAAAGTGGATTTAGAATGTCATATATTTCATTATTATTCATTATATATACTTTATAATCATTCATGAATGGTTAATGTGGAGAATGAATCTCATCGCGTCGTGGAGACGGTAGTCCGTACGTACGCACGAGCGATTATATCTTTCTCATGATTATGAACTTGTGTTAAAGTGTATTTATACTATTTCAGTATCAATATAACTTTATAATAATCATATATAGTTACTCATTACACCATTATACCCATCCAATTAAGGTGGTGGCGGATAATAGATTACACCACGGCGTGGAGACGGTATTCCGTACGTACGCACGCGCGGTGATTTCCTTTTTCCGTAGGATGGATAGAAGGTTAATTAGAGTTGTTTAATATTTATAATAACATATCAGTATATAATAAATACTGATGTTATTAATTTATCATGAAACAACTAAAGAAGAAGAAGTTGAAGAAGAAAGAAATTGAAAAAGATTGGTAATGGATATTACCTCTTTTTGACGCGCCTTTTCTTAACCTCCACTTAAAAAACTAACGATGGTCTTTGAAGAAGACCAGGACCTCTAGGATGATACTAGGGAAGTGGAGAAGAGATTTTGGCAGGGGTTGTACAAGCATGAAGGCTCAAAGTGGTGTGAGGAAGATGAGGAGGAGGTGCCCTTTTATAGGGGAGGAGATGGGCACCTTAGGAAAATCTCAAAATATTATTTTATATTAAGGTCAAATTCGGTTTATAATGGTTCCAAATGGTCTTATTTCGAAGATAAATTGGGGATGGGTCTAAATCCTCTAATACAATAGGATTTAGACAAGTTTAGGTTATTATTTTAACCTTATCAATTAGATTTAACTCTAAGTTAAATAATTTAACTTTTACCGTGTCTTTTTGTTTTCTTACACTATATGGTTAATAAACTTACCATAAAAAGCCAAACGAACCCCAAGTTGTTTACTATTAATATATATATCCTTATCTAAGTCATTTGGCCGAACCTTAGATTTTTAGGAATTAAATAACAATTAATAATAAAATATTTGTTTTAAAAACTAATTTATGTCAATTTTGACACTATTTGGTACATGATTTTTATGAAATTCATAACAGAACGATAAGTTCAAACCAAGTTACTTATATCAACAATAACATGTCATATTAACCTATAAAATTAATGTAAGTCATAAAAAGTTTTAAATTACATTTATTTAGGCATTTATAACATCAATTATGTCAATATTCCATTAATAAGACAATTACTGCATCATCTTTGTGTCATAATAAATGATAATTATTTAATCACTAAAAATTCTAAATAAATTCCTATGATGTATATAATTGTATTATATTTCTGGAGATTATTCACGTTTGAAGTTTCATGAATTTTATGACTAAATTAAAATTATTATACTTATAAGATTTAAGAAAGTGACATGTTGTCACATTCTTTGGTTTTAATAATAATTAAATTATTTTCATGGAAAAAAGTCCATAAAATGAATCTAATCCGACCCTTAGGTTATATGGGTCTACTTTTAGCCATCCAATAGGATTTTTCCAAGTGTTAGGGTAATTTTATAATCTTATATTTTCCCTTAATTACACGATTTACCTTTAACTATAGTAAATAAAATTTACCGTAGTTACTATTCACAATGCCCAAAAATAAAAAGTAGCTTATTAACATAATTTGGACCCACTGATTCCAAATATGGAATCCATTTTTCCAAATTCAATTCACAAAAGATGCAGAAATTAAATTAAAATTAATCCCGTTGTCAAAAGAAAACGGGTTTTTCTTTAAAACATTGCAAAAGATTGAATTGATTTAACCTACGAATTCAAGGTAAAATCAATTCTAATGACATAAATTATATTAAATGGTAAAAATATATTCTATTTATACTTTAAAACCATTAAATATTATAATTTAACCACATAAGATATTATGATGAAAAAAGTTGTTTTTAATTAAAATATAGCATGTTTCTACTATTCATTAAAATATGAAAGTTATCGGAAAAATATCAAAACTTTATCTAATGTAAATTTTTATATCCTGATTCAAAAGAAGAATTTTATTTTGTCAAATTGAACATATAAACATGTCAAAAACTATATTTAAAGTGGGTGCGCCATCAAAAGGCGGCAAAACTGCATTTTTTTGAAAAATACTTATTTTACCCGAAAAATTTATTTTGTTCTTATACCATGTTCTAGAAAATGTGTAAGATGAATAATAATGTTATAAAATTAAAATTTTAGTTAATACTATTCATAACGGCTAGTTCATGACAATATTATAATAATATATCGTTGTTTATTAAAACCCAGTATTGCGTACAACACACGATATCGAGGAAGGTCGCGATTGCGTGTAATGGAAGCCAAGTCAGGGTTGCGTGTTGTGAAAGAATCCTTCGTTGTTTCGTATAACAAAATCCAACCATATTTCATTTATACATTGAATATATATATATATATATACTCTATGTTGCGTAGAATAACTATTATCAAAATTGTGTGTAACACGATCCAAGAATAGTGTTGCGTATACTGCAAGCTAATACGGTGTTGCGTATAGCGCAAGGTAATCTTGGTGTAGCATACAACACAAGACATTAATTAAATTAAAATAATATTTTTCACAAAATCTCGGGGTGTTACACCAATACAATTCCACGATCATGGGAATGATATAATCGCTCGTGCGTACATCCGGAATATCGTCTCCACGATGTGATGCGATTCGTTCTACATGATCTTCATTACATAATGATTTTATAAATGAATTGAATGAATAAATATGATATATAGTACACTAATACCATTATGTAAATGAGGAATCTATAACCTAAATAGAAGAATAAGAATTTATTCGACAAAACAGGAATAAGAACAAAAAGTAATAAACACTAGAATAACAAGTAGTAATGAAATATTACTAATAAGAAGCTAAAAATATGACCATATATGATATCATAACAATAAGTATGATTCTGGAATAAGTCAATAACATTATTTAAATCATTATACATGAGTTTCAGACACTTACGAAGAAAATCGGACCTAAGGTAAGGGATAATTTTGCAAATCTCATTTTTATCCGAGATTTCTTATTCATAAGTATTTACTGGGGTTATATTTATAATCCATGTCCAAGTTTTATAAAAATTTTTTCATGTATGTTTAAAGTCCTTTTTAACCTTTTTTACTTTTACCACGTGTTATGGAAGGAATCTTTTTTTTGTTTACCATACAAGGAACTTTTTGACTTTTCTGACAAAAGTATGAGAAGAATGTTATTTTTTAACTTATACGGCACGAACAGATTTTTATGGTTTCATAACGTCTAATTTTCACGAATCTTACTCTACAATATTTTATGAATATTTTCAACAAAATACATTTATTTTAAAAGTGCATGGAAATTTTTGAAAAGAAAATGATTTTTAAGAAGAAAGGATATTTTCCTCAAGAATTCATTTCAAGTGCTTTATCAAAATCATTTTTCCATCTAAGATGACATTATTTCATATGTGTATGTTTCAAGTATAGTGTCTCTATGATTTATATGGTTTCACTTTTTTTATGATGAAATTATATCCATTTGTTTTATATGGATTATGTTATGATGGAATGATATTTATGAAACCCAATTTATTCTTTGGGTTATGATGAATGATTTATGATTGTTTTGTGGCACAAGTAAGATTGATTTCATTATGAGATGGGTGGGACCTATAACTCCCTCCAATGCATTGGGTAAAGATTTATATGTCATGATATAGACATGGCTGGAATGGCAAGTTAAACCGGTTCAGTAATACCGGACTGGAACGAGGAGTGAACTCGATTCAGAAAGGGACTTTTTCCACTAAGATGGTCTTGGCAGCAATGCCTTGGATAATATGGAAATCATATCATGTGATTAATGGTTTCCACAATTACATGTTTTATTCCCATGCTATTTTATCATTTTTAATGTTTATTTATGATCTATGCCTTACGTACTTCCATGTTTTATGTCATTGCTCAAGCTATTGATGTTTAAACATTATGTTCATGTTTTTAAGTTCAAATACATATGGTATGTTTTATTTTATCCATGCTTACCCTTACTGAGCATTTGAGATCACCCTTTTTTATGTTTTCTTTTTCCCCAGGATATAAAGAAAGGTTTTAGGTAAGAAAAAAAGGGGAAGATCTTTATGAGATATGTTGAAGATCTTTCACCATGATTAGAAGATTATTTTCCGAGTTTCCAAAGACACTAAACTATTACGGTCCTTTGGTGTCTGTTTTTGTTATGTATTAAGTATTCCGAAAAAGTAATGTAATGTATATGTACGTCAAGCTTTGGGTCTCTACAGTTGGTATCAGAGGAAAAGTTTAGTCAACCTTTGGAAACTAGGATGCAAAAACATTAGTGAGATCCCTAGAGATATTTATAAGGTATGTATAGGGATGTCCCTAAGGATAAGTATACATTTAGGATATAGTCCTAGAACTACAGAAATGATCTTAGGATTGAACCTATGATGTTAGATATGGAAGTTAATCCACCCATTGATTATGATTTTTTCCTCTCACACTATTCTTTTTGGGTTTTAGAAAATGGCTGGAAACCAGAAGAATCACGATAATGGAGGATATGATGGACAATGGAATGATATTCTTCACGGGTAACCAAATGAAATTGGATCTGGAAGTCCAAATATCGTTATTATACCTAATCAAAAATCTCATAATATGATCAATAATCTCAACTTTGGTAAGTTTCTTGACTCAGCTAATTAGAGAAAGATGGAGTTTCATGATTATTATAGAGGAAAGAAAGTTAAATTACCCTCATGTAAATCATGTGGGAAGAGGCATCAGGGAGAATGTTTCAAAGGAACTGGAAGATGCTTTGTGTGGGGAAAAGAAGGACACAAATCCAGTAAGTGCAATGGAAAAGGTTCAGTTAACACCATGGAAAAGGATAATGGTATTTCTATGACATCAACAATGATTAGATGTTTTAAATGTGGAATGTTTGGGCATTATGCAAACCAATTCCCTAAGGGAAAATCTCATTAAGAGAATCAGCATGGTCATATGAGTAGTATTTATGTGGATGATGATGAAGAGACTTCAAATGAAATATGAGATGAAAGAAATGATGAAGCTCAGTCAGTGATTTAAGAAGTTAGTGGAATGATTGTATGTTTATAAAGAATAATGTATCGTACTATGGAATAAAGAATCATCTAAGGATTGTTACACTATTGTTTTTCCTAAAGTGTTTGAAAGTATATGTTGAATGGTACCGGTAACTGTGGAAGGTTATTCATATATTTTTTAAAAGTAGATGATATGAGCATAATGAAGGGATAAGAAGATAATGAGATGTTTGATTGTATTCATGGGCTCATGACTGATATAAGGACTAAGTGATATCATGGTTTGATTATATAGATTTTTTGGGATTTTGGTATGTGGAAAGATTTACCTTTTGGCAGTATTCATGTTTTCACTAAGGTTCTGTGGTAATTTATGTTTCAAGAGAATATATGACTAAGGTATTCATGTGTTTTGAATGCAACCAAAAAGATATGTCTTATGATATATGTGGGATAAAATCTTGTATTCACATTCTTGGTAGATAACCTTTCTAGTAATTGTTTTCTTTATACTATGAGCTTGGACCGAAGTATTTTAGATAATCCTAAAGATTGGAATGGATTATGTTGGACATAAGTTAGCATTGTTTAAGGATAGAACTTTTTTCGATATTATTGATGGGATGTTATAGTAATGTAGTTTTAGAAAAAGGTCAACCTGCAGGACGGGCGACAGCCCATCGCGTCGGACAAGGCTGTGGGAATCGAACCTACAACTAATGTGGGACTGGACTTTCTCGCCTACCATTGGCCTACATGAAGTCCCTGGTTAGTAGAAACTAGTTTTATTTTATTAAGCGGTATGATATATGAAGTATAAGTTCATTTTTGGAATCGTATATGATTAACCTCACCATATATGGACTTATGTATATTTGATAACTTTTTCTAACCTTTTGTTTGAAACACATGGAATGACCCATCATTCTATCACATGATCTGTTAACACTTCACGAATAACAAATTCAACTTCATTTCATTAAGAGATGAAGTAGAAATTGTTCAAATCATGAACAATAGTGATATTGTACCAAAATAAAGTAAGAATTTATTCTAATACAAATTCTTCAACTTTAGTGAAATGATCTTGAAAACCAAAAATGTTTTCCTAGTGCCCTTATATCCGATGACTCAGATGGTACCCTATATCGTCACAAATTTATGGATTTGTGATTGTTGGTTTTTTCATAG
Organism: Viscum album; assembly: GCA_963277665.1. NCBI lineage: Eukaryota > Viridiplantae > Streptophyta > Magnoliopsida > Santalales > Viscaceae > Viscum > Viscum album. Next base: position 324,255,282 of record OY728139.1, on the reverse strand, counting down.
CCATGTTCTCTACCACTTTCCTTCAGAACATGACGGTTAGATTTCTCTTCCATATCTATATTTTCACCTATGTTATCCTATGTGGAAACCCAGTGATTAGTTAATTTGGGTAACCGTTACATTTTATACTTTAGTTTTTAAAGCCAATTTTTGGTATTCCTTTTTATGATGTGGGTTTCTATGAATAGTAAACGATTTATAACCCCGACATATTTCGGGGGTGAAATTCATTTTAAGGGGGGTAGAATGTAACAACCCGAGATTTTATAAGATATATTAGTTTTAATTTCTTTAATATCTTTTGTTTTAAGCTACACCAAAATTATCTTGTGCTATACGAAACACCGTATTAGCTTTCAAAATACGCAACACTATTCTTAGATTGTGTTACACACAATTTCAAGTTCATTTGATAATAGTCATTCTACGCAACATTGACTGTATATATATATATATATATATATATTCAATGTATAAATGAAATATGGTTGGATTCTGTTATATGAAACAAAAAAGGAGTCTTTCACAACACGCAACCCTAACTTGGCTTGCATTACACGCAATCGCGACCTTCCTCGATAGCGTGTGTTGTACGCAAAACCGGGTTTCTCTAAACAACGATATATGGTTATAATATTATCAAGAACGAGCCGTTATAAATATTATTAACTAAATTTTGAATTTTATAACATTATTATTCATCTTACACATTTTCTAGTACATGGTATTAGAACAAAATTAATTTTTCGGGTAAAATAAGTATTTTTAAAAAAATGCAGTTTTGCCACCTTTTAATAGCGCAACCACTTTAAATCTAGTTTTTGACATGTTTATAAGTTCAATTTTACAAAATAAAATTATTATTTGGAATCAGGATATAAATTTTTTTATTGGATAACGTTTTGATATTTTTCTGATAACATTCATATTTTAATGAATAGTTAAAACACGCTATATTTTAATTAAAAACAACTTTTTTCATTGTAATAATTTATATAGTTAAATTATAATATTGAACTGTTTTAAATTAGAAATAGAATATATTTTTTTCATTTAATTTAATGTATGTCATTAGCATTGATTTTACCTTGAATTCGTAGGTTAAATCAATTCAATCTTTTGCAATGTTTTAAAGAAAAATTCGTTTTCTTTCGACAAAAGGATTAATTTTAATTTAATTTCTGCATATTTTGTGTATTGAATTTGGAAAAATGGATTCCATATTTGGAATCATTGGGTCCAAATTATGTTAATAAGCTACTTTTTATTTTTGGTAATTATGAATAGTAACTACGGTAAATATTATTTACCATAGTTAAAGGTAAATCGGGTAATTAAGGGTATATATAATATTATAAAATTACCCTAACACCTGCAAAAATCTTATTGGATGACTAAAAGTCGACCCATATCACCTAAGGGTCGTATTATATTTATTTAATTCACTTTTTCCCATGAAAATAATTTAATTTTCATTAAATCCAAAGAATGTGACAACATGTCACTTTCTTAAATCTTATAAGTATAATAATTTTTATTTAGTGATAAACTTAATGAAACTTCAACATGAATAGTCTAAAGAAAAATAATAAAATTATCTACATCATAGAAATTTATTTAGAATTATTAGGTATTAAATAAGTATCATTAAGTATGACACAATAGTGATGTTGAAATTATTTTATTAATTAAAATATCAAATAAATGGTTTTAAAAATATTAAAATAAATATTATATGAACTATTTAATGTTCTCCACTAATTTTCTAGATACATATGACATTTTATGAATCTATTAAATCTTTTAGTTTGAACATATATTCTGTATATATTTTATTTAAATTCAAATAAATGAATAGTGTCAAAATTGACACTATTGTTATTTTATAAAAATAACATATTATAAAATTGTTTAAAAATCAAAAAAATATATTTAAAAATTATAAATTAAAATTTATATGATCGAAAATGTCATAAAGTGTCAAATTATGGAAAATTCACAACAGATATGTAAATATTTATAATAATTTAAAATTTAGAATATTATTACCACAAATAAAATTAAATTGATAAATAAGGATAAATCAAGTTGATAATGTTTAAAATAAATTCCTAACATTTATAAATTTTATTGGTTAATGATATTACAACCCTATATCATCTAATATTCTGATATGCGTCATTTTGGAAGTTTTTAAGTGGGGTTTGGATTTAATATAAACTAATATTTCATATATTTCCAAAGGTGCCCCTCTCCTCCCTTATAAAAGGGCACCTCCTCTCTCTCCTACTCACACCAATTTGAGCCTTCAAGCTCGGCCAATCCCTACCCATTTCACTTCCCCACATACCTAGAAATATCTTATAGGTCCTAGTCTTCTTCAAATACCAATTGTAGTGCCCTAAGAGGAGGTCTCAAAGAGGGGCTTCAAAGAAGAGGTAATGTCCGTTACCGATTCTTTCAACATTATTTCTTCTTCCACTTCTTCTTATTTAGTTGTTTCATTATGAATTAATAAAATCAGTATCACTCATATACTTTATGTTATTATTATTATGAAACAACCCTATTTCACCATCTATCCATCCTACGGAAAATGAAATCACCGCGCGTTCATACGTACGGAATACCGTCTCCACACCGTGGTGTAATCTATTTTCCATCACCACCTTACTTGGATGGGTATAATGGTGCAAATAAATAACTATATATGATTATTTTAAAGTGGTATTGATTCTGAAATAGTATACATACAATCCAATACAATTCCACGATCATGGGAACGATATCATCGCTCGTGCGTACGTATGGAATACCGTCTCCACGATGTGATGTGATTTGTTCTACATGATATTTATTGCATAATGGTTATATAAATGAATTGAATGAATACATATGATATATAGTACACTAATACCATTCTGGATATGAGGTATCTATAACCTAAATAGAAGAATAAGAATTTATTCGACGAAACACGCATAAGAACAAAAAGTAATAAACACTCGAATAACAAGTAGTAATGAAATATTACTAATAAGAAGCTAAGAATATGACAATATATGATATAATAACAATAAGTATGATTCTATAATAAGTTAATAACATTATTTAAATCATTATACAAGAGTTTCATACACTTACGAAGCAAATCAGACCTAAGGTAAGGGATAATTTTGCAAATCCCATTTTTATCCAAGATTGCTTATTCATAAGTATTTACTGGGGTTATATTTATCATCCATGTCCAAGTTTTATAAAATTTTTTCATGTATGTTTAAAGTCTTTTTTAACCTTTTTTGACTTTTACCACGTGTTATGGAAGGAATCTTTCTTTTGTTTACCATACAAGGAACTTTTTGACTTTTCTGACAAAAGTACGAGAAGAATGTTATTTTTTAACTTATACGGCACAAACGGATTTTTACGGTTTCATAATGCCTCATTTTCATGAAGCTTACTCTACAATATTTTATGAATGTTTTCAACAAAATAATTTTATTTTAAAAGTGCATGTAAATTTGTGAAAAGAAAATGATTTTTAAGAAGAAATGATATTTTCCTCAAGAATTCATTTCAAGTGTTTTATCAAAACCATTTTTCCATCTAAGATGACATTATTTCATATGTGTATGTTTCAAGTATAGTGTCTCTATGATTTATATGGATTCACTTTTATTATGATGAAATGATATCCATTTGTTTTATATGGATTATGTTATGATGGAATGATTTTTATGAAACCCAATTTATTCTTTGTGTTATGATGAATGATTTATGATTATTTTGTGGCACATGTAAGAATGATTTAATTATGAGATTGGTGGGACCTATATCTCCATACAATGAATTGGGTAAAGATTTATATATCATGAGATAGACATGGCTAGAACGAAAATTTAAACTGGTTCAGTAATACAGGACTGGAACGAGGAGTGAACTCGATTCAGAAAGGGACTTTGTCCACTAATATGGTTTTGGAAGCAATGCCTTGACTAATATGGAAATCATTTCAGGTGCTTAATGGTTTCCACAATTACATGTTTTATTCCCATGCTATTTTATCATTCTTAATGTTTATTAATGATCTATGCCTTTCGTACTTCCATGTTTTATGTCATTGCTCAAGCTTTTGATGTTTAAACATTATGTTCATGTTTTTAAGTTCAAATGTATATGGTATGTTTTATTTTATCCATGCTTACCCTTACTGAGCATTTGAGCTCACCCTTTTTTATGTTTTCTTTTCCCTAGGATATAAAGAAAGGTTTTAGGTATGAAAAAAGGGGAAGATCATTATGGGAGATGTTGAAGATCTTTCACCACAATTAGAAGATTATTTTCCGAGTTTCCAAAGACACTAAAGATATTACGGTCCTTTGGTGTCTGATTTTGTTATGTATTAAGTATTACGAAAAAGTAATGTAATGTATATGTACGTCAAGCTTTGGTTCTCTACAATTAGATAATCCATGTGACTAGCCTATGTGGGGTACCTCCTTAGAAAGTGGTGTGGAACATCATTGGTGCATGGTTTGGCCAACTGTGTGCCTAAACCATGAATACCTATATTGAAGGGTGAAATTAACTTTTTTACCTTAATGAATTAAAATACCTCACCCAATCTTTTCCTCTCTCTTTTTCAGTGGACCACTCCTCATACTTCTCCCATGGGTCCTTCCCCCACCTATTCTAGTTTCTTTATTATCTCTCTCATCTAAACTAAAAATAGATCAATGTCAGATGAATTGGAAATCCTATAGTGAGATATTGAATCCTATTCATTATATTTATATTTTATATACTTTTCTGTTGCACAATTTTGGTGCATTCAAAATTTCACTATTTTTAGGTCATTTGAAGATTTTTATAATATCTATCATTATAACTCAATTACGAGGATGACAATGAATGAGTGGTCTTATAAGAACCTAATTTAGATGATATATATTATTTCCCTAAGTTTCTTCTTTTTATATGACGTGTGTTTTTGTGCCGTGCATTGTAATTTCTTAGAGATTCCTTCTAGTTGTTTAATAAATAAAATGTAATGGTATCCTATTCTAAATATGATCATTCTTAGTAGAAAATCAACATGGTTGGTTGTTCATCTTAATGTGTTCTACCCCTATGGGTGTTCCCTTACTTCAAAAACCACAAATCCTTTGGCTCCAAATTGATAAAACACCTTGATTTGTATGATTTACCTTGTAATAAATATGACAGAATCTGAATGCATAAGATAATTGAACGAAAATGAGTTAGGACCTTGGAATTTTCCCCATGCCTTAGCCCCTTATTTATTACTTAACCTTTATGATCATGTCTTTTGCTTATTTCTTATTGTATTATACCTTATTCCATAGTTATTTGGATTGAATAAAGTGAATTGGATGGATTTATTATCTTGGGTACATGCAATGTCATGTTACTGATATGTGATCTTTATTGATAAGATTTTCCATCTTGTGAGTCAGGAGGGAACACTGGTCCCGAATTAATGACTCCAAAGATGGGAATTCCATGCTTATACTTGGAACTATTGAATGTTCCAAGAGCAATAGTTGGATTTCCTTCGATGGGATCTCTTGGTGGTTTATTTATACCCATGAGTGACACTGATTCCCTATGAGAGGTATCATGGATAGACTCATTGGAAATATTGTTATACCATGCCATGAGTGATACTAATTCTTTTATGTGAGTTACCTAGGATAGGATTAAAGGTTTATGCTTGAACCATGATGAGAGTGATATGAGGGAATCCAATTATGTGTCACCTTAGACAGGCTCTGTGGTATTGGGTATTTTGGGAGATCCTACAATGACCCTTGGGATTTCACTATGGATCTCCTTGGATGGACTCAGGATTCCATAATGGATTTGATGGTTGAATTACCCGGATTAATGTGATGCCTCATTATTAAATAACAATAATGATAAAAAGATATTCTAGGTACACGTCCTCTAAGCCAATTCACATGATTGGGGTTGGTCCATACTTGATTCCTTATTTATAATGACCTATGTACACACGTTATCACTTTTTTATAGGTTCCTCTAGTTCAGAGACATCCAATTTAGTACAAATAAGGTAGTGATGATTGGGTATCTAGGTGGAACCCAAACTATCATATTTTATTTATTTATTTCCCAGTGTTTAATATTAATGTCACACTACTCATTTATATTGCTTGATCTAGATTAATCTAGACACTATTAGTGGCGGCCTACTAAAAACATTTCATATCCTTATTAGGCTACCTTTGGTACCCAGGTAGAATTCATGATTGAAATAATATATAATGGGAATCATCCCACTTCTAATTCTTGATTATAAGATCTAGGATGGATTATAGTAGTATGGGAGCAATCCTATATAATCACAATTCTAGTATTTCCAGATTTTGGACTTTTTTAATTTTGGTATAACATGTGGTATAAGTCTATATCCATGATACCCCTTGTACCTTATTTTTGTACTTATACATGACATGATCATCATCATAATTTTTTTATCTATTTATCATTAATATTATTCCTTTTCATTTATTATTCTATTGTTGTACCTCTTTCTATTTCTATTAAATACTATTATTCCTTATTGTCGTGCTATACTCTGATCTATGATGGCATAATATCCCCACAAACACACCCACTAATAGAAACATCACCTATACCCACAGTTCGGAATTGTGGGTATATCCTCTAAAACCCTGGGTACAAGCTATATCCATGGTTCCATAAACTATGGCCTTGGGAGGCATTAGTATAGAGCTATACCCACAACTTCTATAGATTCCATGGGAAAAGCCTTTCATATTTCCATAATACCAATGGTTTCAGTGAAACTATGGGCATATATATATATATATAAAGTAAAAAAAAACTATGGGTATATATTATTTCACCAGATATAATATACCCATAGTTCATTGAACCGTGGGTATAAATACTTATCCCAACCAAGAAATAGAAACCTTCCTGCCATCCTAAACCTCTAATCCTAAACATGTAAAAAACTAAAAACCACATAAAGACTAAAATACATGGTAGATATCCTGAGTAAATGGAATAATTTGGCATAAAAAATATAATAATAATCAATTTACATTTAAACGTGGGTAAAAAAATACCTATTCAACCCATCAACATGAAACAGTCTAACCAAAAATCATTTTATAAACTATCTAAAAAATAAAAAATAAAAAATAATAAAAAATAAAATCAAATTAAGAATTATTTACTAAAAATTATAAACATATTGAAAAATTATCATCATATTACACATAGATAATTTCCAAACTAATCCACACTATGAGATTCTAGTGTTAGAACTATCTATAGAAAATTTCCAAACTACTCCTTGGCCACCCACACTGGGTTTCACCCTGATCTAGGAAACTAGGTTTCATATGTACGTTGGACATCAACACTGAAGGAAAAGATAATAAATAGAATCAAGATAGTATAAAGGAAGAAAAAATGAAATAAACTAATTAATCTATACACTACCCCAATCTCTCTCCCCTATAAAGAAAACTGTGTAGCCACCTCCAATGCCCTTCCCCCACCTTTTCACAATATAACTTCCCTCCATATGTATAAAGTGGTAAAATGCCTAAGTGGACGATATGATAAATAAAATGAATAAAAACTAAACTACAACATACCATTATTTGGTGACTATAAAAGTTACCACCCATAATATAAGAACCAAAATTCCCCATGGGTCAAAACATGTTCATTCAGGTAAGGGAAAATAGATTAGATCAGTTCAAGAGGATGTGGTTCCATCCATTTTTTTGGTTTTGTTTAGTTAGGATCGATTTTTCTTAGTTATTCTATGTATATGTTAATTTGGTTGATACTGGTAATTTTTTTTGGTCCAGTTCATATTACTTTAGTTTGGTAAACTTAAATTTTGTTTTATTTATTTCATGAAAATTCCAATTTATTATGTTTAATTCAATTCTATTATGTTTTGTTTTAGTTATGTATTTTCAATATATGGTTTATTTTAGATTTTTTACATTAATTTTATTTTGTATTGAATTATCATAAAACCTGAAATGTTAGGTTAATTTTATTTGATATAAGTTTTTTTGGGACATTTTCATTATATTTAATTGTCTTGTTTTTGTTTATATTATGATGGAAACTTTCATTCATTTGGGTTCTAATCTATTTAGTTTAATTATATTTGGTTGATATAAATTTCATTTAGTTTAGTTTTTTTATGTCGGTTGCAGTCATATTGGTTTGAATTCATTTTATTTGGTCCAAATTTATTCATTATTTATAATATTAGATTATTTAAAGTTAGATTAGTTTGAATTGGTCCAATTTAGTTTCATCATATTTTTTTCTATTTTTTTCTATCTTCTTGATTTTGATCATTATAGATATATTTTGGTTGATTTGATTTACATTTATACCCTTAAGTTTCAGTTAGTTTTTGAATGTTTTTTTTAAATTGTTTGATTCCATTATTTTTTTGGTTTTATATATCCATTACAGTTTTTGTATGGTTCCACTTTACTTAGTTCAACTCTTTTTGGGTTTAATATTCTTAAACATATATGGTCTGGTTTCCAATGGTTTGTATTGGTTCATTATTTTTGATGCAATAGTAATTGAGGTAGGTTAGGAGAGTTCTAACTAGATTATAATTATTATGTATTATTCACTTTATTACAACATGATATAAATTGTTTTATATCTAGTTTGTTTTAATTAATATGTTTGGTATTTGTTAATTTAATTTATTATAGACTCATTTAGTAAGATTAGTTTTAACTCTTTATAGGTTAATGCAATTCAGATTGTTTTGGGTTTTCTTAATTTATGCCCTATTTCATTTAGTTTAGTAGAATTCAATGTAGTTCAATATTATATAAATTAGTTTTGTTTTCTTAGAGTATATCTAGGAAAATTATTCTAAGAAATCTATATCACTGTTTAATACAAAAAAATGGTGTGAAATATAAGAAATAAATGACTCTTTAAATTTAAAGGCCAATGCATAAGGGAACCTACCTCAAACTCAAGGTGATCTACTTATGATTATGACAACTTGAATCATCCCTTTACCGCTTGCATGCATATTCACTTTTACAGATATATAAGGAAATATAGCCCCTATGTACATATTCTCAGGGGAAAATATCTATAAAGGGATCCTTATATATATGCTTATGCTTGAATATACCCCTTTACCTTACACACGTATGAATTTTTCATATATATACTCATAATCACACCTACCACCAATATATATATTCACACCACCAAGAGTGGATACACACACACACACACACATATTACAGAAACTTATATATGTATATTCCTACCTATAAATATATGTGAAAGTTTCTTTGGACAAAACAAACCCCAAACCACTGTAACAGGTCCAAAATACTCTAGAAAAAAATTGAAAACTCAAAACCCCAAACCCTTAAATTTTAAAAAGGAAAACCATTTAAATGGGAAAAACATATCCAAAACCCATGGCGAACCCACTTCCCTTGAAAGTGGGGGCTAGAACCAGCCTCAACGGGACCCAAGAGCCCTAAAAATCAAGAATAGGACAAAAGAACCCCCCAATGTAAGGGTTCACCTACAGTGATCGAAAAAGAAATGAATAATTAATAGGAAACTAAAAATATCACATAAGTCGATCCATTATAAAAAACACATTCTAAATAAAACACTACTCCTTCAACCATTTTATCATCTGGAAATAAAATAGGAGAACCCAATATCATGGTGTCTCTAAACATAAAAAATATCAAGAGGATTATAGAAAAAATACCACCTCCTATTGAAAAAATTGAATTAAATATACTCAAACATCCAAAAATGATAAAATGAAATAGTAGGCTACATATAATTCAGAATAAGAGTATACCCAGACATCATTTTTTAAACTTATAATAAAGAAAATGTATTTCAAAACTTATAAAGGGCATCAACAATCCATTTCAAAAATAAATTATAATGGAAAGAAAAGATATATTAATAGATACCAAACAATTATTAAATTTTGTACATTGTGTTTTGAATTTGAAATATGTATTTATAAGAGAAATTACTTGGGTAGATACCCAAATTTGAGTATATTCCTATAAATTTCAGTGAGATACAATAGTAGATGGGATGACTAATAGATGCAGGACATTACCATTTATTTATATACATTTTATTATATGGGATAGATAATAAGTCAATGATGTATTAAAAAAATGATAGTCTATGATTTTTTAGATATCACATCCATAAAAATCAATGGGTAGGTCATCCATTGAAATTAATAAATATCAATATCACCAAGTATTTAAAAAAGATAGTGTAAAATTTTATATTGAACAATAAATAGATTATTTATAACATTATATAGTATTAAGTGACATTGTATAATAGTAGATAGTATTAAATGATAGTGTATAAAAATAGACATTAAAAAATGATAGTTTATAACAATAGATAGTATTAAATGACATTTTTTAACATTAGACATTGAAAAAATGACAGTTTATAGTAGTATATAGTATTAAGTGATACTGTATAACTATAGAAATAAAGTATACATTCATTGAAAAAAAATATAACCCTGAATATAATAGAATAGTTATTAAAAATATATTGATAGATTTTCTTTCCATTAAAAGACTCCCTTAATGATTTTGAGAGTGAGTCTATTTGAAGTAGGAAGGCGTTGATTGTTGTGAAATCTGTGATGAAATAGAATATCATAGACCATATAAAATAATGAAATGTATATAAATTAATATACAATAAAAATATATATCAAATTAGATATATTCATAAGGGTTGAAATTATAGTGTTAATAAATAGAAATAGTCAAAACTCAACAACTTCTTACGGTTAGAGACACCAATTAGAAAATAAAATCTCAAAACTCTGGTTGTCTAATCATATGTATAACTACCATAAAAATAGGCAAAGGTTATAATGGTCATATGGGTTTAATGAGGGTCTCATACACTTTTTGAAATCAATTAAATTGAAAAATAGGCCATTAAAAACATAACAATCATGATTATGAGCTAGTTTACCCATTTCTTTAAATCATATAAACCCTCATTTAAAAAATCCCTTAAAAAAACATTTTAAAAAATATTAAAATCCATTTAAAAAATACCCTAATTATCTATTTTTTTGAGAAATTATCATTTATCCCAAAACCTCCATAGTTTCAAACATCAACTTTTAATTTAATTCATGACCTAAATAGGATCAAACCACTTAGAAATCTTACATTTCATTCAAAAAAATTCTTGAAATATTTTTACAACAGGTGAAATTTCAAATATCACATGAAATTAAAAGTGATACCTTTGATAAATCACTTTTAAGGCCTACACATATTTTTAAATTTCAAATGCTATTTTCAAAGGCCATTTGAGGAATATCATAAATGGATTGTGTGATCAGCCACACAAAAAAAGATTTGTACTAGACCTTAAAATAGTAAAACCACTCTCTTTCAAATAAATCTAATATAAATAAAACTTTTTTACATTAGAAATTAAATATCCTTAGTTAAAACTATATTTTAATAATTAAAAAAAAAGTTTAAAAAAATCAAGGAATCAATAGTTTCAAAATTGAAAGTTAGGGCCTGGGAAAATCTCTCTTGAATCAATGAAAAATGAGCCAGAATGCATCTCCTCAGATGGTGTATGGCCAAAAAATCAAAAATAAACTACAATAAACTCTAAAAACCAAAGAAAAAAATAAAATAAAATAATTCCAACCCCCTGAACTAGGGTTTGAACAAACCAACATGAAAATGGGGATGGAGAAACCCGTAAGGAAATTAAAAAAAAGGAAGTGGAGTACAAAACATGGTGATCCAACCATTAACCATTAATATCACACCATGAAAATCTATGTATTTGAGCATTGACAGAGAGGAAATAAGATGAATCTAGAATAGTTGAATTGGAAGGAAGCAGTGTGTTGAGGCAGTGCTTTAGATTTGAGTGGCATGAGTGTGATGGATGATAGAGGAATCAGGGGAGAAGAGGGTTGTAAGGGAGATGATAGGGTTCATGTGTGGGATGAGCATGATGGATGATAGAGGAATCAAGGGAGAATATGGTTGGTGGGGGAGAGGAGAGGGTTCATGAGGGGGATGATCATGATGAATTGAGGAATCAGGGGACATTATACCCATAGTTTCTTTAAAACCATAGGTATAGCTCAACATATACTCATGGTTCTAATAAAACAGTGGGAATAGATTTAGCTAGTATATCTGTCCCCATGGTTTCTCTAACCCTTAGGTATTGGTGCAAGGGTATATACCCATCTTCCAGTACTGACCCTAGGACCTCACTTCTAGTCAGAAGCCTCTAACATATAGGGAGGAGCACTTGAGATCATGTGTCCAACCATCTCAGGGAACCTCCAAATGGATTTCGAGGCAGGATGCTAAAAGGTGGAATAAGAGTGGATTTTTAATTTTTTATTACTATTTAGGTATTATACAGAAGACTAGAAGTATTATAATTTGGTAATGAGGATATTCCTAGGAGTAACTAACCCATGTATAGGGGAAAACCAATATATCTTGGGTTGGGTAAATTTAGTTTTTTTGTGCCTGTTATAGTTTTATGAATTTAACCATGGAGTGATGCACATGTTTTTTCAATGTTATCAGTGTTGATATTACTACAGTGGGAATTCCTTTACCTTTTCCAGATTATATGAGGGAGTGTAAAATTTATCCATCATTATAGGAACCATAATACTTAAATGTCATACATTATTCAACTTCATATCTATATTTAAGCATGCATTTCTTATATTTCATATGTTTATTATGGTGACTTATTTTTTATATGTATTGTAGTGTGCTAGTGTTCTTATTAGAATGACATAATTGGATAAATTAAAGTACCTAAATCAATCTAAATGGTTTTTTACCATATATATTGATGATGAAACCTTAATAGAAAAAATATTCCACATTAGTTGATTTGATTGATGAAAGACAATGGAAATTTAAGAGGTGAGTAGTTCTATAAATTGGAAATGACATTTCATTCAATAAAATCACTATACAAGAACTATTACATCCTGATACTAGATGTAAACTTTAGGCCATATTTACTTGACATGGAAACTTTAAATTATAATGAGTGTGGGGCTTATTAAATTTGGAATTAGTGACACAATTAACTAAGATGAGATATTAATATCTAAATAAATAAGAATAAATTTCAATAAATTAAAGTTTAAAATGGAAAGTTTACCGCTAAATGTGGATTCAAAATAAAATGTAAAGTGTGTTTTCATCTATACCTTGCATTTGACACTCCATATATAAGAACCTCTAATGTCCCATGTGAGACCGTGAACCTGACTCGACCATGTAGTTGGTAGTAGGTTGTGTCTCCTATGATCCTTTGATGACTCTTCTTGTCACCTAGACCTAGATTTTAGAGTAGGAATATGGGTGTCATATGTTTATAGAAAGGCTTTGTACCTCTACTTTATTTTTAACACATTTTAATATATGTTATAGATCTTATCCAAGGTGTGTTCTGGGAAATTATAGATATATTCCACCATGATGTCCTTGCATCATACACCAGGAGGGTGGCGATGACCATGCTTTAGAGGTGGAGGGCCCCAATCCACATGTATTACCTCTAGTAGTGACACATGAGGCATATCCGATTGTTATTCCACTAGGCATTACTGCTCATTTATTTTGTAGTTTCATCCAGTTCATGCAGTCCATAGAGGGTGCTCCCCGACCTTCCCCTACTATGGCAAAGATGAATTAAGAGTTCCAGTAGAAACATCATCTCACCTTCTTGGGAGATAATGGACCTTAGGATATTAAGTCATGGATAGAGGCCATACTGTATATCTTAGACCATTCTTATATGCCTCCAAAGTGGAGGGTCAATCTCACTACCTACATCCTACATGACTCCTCCAATCCTTGGTGAGATGTCATTCCTCAGGTTGATTGTCATCCGAGTATGGTATGGGAGGACTTCCAGACAACCTTCTATGATCAATTCTTTCTATAGATACTGAGAGAAGATCATTCCATGGAGTTTAAACATCTTTATTAGAGAACTATTTCTATGTTATATTATTCTGATCACTTCACTAAGATTTCAATTTTTTATTGGACTCTGGACAGTGACCAGTTGATGACTATTAGATGATTTGAGGATAGGTTAGTGTATGTGGTCCAATCATAAGTGAATTTCTTCTTGTTTAATTTTATTTCATAGATAGTGAATTAGGCCCTTATTATAGAATAGAACCTGATAGAAGATGGCAATGAGATCCAGGGTGGTTCAGTTCTAAGGCAGGGCGATGGTTCATCTAGAAGTATTAAGTTCCATTTTGAGGGTGCATGTGGGGGTAGCGCCAGCCATATGACATGCACCAATAGCTATGTGGTGTGTCACTGGTGTGGCATGTCCGACCATATGAAGTCTCAGTGTATGTGGAACCCAATCATGTGATGAGATTATGGTAAGATGAGTCACCTATAGTGCTTCTACTAATCTTTTCCTCCAGCGCCAAGTGGGAGGAGATTAGAAATAACACCACTTTCAGGTATAGGGTATCCAGTTCCATGTTAGGTGAGGATTTGGTCTTCTAATGAATGATTTGGCCAAGGAGGTGGCCATGGATGAGGTAGATTGGCCTCAGAGGCTTAGTTCCAATAGATAATACTTACTCAAATTAGTCATCTAGCATCTCAGGGCCACGTTTAAGTACCTATCTATACAGTGCATCCTATGCCTGAGGATAAGATTCCAGGACCTTCTACTATACTGGGTACTAAACTAGTATCCTATACTTAAGTTTATGTTGTTTTTTATATAGGTGCATTGTACTATTTTATATCAGATGTTACTATGGGAAGTCTAGGCCTTGAGATAGAGTACTCATGTGGCATTATTTCTATTGACAATCCGTTAGGGGTCTGATCAAAGGGAATACGCCAATGCAAGGAGTTCCCCCTTGAGACAGGCGGGTACCATTTCTTATGAAATTTATTTTTCTTTGATATGACCAACTTCTACATCATTCTTGGTATGGACTTACTAGTTCCTTATCACGCCCATGTTGATTATTATCACTGAAGGGTGTCATTCACATCACCCAAGGGTTGTACATATATTCATAAGTATGAATATGAATTCTATGATATATAGGATGGACTCAAAAATTAGTGTCTAGGAAGAGTGACATCCCATACAGAGAGTCTTTTTAAGAGTGATAGGGAATGCGGTTTGTGGAATTCCTTATTACTGTGGATTGTTTCAGAGAACTATTCCCTGCTGATTTCTCTAGCTTACCTCTTAATATTGAGCTTGAGTTCTCTATTGAGCTAGTTTTAGGTTTGTTACTAGTGTCCATTCCTCCCTATAAGATGACACCTACCGAGATCCAGGAATTAAAGAAACATCTTGATGATCTAGATGAAAAAGGTTTTATATGACCCAACACATTGCCTTGGGGCTCATAGGTACCATTTTATAAGAAGGCATATGGTAACCTCTATTTTTACATAGATTGTGGATAGTTGAACTAGCTTACAATGAAGAACTGGTATCCACTATCTCGTATAGAAGTCCTCCTTGACCAACTCTGAGGAGCAACAATTTTCTTTAAGATAGAGTTGACGTGAGGCTACCATCAGGTGCGGGTGAGACCATGAGACATACAATGTACAATTTTATGGAGTAGGTATGTATGGTACAAGTATCTGGTTAGGCCATTAGGAATTTCGAATGCATTGAAAGTCATTATGAATTTGATGAATTGGGGTTTCCACCTGTACCAAGTGTCATTTGTGGTGGTCTTCATAGACGACATATTAGTATATTCTCACACCAAACAAGACCATGAAAACCATATTGAGATCATGATAAACACAATGATGGGGAAATATATTTATACAAAGATTAAAAAATTCCACATTTGGATCAGTACAATTCATTTCTTAGGTTATATCATTTTAGAGGAAGACATATCTGTTGACCCAGAGAAGGTGAGTGCCATGGTCTCTTCGGAGAAGACTGAGAATGTGATTTTCATACACAGTTTCTTATGGAAGGTTGAACATTAAATGTGATTCATCCAATATTTATCATGCCAAGTATCACATTTTATGGTCTCGACTAAAAAGACTATGAAATTCATATTGTATGAAGCTTTTGAGAAATCTTTTCAGGAGTTGAAGTGAATATTGACTTCAACACAAATCCTTATTCTTTTAGAGCTATGTATAAGTTAAACCATTTACTGTGATGCTTCAAGAATTTGTTTAGAAGTAGTTCTAATTAATGAAGACTGGGTTATAGAATATGATTCCCTGCATCAATTACCTCATGAGAAGAACTACCCTACACATGACCTCGAGCTAGCAGCCATGGTTCTTGCTCTACACTGTTAGAGGCATTATCTATTGGATGAGTGGTTCATTATTTACATATAACAACAAAGTCTAAAATAAATATCGAAATAGTGATACTTGAATCTTAGTAAGTGATTGTTTGTGGAATACCTACTTTTATTTGTCTTTGTGTTTTATTTTACACCCAGAAGGGGTGATGTTGTGGCTGATGCCCTAAGTTAGAAGACTAAAAAACAGGGTGTCTAAGAGGCTAGTAGTGAGTGAAAATTGATGGATATATTTTCTGAGATGAACCTAAAGGATAAGTAACAACACATATATCCTATTTAAGTAGCTCTAGTGGTGACATCCTATCTTTTGGAGTTGGTGTGGATGATAAAACTATCAAATTACAAAGGCCTCATCTTGATGGGGATTGTCTCTTGTGAGAAACTACCTTCTAGTTGGATTTATGATGATAATGAGACCCTAATCTACCATGAGTGTGTTCGGGTGCCTACTGATATATGGAAAGTGTTAATGCATGAGTATCATGACTCTTTTTTTTATTTTCACCCTGGGAATACAAAACTTCACTAAGACGTGCAACCACAATATTGGTGGATAGGTATGAAGAGGTATATTTTAATTATTTATCACTTGGTGCTCCACATGTCTGTAGGTGAAGGATGATCATCAATGACCTAATAGAATTTTACGGACTCTATTAATTCCTAAGTAAAAATGGAATGATGTCACCAATGATTTCATGGAGAGCTTTCTGAGGTCCTCTCAAGGAAGTAATGCATTATGGGTGATCATTGACAAGTTAACCAAGGTTTCACAATTCCTACTAATATGGGAGACCTTCGCAATTGATGATCTTGGGAGGCTTTATACCTGAGAGATATTGAAATATCACTGTGTTACCCATTCCATCATATTAAATCGAGATTCCCACTTTACATCATGGTTCTGGTAGGGGATATATAAGGCAATGGGTTTATAGGTTCTCTTGGGTGCAGCTTATCACCCTTAGATCGATAGGCAGTCTGAGCAGAAAATATTGATATTTGAGGACATTATCTAATCATGAATCATTGATTTTGGAGGTTTAACGGGAAAAAATATACCCATTGATGATTTATTCTAAAATAAAAGCTTTTAGGAAATAATTCAGATGGCTCTATATGAGACCCTTTATGGTAGGTCATTCTGTTCTCCCCTGTACTGGTTAGAGGCAGGTGAGGTAACACTACTAGGTACTTGTATCATGTAGGATACTTCAGATAATGTAAAAATTATTCAAAATTTCATGGATACAACTTAATCTATTAATAATTCTTATATCGATCATATCCTTAGGCCTATGGAGTTTGAGGTGGGATATTGGATCATTCTACATGTTTCTTCTAGATTGGTTCATTGATGAATTTAGAGATCAGAAAAGCTATCACCCCATTATTTAGGGCCTTTGAGATCATGGAGAGAGTCACAATGGTATCCTATCGTTTGATGTTACCTCAAAGGTATCATTCCATGCAATAAATCTTCCATGTATTTTAGCTTTTCCAGTATCATGCTTAGACATATCATTCGTTTGACCCTAAGGACATTGAGATGGGGTAGGATGTATCTTTCAAGGAGCATCCAATACAAATTGTTGATCAAAGAATGAAGGATATGTGAGGTAGCTCAGTTCACTGGTCTAAGTGCCATGGAAGCACGAACATGCAAATGATGAGACCTGGGATTTGGAGGCCAATGTTCATGCTTATTGTATATAGATTTTCTCCGATAATATCTTTTTAACCTCATGAGTCTAACTTGGGGATGAGTTTCTATACGGAGGAGAGGTTGTAACAACCCATCGTTTCATGATGGTAGGAGTTGTTGTATCTCAGCTTAAATTCCCTAGTTAGACCGTAGTAATGTTACCTAATGGAGTAACATAGGTCATTAGAGTGTATCAGGACTATTCAGAGCTTGATTTGATGACTTTTTGGAAAATAGAAAGGGCCACACAGTCTATAGAAACCATGCCACCTAGCCTGAATAGTTTCCCCTAACCATGTATAGAGTTTCAGAGGGAAGCAAGGGGCCACATGGTTTTCTTTAACCGTAAATGACTAGGAACATGCTTGTGTGTAAATTTCATAATTTTAAGATATTAGGCTTCATATATCTTGCACACGGTTAGAAAAAATGTGTACTTATACCATGTGGGGTCACTCCTTAGGCGGTGGTGTGGTGCACAGTTTTTCCAACCATTCATCCAAATGGTATAACCCTATCCTGAAGTGTGAAATTACCCTTTTGGAATTATTTAATTAAAATACCTCACCATAAATTTTAACCTATATTTTACAGCAGACCACTCCGACTCCTTATCTTATGGGTTATTATTTCACATATTCTAAGTTCTTTGGTATATCCCTCATCTAAACTCCAAATAGATCATCTCTAGATGCACTAGAAATCATATAGTGATATCTCGAATCCTCTTCCTTCTATTTCTAGTTTATCTTCTAATTTGATTCACTATTTTTGTGGGACCTCATTTTAGCCATTTTCAGTGAATTTATGATTCTTTTGACATCTCTCATTATAGCTCTATTCAAGGGCCGACAACAAATGAGTGATCTTAAAAGAACCTATGGTAGGTGGTCTATCTTCTTTTCTTAATTTTCATTTCTTTCTATATTGTGTACCATTGTTCTACATGCAGGAATTTTCTAGAGATTCTGCCTAGTTGTTTAATTAATTAAATGAAATGGTTTCCTATGTTAAAAATGATGCAAATTAGAAGCTAATCAACATAGTTGGTTTCTCTCCTTGATGTATGCCACCCCTATGGTTGTTCCCTTAAATAAATATAATTACTTTGGATATAAATTTATATACCAACCTCGAGTTGGGTGGTTTCCTTTGTAATAAATATGATGGATTACAAAATGAATAAGGGAATTGAATGGCCATGAGTTAGGCCCTTGGCCTTTGAACAATGTCTTTGGCCCATTGCGTATTCCTTAATCTTTATACTCATGCATTATGCTTATTGATTATTGTATTATGACTTATTATATAGTTTCTAGCTTGAATAAAGGGAATTGGATAGCTCTATTATCTTGGGTACATAAAATTCCTTGTTAATGATATGTGTTCTTGATTAACAAGATTCACCTTATCATGAGTAAGGAGTGAACAAGAGTGATAAATTAAGGATTCCATGGATGGTATCATCATGCATGTACTTGGAACTATTTAATGTGATGGTAGAGAAACTTTTAGTTCCTTGGATGGGCTCTTTGGGTGGTTTATTTGTAACCATGAGTGACACCAATTACCTAAGGGAGGCACCATTGATGGGCTAGTTGGAAATATGGTAATACCATGCCTCGAGCGATACTCGATCCCCTATGTGAGATAATTGGGATAGACTTAGAGGTTTATACTTTCACCATACCCAAAGTGATATGAGGGACTCCTTTTATGGATCTACATGGATGGGCTCTAATGTATCAGGTACTTTGGGAGCTCCGATAATGATCCATGATATTTCACTATAGATCACCTTGAAAAGGCTCAAGATTCCATTCAAAATTTGATGGTTTCCTTGCTTGGATTCATGTGAGGCCTGATTTTTAAATCATGAGAATGCTTAACTTATGTTCTAGGGACACATCCTCTAAGAAAAATCACATGCTTGTGGTTAGTCCATACTTTATGCCTTATTTATGATGACCCATGTACAAACATTAACACTTTGTATAAGTTCCTTTTATTTAGAGACACCAGACTTAGGCCGAAGCAGGTTATGGTGGTTGGGTATTTAGATGGAACCCGAACAATCACATTTTATTCAGTTCCTTGAATTTAATATTATTGGAACACTGCTCATTTTATATTTCACAAATTGGATTGATCTAGATACCATTGGTGACATCCTGCCGAGTATATCAAACGACCTTATTAGGCTGCATTTGGTACCCAAAAAGACTTCTTGATTATTGGAAAAGATAAAGGGAAGCTACCAACTACCAACTCTTGATTATGAGTTCTAGGATGGAGTACGAGATAAGGGGTCTGAGCCTATGCTTATTATGATGGTAGATCTAGAGTTTGGACCTTTTTTATAACATGCAGTATATTCCTATATCCCTTGAACCCCTTACTCCATATTTTTTCATGGCTACCTGACATGATCAAAATCCATATTTTTGTATCTATTTATTAATCATCTTCTACCAATTCATTTATAATTATTCTATTTTCTCAATTTATATCTCTGCTTCTTACTATTATTCTTTACCATTTTGTTGTACTATGATCTATGAAGGAATATTATCCCCATGGAAACACCCTATACCCTCACTAAAATTCGGTAGCCTCTATTGTTTAGAGAGGTGTAGTTGAGGCCATGTGTCCTTCCATCTTGTGGAATCACCAAGTGGCTTTCAAGGTGGGATGCTACAGTTCCTTTTAGAGGAGAAGATGCTCCTAAAATTAGTTAACCTCTTGATTCAACATTAGTTAGACGAGATGTTATTTCTGTTTCTTTTGGTAGAGAATAGGTGGTCTCATCTATCACAATGTTAGTGAATGTTGGTCAATGAAGGACCATATCAATTATGCTATGTGCAGTGACTCTAGATAAAGTATGTCCATATATTTAGATGAGTAGAATAATTAGCATGGAATCTATTGATCTTGTTAGTAAAAATGTCACCATTTAAGAAGAATATATAGAAGAGGATGCAACTCAATTAGTTTTAATAAGAATATTAAGATCATAATCTACAGTACCGTCACATGAAGAGAGAACCGATGTTTATATAAATCAACATGCCGATGACACTAGAAGCACAAAGGTCCATCAAGACACTTTTTTCTCCTATTCATTCTTAGAATACACGATTAGAAATTCTTACACCTAAATTATATATAGCTAATATGAGAGATATATAAAGATTCTCAAAGTTAATTTTGGAGGTAGAATTTCTAAAAGATTAGTTTCTACGGTCCAGAAATGAAATTAGTACTCTTCGTGATCATGTTGTCTCGAAATATGACATCAATGAAATAAAGTTATTGGTTCAAACTATATTGGAGAAATATTTAGAAGAGCCTATTGGGTAATCCACTAAATAGGACAATTTAATATCTATATCAAAATATTTTTCTCATTAAAAAGACATGATGAATTCTAAAATTTCATTAATGAAATGTGAACTTTTATAGAGAGAAATGGTTCACGACTTTCAAAGGAATGTAAAAAATAAAATATGAAGGTTTCCTATGTTTCATCAATGTTCTATTGTATCTATTGGTCAATATATAATGGAAATCATCTCCCTAATCAATGAAAAGGTAAAAAAATCCATATTAGTTCAGATCAAGTACAGAAGGATGTATGTTTTATCACTACTAGATTCCAAAAAATGGATAGATCCTTGGCCAATAAATTTAAAGTTTTGGAAAAAAAGTTTGAATAATTACATTATGTAGTTATGAGTTGTAAGAAGTTATAACTCTCATAAGATGAATAATAAGAAGAGGTTGATGAATTTTTTGAGCCTCAAAAAATGACAAGTATCTACAAGAGGAAAAGAAAATATTTCTATTTATCAATCAACTAGTAAGAAAAATAATCAGTTTGAAGTTTTGATGAAGCTAGTAGTAAGTTTTACCCAGAAGGGAGATATATATAATCTCTTCGCAAACTTTTCTAAGTGGGTTTAGAACAGTTATACAACTACCCTTGATTACTCTAGACATGTGATGGTAAAAATGATCGATGCCTTTTCAAGTGATTTATTTTAAATTCTAGGGAAATAGCTGCAAGGACCTCCCATTGTTGATCTCCATGATTATACCTCTCAATGTCTAAAGGAAATATTTTACCCTATTTAAATCTATCAAAGGGAAAATCTAAGGCTTATTGAAGTAGTATATTTCCTCTCTCACCATCTTCTTTACCCTGTAGAAAACCTCTATATTTAATGGAACCACCTCCAAATTTTTTTTAAATGTTACAAAGTTGATATTGTTTCCCATTTTTGATGCTTGGATGGATGGGTCTTTGATAAAAATTTGAATCATGTTTGGTTGAATTGTGTTTCTAAATCATTTGAATGCTTTCATGCTTAGTTGTAATTTTTGTTATACATTTATCTCTTTCATATTGAAGTGTTAATGAATATTTTTTCCATATTTTACTATCTTGTTTTTAACATCTATTAAATATTCTTCTTTTTGTAGAATTTTTTATCATTATTGTTAATATGTTTCTATTTTATTAATAGTGTTTAGTATTTATTCATGTTTTATGTTTGATTATCCTTAATTACTTAATGATCTCTTATACTTTTTTTTCAACAAAAAATCATGCCAAATTCTTTTCAAAATAAGTATTATAAACTATTTAAAATTTTTCATGAGAAATATTGATTGTCTTCCTTTGTTAAAAATCACTTTGATGTCATAAAAAAGGGGGAGAAGAAAAATGAGAGTACAAAATAATTTAGAATTTAAAAATTTATTTTGGGTAGAAGATAAAGAAGAATATGAAAATTTAAAATATAAATTTATTCTAAAAAGGTGAAGAATAAAAAATTAATTATATATATTTTAAAAGATTTATTTTAAGAGAATAATAATAAAAATATTAAAATTTTGTTTTAAATCTCCATTTGATTTTTTTTTGTGTTTTATATTCATTGGGTTTTGTGATTATCAAAAGGTTGAGATTGTTGGACATACTAATGTTGTTCAAAAATATCTTAGTTTTTATATTATTTAATGATGCAAAAAATCCCTAATTTTATTCAAAAGAGTTTATCTTAACTCTTTTAGATTATAATTTTATCAAATTAATTTATCTTATGCCGACTCTATGAGTTTATCTAACACCATGTAAAATATTCATTCTAGCTCAAAAGATTTTATCTTACGAAAATGATATTTGTAAAATATTATCTTGTAAATTCCATAATAAGTTATGAAATATACATATCACACCTTAGTAAAATATTTATCATCCACTAAAGAATTATCCTATGTAATGATTGAATTCAGTTTATCTTATTCACCAAAGAATACAAATATCTGTTTTATCTTATAAAGTTCGTCAAAAGTTTATCTTATGAGAAAAATAGCACTAATTGGATATCTTATAAATAATTAGCTGTTATATAAAATATCATGATTTACTTCATAATATATTGATTATTAATTTAATGCTTTTAGATAATATCATAAAATTGATTGTCTATTTAAGGAAATATTTATTTTTAAAACATATCAATTTTTTAGGAATTGAAGGATCCAAAGAAGATCTTTAATAGTGACACTATAGAATCTTATTTCATATTTAGAGAGATTTGATTCAAGATATTAATATCCCACCATATCAAATTTTCAACATATTATCAACTCAACCATTATGATTATCTCACTACTTAAGCTCAAAATCAAAGAGGGGATATAAAAGTAAGAGTTAGCCACTACATGAAATAAGGAGGAGAAGAAATATAGAATGCGCATACATATGAATAATATGATAATAGTGAAAAATATCTGAGGTACATAGACAAGATCATATACATCACTAACATTCTATATTTTCATATCTATCAGTTTCAATATAAAATCATTCTGAGTAGTTCCTTGAAGACTATCATCTTCTATGGACATGTCTTCAACTACTATCAGTTTCTGCTTGCAACTATGTACCAAAAAAGTACTTGAACTTCTTATTCATATTATTATGTTTACACTTATTTTAAAAGAGTGTGTTAAGGTTGTGGATTGGTCTTGTAAATGGAGTTAATAGTTGAAATATCTTGTACCTTTCTGATAATTAACAGCTAATTGTACTTAGCTAGGAGATCTTAGAAAAATGGATTTTATAGTGAAAATAACCAAACTTGTGGAGTAGAGTGCAGGTGAAGTAAAATAGGGGATTTTTGTTCCCTAAACCACCGTAAGTCTCATGTATTAAATATAATTCCATTAAGTTTTTATATTTAAGATGCCTATCTTCATTAAGAAAAATATTTGACCTCACATAACATGAAGAGGGAGGTTTACTACAAATAAAATTTTCATGAACTCAATTCACCCCCTCTTGAGTTCTTAGTTAGTCATACATTGAGATAATAATTTCACCCAAATAAATGAACCTCGTAGTTTGGCCACATTTTTTGGATAATCATGCATCAAATGTGTGGTTCACACGACCCATGGACTATACTACGCATGGTTAGGAACACAATTTGAAAAACCGTGTGCAGACCGTGTGAATCCTCTATGTCAAAAAATGAAGAGGTGCCACACATCCCTGAACCCACACATTCTTGTTCTTTCAAAAAAGGTTTAGTGAAATTATAGGGATGCAAGATTATTCCTGGGAGGATAAATGGATAAATCTAACATTGAATATCTCTCTGAATTTTTCATAAATTTAGTTTCTAGGGCTTGACGCACTCGAAACTCATCTGAAATCCCGAGGAACTTACCAGACCTTAAAACCCATCTAAAAAAGGTATTGGGTCAACAAAATTATTATAATTAGGTTATCAAGATCAAAATAAATGTTGTTCCGACTAGCAAACATAAAAAATCAAATAGGATGAGGATTTTTGACCAGATCAAAAACCCATGATGTCACAGTCTCCCCACCTTATAACAGATCATCCCCAATCTATAAATCATTACCAGGAGATAGTACCAAACATACCCATCTCATCTAAATAAATATAGTCTATTACAATTATCAATCAGAGGCTAATTCCCCTTGTGTAACTCCCCACTTTAGTAATTACCTACCTAATAAATTTTCAACAAAAAAACATTTTAGATGGTCCTGTCTACCATCCACAGACATACAATTCCTCCTATAGAACAAAATCATTCTTGCACCTCATGAGGTGCTCAAATCATGCATTTTTCATTCCTGACACCAATCAAGTCCTGCATCTCATCATATGTTCATAATTACCTATTCCATACACAATAATCATCAAAACCCACACCTTATATGATTCCCATAGATCCTACACCTCAACAGATGGCCAAAATGATCGTACATCATACATACATATGAATTCCCATCAAAATCATGATGCCCACAGAACTCAAATATAACATGAATCACATCACTACCCATAATAAATAAAAGTTCTTATTCACCTTATATATATATATATCACACATGATTATCGATGCCAACATACTAACAAGTGTAGGTTAGTCTAATTACAATACACGCGGACCTTGTTCACCAAAACTACTGAAAGACCAAAATAAAAGTAAACCCATTCATATCCATGGCATAACTCTAACTTTTATCAACTTCCCTAAAATTCCATCTTCTAGAAACTATCCTCACTATTGTGTATATATATCTCTTCCATGACCTAAGCATGTTGCTGAATCCAAACTACCAGCTCCTAGTACACCTCTTGGTCCTACCTCAGATCCTTGAGTTTGACCTAGCCCATCACTCCCAGCTATTCCAAAAGGGTTCCAATATAACCCCTCTAAATGGATCTTCTGGCCACATGACCGACACTCCATTGGATCCTGATCACACTAGGTCCAAACATGCCCCAAATTTCCATAATGGAATTACACTACTAAAGACCCAATACTTAGTGGCCTACTTGAATCTATGGCCATACTTTCATGTTGAGACTCCAGATGGCCCCTATTTCTACTACACTAAGCATCACCACTCAACCCACCTAACGCTGTCACCTAGCTTGAATATGACCAGTCCGTCATGTTTCCCACAACTATCACCACCTAATTGACTAACTCAAAAAATGATGTCATGCTAATGATATTCACTCAAACCATGAAGGTATGCCACAATCTATACTCAATATTCTGCACCTAGGTGATGTCATCACCAAACATAGAAGGTGAAAATAAATATAAGTCTGTGAAGTTGGCCACATAATCAATGACATATGTATCCCCCTACTGGATATTCATGAACTCATTGGATCTATACATCCTAAACATTTATGGTAGGAATTTCTTGAATGACCTGGCATTGAAATACTTTTAAGATATTACCTCATTTCTAACTACCTAATCCTATACACCACCAATATTTTTCCTATCCTATGATCATGTACATTGTCAGGTTCACCCTCAGACCTTAGGGTGTCTCATATTGATTGAAGATAGTATGGAACAACTCAATCCCATTATATACTTCCAACATTCCACCCTCACCATGAAATAATAGGGGGTGATGATATTAGAACTCTCAAGTCAATTAATCCATAGATGGATCATCTCACAGAAATCCCTGGTCAACACCTTGTATAACCCGAACCAAGATCGCCCTGAGATTATCATCAAGCCATGTACCAAATTATTCAATCTTCTCTAGCCACCCCACTAATATTGGAGCCTATACCTATGACTCAGGATCATCCCAACCCTCTAGGGCCCCATCCTAACCGTCATGGGCCTCACCCCATGAATGCTCATATAGAATGATATCATCACCCTCCTCACACATTACCATAGCCTATCTAGGTGGAATCATGATGAATTCAAATCACAATGTTCATATATCCATAATAGTACATATATATCATAAATAGGGAAATATTAAATGGGAATCACATCTCAACACCCTTACACTATCCAACTGCACCATGTCACATCAAATCCGACCTCATGGCCACTAAGCTACCCATATCAGAGTCATCCATCCATACTTATGTCCCCCATTAATACCCACATTAGAGTCAGGAATCAAATATAATCCGACCTCATGGACACCTTTCTACCCCCATTATAGTTAGGCATCACATATCACGTATATCAATTTGGGGTAGTCGAGTAGAATTCCACCAAATAGGCTAAGCATAAAAACATTTTTTTATCTTTTTTATTGACACTTTAAACAACTCAACCCCGATTATAATCCCTTAATACCCTTATCAGGGTTAGGGCCATATATAACTATATATAATATCTCATTGCATCACATTTGATATCTTTAGGAATCACATGCATAGGTTGGCTAAGTATAATTCCACCAAAGTGGTTAAGTAAGAAAACATTGTTCAGCTTCTTTGTTGAAAATTTAAACAACCCAACCCCTCTAAGCACATTCTAGGTTCCATGAAATACACATAGGAATGTATATATATATATATATATATATATCCAATAGCCCTATGTTCCTACAATGATGCATAAATAAATCTCTCTTTCAATAATGGTCCAAGGATCAAAGGCCATATGAAAAATAACCATAACACCAAAGTGCACCACTTGGAGTGAAAATCAAATCAACTATAAAATCCCAAAACATAACATAAATTTTCCACCACTATAAACAAATTATTTCCCCCTTACATGAGGATTCATGCTCCCAAACATGATCTATTTACCCAGTTCAGACGACAACCTAGTCTCTGGTTTACTATTTCCCAAATAGTAAGACCAAGTGGAAAAGAAAACAATTGATAGTATTTAAAACAAGTTGAATGTAGTTACAATTGATAACCAATCCTTGTGATGCTGCAGGGAAACACCAACAATGAACCTACTCTAATACCATTTTTCAGTGTCCCAAACTAATTTTCACTCGAATAGTTTTCCGACCTTGTTGGCTAAAAGTCCTTAGGCATGCCTCCCCATATGCCAAAGGTTGATAACTAGTAGCGAGGTTATGATTAGGTGAAAGTGGGTATATTATAACCTCAACAGTGATAATAATAATGGTTCATATATATATATATATATATATAACACAAGAATAACCATAACATAGGAGAAGAAATAAAATGTAACACCCCAAGCTTCCACGGTACGTTTCCCTTCGAATAATGTGATAGCGTGTGTTGTACGCAACCTCGAGTTCTAACACACACCACAACTAATTAAACTAGCCGTTGTGAATAGTAATACCTACTTTTTGAAATCATATATATTTTATATTTCAAAATGGACTTCATTTTTGGATTCGGAATATTGAAATTAGCCTAGGGTGAAATTTTTGTACTTTTCGGATAACTTTTATATTTTGATGAATAGTGAAAATTACTAACTTTTAATTAAAATCAAATTTTTTAATCAAAATAATTATTATTAATAAATTATGAATTTGAGTGGTTTTAAAGTATATTTAGAATATATTTTTACCATTTAATTTAATGTTTGTCATTGGACATAATTTCACAATTAAACCAGACATAAACAAGTGTCAATCTTTTGATAATTATTATCTCTTAAAAACACGCTTTTTACTTTAACAACGAGAATTAATTTTAAATTAATTTCTGCCACTTATGTGTTTTGAATTTGGAAAAATGGATTACATATATCGAATCAGGATTTCCAAATTATGTAAATAGGTAACTTTTATTTTTACACATTTTGAATAATTACTGCGGTAAATATTTTATTTACCATGGTTAAAGGGTACATCCGGTAAATAAGGGTTAAAAAATAATATTATAATAATACAAAATTACCCTAAAACGTGTCCTAACCTTATTTGTGGACACATACCCGACCATGGGCATCCTTGGGTCGATTTGGGGACCCCTTAGAGCCACTTGTATGTGGTAGGGACACATTATATTAATAAAGTTAAAATAAAAATAAAAATGGCATAAGCTTACATCTTTTAGAAGAACAATTTTTACATAGGGTTATAAATGTTGGATTTTCGATTATAAATATTCATTAGAAAGCTAAAAAGATTTCTTAGATAATTATATTTTATTTATAATTTTTAGTCATCAAATAATTTAAATTATTAATAACACAATAATGATGCAATGTTTACCTCATTAATAAATCATTTAAATAAATAAGATTATAATGATTAAAATATTATCTAAAACCTGTCCAATTCTTATTAGATGATGTTATTTAGAATATGAGTCATCGTATCTTCGACCTCAATGATTTTTGGACCATTATAAACCGAATATAATTATATTATAAAGTAATACTTTCACTCTTTCCTAAAGAGCCCCTCCTCTCCCTTATAAAAGGAGACCACTTCTACTCATTCCTCACACCTCTCAAGCCACTTGGCTCGGCCAAAATCTGCCCAAATACTCTCCCAACTTCCCTTACTACAACCTAGAGGCCTTAGTTTGATCAGAAAGCCAACCTAAGGAGCCCTTTTGATCAAATCAAAATGAAGAACCCGAAGAAGAGGTAATGTTTTCACCACCCATTTTCAAGTTCCTTTCTTCTTCCACTTCTTCTTTCTTTGTTCTTACCATTCTAAAATAATAACTCCAGTATCTCACATATACTGTGATGTTATTATAAATATGGCACAACCATATTCAGTATTCTATCCACCCTTTGAATAACATGTCACCATACGTGCGTACGTACGGCTTACCGTCTCCACGTCGTGGTGTAATTGTTATTCAATATATTATTATTTGGATGGGTATAATAATGATGTGCAACTCATGTAAATAATAAATATAACATGTTAATTATTATGTATATATGATATAACATCCATTTATATATTATTTTAATATCAAAAGAATGATATTGTCGCTCGTGCGTACGTACGGACTACCGTCTCCACAAACGCGACAAGATTCATTCTCCATCGTATCCATTCAAGTATAATTATCATTTGATGATTTAAAAATGATGTTTAAGGACTTGATATCATTCTGGATATGAATAATATACAACCTATCCATTACAAATATGGCTTACGTAACAAAACATATAAAATAAAACAAGTAAGTTAACACCCGAAACAACGATAATACTAAGATATTATTATCAAATCAATATTAAAAGATCATATATGATATCATATTAATGTATATGATTCTTTTATAATTTAATAATAATTATTTCAACATTATACAGGAGGTTAACCTACCCCAACCAAGGAAAAGTACAAGGTAAGGGTTATTTCACAATCTCTTCATTATCCGAGGTTGTTTATACGTAATAATCTACTGGGATCTCGTTATCATCCACATCCATGCTTCTTCAAAATGTATTTCAAAACATTTTTAATATTTAAAAGAATATGGGTTAAAGTAATTTATACACTTGTTTGACTTTTTATAAGAGGTTTATAAGGGAATCTTTCCGTCGTTTTCCAAACAAGGTGCATTTTAACCTTTTCGACAGAATTAAGATAAGAATGTTTTTTTAACTTATACGGCGGGTGCAGTTATTTTCTGCCGTTATAAAATCGTCAAAGCATCCCTTAAAAGCTTATAAGAATATTTTCAAAGAAAAATGTTTTATTTTATAAATATATGTCTCTTAAATGATTTCAAAATAGAAAGAGATATTTCTTTAAAAAGAGTTTTGATTTCATCTATGTCAACATCCTTTAATGGATTTTACGCTTATTTGAGGATGATATATTATGATACAAAACTTTTATATTGTATTGAAGGTTTTTTGATATGTTTTACTGTGGATGTGCTATTTTTTTATATACCATTCATGGTTTATGGTGAAAGTATTGACATTTTGTATGCTAGTTTTAATACAAATGTTTATGTTATGTTTAAACCTTTTCATATGGGAATGCATTGGACTTAATATATGACGGGTGGAGCCCGCTATAGCTCCTCGATGCATCGGTAGGTCTCATGAGACGAACTAGTGTCTTGGCACAAGGCCTTGGCAAAATCTTATTTTTAGTCTTGGCACGAGGCCTTGGCTATGTTGTTATGATAGTCTGGCATTATGCATTCCATCATTATGAAAGTGGTTATTGATATTGCATGTGATTATTCGATTAGAAGAATATCCATGTGAATAAGTAAATGGAATTATTTCATTTTATTTATGCCATACTATGTTGAATTTAAAGTTTAAAAGGCTTTTGTTTTAGTTATACATTGCCTTAAATGTTTATTCTTATTTATGAAAGTTTCCGCTATATTGTTATCCTTACTGGGCATTTGAGCTCACCCCTTTTCTATGTTTTATTTTCCCAGGATGTGAAGAAGTAAATTATGAATGACTTGCAGGGATATTATGAGGGGTTAATAGTGTGGACTATGGAGACAATATGTTTTTGTAGTAGTTCTTTTTTATTTTGATGATGTAATGTAAAACTTATGAATATATCTAGTGTTTCCAAGGCTACTAAACCAATCGGTCTTTCGAGATTTGATCTTTCTTGTGATCATGCCAATGTTATGTAATTAATGCACCGACTCTTGTTAACTGGGGTCGGGGCGTTACAGTTGGTATCAGAGGAAGTTTAGTACAAACCTTGGAAGCATGATTTAGATAAACTCTGATTAGAGCACGTAGACCTAAGATGAACTTTGAGGATTAGTATAGAAGAACTTCCTAGAATTTTGGTATTGTAGAGATTTTGTGAGTTTTCCGAGAAATACATCCCTGTCTGGATACGAGCAGGTAGAGGCGGCTCTGGAACAGATGTACCTAGGGGTAGAACCCGAAAACACCGCTTTGAGCTAGACTCGAACGGGAACTGGTGCACGACAACAGGCCTTGCTGCACTCTTGGTTACGACACTCCCGGGGGATATGCTTAGGATAACTCTCATTTTCGTTACAAATCATTATGAATGGTTTATGAGTATATAATCCCTCAAAGAAAACATTTTTATGATTATGGATTATATCCATAAATAGTTCAATTTATGTTAAGTGTTTTATAAGTATGGGATTATGTATTTTGATTCATAAACTGATCTAGTTTATGCCATTGTTTAGAAATGGCGCCTAGTGGAAGAAATGGAAACCGTATCAATGCACGCACTCCATGTAGGTATTTCCCTCCTGCTCAAGATAATTATAGTGGGGCTGGTGATGCAACTGGTGCTGATCAGCTAATCACCATACTGGGACAACTTACTCAGGTTATGAATAATAACCTTACCCGTATGGAGAACCCTGATCCGCAGCGTGGAGGATCAATGTTAGATCGATTCATGAGGCAACAACCACCAACGTTCAATGGGAGTACAAATCCCTTAGTATCTGAGAAATGGATAAATTCCCTAGAGAAAATATTTCAGGCTTTGGGGAGCAGTGAAAGGGAAAAAGTTATCATGGCAGTTTACCGCCTCACTATAGATGTTGATCAATGGTGGTCATTGATTCAAAACATGAAGGAAGATGATGAAGTATCAAATATGGAATGGAGGGAGTTCAAAGATCTGTTTTTAGAAAAATACTTCCCTCGCGACCATCGAGCAGATATGGAAAGGCAATTTCTAAGTCTGAGACAGAAGGAGGATGAGAATGTCGCAAAGTATGAGGCAAACTTTACAAGGTTAGCAAGGTACGCTGGTGATTGTATACGTAACCAAAGAAGTAAGATTGATCGTTTCTTTGATGGGTTAAAACCATTTCTCCGTCGAGCATTAGTCTCACAATCCTTTTCATCGTACGAATACATTGTCTCATGTGCTATCAAGACCGAAAAGGAATTCTCTAAGTCTTATGACTTTAAAGCAAAGCAAGAGAAGAAGAGACCTGCTGATCAATCTGGGAATGGAAATAAGGGGAAGAAGGGAAGGGTTGGATATCCATCCTGTGGTAAATGCGGGAAGAAACACCCTGGTACTTGCTTGAAGGGAATGGGAGTCTGTTACAAGTGTGGTGAAAAAGGCCACCAAGCTCGTGATTGCAAGGGGAAGAAGGAAGCTACCAACGTTCAGTGCTACAATTGCAGGGAGATGGGGCATTATGCAAATGAATGTCCTAAGCATCAGGAGAACTTACCTCAGAAAATGCCAAGGGATCAAGGCCAGGCTTACGCTATCACTACTGCTAAGGTAGAAGCTCCGAAAGACGTGGTGGCAGGTAATTTAATGGTTTCCTCAAGTTTAGAAAATGCATTATTTGATTCTGGATCATCGCATTGTTTCATATCTTCCCAGTTTGCTAAGAAAATTAGATATTTCCAATTTTATTTAATAAGGGAGTTGTCAGTTAAAAATCCTAAGGGAAGTATCATTGCAACAAAGTTTTGTGAATCAGTCCCCATTAGAGCACATAAATTTTCTTTATCTGCTGATCTCATCATCATACCTATGATTGAGTTTGATATAATCCTCGGTATGGACTGGCTTTCGGACTATGATGCGAAGATTTATTGTAAGAATAAAGAGGTTACGATTCTTGATGATAATGATAAGGAACACCTTATTTTTAGAGAATAATCGTCACCACCTAATTCTTATTTAGATCCACCCCCTGTAGCTCAACTTAATTCAATTAATGGGGAGGAAGAGAATGAAATAACTGTCGATGAGGAAAGGAATGTTCAAATAGAGGACGTACCTGTTGTGAAAGAATTTGTAGATGTATTTCCGGAAGATTTGCCTGGACATCCTCCAGAACAAGAAGTTGAGTTTTCCATTGATTTGATTCCTGGATCAAGGCCTATATCGAATACCCCTTATAGAATGGCCATTGTAGAATTAGTCGAACTAAAGAAACAACTAGAGGAATTGAGTAATAAAAGATTTATTGGCCCTAGTGTTTCTCCATGGGGAGCCCCTGTTCTTTTTGTTAAAAAGAAAGATGGATCTATGAGGTTATGTATCGACTATAGGGAGATCAATGCTATAACAATAAAGAACAAGTATCCCCTACCTCGTATTGATGATTTATTCGACCAACTGCATGGAGCTCAATACTTTTCAAAGATTGACCTTCGATCTGGATACCATCAGTTGTGTGTGAAGAAGGAAGACATTCCGAAGACAGCATTTCGAACCAGGTACGGGCATTACGAGTTTACCGTAATGCCATTTGGATTGACTAATGCACCCTCTGTATTCATGGATCTGATGAATAGAGTTTTCAAGGAGTATCTCGATGAATTTGTGGTGGTATTTATTGATGATATCTTGGTATACTCCAAAACCTACGAAGATCATGAAAATCACTTGCGCATTATCTTGAAGACTCTGAGGAGGCATGAATTATATGGGAAGTTTAGCAAGTGCGAATTCTAGCTTCAGGATATTTCTTTTCTTGGCCATATTGTCTCTAAAGATGGAATCTCTGTTGATCTTTCTAAGACCAAGGCAATCCAAGAATGTCCAGCACCTACAAGTATAACTGAGGTACGTAGTTTTATTGGTTTGGCAGGTTATTATCGACGTTTCGTCCAGAATTTTGCCCGATTGGCTAACCCATTAACGAAGCTCACACGTAAAGGGGTTAAATTTTTTTGAAAAAAAGAGTGTGAAGAATGTTTCGAAGAACTGAAGAGAAGATTAGTCAATGCTCCTATATTTACTCTACCATCGGGGAATGATGGGTTCGTTATTTATAGTGATGCATCAAAGAAAGGACTTGGTTGTGTCCTTATGCAGAATGATAGAGTTATTGCCTATGCATCACGACAGTTGAAAATTCATGAACAAAACTATCCTACTCATGATCTTGAGTTAGCAGCTGTGATCTTTGCTTTGAAGATACGGAGACACTACCTCTATGGTGAAAAAATGTGAGATTTATACTGATCACAAGAGTTTGAAGTATATTTTCTCACAAAAAGAACTCAACATGAGGCAAAGGAGATGGCTTGAATTACTCAAGGATTATGATTGCATGATACACTACCACCCGGGGAAAGCAAACAAGGTGGCAGATGCTTTGAGCAGAAAAGACCATGGAGTTTTGAACATGATGAGAATTGAAAGGGATCCAATTTTCATGGATCTAGTGAAGATGGACATGTGAATAACCAGGGAAGGTGAAACATCAATGATTTTTCAAATGGTTGCCAAACCATCTTTACTAGAAAGGATTAAGAGTTCTCAGACCGATGATGAAGAATTTCAGAAGAAGATTAAAGCTGTGAATGATGGGAGATTGAGAGACTTTGTGTATGAAGATGGAATTTTGAAATTCGGGAAGAGACTTTGTGTTCCCGATTTACCTGATCTGAAAAGGGAATTGCTGGATGATGCTCATAGTTCCAATTTCTCTATACACACTGGGAGCACCAAAATGTATAGAGATTTGAAGGAACATTTTTGGTGGGACAACATGAAGAGGGAGATTGCTGATTTTGTGTCAAGATGTATGGTTTGTCAACAAGTGAAAGCTAGAAGGCAACATCCTGGAGGAGTCATGCAACCTCTTCCCATACCGGAGTGGAAATGGGACAATATTACGATGGACTTTGTCATGGGGCTACCAAAGACTCCTAGAAGGAACGATGCAATATGGGTTATTGTTGATCGTCTTACCAAGTCAGCACATTTTCTTGCTATAAGAGAAGATCTACCCCTGGAACGTCTAGCAAGACTATACATTAATGAAGTTGTGAGACTTCATGGAGTTCCCCTATCGATTGTTTCTGATCGTGATCCCCGTTTTACTTCAAGATTTTGGAAAAGTCTTCAGAAATCCCTGGATACTGAACTTCATTTGAGCACTGCTTACCACCCTCAGACAGATGGACAATCATAACGGACTATTCAAACCCTAGAAGACATGTTGAGATCTTGCTCACTTGACTTTCAGGGTATGTGGGATCAATATTTACCACTGGTAGAATTTTCCTATAACAATAACTTCCATTCGAGTATTCAGATGGCACCATATGAAGCGTTATACGGAAAGATATGTCGTACACCAACCTGTTGGGATGAGGTTGGTGAAATAAAACTTGTAGGCCCAGAACTGGTGGAGGAAACGGTGGAAAAGGTGAAGGTAATCCAAAATCACATCAAAGAAGCTCAAAGTAGGCAGAAGAGCTATGC
The DNA here is from genome assembly GCA_963277665.1 of Viscum album. Taxonomy (NCBI): domain Eukaryota; kingdom Viridiplantae; phylum Streptophyta; class Magnoliopsida; order Santalales; family Viscaceae; genus Viscum; species Viscum album. The sequence goes on along the minus strand of OY728139.1, from coordinate 324,219,129 downwards.
CGATAATCGAAGGAAGGATTTGGAATTTCAAGTCGGTGATCATGTTTTCCAGAAGGTATCTCCATGAAAGGGAGTCATACGTTTTGGTAAGAAAGGTAAATTGAGTCCCAGGTACATCGGACCTTTCGAAATTCTAGAACGAATTGGGGCTGTAGCTTACCGATTGGCAATGCCGCCAAGTCTCTCCAAATTTCACGATGTGTTCCACGTATCTCTGTTGAGAAAATACATGCCTGACCCAACGCATGTACTCACCTATGAGGAATTAGAACTGGAACCCGATCTGTCTTATTGTGAAGAGCCTGTCAGGATTCTTGATACAAGAGAACAAGTACTGAGAAACCGGACGACGCGTCTGGTAAAAGTTTTGTGGAGAAATCATAAGATGGAAGAGGCAACGTGGGAACCCGAGGAACTTATGATGAAGAACCACCCGAGTCTTTTTATGCAGTAATACCCTAGAAATTGCGAGGAAGCAATTATTTGAAGGAGGGGAGAATGTAACACCCCAAGCTTCCACGGTACGTTTCCCTTCGAATAATGCGATAGCGTGTGTTGTACGCAACCTCGAGTTCTAACACACACCACAACTAATTAAACTAGCCGTTATGAATAGTAATACCTACTTTTTGAAATCATATATATTTTATATTTCAAAATGGACTTCATTTTTGGATTCGGAATATTGAAATTAGCCTAGGGTGAAATTTTGGTACTTTTCGGATAACTTTTATATTTTGATGAATAGTGAAAATTACTAAATTTTAATTAAAATCAACTTTTTTAATCAAAATAATTAATATTGATAAATTATGAATTTGAGTGGTTTTAAAGTATATTTAGAATATATTTTTACCATTTAATTTAATGTTTGTCATTGGACATAATTTCACAATTAAACCAGACATAAACAAGTGTCAATCTTTTGATAGTTATTATCTCTTAAAAACACGCTTTTTTATTTTAACAACGGGAATTAATTTTAAATTAATTTCTGCCACTTCTGTGTTTTGAATTTGGAAAAATGGATTACATATTTGGAATCAGGATGTCCAAATTATGTAAATAGGTAACTTTTATTTTTACACATTTTGAATAATTACTGCGGTAAATATTTTATTTACCATGGTTAAAGGGTAAATCCGGTAAATAAGGGTTAACAAATAATATTATAATAATACAAAATTACCCTAAAACATGTTCTAACCTTATTGGTGGACACATACCCGACCATGGAAATCTCTGGGTCGATTTGGGGACCCCTTAGAGCCACTTGTATGTGGTAGGGACACATTATATTAATAAAGTTAAAATAAAAATAAAAATGGCATAAGCTTACATCTTTTAGAAGAACAATTTTTACATAGGGTTATACATGTTGGATTTTCGATTATAAATATTCATTAGAAATCTAAAAAGATTTATTACATAATGATATTTTATTTATAATTTTTAGTTATCAAATAATTTAAATTATTAATGACACAATAATGATGCAATGTTTACCTCATTAATAAATCATTTAAATAAATAAGATTATAATGAATAAAATATTATCTAAAACCTGTCCAATTCTTATTAGTTGATGTTATTTAGAATATGAGTCATCGTATCTTCGACCTCAATGATTTTTGGACCATTATAAACCGAATATAATTATATTATAAAGTAATACTTTCACTCTTTCCTAAAGAGCCCCTCCTCTCCCTTATAAAAGGAGACCACTTCTACTCATTCCTCACACCTCTCAAGCCACTTGGCTTGGCCAAACTCTGCCCAAATACTCTCCCAACTTCCCTCACTACAACCTAGAGGCCTTAGTTTGATCAGAAAGACACCCTAAGGAGCCCTTTTGATCAAATCAAAAGGAAGAACCCGAAGAAGAGGTAATGTTTTCACCACCCCTTTTCAAGTTCCTTTCTTCTTCCACTTCTTCTTTCTTTGTTTTTACCATTCTAAAATAATAACTCCAGTATCTCACATATACTGTGATGTTATTATAAATATGGTACAACCATATTCAGTATTCTATCCACCCTTTCAATAACATGTCACCATACGTGCGTACGTACGACTTACCGTCTCCACGTCGTGGTGTAATTGTTATTCAATATATTATTATTTGGATGGGTATAATAATGATGTGCAACTCATGTAAATAATAAATATAACATGTTAATTATTCTGTATATATGATATAACATCCATTTATATATTATTTTAATATCAAAAGAATGATATTGTCGCTCGTGCATACGTACGGACTACCGTCTCCACAAACGCGATAAGATTCATTCTCCATCGTATCCATTCAAGTATAATTATCATTTGATGATTTAAAAATGATGTTTAAGGACTTGATATCATTCTGGATATGAATAATATACAACCTATCCATTACAAACATGGATTACGTAACAAAACATATAAAATAAAATAAGTAAGTTAACACCCGAAACAACGATAATACTAAGATATTATTATCAAATCAATATTAAAAGATCATATATGGTATCATATTAATGTATATGATTCTTTTATAATTTAATAACAATTATTTCACCATTATACAAGAGGTTAACCTACCCCAACCAATGAAAAGTACAAGGTAAGGGTTATTTCACAATCTCTTCATTATCCGAGGTTGTTTATGCGTAATAATCTACTGGGATCTCGTTATCATCCACATCCATGTTTCTTCAAAATGTATTTCAAAACATTTTTAATATTTAAAATAATATGGGTTAAAGTCATTTATACACTTGTTTTACTTTTTATAATAGGTTTATAAGGGAATCTTTCCGTCGTTTTCCAAACAAGGTTCTTTTTAACCTTTTCGACAGAATTAAGATAAGAATGTTTTTTTAACTTATACGGCGGGTGCGGTTATTTTCCGCCGTTATAAGATCGTCAAAGCTTCCCTTACAAGCTTATAAGAATATTTTCAAAGAAAAATGTTTTATTTTATAAATATATGTCTCTTAAATGATTTCAAAATAGAAATAGATATTTCTTTAAAAAGAGTTTTGATTTCATCTATGTCAACATCCTTTAATGGATTTTACGCTTATTTGAGGATGATATATTATGATACAAAACTTTTATATTGTATTGAAGGTTTTGTGATATGTTTGACTGTAGATGTGCTATTTTTCTATATACCATTCAGGGTTTATGGTGAAAGTATTGACATTTCGTATGCTAGTTTTACTACGAATGTTTATGTTATGTTTAAACCATTTCATATGGGAATGCATTGGACTTAATATGTGACGGGTGGAGCCCGCTATAGCTCCTCGATGCATCGGTAGGTCTCATGAGACGAACTAGTGTCTTGGCACAAGGCCTTGGCAAAATTTTATTTGTAGTCTTGGCACGAGGCCTTGGCTATGTGGTTATGATAGTCTGGAATTATGCATTCCATCATTATGAAAGTGGTTATTGATATTGCATGTGATTATTCGATTAGTAGAATATCCATGTGAATAAGTAAATGACATTATTTCATTTTATTTATGCCATACTATGTTGAAGTTATAGTTTAAAAGGCTTTTGTTTTAGTTATACATTGCCTTAAATGTTTATTCTTATTTATGAAAGTTTCCGCCATATTGTTATCCTTACTGGGCATTTGAGCTCACCCCTTTTCTATGTTTTATTTTACCAGGATGTGAAGAAGTAAATTATGAATGACTTGCAGGGATATTATGAGGGGTTAATAGTGTGGAATATGGAGACAATATGTTGTTGTAGTAGTTCTTTTTTATTTTGATGATGTAATGTAAAACTTATGAATATATCTAGTGTTTCCAAGGCTACTAAACCAATCGGTCTTTCGAGATTTGATCTTTCTTGTGATCATGCCAATGTTATGTAATTAATGCACTGACTCTGGGTAACTGTGGTCGGGGCGTTACAGTTGGTATCAGAGCAAGTTTAGTACAAACCTTGGAAGCATGATTTAGATAAACTCTGATTAGAGCACGTAGACCTAAGATGAACTTTGAGGATTAGTATAGAAGAACTTCCTAGAATTTTGGTATTGTAGAGATTTTGTGAGTTTTTCGAGCAATACATCCATGTCTGGATACGAGCAGGTAGAGGCGGCTCTGGCATAGATGTACCTAGGGGTAAAACCCAAAAACACCGCTTTGAGCTAGACTCGAACGGGAACTGGTGCACGACAACGGGCCTTGCTGCACTCTTGGTTACGACACTCCCGGGGGATATGCTTAGGATAACTCTCATTTTCTTTACAAATCATTATGAATGGTTTATGAGTATATAATCCCTCAAAGAAAACATTTTTATGATTATGGATTATATCCATAAATAGTTCAATTTATGTTAAGTGTTTTATAAGTATGGGATTATGTATTTTGATTCATAAACTGATCTAGTTTATGCCATTGTTTAGAAATGGCGCCTAGTGGAAGATTTGGAAACCGTATCAATGCACGCACTCCATGTAGGGATTTACCTCCTGCTCAAGATAATTCTAGTGGGGCTGGTGATGCAACTGGTGCCGATCAGCTAATCACCATACTGGGACAACTTACTCAGGTTATGAATAATAACCTTACCCGTATGGAGCACCCTGATCCACAGCGTGGAGGATCAATGTTAGATCGATTCATGAGGCAACAACCACCAACGTTCAATGGGAGTACAAATCCCTTAGTAGCTGAGCAATGGATAAATTCCCTAGAGAAAATATGTCAGGCTTTGGGGAGCAGTGAAAGGGAAAAAGTTATCATGGCATTTTACCGCCTCACTAGAGATGCTGATCAACGGTGGTCATTGATTCAAAACATGAAGGAAGATGATGAAGTATCAAATATGGAATGGAGGGAGTTCAAAGATCTGTTTTTAGAAAAATACTTCCCTCGCGACCATCGAGAAGATATGGAAAGGCAATTTCTAAGTCTGAGATAGAAGGAGGATGAGAATGTCGCAAAGTATGAGGCTAACTTTACAAGGTTAGAAAGGTACGCTGGTGATTCTATACGTAACCAAAGAAGTAAGATTGATCGTTTCTTTGATGGGTTAAAACCATTTCTCCGTCGAGCATTAGTCTCACAATCCTTTTCATCGTACGAAGACATTGTCTCATGTGTTATCAAGACCGAAAAGGAATTCTCTAAGTCTTATGACTTTAAAGCAAAGCAAGAGAAGAATAGACCTGCTGATCAATCTGGGAATGGATATAAGGGGAATAAGGGAAGGGTTGAATATCCATCTTGTGGTAAATGCGGGAAGAAACACCCTGGTACTTGCTTGAAGGGAATGGGAGTCTGTTACAAGTGTGGTGAAAAAGGCCACCAAGCTCGTGATTGCAAGGGGAAGAAGGAAGCTACCAACGTTCAGTGATACAATTGCAGGGAGATGGGGCATTATGCAAATGAATGTCCTAAGCGTCAGGAGAACTTACCTCAGAAAAGGCCAAGGGATCAAGGCCATGCTTAAGCTATCACTACTGCTGAGGTAGAAGCTCCGAAATACGTGGTGGCAGGTAATTTAATGGTTTCCTCAAGTTTAGCAAATGCATTATTTGATTCTGGATCATCGCATTGTTTCATATCTTCCTAGTTTGCTAAGAAAATTAGATATTTCCAATTTTATTTAATAAGGGAGTTGTCAGTTAAAACTCCTAAGGGAAGTATCATTGCAACAAAGTTTTGTGAATCAGTCCCCATTAGAGCACATAAATTTTCTTTATCTGTTGATCTCATCGTCATACCTATGATTGAGTTTGATATAATCCTCGGTATGGACTGGCTTTCGGACTATGATGCGAAGATTTATTGTAAGAAGAAAGAGGTTACGATTCTTGATGATAATGATAAGGAACACCTTATTTTTAGAGCAGAATCGTCACCACCTAATTCTTATTTAGATCCACCCCCAGTAGCTCAACTTAATTCAATTATTGGGGAGGAAGAGAATGAAATAACTGTCGATGAGGAAAGGAATGTTCAAATAGAGGACGTACCTGTTGTGAAAGAATTTGTAGATGTATTTCCGGAAGATTTTCCTGGACATCCTCCAGAACGAGAAGTTGAGTTTTCCATTGACTTGATTCCTGGATCAAGGCCTATATCGAAGACCCCTTATAGAATGGCCACTGTAGAATTAGTCGAACTAAAGAAACAACTAGAGGAATTGAGTAATAAGGGATTTATTCTCCCTAGTGTTTCTCCATGGGGAGCCCCTATTCTTTTTGTTAAAAAGAAAGATGGATCTATGAGGTTATGTATCGACTACAGGGAGATCAATGCTATAACAATAAAGAACAAGTATCCCCTACCTCGTATTGATGATTTATTTGACCAACTGCATGGAGCTCAATACTTTTCAAAGATTGACCTTCGATCTGGATACCATCAGTTGTGTGTGAAGAAGGAAGACATTCCGAAGACAGCATTTCGAACCAGGTACGGGCATTACGAGTTTACCGTAATGCCATTTGGATTGACTAATGCACCCTCTGTATTCATGGATCTGATGAATAGAGTTTTCAAGGAGTATCTCGATGAATTTGTGGTGGTATTTATTGATGATATCTTGGTATACTCCAAAACCTACGAAGATCATGAAAATCACTTGCGCATTATCTTGAAGACTCTGAGGAGGCATGAATTATATGGGAAGTTTAGCAAGTGCGAATTCTAGCTTCAGGATACTTCTTTTCTTGGCCATATTGTCTCTAAAGATGGAATCTCTGTTGATCTTTCTAAGACCAAGGCAATCCAAGAATGTCCAGCACCTACAAGTATAACTGAGGTACGTAGTTTTATTGGTTTGGCAGGTTATTATCGACGTTTCGTCCAGAATTTTGCCCGATTGGCTAACCCATTAACGAAGCTCACACGTAAAGGGGTTAAATTTTTTTGAAAAAAAGAGTGTGAAGAATGTTTCGAAGAACTGAAGAGAAGATTAGTCAATGCTCCTATATTTACTCTACCATCGGGGAATGATGGGTTCGTTATTTATAGTGATGCATCAAAGAAAGGACTTGGTTATGTCCTTATGCAGAATGATAGAGTTATTGCCTATGCATCACGACAGTTGAAAATTCATGAACAAAACTATCCTACTCATGATCTTGAGTTAGCAGCTGTGATCTTTGCTTTGAAGATATGGAGACACTACCTCTATGGTGAAAAAATGTGAGATTTATACTGATCACAAGAGTTTGAAGTATATTTTCTCACAAAAAGAACTCAACATGAGGCAAAGGAGATGGCTTGAATTACTCAAGGATTATGATTGCATGATACACTACCACCCGGGGAAAGCAAACAAGGTGGCAGATGCTTTGAGCAGAAAAGACCATGGAGTTTTGAACATGATGAGAATTGAAAGGGATCCAATTTTCATGGATCTAGTGAAGATGGACATGTGAATAACCAGGGAAGGTGAAACATCAATGATTTTTCAAATGGTTGCCAAACCATCTTTACTAGAAAGGATTAAGAGTTCTCAGACCGATGATGAAGAATTTCAGAAGAAGATTAAAGCTGTGAATGATGGGAGATTGAGAGACTTTGTGTATGAAGATGGAATTTTGAAATTCGGGAAGAGACTTTGTGTTCCCGATTTACCTGATCTGAAAAGGGAATTGCTGGATGATGCTCATAGTTCCAATTTCTCTATACACCCTGGGAGCACCAAAATTTATAGAGATTTGAAGGAACATTTTTGGTGGGACAACATGAAGAGGGAGATTGCTGATTTTGTGTCAAGATGTATGGTTTGTCAACAAGTGAAAGCTAGAAGGCAACATCCTGGAGGAGTCATGCAACCTCTTCCCATACCGGAGTGGAAATGGGACAATATTACGATGGACTTTGTCATGGGGCTACCAAAGACTCCTAGAAGGAACGATGCAATATGGGTTATTGTTGATCGTCTTACCAAGTCAGCACATTTTCTTGCTATAAGAGAAGATCTACCCCTGGAACGTCTAGCAAGACTATACATTAATGAAGTTGTGAGACTTCATGGAGTTCCCCTATCGATTGTTTCTGATCGTGATCCCCGTTTTACTTCAAGATTTTGGAAAAGTCTTCAGAAATCCCTGGATACTGAACTTCATTTGAGCACTGCTTACCACCCTCAGACAGATGGACAATCATAACGGACTATTCAAACCCTAGAAGACATGTTGAGATCTTTCTCACTTGACTTTCAGGGTATGTGGGATCAATATTTACCACTGGTAGAATTTTCCTATAACAATAGCTTCCATTCGAGTATTCAGATGGCACCATATGAAGCGTTACACGGAAAGATATGTCGTACACCAACCTGTTGGGATGAGGTTGGTGAAATAAAACTTGTAGGCCCAGAACTGGTGGAGGAAACGGTGGAAAAGGTGAAGGTAATCCAAAATCACATCAAAGAAGCTCAAAGTAGGCAGAAGAGCTATGCCGATAATCGAAGGAAGGATTTGGAATTTCAAGTCGGTGATCATGTTTTCCTGAAGGTATCTCCATGAAAGGGAGTCATACGTTTTGGTAAGAAAGGTAAATTGAGTCCCAGGTACATCGGACCTTTCGAAATTCTAGAACGAATTGGGGCTGTAGCTTACCGATTGGCAATGCCGCCAAGTCTCTCCAAATTTCACGATGTGTTCCACGTATCTCTGTTGAGAAAATACATGCCTGACCCAACGCATGTACTCACCTATGAGGAATTAGAACTGGAACCCGATCTGTCTTATTGTGAAGAGCCTGTCAGGATTCTTGATACAAGAGAACAAGTACTGAGAAACCGGACGACGCGTCTGGTAAAAGTTTTGTGGAGAAATCATAAGATGGAAGAGGCAACGTGGGAACCCGAGGAACTTATGATGAAGAACCACCCGAGTCTTTTTATGCAGTAATACCCTAGAAATTGCGAGGACGCAATTATTTGAAGGAGGGGAGAATGTAACACCCCAAGCTTCCACGGTACGTTTCCCTTCGAATAATGCGATAGCGTGTGTTGTACGCAACCTCGAGTTCTAACACACACCACAACTAATTAAACTAGCCGTTGTGAATAGTAATACCTACTTTTTGAAATCATATATATTTTATATTTCAAAATGGACTTCATTTTTGGATTCGGAATATTGAAATTAGCCTAGGGTGAAATTTTGGTACTTTTCGGATAACTTTTATATTTTGATGAATAGTGAAAATTACTAAATTTTAATTAAAATCAACTTTTTTAATCAAAATAATTAATATTGATAAATTATGAATTTGAGTGGTTTTAAAGTATATTTAGAATATATTTTTACCATTTAATTTAATGTTTGTCATTGGACATAATTTCACAATTAAACCAGACATAAACAAGTGTCAATCTTTTGATAGTTATTATCTCTTAAAAACACGCTTTTTTATTTTAACAACGGGAATTAATTTTAAATTAATTTCTTCCACTTCTGTGTTTTGAATTTGGAAAAATGGATTACATATTTGGAATCAGGATGTCCAAATTATGTAAATAGGTAACTTTTATTTTTACACATTTTGAATAATTACTGCGGTAAATATTTTATTTACCATGGTTAAAGGGTAAATCCGGTAAATAAGGGTTAACAAATAATATTATAATAATACAAAATTACCCTAAAACATGTTCTAACATTATTGGTGGACACATACCCGACCATGGAAATCTCTGGGTCGATTTGGGGACCCCTTAGAGCCACTTGTATGTGGTAGGGACACATTATATTAATAAAGTTAAAATAAAAATAAAAATGGCATAAGCTTACATCTTTTAGAAGAACAATTTTTACATAGGGTAATACATGTTGGATTTTCGATTATAAATATTCATTAGAAATCTAAAAAGATTTATTACATAATGATATTTTATTTATAATTTTTAGTTATCAAATAATTTAAATTATTAATGACACAATAATGATGCAATGTTTACCTCATTAATAAATCATTTAAATAAATAAGATTATAATGAATAAAATATTATCTAAAACCTGTCCAATTCTTATTAGTTGATGTTATTTAGAATATGAGTCATTGTATATTCGACCTCAATGATTTTTGGACCATTATAAACCGAATATAATTATATTATAAAGTAATACTTTCACTCTTTCCTAAAGAGCCCCTCCTCTCCCTTATAAAAGGAGACCACTTCTACTCATTCCTCACACCTCTCAAGCCACTTGGCTCGGCCAAACTCTGCCCAAATACTCTCCCAACTTCCCTCACTACAACCTAGAGGCCTTAGTTTGATCAGAAAGACACCCTAAGGATCCCTTTTGATCAAATCAAAAGGAAGAACCCGAAGAAGAGGTAATGTTTTCACCACCCCTTTTGAAGTTCCTTTCTTCTTCCACTTCTTCTTTCTTTGTTTTTACCATTCTAAAATAATAACTCCAGTATCTCACATATACTGTGATGTTATTATAAATATGGTACAACCATATTCAGTATTCTATCCACCCTTTCAATAACATGTCACCATACGTGCGTACGTACGGCTTACCGTCTCCACGTCGTGGTGTAATTGTTATTCAATATATTATTATTTGGATGGGTATAATAATGATGTGCAACTCATGTAAATAATAAATATAACATGTTAATTATTCTGTATATATGATATAACATCCATTTATATATTATTTTAATATCAAAAGAATGATATTGTCGCTCGTGCGTACGTACGGACTACCGTCTCCACAAACGCGATAAGATTCATTCTCCATCGTATCCATTCAAGTATAATTATCATTTGATGATTTAAAAATGATGTTTAAGGACTTGATATCATTCTGGATATGAATAATATACAACCTATCCATTACAAACATGGATTACGTAACAAAACATATAAAATAAAATAAGTAAGTTAACACCCGAAACAACGATAATACTAAGATATTATTATCAAATCAATATTAAAAGATCATATATGGTATCATATTAATGTATATGATTCTTTTATAATTTAATAACAATTATTTCACCATTATACAAGAGGTTAACCTACCCCAACCAATGAAAAGTACAAGGTAAGGGTTATTTTACAATCTCTTCATTATCCGAGGTTGTTTATGCGTAATAATCTACTGGGATCTCGTTATCATCCACATCCATGTTTCTTCAAAATGTATTTCAAAAAATTTTTAATATTTAAAATAATATGGGTTAAAGTCATTTATACACTTGTTTTACTTTTTATAATAGGTTTATAAGGGAATCTTTCCGTCGTTTTCCAAACAAGGTTCTTTTTAACCTTTTCGACAGAATTAAGATAAGAATGTTTTTTAACTTATACGGCGGGTGCGGTTATTTTCCGCCGTTATAAGATCGTCAAAGCTTCCCTTACAAGCTTATAAGAATATTTTCAAAGAAAAATGTTTTATTTTATAAATATATGTCTCTTAAATGATTTCAAAATAGAAATAGATATTTCTTTAAAAAGAGTTTTGATTTCATCTATGTCAACATCCTTTAATGGATTTTACGCTTATTTGAGGATGATATATTATGATACAAAACTTTTATATTGTATTGAAGGTTTTGTGATATGTTTGACTGTAGATGTGCTATTTTTCTATATACCATTCAGGGTTTATGGTGAAAGTATTGACATTTCGTATGCTAGTTTTAATACGAATGTTTATGTTATGTTTAAACCATTTCATATGGGAATGCATTGGACTTAATATGTGACGGGTGGAGCCCGCTATAGCTCCTCGATGCATCGGTAGGTCTCATGAGACGAACTAGTGTCTTGGCACAAGGCCTTGGCAAAATCTTATTTGTAGTCTTGGCACGAGGCCTTGGCTATGTGGTTATGATAGTCTGGAATTATGCATTCCATCATTATGAAAGTGGTTATTGATATTGCATGTGATTATTCGATTAGTAGAATATCCATGTGAATAAGTAAATGACATTATTTCATTTTATTTATGCCATACTATGTTGAAGTTATAGTTTAAAAGGCTTTTGTTTTAGTTATACATTGCCTTAAATGTTTATTCTTATTTATGAAAGTTTCCGCCATATTGTTATCCTTACTGGGCATTTGAGCTCACCCCTTTTCTATGTTTTATTTTCCCAGGATGTGAAGAAGTAAATTATGAATGACTTGCAGGGATATTATGAGGGGTTAATAGTGTGGAATATGGAGACAATATGTTGTTGTAGTAGTTCTTTTTTATTTTGATGATGTAATGTAAAACTTATGAATATATCTAGTGTTTCCAAGGCTACTAAACCAATCGGTCTTTCGAGATTTGATCTTTCTTGTGATCATACCAATGTTATGTAATTAATGCACTGACTCTAGGTAACTGTGGTCGGGGCGTTACAGTTGGTATCAGAGCAAGTTTAGTACAAACCTTGGAAGCATGATTTAGATAAACTCTGATTAGAGCACGTAGACCTAAGATGAACTTTGAGGATTAGTATAGAAGAACTTCCTAGAATTTTGGTATTGTAGAGATTTTGTGAGTTTTTCGAGCAATACATCCATGTCTGGATACGAGCAGGTAGAGGCGGCTCTGGCATAGATGTACCTAGGGGTAAAACCCAAAAACACCGCTTTGAGCTAGACTCGAACGGGAACTGGTGCACGGCAACGGGCCTTGCTGCACTCTTGGTTACGACACTCCCGGGGGATATGCTTAGGATAACTCTCATTTTCTTTACAAATCATTATGAATGGTTTATGAGTATATAATCCCTCAAAGAAAACATTTTTATGATTATGGATTATATCGATAAATAGTTCAATTTATGTTAAGTGTTTTATAAGTATGGGATTATGTATTTTGATTCATAAACTGATCTAGTTTATGCCATTGTTTAGAAATGGCGCCTAGTGGAAGATTTGGAAACCGTATCAATGCACGCACTCCATGTAGGGATTTACCTCCTGCTCAAGATAATTCTAGTGGGGCTGGTGATGCAACTGGTGCCGATCAGCTAATCACCATACTGGGACAACTTACTCAGGTTATGAATAATAACCTTACCCGTATGGAGAACCCTAATCCACAGCGTGGAGGATCAATGTTAGATCGATTCATGAGGCAACAACCACCAACGTTCAATGGGAGTACAAATCCCTTAGTAGCTGAGCAATGGATAAATTCCCTAGAGAAAATATGTCAGGCTTTGGGGAGCAGTGAAAGGGAAAAAGTTATCATGGCATTTTACCGCCTCACTAGAGATGCTGATCAACAGTGGTCATTGATTCAAAACATGAAGGAAGATGATGAAGTATCAAATATGGAATGGAGGGAGTTCAAAGATCTGTTTTTAGAAAAATACTTCCCTCGCGACCATCGAGAAGATATGGAAAGGCAATTTCTAAGTCTGAGATAGAAGGAGGATGAGAATGTCGCAAAGTATGAGGCTAACTTTACAAGGTTAGCAAGGTACGCTGGTGATTCTATACGTAACCAAAGAAGTAAGATTGATCATTTCTTTGATGGGTTAAAACCATTTCTCCGTCGAGCATTAGTCTCACAATCCTTTTCATCGTACGAAGACATTGTCTCATGTGTTATCAAGACCGAAAAGGAATTCTCTAAGTCTTATGACTTTAAAGCAAAGCAAGAGAAGAAGAGACCTGCTGATCAATCTGGGAATGGATATAAGGGGAAGAAGGGAAGGGTTGAATATCCATCTTGTGGTAAATGCGGGAAGAAACACCCTGGTACTTGCTTGAAGGGAATGGGAGTCTGTTACAAGTGTGGTGAAAAAGGCCACCAAGCTCGTGATTGCAAGGGGAAGAAGGAAGCTACCAACGTTCAGTGATACAATTGCAGGGAGATGGGGCATTATGCAAATGAATGTCCTAAGCGTCAGGAGAACTTACCTCAGAAAAGGCCAAGGGATCAAGGCCATGCTTAAGCTATCACTACTGCTGAGGTAGAAGCTCCGAAATACGTGGTGGCAGGTAATTTAATGGTTTCCTCAAGTTTAGCAAATGCATTATTTGATTCTGGATCATCGCATTGTTTCATATCTTCCTAGTTTGCTAAGAAAATTAGATATTTCCAATTTTATTTAATAAGGGAGTTGTCAGTTAAAACTCCTAAGGGAAGTATCATTGCAACAAAGTTTTGTGAATCAGTCCCCATTAGAGCACATAAATTTTCTTTATCTGCTGATCTCATCGTCATACCTATGATTGAGTTTGATATAATCCTCGGTATGGACTGGCTTTCGGACTATGATGCGAAGATTTATTGTAAGAAGAAAGAGGTTACGATTCTTGATGATAATGATAAGGAACACCTTATTTTTAGAGCAGAATCGTCACCACCTAATTCTTATTTAGATCCACCCCCAGTAGCTCAACTTAATTCAATTATTGGGGAGGAAGAGAATGAAATAACTGTCGATGAGGAAAGGAATGTTCAAATAGAGGACGTACCTGTTGTGAAAGAATTTGTAGATATATTTCCGGAAGATTTTCCTGGACATCCTCCAGAACGAGAAGTTGAGTTTTCCATTGATTTGATTCCTGGATCAAGGCCTATATCGAAGACCCCTTATAGAATGGCCACTGTAGAATTAGTCGAACTAAAGAAACAACTAGAGGAATTGAGTAATAAGGGATTTATTCTCCCTAGTGTTTCTCCATGGGGAGCCCCTATTCTTTTTGTTAAAAAGAAAGATGGATCTATGAGGTTATGTATCGACTACAGGGAGATCAATGCTATAACAATAAAGAACAAGTATCCCCTACCTCGTATTGATGATTTATTTGACCAACTGCATGGAGCTCAATACTTTTCAAAGATTGACCTTCGATCTGGATACCATCAGTTGTGTGTGAAGAAGGAAGACATTCCGAAGACAGCATTTCGAACCAGGTACGGGCATTACGAGTTTACCGTAATGCCATTTGGATTGACTAATGCACCCTCTGTATTCATGGATCTGATGAATAGAGTTTTCAAGGAGTATCTCGATGAATTTGTGGTGGTATTTATTGATGATATCTTGGTATACTCCAAAACCTACGAAGATCATGAAAATCACTTGCGCATTATCTTGAAGACTCTGAGGAGGCATGAATTATATGGGAAGTTTAGCAAGTGCGAATTCTAGCTTCAGGATATTTCTTTTCATGGCCATATTGTCTCTAAAGATGGAATCTCTGTTGATCTTTCTAAGACCAAGGCAATCCAAGAATGTCCAGCACCTACAAGTATAACTGAGGTACGTAGTTTTATTGGTTTGGCAGGTTATTATCGACGTTTCGTCCAGAATTTTGCCCGATTGGCTAACCCATTAACGAAGCTCACACGTAAAGGGGTTAATTTTTTTTGAAAAAAAGAGTGTGAAGAATGTTTCGAAGAACTGAAGAGAAGATTAGTCAATGCTCCTATATTTACTCTACCATCGGGGAATGATGGGTTCGTTATTTATAGTGATGCATCAAAGAAAGGACTTAGTTGTGTCCTTATGCAGAATGATAGAGTTATTGCCTATGCATCACGACAGTTGAAAATTCATGAACAAAACTATCCTACTCATGATCTTGAGTTAGCAGCTGTGATCTTTGCTTTGAAGATATGGAGACACTACCTCTATGGTGAAAAAATGTGAGATTTATACTGATCACAAGAGTTTGAAGTATATTTTCTCACAAAAAGAACTCAACATGAGGCAAAGGAGATGGCTTGAATTACTAAAGGATTATGATTGCACGATACACTACCACCCGGGGAAAGCAAACAAGGTGGCAGATGCTTTGAGCAGAAAAGACCATGGAGTTTTGAACATGATGAGAATTGAAAGGGATCCAATTTTCATGGATCTAGTGTAGATGGACATGGGAATAACCAGGGAAGGTGAAACATCAATTCTTTTTCAAATGGTTGCCAAACCATCTTTACTAGAAAGGATTAAGAGTTCTCAGACCGATGATGGAGAATTTCAGAAGAAGATTAAAGCTGTGAATGATGGGAGATTGAGAGACTTTGTGTATGAAGATGGAATTTTGAAATTCGGGAAAAGACTTTGTGTTCCCGATTTACCTGATCTGAAAAGGGAATTGCTGGATGATGCTCATAGTTCCAATTTCTCTATACACCCTGGGAGCACCAAAATGTATAGAGATTTGAAGGAACATTTTTGGTGGGACAACATGAAGAGGGAGATTGCTGATTTTGTGTCAAGATGTATGGTTTGTCAACAAGTGAAAGCTGGAAGGCAACAACCTGGAGGAGTCATGCAACCTTTTCCCATACCGGAGTGGAAATGGGACAATATTACGATGGACTTTGTCATGGGGCTACCAAAGAATCCTAGAAGGAACGATGCAATATGGGTTATTGTTGATCGTCTTACCAAGTCAGCACATTTTCTTGCTATAAGAGAAGATCTACCCCGGGAACGTCTAGCAAGACTATACATTAATGAAGTTGTGAGACTTCATGGAGTACCCCTATCGATTGTTTCTGATCGTGATCCCCGTTTTACTTCAAGATTTTGGAAAAGTCTTCAGAAATCCCTGGATACTGAACTTCATTTGAGCACTGCTTACCACCCTCAGACAGATAGACAATCAGAACGGACTATTCAAACCCTAGAAGAAATGTTGAGATCTTGCTCACTTGACTTTCAGGGTATGTGGGATCAATATTTACCACTGGTAGAATTTTCCTATAACAATAGCTTCCATTCGAGTATTCAGATGGCACCATATGAAGCGTTATACGGAAAGATATGTCGTACACCAACCTGTTGGGATGAGGTTGGTGAAATAAAACTTGTAGTCCCAGAACTGGTGGAGGAAACGGTGGAAAAGGTGAAGGTAATCCAAAATCACATCAAAGAAGCTCAAAGTAGGCAGAAGATCTATGCCGATAATCGAAAGAAGGATTTGGAATTTCAAGTCGGTGATCATGTTTTCCTGAAGGTATCTCCATGAAAGGGAGTCATACGTTTTGGTAAGAAAGGTAAATTGAGTCCCAGGTGCATCGGACCTTTCGAAATTCTAGAACGAATTGGGGCTGTAGCTTACCGATTGGCAATGCCGCCAAGTCTCTCCAAAGTTCACGATGTGTTCCACGTATCTCTGTTGAGAAAATACATGCCTGACCCAACGCATGTACTCACCTATGAGGAATTAGAACTGGAACCCGATCTGTCTTATTGTGAAGAGCCTGTCAGGATTCTTGATACAAGAGAACAAGTACTGAGACACCGGACGACGCGTCTGGTAAAAGTTTTGTGGAGAAATCATAAGATGGAAGAGGCAACGTGGGAACCCGAGGAACTTATGATGAAGAACCACCCGAGTCTTTTTATGAAGTAATACCCTAGAAATTGCGAGGACGCAATTATTTGAAGGAGGGTAGAATGTAACACCCAAGATTCCACGGTACGTTTCCCTTTGAATAATGCGATAGCGTGTGTTGTACGCAACCTCGAGTTCTAACACACACCACAACTAATTAAACTAGCCGTTGTGAATAGTAATACATACTTTTTGAAATCATATATATTTTATATTTCAAAATGGACTTCATTTTTGGATTCGGAATATTGAAATTAGCCTAGGGTGAAATTTTGGTACTTTTCGAATAACTTTTATATTTTGATGAATAGTGAAAATTACTAAATTTTAATTAAAATCAACTTTTTTAATCAAAATAATTAATATTGATAAATTATGAATTTGAGTGGTTTTAAAGTATATTTAGAATATATTTTTACCATTTAATTTAATGTTTGTCATTGGACATAATTTCACAATTAAACCAGACATAAACAAGTGTCAATCTTTTGATAGTTATTATCTCTTAAAAACACGCTTTTTATTTTAACAACGGGAATTAATTTTAAATTAATTTCTGCCACTTCTGTGTTTTGAATTTGAAAAAATGGATTACATATTTGGAATCATGATGTCCAAATTATGTAAATAGGTAACTTTTATTTTTTCACATTTTGAATAATTACTGCGGTAAATATTTTATTTACCATGGTTAAAGGGTAAATCCGGTAAATAAGGGTTAAAAAATAATATTATAATAATACAAAATTACCCTAAAACGTGTTCTAACCTTATTGGTGGACACATAACCGACCATGGGAATCTTGGGGTCGATTTGGGGACCCCTTAGAGGCACTTGTATGTGGTAGGGACACATTATATTAATAAAGTTCAAATAAAAATAAAAATGGCATAAGCTTACATCTTTTAGAAGAACAATTTTTACATAGGGTTATACATGTTGGATTTTCGATTATAAATATTCATTATAAATCTAAAAAGAATTATTACATAATGATATTTTATTTATAATTTTTAGTCATCAAATAATTTAAATTATTAATGACATAATAATGATGCAATGTTTACCTCATTAATAAATCATTTAAATAAATAAGATTATAATGATTAAAATATTATCTAAAACCTGTCCAATTCTTATTAGTTGATGTTATTTAGAATATGAGTCATCTTATCTTCGACCTCAATGATTTTTGGACCATTATAAACCGAATATAATTATATTATAAAGTAA
Organism: Viscum album; assembly: GCA_963277665.1. Lineage (NCBI taxonomy): Eukaryota > Viridiplantae > Streptophyta > Magnoliopsida > Santalales > Viscaceae > Viscum > Viscum album. The sequence continues at coordinate 324,200,594 of OY728139.1, read as the reverse complement.
TACTTTCACTCTTTCCTAAAGAGCCCCTCCTCTCCCTTATCAAAGGAGACCACTTCTACTCATTCCTCACACCTCTCAAGCCACTTGGCTCGGCCAAACTCTTCCCAAATACTCTCCCAACCTCCCTCACTACAACCTAGAGGCCTTAGTTTGATCAGAAAGCCAACCTAAGGAGCCCTTTTGATCAAATCAAAAGGAAGAACCCGAAGAAGAGGTAATGTTTTCACCACCCCTTTTCAAGTTCCTTTCTTCTTCCACTTCTTCTTTATTTGTTCTTACCATTCTAAAATAATAACTCCAGTATCTCACATATATTTTGATGTTATTATAAATATGGTACAACCATATTCAGTATTCTATCCAACCTTTCAATAACATGTCACCATACGTGCGTACGTACGGCTTACCGTCTCCACGTCGTGGTGTAATTGTTATTCAATATATTATTATTTGGATGGGTATAATAATGATGTGCAACTCATGTAAATAATAAATATAACATGTTAATTATTCTGTATATATGATATAACATCCATTTATATATTATTTTAATATCAAAAGAATGATATTGTCGCTCGTGCGTACGTACGGACTACCGTCTCCACAAACGCGATAAGATTCATTCTCCATCGTATCCATTCAAGTATAATTATCATTTGATGATTTAAAAATGATGTTTAAGGACTTGATATCATTCTGGATATGAATAATATACAACCTATCCATTACAAACATGGCTTACGTAACAAAACATATAAAATAAAACAAGTAAGTTAATACCCGAAACAACGATAATACTAAGATATTATTATCAAATCAATATTAAAAGATCATATATGATATCATATTAATGTATATGATTCTTTTATAATTTAATAACAATTATTTCACCATTATACAGGAGGTTAACCTACCCCAACCAATGAAAAGTACAAGGTAAGGGTTATTTCACAATCTCTTCATTATCCGAGGTTGTTTATACGTAATAATCTACTGGGATCTCGTTATCATCCACATCCATGTTTCTTCAAAATGTATTTCAAAACATTTTTAATATTTAAAAGAATATGGGTTAAAGTCATTTATACACTTGTTTGACTTTTTATAAGAGGTTTATAAGGTAATCTTTCCGTTGTTTTCCAAACAAGGTTCTTTTTAACCTTTTCGACAGAATTAAGATAAGAATGTTTTTTTAACTTATACGGCGGGTGCGGTTATTTTCCGCCGTTATAAAATCGTCAAAGATTCCCTTACAAGCTTATAAGAATATTTTCAAAGAAAAATGTTTTATTTTATAAATATATGTCTCTTAAATGATTTCAAAATAGAAATAGATATTTCTTTAAAAAGAGTTTTGATTTCATCTATGTCAACATCCTTTAATGGATTTTACGCTTATTTGAGGATGATATATTATGATACAAAACTTTTATATTGTATTAAAGGTTTTGTGATATGTTTGAATGTGGATTTGCTATTTTTTTATATACCATTCATGGTTTATGGTGAAAGTATTGACATTTCGTATGCTAGTTTTAATACGAATGTTTATGTTATGTTTAAACCTTTTCATATGGGAATGCATTGGACTTAATATGTGACGGGTGGAGCCCGCTATAGCTCCTCGATGCATCGGTAGGTCTCATGAGACGAACTAGTGTCTTGGAACAAGGCCTTGGAAAAATCTTATTTGTAGTCTTGGCACGAGGCCTTGGCTATGTGGTTATGATAGTCTGGCATTATGCATTCCATCATTATGAAAGTGGTTATTGATATTTCATGTGATTATTCGATTAGTAGAATATCCATGTGAATAAGTAAATGACATTATTTCATTTTATTTATGCCATACTATGTTGAAGTTATAGTTTAAAAGGTTTTTGTTTTAGTTATACATTGCCTTAAATGTTTATTCTTATTTATGAAAGTTTCCGCTATATTGTTATCCTTACTGGGCATTTGAGCTCACCCCTTTTCTATGTTTTATTTTCCCAGGATGTGAAGAAGTAAATTATGAATGACTTGCAGGGATATTATGAGGTGTTAATAGTGTGGACTATGGAGAAAATATGTTGTTGTAGTAGTTATTTTTTATTTTGATGATGTAATGTAAAACTTATGAATATATCTAGTGTTTCCAAGGCTACTAAACCAATCGGTCTTTCGAGATTTGATCTTTCTTGTGATCATGCCAATGTTATGTAATTAATGCACCGACTCTGGGTAACTGGGGTCGGGGTGTTACATAAAAAATCTAGTGAAAGAACAAATAAACAGAAGCAAAAGAATACCATTTTTAGACAAAACATGTTATAACAGATCACACAAGGTAGATAAATAGGGTTTGCCATGGAAGACCATCGTAGTAAATATATGTAAAGCATGAAAAAAATAAAAATTAAACTCCAAATAATGCTGAGTAACCACCATGGCCCACTTTCATCCATCCCAAGAATAGAGTATACCTTGATTTCTAAGGTCCATCTCCTAATCCTAAATCCTTACTTGATCTCAAAATCATTAACTCTATAATTTCTTAGGGGTCCCATGTTGGTTATATTAATAAACTCAGGAATCCACCACCAATGTGTTCCTATCTGAAATCCATAATCATATAAGTTTAGGAGAAATATAAATAAAATGATAAAAAACACACATTTTATATTTAACTGCTTACCTTGTGTACAAAATTCATAAGGAAGCATCTAAACGCTTCGTCCAAAACTGGTATAAGTTTGAATACATGTCCCAAAACATATATATGGAATAAAACACATATATGCATATATATATATATATATATATATATTTGTAGTGGAAAGGACCGATGGCTTAGTTTCCAAGGTGTACCCTAATGAAAGATCATATCAAGTGAACCATCATGTTCCACCTATAAAAATATCAACCGAAACTTCATACCATCAATCAGGTACCCAACATATCAATGAAAAACCCCTAAAGTACTTGGTCCATCATACCTTTTCTCATAAAATTACCATAGGCTCAACAACTCTACTTCTGGAGGCATAGCGATATTAGTCCTCCAATAATAATAATCCCTAATGTCTCAACAACCAATTTTTCAAGGCATGATGATACTTCTCCTCCCATAGTCCTAGCCCACTAGCTTCCAGCATAATGGTGAGCCTTAAACCCAACTGATTGTCACAACACTATCAACCGATGGTCCATCACCATCCTTGTGGATTCCAACGGTGAGCACCCCAACAGATCTGATAGTCAACCCCATCCCCAAATCCACATAATCTATAGGGGCCTCCACCATCAACGAGTGGTCAACACCACCTCAACAGATTCCTTTATTTGTGAACATGACTCCAATAGCTCATCAAATAATAGTGATGAGAAGAAACAAAAAATAACCAAAGTCACATCATCCAAAACATCATGCCCCTATGACCATGTCCCTAAATCCCATTGGTCAACACCATTCTAAGTCTCGATATCCACACACACATCCTGACGACCTCGTTGCCTCAATCTGATGACCATGTCCCCACAACCTCGTGATCATAATCACCCCATAAATCTCAGGCCATGACCAACTTGACAACTATGTCACCTTAGTGTTGGTGATAAATATCACATTAATCCATATGGAATGATCTTCACGATACCATGGAACCAATCATATCAGTATACACTTGAATTAATTTAAATTACACACCCAACCTAAACTACTCAAGTGGTCATAATCCAATTACATGACTTAGAACATATAATCAAAGTGTTTGTCATTCCCAATGAAATCCCATAATATAAATGAATCAATGTAAATAAATGAATTAATTTATTATGGGTCTCTCTCATAAAACCGACATGGGTTCATATCAAACACACCCCAAAAACACCTGTAAAATTAATGATAAAGCCTAAAACCACCTACATTATATTAGTAGGCACCTGCTCATCTGATATCAACCTCTAACATAATCCAAAATGAGATAAATTAAAGATTTAGATTAAAGCCATGAAAATATGGAAAATAGATTGTACAGATTTAGCAATATGTATGGAAATATAAATGAAGAAAAGAAGCTAGAAGATTTAAATCCTTATTGATTGGAATTAATCACCACCAAAAAAGTTTTATTTTAAATCTAAATGAGGGCGGAGGCTCAATGCATAAGGAAGTAGAAGAAAATGGGAGCTTCCCTATGCTATGTGTGGAATGGAGGAGAAAAGAAAAGAAAAATATAATTAGAATGGAGAATATTTTTGTTCATTTGTCTCGAATAAATGATCCTTATGGTTTCACTACATGATTTCGTTAACTATTCACTAACCATGTAGTTCCCACTACAGAAGCATCACACTACACATGATTAGGTGTACAATTTTCTAAACCATGCATAAATTGTGCATATACCCCTTATAAAAACTATAGAGGGGTCGCACTACCATTTTCCACCACCTATATAGTTTATCAAACCATATACAGTTCAACTGGTGGACCACATATTTACTCATAGAAGGATTCATGGTTAAATCTAATCATGCGCCTCAATCTGTTTTTTCCAAAATGGAGTTTTCGGGGCCTAATGCACCCAGAACTCACCTGAAACCCTGATGAACTTGACGGGCCTTCAACCATATAAAATAATATGGCTTTGGGTCAATAAAACTCCATGAATTAGGATATTAAGATCAAGAGAAAGGTCATTTTGACAACCTAACTCAAAAAATTCAATCAGGTTGAGGATTTTTGACCATCATAAAAACCTGAGATGTTACATTAATGATTTTCCCCATGTTAATAAAAGGGATGAAATGATTATTACCCATATGAGGAATGAAATTAAATGGTTAAAAAATATATAGTCAAATTTAAAATAATAATTTATATTATAATAGTAATATATGGAATACCAATACTTTTCCCCATGTCAAACATTTATTCTAGGTGAATATCCTCTAATCTTAACTTATAAAATGAGATGTTCTCATTGTATAGGGTAATGAGTAATTTCTTAATTAAATGATGGAATAACACGAACATAACTCATTAAGATAAATATGGCGTATGGTTGAAAAATAATATATCCCTAGTGTAAAAAAGTAAACACTGGAGGGTGTTTACATAAATGAAAAACACCATGTGAAATAGAATTCTTTGAATTATATCATAAAATAAGGGATTAAGAAGTTAATTTTTTGATACCATGGGTTCAATCCACCAAAATATAATAATATATATATATATATATTATAGGATAAATCATGAATCATAAACTTAATTAGGGAAAATACTTTTGAAAATTATAAAGGAAGTGAATGTGAAAACATAGAAGATCTTTTTGAAAACTTTTTTAATATTGATGTAAAATACAAATTTACATGTTACTTTCAAATATTACTTTTGAAATGGTATTATGAAATCATTTTGAAAACATTAATTTTAAAAATAATATCCAATAATATATCATTGAATATACATAATATTTATCTTAGAAAAATTAGTAGAGGAAGATAAAACATGTGAAAGTGAAATAAAAAACCATTTTTATTATTTTCAAAATACCATTGTTTAAAACACATATTATAAGGTGAGTAAAAAAATCATCTATATTAAAAATTAATTTTACCTAATAGGATTATAAAATTATATACAATAAAATACTATGGTGGGAGAACCCAAGCATAGAAAATTAAAATTCAAGATGAAACATTATAACTCGAAGAAATGAGATTTGAGTTATTAATATCCCTTACGAGCCACACACTCCATGAAGAATGAAGCATTTTAAAAGTTTTTTTGTGTGGTAAATATGTAAAAAATGATATAATACCAAATAATATAATAAAAATGGAATAATTTATCTAAATTATATGAAATAAGTTCAATATAATGATCATAACTAAATGAACAAAAGTTGAGTTACCAAAAATCCTTACTATGAGGGAATAAACTGAATCAATAACCAATTGAATAAGGAGAATTGATTTGGATAGTAAATCACATGAAATAAAATTTTTAGGATAAAATATATATATGGGAATTGAATACACTATAAAAATAAAACATGGTTCATAAACTATATTATGTATCAAGGAATTAGAATTAAGACCTAGAAAACCCTTATGTCTTTAGAAACTTTCAAATCAATAAACCTTGTAAGAGAGGGAATATAATTGAACTTAAAATAATATTATAAAAAATATAATTAATGATATTATATCTCTAATTGGTTTTATATACACCACATAAATGAAATTATGGGCATAATACTAATCATTTCTCAATGGGAGGAATTTGAGATGAAAACCCTTACCTCGATCCTGATTCATTCTACACTTGCACCAAATGTCTTGAATAAATATACTTATTTTATTAAAGAAATACCCAAAAACCTTATTCATGACTATAAAAATTTATACTCATAATTTATAATCATTCTATACATATATATGTTTATATATTAGATAGTTTTTACTTATTTCTAACACTAAGTGTTAGTAATATTTACCGCTTTAATTCGTTTTTGTAAAAATGGTGTTGGTATATTTTATTTTTAAAAATTATATTATTATTATATTATATAAGGTATTGTAATAGATGTTAAAAGGTAGTTTTTAAATCTATAATCTCTTTTCAGGGTATTTTTAGTTATGGTCTATGAGGTTGAAATCATCAACGAGCATGTTTCAGTGTTTCTTAATGAATGAAGGCTGATTTCTTAATTAACAAGTTTAATATTCATATATCCTTGAAAGAAACAAATGAAAAATTATCTAAATATTTATATCATTTTACTTGATTAAATAATTTCTCATAGTCATCCGTGATTTAAATGCATAGTATTTTCTAAATAGGTGGTAAAACCTACCCAAACATGAACCTACCATGATTAATGGGTTATTATGAGGAGGTTTAGTTGTAATATTATTAATATAGAGTAATAATGATATCATTTAGGGTATATTAGTTTTATATATAATATTTTTAAATAATTATATATAGAATATAATTTATTTAAAGTCGTTACATAGAAAGAAGAGATTTTTTTACACTTAGTTCTCTCATTTTAAATGATTGAATAAATGATAATCATTTCATGATCATATCATTAACAGGCTCTACAAATTGAATTATAAAAACCTTAATGATATCATATTAATCATATTAATCATTTAATACCATCCTAATGAACATAAATGTAAGGAGTTTATAAAAATAAATATAGAAATCAATTATTCCATGGAGGCGGTAGTCAACACATATACATGGTTGACGATTTCATTTTCCATAAAACAAGATAAATTAGTAATAGAGTTTATTGTTTACAAATAATAAAATTTATATAAATAAAATAATTATTTTAAGATTCCCATTTTATACCACCCCTTTAATTTGGTGAAGGGAAATGAAGCACACTGCATCATTGAGGTGGTAGTTTGGACAACACATGAGTGAATTTTTTATTTAATAGAAAACTGGAAGGTGGTTAATGATTGTACCATAATTGTAAAAAAAAATTATTAATGGTACCATTTTTATTATTTTAATATGGTTAAAATAATTTTTTAGGAATAAAATAACATAATGAAATAGGAAAGATAAATAGAGGTTAAGAACTTATACCCCACTTCTTGGATTATCTCCTTCAAAAAGGGGGATAATCCATTAAGGGATAGTCTTTTGAGAATACATGAGAATAATTAAGGTGTATAAAAGTGTTTAGGGGATTTTAGATATATTTTGGGATGAAAAAAGGGGGTTCTCCTGTGATGGTAAGTGAGTAGAGGAGTGACCCTTTTATAAGTGAAAAGGTATGGTATTTTTAAATATACCCAAAATATTTCAATAATGGGAAGTCAATATCAAGAAAAGTGGATAATAAATAAATAAATAATGGATATGGGAAGGTATAAGGTTGATGAATTCGTAAAAAACTCATTCTCATACATGTTTTAAACATGTTTGAGGTCATTTACTCTTAGATTCTTTACTTTTACAATTTTATCTTTTATCGTGGTAACTATTTTTTACCTAAGGTTAATTTTACTTAATGAAAAAAATAATGTGATCCTAATTAAATAATTTATACCAATTTATTATAAATTTTATATCCATTTTATTTTTATTCAAGTTATAAAATTCATAAAAACCAAATTTAAAATAAAAATGTAAAATTTATTAAAAACACTTTTTGAGAAAATTATTATGTTTTAAAATATCAAATGTTAGTTTGTAAATTTAATCTAACATTCTTAAAATAATAAATTCACATGTGAAATAAATATTTGGTCTTATAAAATTGTTTCAGGAATTTATAATTCATACTTATATAATAATAATGTCATAACAACCATGTTATTTGTAAGAACAATATTTTGTACTATTCACCTAAAACTCATTGTTTCTATAAAAATCAATAAATTCATCTTATTATTATATTATTATGATTATTAAAAAAATTATGATGATTTTTTTTAAATTAAAATAATAAATTTTTGAAATTTAACTTTTAAATTTAAAGGTGAGATATAATGAAAAACCATTTTATAGGAAAATTGGTTTTTTGGAATATTTACCATTTTCATTCATATTTCATATCATTTAATAATTAAATTAGTGTTAATTGTTTTTATATAAAATATATTTTGGCATCATTAAATTAAATGTTTCTTTAAATATAAATTTATATCTTATAAAAACACAATATTTAAAAAATACATTTCTAAGTATAAAATGATCATACAAGTAATTTTAGCCATACCACTTGAATTTATTTAATATTTAAAGAATCAATTATTTTTTATATAAATATTTCCTAAAGATGTCATTTTAATGAATTACATCTAATTTAATTGATATGTTTTAATGGTGAAACTTAATATTTATGGTTTTTTCTAAATATATTGCTGTTTCAATGGAGAATTCTATCAAATATATTGAATTATTTAAAGGTAATCATATATTAAAATGTTATGGTTTTATAAGTATATTAGAAAAATCTTGGAATAGGGACCAACTTCCTTATAAATAAGTGTGATCCCTTAATTACTTTGGCTCACCTACAATTGAACACAATATCTTCCTACTCTTTCCCTTCATGTTATCTCCAGGTATGATACATTTTCCTTCTTGGAGAGATGTTCCAAAGTGAGGCCCTGGTGAGCCCCCTCTATGGGGTTCTATATTAAGACACCTATATGAGGGGTTCTTAGTGAGGCACCTAAGTGGGGGGACTTAACGAGGCACTTAGGTGGGGGGGGGGGGGTTAGTGAGGAATCTAAGTAGGGAGTGATTGAAGAGGTAGTTGAGGTTGGTGGGGTGGGGATTGTTGAGGAATCCGAGGTTGGATGGGAGTCTTGGTTAGGCACCTAGGTGGGGGTCCTGGGTGAGGCACCTAAGGAGTGGGGGCCTTAGTGAGGGACCTAAGTGGGGGGCCTTAACAAGGCACTTGAGCAGCGGACTTAGTGGGGCACATGAGTGCAGTTTCTTAGTGAGGTTCCCGAGCTAGGGGCCTCAGTGAGGCACCAAATGATAGGGCCTTAGTGAGGCACTTGAGCAGGGGAATTAGTGAGGCACATTATATAGGGGCCTTAGTGAGGAACCCAAGCAAGGGAAATTGTTTAGGAACCTGAGTGAGGGGTCATAGTGAGGCACCAAAGTTAGGGTCCTTATTAAGGCACCTGAGAAAGGGGACTTTGTGAGGTACTTGGGTGAGGAGCCTTATAGAAGCACCTAGGAGATGGAATTAACTTTTTAAAATTCATATGTGGCTTATTTTGTATCCTTATATCCCTTAATTTTGAGTACATTATATATTTCTTTAGTTTACCACACTGATGTACTATTCAATACTTTTTTAAATATTTTTTAGTGGAAAAATCTTAAAAAATTATCTCGAATGTTGTGGCCAATGATTGAATCAAGTACATTGTCAAACATGTCGAGTATGGGAATTTTGTTTAGCGGGATCCCTTTTTTACTGGCTTTAGAAAATGTAATAAAGAAGCACCACTAAGAGTACCCTAAAAACAATTTACTACCTTTATACGAGCATGAGTTACTAAATAAGACCATTTTCACATATCTATACACCTACCTTCTAGGATCATGGGTTATAGAATAAAAAAATCTATGTTTTGTAAAAAAATCTTCAAATGGTAACTTTATTCTCAAAGGCCCCAAACTTCTATCTTGCTTACTCCATCACACCAAGAATCCCCCCCCCCAAAATATCTTATCAAAACTGAAAACATATTATTTTTCCTTAATATTTTTTCTCTCCATTATTGATCAAGAATAGGGTTAAAACAACTAGTGGGATTTATTTCTTAGGGGATGCTTTAAAGCTGAATAGATGTGGGTTGAATGGGTCTAGAAAATGTGTGCATAATTAGTAATCCATCTCTACAATACATCCATATATAAATACATCTGAATTTACTAGAAAAACAATCACAAGAATAATTATTTTATTCCGAATATATTTAACTTTTGGAATCCTAAAACCGAAATGTTTCACCTTACCCATAGTGAAGTGGGTATCAACTTATAGGACATTTATAGGGTCTTAGGGGATCCAATCCTCCAGTTCATTTATGACGAGTTTTTTCTCCTCTGACTACATGTGGAGATCTTCAGAGGATATCATATATAATGGGGGAATTTTAAAAGAGTCCAATGATTCCATAGGTAAAAACTTAGGCCTTGAAGTAACATCAAGTTTGAGACTTATTTGAGGATATTTTTATCCCCTCGTGAATATGATATTACCTACAAACACCGAATGGTGTGACCTTACAAAAAAAAGTTTTTTTTAGAATATACTTACAATAGCTTGAATTTGGATAATATGAGAAATGGGGTTACAAAATCAACCTATAAATCCCCATGGAAACTCTCCTAGCTATGTTCCTAGAAATGCAGTTGAGTGGGTACCTTCTCCCAGTACACGAATCTAATAACAAAATTAGGATAAGCACATTTTTAATTGTGGCCAAGATAGCGAGGGGATTGTAATTTATCAAAGTCATGTCGGTATTGGGGAAGATTCACTAGTTATTTCTCCATATATATATAAGGATGTTACCCTTCATTATTTCAAGTTCATTCTAGATACCATGAGTCTGGATGGTGGCTCACTTCAATGCCTATGGTATTCTCAATAAATTTAAAATGATAATATTTAGATTCTAACTATTTATTTACTTTGTCTCCAGCATCATACCATTTTTTTGAATATGTATTTAAAACTATTATGATAAGTATAAATATCAACCGTCTTACCAAAATTATAATTCTATCAAATTTTTAATTCAAATATGATAGCTGCTAGCTCAAAATCCTGAATCAATTAATTTTTATCATGAGTTATTAATTATCATGATTCATAACCAGTTGAATTTTCAATTATGATGAGGAAATATCCCAATACCTTCTATTTGGAATCACTGTATATTACAAACCCTTCCCCACTATAGGAAAAGTGTTGTGACCAATATCTTCCTCAGTTCCTTAAATCATTATTCACATTACTCCATCAAAATTAACTTCACTCCCTTCCATGTTAACTTGGTTAGTGGATTCGGTAATTGTGTGTAATCATTCAAAATGAATTGATTGTATCCATCTCTCCCGATAAAACTATAGATATCAGTTACCAGGGTTGATTTAGTCCATTTTTCAATAACTTTTTTGTTTGAAGTATCTATAGATATTCCCTCTCCCGGGATTACATAACCCAATAATTACACTTTTTTTTATAGAAGTCAATTTTACTAAATTCAGAATAAACATTCTCGTTTCTTAAGTTCATCAAAATAATAAAAAATTATCTTCATGCTCTTCCTTTCTCTTAGAATTAATAATAATATCATCTATGAGGACACCCAAAAACTACTCCGGGTAGTCTCTAAAGGCTCTATTCATTAAATATTTGAAGATGGTGGGGGAATTAGTCAATACTAATGGAATAAATATAAACTAATAGTGTCTATACCTCATTTGGGAATCTATATTTGAAATATCATCCCTTATGACACTTGAAGGTTGATATCCAAATCACAGGTCATTCTATGAAAAGTATTGATCTCCTATAAGATGATCAAATAAGTCATCGATATAGGGAAGAAGAAAATTGTTCTCAATCATGATATTATTTACCTCATGATAATCAATTAAAAGGAACAATGATCCATACTTATTTTTGAAAAAAAGGATTGGTGCACCCCATAGTGAAGCACTAAGGTAGAGAAAACCATTGTCTCAATTTTCTTGCAACTACTTATTTAATTCCTTATATTTAATGAGATTTATTCTATTTGGACTCCTTGAGATAGGAATAGATATATGTATGACTTATATTGAAAAATCAACCTCAAAATCTAAGGGAATACTAGGTAGTTCCTTTGGAAAAAAATTAATTTATTTTCATACAATAGGCTTTTCATCAATGGTAGCTTCCTCTTTTATCATTTGAGTTTGAAATACCTTATTATTGGTTATTTCAACCCATATTATAAAATTTTATTCCAAGGCAAGATTATGATTATTCCTATGTTGATATTGAGAACTTTATGGTTTAAGATATGAAATGGGATCTCTTTTCCCTGATAATTGACATATTATTTTTACAGGTTAAGACAATATATGCCAAAAATTATGGAAAGTTCAATTAAAGAAAGAAGAATGAGATTCCCAGGAAGTATACTACCACAATTCTCAATCAAATTAGATTTATATATCTTAGATATGATCATTTTTCCATCAGGTGATTTCATATATTGTTTGGTATCCATCACTTGAGGTGGTGACTCCCCATTATTATAAAACTTGCATGATATAAAATAATGAGATGAACCAAAATCAAATAAGTTACTTTTAGATCCATAATAGAGATTAAGTGTACGTCACATCATTTTTCATCATGATCTACAAAAAAGGTAGTGGCTACGAATGAACTTAAATGTTACCTTAGTTTTAGAGGTTGTTGGGGCCTATTTTATTCATTGGCAAGAGGGTAAGGGAATTGATTCACATAATGTCCAATCTCCTTGAACATGAAGCATTATAGTGGAAGTAGATCATAATATGGGACCTTATACTCCTTTGTTGTGTTAATTTCCCTCTTATACTTTGGATGTTTTTTTCTAGGTGTGTTATATTACCACACATAAAAAACTTCCCCGATCCTAGAAATAAATTAATTGAGTGCTTCCTCCTACAATTTTGGAAAGTATGAGGTTGAAATTTCTTCCCCCATGTGACATATAATTGTGGTTCCCCGATTATTTCACCTTTTCCCCCTCTCTAGAGTATTTAGAGCCCCCAAATTCCATATACACCTTTAGCGTACATCAATAAATTTTTCCATAAATTCCTAATTCTCTTATGGATAATTCCATTCAAAGAATACATGTTAATCTAATGAAGAAATGATCGATTTTACATTTTGGATTAGAGATAGAACCAGAGGTGTATCTTGTGAGACTTATGAAGTTTTATTCATAAGTTCCAATTTATTAATAATCATTTACTTTCAACTCCAAGATTTACCTCTCCATATTTGTGAAAAGCGTTTGTGTAAAATACTTGGTAAGGAACACTTTATTAAGCTCTTCCCATTCCATTGAGTCTTTTTCCTATTTATTTATTATATTCTTAATGAGTCCCCTGTTGTTCTTCCTCACCTCATAGATTGATGATAGATAAAACAAAATTCTCCTACCTAGAGCACTATAGAATGGAAAAAATATTTTCCACAAAATTGATCTAATTATTAATGATAAATTAATTTAAAGATCCAATGAAAGAGAGTGTACACTGACGGATGAATGACTCAATAATATGATGCTCTTTCTTTGGTGCATTTAAGATGTCAACATGGTTTTCATTATTATTAATAGATAATTATAGTTGAGTGAGTGGTGTTATGATATCTTGTACTCCTACTCCAATTCCATTGGGATTTGTATTAGGGAAACCATCATATTGTCTCATTTACCCATTTTTAACCTGCTTCCTTCTAGTTCCATCCATTACTAAAAACAAAAATGAGTTAACATGAGTGATGAAAAACTAACATTATAAGGGAATAATATCATAAAAGGAATTAAACCTTAAAATTTCTTACAATTTTACACAATCATCTAAGTTTATTATTCCTTTAGTTTGAAGTATATAATTCTTGGTTAAACTTTAGGGTGTATTTTTACATACTTTATTAACTTAATCCTTCACAATAACCGAGAAATAATTCCTTTATAATGGGTTTTAAAGAGAATAATATCATAAAAATAATATCACCCAAGAGTTTGAAAATAGGTGTGTAGTTAGGAATCTTTACCGTGTACTAGGTGACAATTGATTTAATACTCAACATTCCCTTTTTAGGGTTACTACCATTAGGTAAATCTATTCCAAATCCTGTATCAATTTCTACTATCAAAAAAGGGGATGTAATTTCAAGGAAAATCATATACTCAAGGCTTTACAAAAATTCCAATATATTATCTTATACTTATACTCATATTTAGATTTTGTACTATGTTTTTCTAACTATAATTCTTAAAAAATCTTTTCTAGTATCCAAAAATAACTAAACCTTTTTTTGAAACCTACTATAGGGACCAAAGATAAATAAAAAAACATTTATATATTTATTTTACAAGAATAAAAATCCCATACCACAATGTTTCGCAAAAAACTAGAGAACCAGAGTTTAGTTATTTTTAAGATTAACTACATAAAAAACATTTTTTACAATAATCATCACTATTTATTCATAAACACTCAACTATAAACCCCCTTCTTAACATCTTACATATAATAACAATATTAAATTCATGGGGATTAAACAAAAAATAAATTATTGATATAAAATTCTTAGTAAGGTATGAATAATTTTTTTTATCAAGGATGAGTTTATATGAATAAGTAAAAAACATAAGCATAAGATAAATATCATAACATCATGAGTGATAATCATAAGACATAAGTGAGATTAAAAGTACATGTATTATGAACTTAAGTTAATAAAAGGTCAATAAGAAATTATAATAGATATAACATGTCTTAGAATAAATCAACATAAACTAAAAATCATGAGAGAATAATATCATAATGAATAACAACCATTAACTGGGGAAAGAAAATTTAACATAGGTATACATTACATTCAAGGGATATACTATTAGTGACCATACTGATGAGAAACTAAAATTTACATGAATATATTTATCTTACAAGTTATACACTCTTAAAAAATTCATTTTATTGTGATATAGGACCCCACTTATCATTAATCCATACTCCCATGTTAAACATAAAAAAAGAATTCACTTTTCAAAGCATAAATAACCCATGGAAATAAAAAATGGGCTTCAAAAATATGACAAATAAAAATCATTATATTTTCATAAAGAAACCATGGAAATAAAATTTCTCAAATAAAATATCCAAATGGAAATCATTATCATTTCATAAATAATCCATTGAAATAAATTGGGTTTCATAAAACATCCATATGGTATAAAATAACATTATTAATTAAATCATTTGATACTAAAAAATTTTCCACCCAAAATAATAAAATAATAAAGAGGAATAAAGGTTGTAACATGAAACATAAATCCATTTTGTATTGATAATTTTGAATATAGAGAGGAAAATAAAAACAAAATTATAAATAGAAATGTATTGAAAACATATTTTATTCATTGAAGTAAAATCCATAGTTATGAGTCACTTTTCAAAAAGCCTCCTTTGATTATTTTAAAAAAACTGAAAAGAAAACACTTCATGGAAAAGTATTGGGATCAAAAAATTATTTCTAACATGAAATAAAAGATTGAAAATCATTCAAAATAGAAATTATTGGAAGAATAACGTTCGATAAGAAATTATATAACTCCAAGAAAGGTGTTTGAGTTACCAAGTCCCTTACCTTTACCCTTTATTTCCATGGATGTATTTTAACCTCCTATACCATAAAAACAAACATTTTAATTACCTATATAGGAACATTATTCATATTCATTTCCTTTTATACTCTTAATTAAAAAAATTCTCTTCATTCATTAGATTTTTATAATATCTTTTCAACATTATGTGTTAATAATCTTGACTATTTTGAACCAGGTTCATCAAAGTCATATTGATATTCATTATTATACCAAATTTATTTATTTTAAAAAAATTAAAGGTACAATAATTTATTTTTTATAAAGACCTAAAATTTTATAATTCAATTATCTGAGGATTTTAATCATGCTTCATGAAGATGAAAATGGTGATGAACTAGTTTCAGGTTTTTCACTGATATCAATGGATTGCCTTATAATGTTCATTAATTTTTGTCTTATCAGAAAATAACCACATTAATGATATTATATATAAATATATATCATATATAGTCATAAAATATAAACTAAAGTCAACCTTTAAGGTGATAGTAAAAAATGGAATGCATTTCTCCATGGAGGCGGTCGTCCGTACCTATGCATGGATAATTATTTTATTTCTCAAAGGGAGTAAGAAAGAAGTAATGTGATTTATCATATCATGAACATAAATATGATATATATATATCATATATTTTTATTTAATTCAATTTTTTAAAATCCATGATAGGTGGTGAAGGAAAATACAACATGGTTCTTCATATAGATGGTAGTCCACACGTTCAAACAATTCTTTTTTTTTTGTTTTTACTTAAAGAAAAAGGAAAGGTGATTAATGATTTTACCAAAATTATAATAAAATATAACAATAATAATGATATATATTTTCAAATTTTAATATGGTTTAATTTAATTTGAGTAATAATAATTGCACATAAATAAATAGAAATGAGAAAGTATCGGTTATAAATTTATACCTCACTTTTTTATTATATCATTTTCAAAGGGGGTTAATCATTTGAGGGATGGTATTTTGAGAAGGCCATAACATAATTAAGATGTAGAAGAATATTTATGATAGTTATGGGTATATTTTAGGCAGAAATAATTGGGTTGTGGTGTTATGGTAATTGAGGAGATGAGTGCCCTTTTTATAAGTGAAAAGGGATGTCATTTTTTGTAAATACCTAAAAAAATATATTAATGGGAAGTAACTCTAGAGAAATTTAGATCCAATTTGGGAAATAAAATATAGGATAATGGATATGTTAAATAAAGGCCTCTACCACCCATTCCCACACACATTTTAAACATTTTTTTATTCCTTCCCTCTGGGATAAACCACTTTTACCCCTTTTGATTTTTATCTAGGTAACTGGATTTTACCGAAGTAATTTATCCTTTATTCTTGAAAATAAAATGGTACTTATTACAAATTTTTATCCCAATGAATCAAAATTTGAAATCCATTTTATTATCATAATTTTCTAAAACTGGTAAAAAATCTATTTTAAAATACTAAATGTATAATGTATTATATTTTTTGAAAAATATAAATTCAGAACTAAAATATCAAATATGGGTTTATAAATCAAAATTAACATTTTTAAAATTATAACTTCACTTATAAAATACATATTTAGTCTTATAAAATGGATTCATGAATTTAAAATTCACCCTTATATACTAAAAATTTCATAAAAGTCATGTTATTCAAAAATTGGTATTTTTCACTATTCCACTAAAAAATCTATCTTTTTTGATAAAATAAAAAAATAATCTTATTTAATTGTTTTTAGGATGAGTTTAAAAATAAATTTAATTTTAACAAATTAAAATTCTAAAATTTGAAAATTTAGTTTTAATATAGACTCATAAAATACTGTGGAAAACTATTTTTATAGGAAACAATTTTTTGTATTTTAACTATTCCTCTAAAATTAGTACTAATAATAAATATATAAAAATTTAAAATAACCATTTTATTAGTTAAATTGTATTGATAGTTTTTATTATCTATTTAGTTTCATTTTTTAAAAATTTATTAAAAGACACATTTATTTCATAAGTTGGTTATAACCATTCATATCCACTTTTTCAGTAGCTTGCATGCATTTTTCAATACCTATTTTGATAAAAGGAGTTGTAGTCTATAAAAGTTTAGTGTTGTTTATAGATCAATATATCAAAAACAATACTTATTTGAGGAGGAATGTATCACTAAAATTTTGGTTCATTTGATGTATGTCGATTTTCTCCCCCTCAAGGCGTTTGGGATAACATTGAGCACAATGTCATTCTGTCAAGGGAATTAATGTGGTTGGGTGAGGAGAAATGAATGAAATAAGTCCATACATCCCTCAATTACCCTATCAAGACATGGATAAATATTTTTTTTATGCCCCATGGGTTGATACAAAGGGCTAAAAGGCCAAATAATGGTGTGACCAAACATACCAATGGGTCCTAGAATACATACTGGTCTATTCTTGATAATGGTTAATACACAACATGATGTTATAAAATCAAGTTAGATCAAATTATAGACCATTTATTATAAGTACTTCTATAAATTTTCCCCATTTGACGGAAATTATCAACTACAGATCCCCATACTGGGGTGATAGATTTTTGTTTTCATGATGACTGTATAACAAGCTTCATAATTACCAATAGATTTTACCATGAAAAATTTGGGGATGTTGTATCAGATACTGGGATGAGTTAAAATGGGAATGACTCTCTATTATGCCTTCATCCCATTCTAATTTATACATATATTGAAAACAATACTCTATGTGGAATAAATTTTAAGGGACATTATCTTTTCTTCCCAACTCACCTATAAACCTACACTATTGGATATTGTATGTATTACATCAGTAAAAAAGGATGACCAAGTTCTGAATCTCCTCCCTAGGGATCACTCCCAATTCATTCTTAACTCATAAAAGGATCCCATCTACACACTAATGGTTAGAATCAAATACTCCACCAATAACCATTCTTATATAATTAGACTACAAGGTAGATCGATCAATGAAATAGTTGATGGGGCTCATATCTATGAATCTTATTCACCACAAGAGTTTAAACACTAATTTTTATGTTCTATAGATATAATTCTACCTCCCTATTGTGAAGTGAATTAGAATTTCTATCTAATGGTCATATGTTAGTTTTTTTCTGAGGTTGACATATACAGACAACAACACCACGATCAATATTCCACTATCCAATTTTATAATTGGCTAGAGTATAGGGTATGCTCTATTAAGGGATGGGAATTACTCAGTCATGAAATTGAGGAGAACTAACTATAAAAAAATGGAACACCTTTTATAATTTAAAAGGAAGCTCAAGAATTTATGATAAGGAAAATAAAGTCATCGAGTTGGACTCTTCAACTGACAAAGGAGAGACCCAAACCTTGGAACATTATATAGTGGTATTTAGAAAAGATACTCACGTAATATTGTTATGGGTATATATATAATCTAACTTCCATAGAGATATTATTGATCAAAACTCCTCATCATGAGTTTCTTCCATCCACAAAACCTTAAATTTGGTTCAAATTATTTCCCCACTAAATTTATAATATCTTCCAACAAGAAATATAATCCTAGAATACATCCTTATCTTAGAAGATGCAGAAAGTACAAATGTTGGGGTTTCTATTGTGAATAGAATAACACACAAAAGAGGGTGGATAAATATTTATGACCTAGTAACATAGAATCTATATTATAAGAAGAAGATAAAGGATAAATAGATTTACAATTTGTATATGATTCTAGGAACTGGTGGATTTAATTACCAATATTTATACACTATTATAAAAAAACAGTAGCTACTAATGAACAATTAGAGATCTATGAGAGGGATCTACACTCCTTTAAAATTAAAAATAATATAGGGGAATCTTTGGACCGATACACCCAAGAGATGAATATTCATGTTGGGGAAGATTTATAGCTCTAAGACATGGTAGCGACACTAACCTCAAATATCAAAGAACACAAGGTTCCCATAGCAAGAATAAGAGTTCACTTATTAGAAGTGGAAGTTAGTCTTGATGACCCCCTACAGAAAAATGAAGACCTAAATACATTGGTTGAGGTGGAATTTATGCTATATGAATCTAAAATCATCAGGAAGGAAAACCACCAATAGATAATCAAAACGTCCCAACATGGTTTAGTGATTTATGGTTCTCATCTAGCTATATTTTATTGCAACTGTCTTTGTTGTTCTTATCTCTTCTCTTTTTTTATATACAGTGAGGTTACTTCTTGTGGATGCTCCACCCTTTTCTATTAGCTGAATGGTGACTCTTTCTAATTAATATTCCAATTAATATATTTATTAAGGATAATAATTCTTTTGTTTTGAACTAATATCAATTTTATATCTCATTTTGATCATTGAACCATGATAATATATGAAACTTTCAAAAATAATAAAAATAATCTATAAATCTAGTGAAAAACATATGGAAATAGATCAATTAAGAAACAATATCCAATTTACTTATAAATGAATGAATTATGTATAGACCCATTATCTCTTGAACATGTGACTTTAGATGGATATATGATGACAAGATAAAATGGAACATGTATCATTAGCATACACTAGGGTAATTCCGTGAGGTAAAGAACAATAGGATTTGGATTCCTCCTAATTACATGAATTTATATAGATATAATCAGGCCAAATATAATGGCATATATATTTTCACCAAAAGTTAAGGTCAATCCACTGAGATATAATGTATTGTTTCCTTCTGAATACATACTCTTTGATGGGTGTAGGTAGAAAATATATAGTGTGATATGTACCAAAACCATACAATAGAGTTAGTCTATTATAGTATGGGAAGGCTAAGTGACCCAAAAAATAATTTAGGGAATATTTTGGGATGGATATATCAATCCCCGAAAGGGATTATGTTCCCTAAAACTAAACTTTTGTATATTATTCATGGATTGTATGAACTAATATATTGGAAGAATAAATGGTTTATATTATTTTTGATTAGGTTGAGGGATCTAGAAAGCATATATTGAATTTTTCTATGGCTATATAGTGAACCCCACAAGCATTACATATTTTCTTTTTTGCCCTAATTTTTTTCCTAAGCCTCAAATGGGGGAGTATTAATGCGATAGGAAATCATCTTTTTCTCAAGCCTACCTTTTTGGGTTTTCAAACTGAAGAGTTTTTTGGATTTTCCTTTTTTGGATACTCAATTTTTAATAGACTATGAAAGTTGTAATGTCCCAATCTGGGTGCCACAAAATCAGTGCCCCGATCCAGTTCACCACAAGGCCTCAAGTGCACCTCCATATATGCTAGAATTTGTTGGGTAGTAGTAAGGGCCTAAAGGCGTTACAATGGGGAAACTATACCCTCATATCAGAGTAACAATAGTAAAAATAACAAGATATCATCCACAAAATTAATAAAAAAAGTGTAGAATAAGTGAACAAAACTTAAATAGAATATTCTCAAATAATAAATGAAATTTTATAAAAACCAAAATAGCCATGTCATCCATACAACAATGGTCACCCGCTGGGCCCACCATATATATATATATATGAAAATAATGGAAACCAATATAAAATTATAAGATCTCAAATACTAACTATTATCAAGACCACATACTCGATCTCCAAGACACTACCATGCTACTCTATCCCAATCACAAGAATCCAATCAAGCGGATCTCCTTGATTATGCAACACCGAGCCTCAACGCTAACCATCAAGGATCTTTTATCAATATGAAAAGTTGACATAAAGTCTGTACATGCACCAAGGTTCACATACATGGGTGAGAAATAATCTTAGTATGCCACCCAAATGATGAACATATAATTTTACTGTCATAAGTGCAATGTCCAGAAAAAATCTCATCCTAGAGGAGACACAACTTAAATGATAAAAAAATAAATCAAGTGAAACCATAGTCGATCACTAGGCCCGTGATGCCAGTCAACTGGAAAAATTTATATCCTATATATATATGCATATATTTATATTACTATATATATATATATACACATAAATATAGATATAAACTAGTAAGGTGAAAAATAACATAATCAATAGTAGTCGATCCTTGAGTCCATAATCTTGATAATCTAGAAATCCTATGAAAAGGGAATTGAGAAGGATATAATAACACTCAAGCCATGTATAATTAATTCAATCCATGGGTATATAATCCCAATTGATAATAACTTCTTCATCCAATTTTTAAAATGTATTTGGTTAAGCTATATAACTATAGGGGGATACACGTTCTAACCCTAGGTTCACCCGTACTCACCTCCAATCACTATAATGAAAGATTTTGTATACTGAAGGAAAATTTTATAAATGGTCACTGACCTAGACTTCATGACACTCATACCTTGTAAGTCCAATATGATTTCTAATCCCAAGTCCCTGGTTTATATGCGGTCATGACATTACAACTCAGATAATTCATAAGGGGATCACCCTTAGGAAATCTATCAATTGAATTCTCTCCTGATCCAAGTAAATGATTATAATTCATTCATATAAATAGATAAATATCCCCATACCTAGGAAATACCATGGGTATATGTAGTAACTGTGTGTACACCCGACCCTAGTGAGTATCCTAGGCATCACTTGGAAGATTATAATCATTCATGAGTATCCATCAATGACGTGGACTACAATATTCAACACTGCGGTCAGGTATTGGTCAGGGAGAGCCAAATCATCCCCATCATTAGGGAGAGAATAACCATCCATGAGTATCCAATAACTGGGGATGCCACACCCAAATAGAAAAAACAATAATCACAAAATCCAAAACCAAAAAAACATGTTTAGGAATCCCAAAGATATAAATAATAATAAAATAAAAGTCTTAGAAGCATGACCCCATGTAATATATATTGGAATCCTAATACATTAATAAGATGGAACCCAGGAAGTACATTTGGGAATCCCAAAGATAAATGTACCATTGTGTCAGGCTCATTGGTAAAAAACCAGGAAGCGCCGTTGATAATCAATGCTAAATCAATAGTAGACAAGTGAATTCATAAATAAAGAGTGAGGGTGAATAAATGTATAAACACACCACTACTATCACTGCCTCTCAGTATTAACAGTTTGGAATAGGTTCTAAGTTGACAGCTACTACCTTTCTATCAAAAACATGATGTACTAAGTCAAGTTCAGTCAAATATCAGACCACCCACTTGGTCCATTAGATCAAAACACATGAGATACATCCAAATTGAGATCCTTGATGTATAAAATTAAGCAAGGGAATATTAAAAAGTATCCTAAAATATTAAGGTGAAAGGAGGAATCCAACATGGTATATTTGATGTTAATCAAATGGAGGAATAGAACATCAAATTCTTAGAAAGGTATATAGGAAGAGACATCTTACAAGGGACCCACAATAATAGTGCATGTAGAAATAGGTTTTCTACATGGGATCCTTAGAAAGATTAATTGGTAGAGGGATCCTACAAGGGATCCCTTAGTTTCGCATGTTAGTGAAGACATCAAACATGGGGCCCTCAATAATAGTGATAAGATAGAGGTATCCTCTAAGTCAAAACATAATTAGATGCATCCTACATGGGATCCTTGAAAAATAATAACCACATGAACTCCTACAATAGAAGAGAACATCTACTAAGGGACAAGCCCTCAAGGGGAAAGTTACATAATCATTGGTCATGGTAGATGTCTCGTGGACCTTCTCAGATCAATGTCTCACTCTCAGGAGACAACCGGATCCGATCACTAGAGGATGAACCTCTCTATTTGGGAAAAATCTTGAAAAAACTCCTAAGAGCTCTCAAATTACCTCAAGGGTTTCAATATAGAGATATACATAGAGAGATAATAAAAATAGAATAATCATGTGTCTTATTTTTACTCTGATGAGTAAAGATATAAAAATCCCTCAAAAGGGTATCAAGGGAGCAATACTCAACCTTTATACCTATTAAATGAAATTTACTCCTGATGCTCCACCTGGGTGTGTAGTCTAGTCAAACCATTCATGTAAAGACCCAAGTACATAGAATTTTCACCACGTACATGGTGTGTTCCCTGCACGGGTTACCTTATAATGTATCTCACCTAGATTGGACATGTATATATCATATACATGTACCTTTATACATCATGTGACCAATATGGGGTCTGGAAATCTACTCTACATGACCATGTGACCCTACATGAGCTGTCTGAATGGGTAATCGACTACATGGATGAGTCCTAGTACATGGTGTGTATAACCTATACAATGAATGTACTTACAAAATATCTTCTTTTCCATATAGGAAGAACACATGGTGTGTGTTCCTTGAACTACAAGACATGTTGTGTTTTTTCATCTATGTTGTTTTTCCTTCTTTGGTGGTTCTCTAATGGAATTTGAGATCTTTTGGTTCCCTTTCGATGGAATGTTTGTTGGTACATTATGGCCCATATACACTCCTAACACTTCTATTGTAATGTGAACCTTCATGTTTAAAGCCCATATTGTATTTACATGAAGTAACTTTGATGGATTGTGATTTTTCTGGTATTAAATTCATAAGAACTTCCTTATTGGACCATTCACCCTCATTTTCTCTATTTACCTTCCAATTATGATTAACCAATTCTTGGTTTAGTAAGTTGAAATTTATGATGTGTTTGGGATGGTGTTGGTGGATGCGTTTGGTGTCTAGGGATAATCTCCACTAGTTATATCCACTACTATCGATTTCGGTTGATTTAGATGACCATGTTGTGGTGTTCTTCTACTCATTCTTCCCCCAAATTTGACTTTCTACTTTATATTTTTATTTATTTTGATATATATTTTTTTGGATCATGGTGTTTTTACCCTATATGTTGATGGTCCCTAGATTTTTGGATGATGTTATTCAGGTTATTTCTAAGTATTAGGATTTTTTTGGCTTCTCCCTAGTGGGCATGATGGTCTGGTGATGGTGCTTCTGGTTTGTTCAATGATTTGTTTTCCGATGAGGCTATGCTGGTAGTGCCAATGTTGGAAGAATCCTCTATGGACATTATACTAAAATATATTGAAATTTAAATTTTAAAATTTGAATCTGTTTTGGATTTTTTCTTCTCTTTATTGGTGTGTATGGGTTCCCACTTCACCTTATAAAATCTCTTTTCTAAAAATGATAAAAATATGAGTTTGGATGGATGAAAACCCCTAAAATCATCACAAAACCCTATTTTTATCCCCAAACGATATAGATCATCCCTCACAGGGTCTTGAGTAGGAATAATATGTCATTAAAACATTAAAATAGTAAATATATGATGATTTACAACATAAATTAAAAATGACCTACCTATGGGTGGAATATACTAATGCATTGCTTGTTTCTGCAGTGCATTACTACCGCACGATGATTGAGCTCATACCAAGATCTATAAAAGAACCTAAATTCCTACCCTCTTCCTATTTCTCTCCATATCTTTTTGCCTCTCTCATTCATTTTAATAGGAATCCATAGGGGGCATACATGAAGAGTTAGGTGAGAAATAAGAAAAGAAAAAAAAAAGAAAAGGAAGAAAAGAAAAGAAAAAAAGGGCCCATAACTACCCCAAAGACCAACATAGTTTGTGCGCCACCTAGGAAACATTCCCTGTTATAGAATCAATAGTGGATATGGTATCTCAATCCAATTATCTATTCAAAAGATATATCTGATTTAACATGTGAGAATAAATTAATATTTAATTAATTAGATTCTAAAAATTAATTGTTCTCTAAAAATTTAAATGATTTAAAATTCCTCCAAACTCTTTACCTAGAGATATAATATTATTATAGAACCAAAATAATGAATATAAAAATTATTTTATATAATCTTTTAAGAGAAAATGGCCATATTACTCCTTATAAGCATTTGAGAGAAAAAAATTCAACTTTTTTCTCAAATTTCTAGTTCAGAAAAACACCAATCATTACAACCTTCCCACTATAAAACTTATTGTCCCATAGAAGTTTTAGTTGGAAAATAGATCCAAGATATCATCCATATCATCTGCACAAACATGTTATCTAGATTGTAGAGTTACCAGTATTAGAGTTTCCACTAATATCCCTTACACATGAGACATTTAACTGTGACAAATCTGGTACTCCCCGCCATTGGATTACCCTTATCATCATTTCATAACCAGAATCTGAGATCAACGAACCATGTAAAATACCAAATTTAACTGGGAATGATGGTCACCAACCCCAAATATCCAATAGTAAACTCCCCACCATATTTCTTACCTTACACAACTTCTCTAGTGTAACCTCAAAACATTCCTTTATCATGAATAAAAAGATATTCAAAAAGAAAAGAAGATCATCATAGATCTGATTACCTATCATCATACTCAAGATGATATCAATATAAAGCATCATCATCTCTAACTAAGAATACACTAAGATTATATCAAAAGGTTTGTATATATATCTTTGAGCCACACTCACATTAAAACAAGCTATAATTTCCTATAACCAACTCCTAATACTATATTTCATAACAATGCATGTCCATTTCCAAAAACAAGTCAACCACCACAAAAAAACTGATTTTCATCAATATTTCCCCTTCTATAGATGGAATTAATCATTTAACCCCAAATTCAGAGAAACCAAACCCACAAAAATTCCTTGAAAATATTGTTCTTTAACATGCACATGAACACTAATCGATTTACAATTTAAATTGTACCACATGTAACTGATGTAAACCATCATCAACAAATTCACTATCCCATGATTCATCCATAATGAGGATAAGTTGGCCACATGACATGGAATTATATTCTAATTAATCTAGAAGATCCAATGGAAATCCTCTTCAGAATCAGAAACCTTTTATATACCATGAAATATTCCATGACTACCTTTTATATGGTGTTGTTCCAGTCACGAGCATCTACCCATGATCTAACTATACTATTACTCGCCTATGAGTTGGCACAACGCTATTTATCAATGTTTATTTTCTATAAAACAATCCTATTTTGAGAAATTAGTAATCCATATTAATATAAAACATGTTTAAACCAAAACTATGTAGAACATAACAATGGAATATAGGTCGAGAAAATTTTTGGGACATCATAGACATAGAAAAAAATATTTAAAAAAATATTTAGTAATAAAATTTTAGATTGGAAATTCAATATGGATAAATTAAAAACACCAATGAAAAAATGATTGAATTGGATAATTCAAATTCGAGAAATGAAGAAATCAAAGGGATGGATATGGATACCTTAAGGCTTAAAAATTAATTATAGAAAACCTTTAATGAAAAAGATGAATAATTTCATAGGAGGAATATGAAAATAAACAATTTCACTATGGATCTCTCTAAAAAAATGGAATAATATACCAAGTGAAAAATAAGGCAAGTGGAAAACATCTCAATTAAATTATATCTATGGTAGAATTATCTTCAGCTGCATATCATTTATCAATCCAGTGTCCTCTTTCAATGCCCCAACTCCAACTTCTAGGTATCTAGAAAAGTAGAAAAGATTAATTCAGTTCTCTTCCTCCTATACTACTTCAAAAACCTAAATAGATTACTATTTAAATCGAATTTGTTGAAATATATAGTTGAGATTAAAATAAAAACTACATAAATAGAAGTATATGATAAAAAAATGTTGAAATAAAAGCCGTGTAAACTGAAATGTATAATATTATGGTTATAAAAAAATATATGGAATCAATGATAATATATACAATCATAGTTAAATATTACATTGTTGTAGCATTATGTAATGTCATTGATTTTTTCACACTTATTTTTTTTAATTGTAACTTTTCAGTGGGTTTTGGTCCATTGTTAAGGTGTTTTCTGGACATGGAGTCTTCTCACATTATAGTAGCACGTTGCACCACATTCCAATAATGAAAACCAATCAATAAAGTTGTCTTAAAAGTGAATGGAGTTCAATGAATAAAAAGAAAATTATATTCAGATAATTAGAAATTAAAATGTTAACAATAGGTAATCGGAAAAAACAAATAAACTATATCATATAAGCAAAGAATATATGGAAATGACTAAATAAAATGCACATTTGTAAATAAAATTTATAGTATTTTCAATAAATTGCATGCTAAGAGTATGGAAATTTTGAAAACGATTTACCAGTTAAACACACGATTACCTCATATAAAAGAAATTAAATATTTTCCATCACATTTAGATATAGTTCATGGTATTGATTACATATTTTAAAAATAAAATTGCATATATATGAAAATAATGAATTTTTAATAGAATGTTTAAAGTATATGAAGATTTATTATGGAATGGAGTTTTTGTATAATAAATTGAATACAGAAGAGAGATCTATTAATATAATGCAGAATGTATTTATAGAAAAAAAACAGTTTGTATCAAATATACAGTGAATAACCTATATCAATTTCAATACATTAATTTCACTATTTTTCACATACATCTGGTAGTGTCATTTTGTGTAGTGTATATGAAATTTTTATGTGAAACTAAAAAACTATGAAAAAGAACTATTGAATTAAAACTGGTGTAAACCTGAATATATCATATTGTGGTTAGTGAAAAAAATCCTCAGAATGAATTAAAATAAAGTAATAAATCAAAATTCAATATTACTTTGTTGTAGCATCACAAAATTTCAATCATTTTTTAGACTTATTTTTTAACGTTCATTTTATAGAGGGATGCAGTTTATTATCATGACTTATTGTAGCCACAGAGTCTCTACACATTACAATATCTTATTTCCACACATCGTCACCATCAAAATAACATAATAGGTGTATCTACAAACATAATTGAGTTATAAGAATAAATAACCAATATTAGTGACAACTGAAATTAGAGAATCAGAAATAATAATGTTAAGAGTTGTCAAATGAAAAGAATAAACGAAATATAGGTTTTAAACACAGAAAATATGGAAATGACCACAAAAAATGAATATTTATGATTGTAATTTATTGGATTATCGATATATTATATGCAAAGAATATAGATAGTTTAAAATGAATTATGATATTAATACCTGATGAAATCACAGAAATGTGATTTAATATTGTCCATACCATCAATATATAGTTAATGATATTGATTGTATATTTTCAAAAGGGGATTTCATATATTTTCAAATAATTCATGTGTAATAAATAGCTTATAGTATATTAATAATTAATATAAATGGCGATTTCCGTAGAATAAATTGAATTTATAAAAAGATCACCAGCTATGGACCTTTCATTAGAAAGAAAATAACTAATCATCAACGCAAACAACATCAATGTTATTTTGAAAAATCAAAGAAATAGACCTAAAATATATGAAAAAATTCTAGGAAACATTGACCTATGAATTTAAATTTGACAAAATGAAATGTAAAAAATTGATAAATAAATTAAATTATAATCACAAATAAATGTACACAAAGTAATTGAACAGTGAAAAGTATCATCTCCCACAATCTCATATTATGTTAATAAAAAGGAATGAATATTAATTTTGTAATAGTAAATAATGAAATTATAGAATCATCATTACATAAGTTAAAAAATGAAGATAATGACATAAATAATAAAAATATCAATTAAAATTAGAAATAAAATTAATAAGGGAATAACATTTTTCATACCTAAAACCAAATAAAAGTGGGTCCCTTTTTTTAAAGACAAGGGCTCAAAAAAGTTTGCCATGAACTACCTTAAAATGAATTGTGTAATTGAAAAAACACTTATACAATGGAAAATAATATCAAAGTAAACACAAGTACTTAATTAGGGTATGTAACAAAAACATTTGCTTAACTCTTTCTAACGTTTTAAGTTATTAATTGTTTGAACCTAGTGAGTAGATAATATAAAGTAGAAAATACAACATGAAAAATGAATGCATTGGAAAAGATATCTTTCCAAATGTAAAAATATTATTTTGTAAATAATATGTAGTTTAATTGCATACATCGATGAAGAGAATGAAATAACCATTAATAATATCATTAATAGTAGGAGCGATTATAATATCTAATTGAAAAGAACAAATGAACTATATCATATAAAAATAGCATATATGTAAATGACTATAAAAAATGAACATTTGTAAATAGAATTTATAGGATTATCAATAAATTGCATTCTAAGAATATGGAAATTTTGAAAATGAATTACAGGTTAAATACATGATTACATTATATAAAAGTAATTAAATATTTCCCATCACATTTATATATAGTTCATGGTATTGATTACATATTT
Source organism: Viscum album (assembly GCA_963277665.1). Taxonomy (NCBI): domain Eukaryota; kingdom Viridiplantae; phylum Streptophyta; class Magnoliopsida; order Santalales; family Viscaceae; genus Viscum; species Viscum album. The sequence continues at coordinate 324,170,390 of OY728139.1, read as the reverse complement.
TAAAAAAAGACATTTCATATGTATGAAAATAATGAATGTATAATTAAATGTTTAATGTATATGTATATTTATTATGAAATGGAGTTTCATTATAAAAAATTGCATACAGAAGAGAGATGTATTAAAATTTACTGAAAAAACACAGTTTCTATAGAATATACAGTAAATAATCTATATCAATTTAAATATATGCATTTCAATATTTTTCACATACATCCTATAGTATCATTTGGTGTAGTGTATATGAAATTTGTATGTGAAACTAAAAAACAATGAAAATAACTATTGAAATGAAGCATGTGTAAAAAAATATATATCATATTATGGTTACTGAACAAAAATCCTCAGATTGAATTAAAGATAATGTAAGCAATCATAATTCAACATTACCTTGCTGTTGCACCAAAAAATGTCAATCATTTTTTCATCTATCTTTTTTAATGTTAATTTCATAGAGGGATATTGTTCATTGTCATGGAATGTTGTAGCTGCGGAGTCTCCACACATTACAATATCTTATTGCACCACATCATCACCATCAGAATAACACAACATGGGTTTCTACAAATAGAATTTAGTTATTATAATAAATAACCAATATTAGTGACAACTGAAATCAGAGAATAAGAAATTGTAATGTTAAGTGTAGTCAAAATAAAATAATAAATGAACTATTGGTTTTAAACATAGAAAATATGGAAATTACCACAAAAAATTCAAATTTATGATTGGAATTTATTGGATTATCTATATATTTCATGAAAATAATATGGATAGTTGAAAATGATTTATGATATAAATATATGATTATATCATAGCAAAGTAATTTAATATTTTCCATCACATTGAGATATAGTTAATGATATTGATTGAATATTTTAAAAATGATATTGCATATATTTACAAATAATGAATGAGTAATAAATAATTTAAATTATATGAATTTAATATAAACTGCAGTTTCTATAGAATAAATTGCATACAGAGAAAATGAAATAGCTGTGGAACTTTCAGTAGAAAGAAAATAATTAATCATCAATGAAAACAACATCAACATTGTTTTGATAAATCAAATAAATGGATCTAAAATATGAGCAACAAATCCTTGAAACATTGAGCTATTAATATAAATTTGAAAAATATCCAACGTAAAAAATGGATAAAAATATTAAATTATAATCATAAATAAATGTAAACAAAGGAATTGCACAATGAAAAGTCTTATCTCCTATGATATAATATTATGTTAATATAAAATAATGAATATTAATTTTGTAATATTAAATGAAGAAATTATAGAATCATTATTACACATGTTAAAAAATGTAGATATTGACATAAATAATAAAAACCTCATTGAAAAATATAAATAAAATTAATAAGGGAATCAATTTTTTCATAACTAAATCCAAAATCAATTTGTTTACTTTTTTTAAAGGCAATGGATAAAAAATGGCCCCCCCAGAACTACCTATACATGAATTGTTTAATTGAAAAAACACTTATACAATGGAAAATAATATCAAATGCAACAAAAGTACTATATTAATGTATGTAACACAACCATTCAACTAAATATTTCTAAAGGGACAAGTAATTAATTGTTCAAACCAAGTCAGTGGATTATAGAAAGTAGAAAATTGAACATGAAAAATTAATGCACTAGAAAAGATATCATACCAAATGTGAAGAGATAATTTAAGGAATAATATGCAGCTGAATTTCATGCAACGAAAAAGAGAATAATAGTTCCATTAAAAATATCATTAATAGTAACATTGGTTGAAATATATAATCATGGTATCACTAAGAAACACATATGAAACATAGTTATATTAAGAAAAATGAAACTATAGGAAATGAAGAGAAAACTGACCTTAGAAATATAGATAGACAACATATAATGGACTATATTTCAAATAAATTTTAACATCACATTACATAAAAAAATATAATTTTTTTATTCTTGTTAATATGAATACTATTGTGGAATTGAAGATAAGATATTAGAAATATGGATATACAGGTTGAAATAGATTATACAGATGTGAAATGAAATACCAGATATGGAGAATTTGAAAGTCCCGCATTAAAAGTTTCAAATTAAATGGATTCCATGGTTATTCTCAGAAAATAAATTGAGGGTCTACACTTGATAAATATACGAATAACCTCATAATGGATATCAGAGGAAAGAGACAGAACCTCTTCATTCAAGAAAGAAATTACGGTGAGACCTCACAGACGATACTTCCTCGGCTTAATGCGCAAATCCATTGATGGTCCATGAGTATGCCACCATTGATTTATCCTAACAAAAACATCCCTAATGGTTATGAAATCCATGAAATAGGTTACTCTCTATGGACTCGAGGTTCTAGAAACCCTAGGTGGAGTGGAGGACCCAGATGTGGAAGAGCCTAAGGGGGAATTTCTGATTGCGAAGGAGCCAAAGTAGGAGGAGACGAAGGCGGAGGAGTCGGAGGCAGATCACACAGAGGTGGCAGTGTGACTGGAGAGGAGGGTCAGGAATGGGAGTGGGATAGGTGATTCGAGGAGGGGAGATGGAACCCTAGTAGAACTGAACATAAATCCTGATCGGTGGTAGCATGCCACAAGTTTCTTTAGGGTTTGGACGTAGAATTAGAGGTTTTGGGTGATGTGAAAGCATGGGAAGGTGACACATATGCACAGAACAACCCAGTTTTAGTATATATATTATATTATAAATAGTTGAAACATTGGTCAATAGGGCTAGAAACATGAACAATCTTTCTCGTCAAAGCTATTCTTGATACCAAAGTACCCTAGGTGCTTCATCAAAAGCCAAATGCATCAACATGAATATATCCAAAAATCCATGAACTAACCATGCATCAGTATATAATGAGAATATAACCTAGATCAATAACTAAAAATACAACCATAAACTTGGGTACACCCTACTCATAAGTTTCCCTTGATCAAAATGAAACATCTACCTACAAGGGGTCTAAGTCAAAAATAAGGGCCTCTTGGTCTCCAAAATTTCCCTACTAATCCAGTATCACCATTGGATCATAATTTCTAAAACAATTCCAAAATATCGAACCTCCCTATGGTAGGTAACAATAACACTAACCTACGAAGGTTAAAAATATCAAAATGGATTACAAGGGCCTGATCCTTTCTGAGCATCCCCATTAGTAATTGTTCAATGGAGGTCATGATATCAATGTAGAAGAGATATTAAACAGAAAATCACCAAGAATCCATACACAGTAATAAACCCTCAATGTCTATCCCATGAGAAACTACCTAGTACCTATCAGTAGAGTAGTCAACAATCTGACTAGATATCCACAAAGGAAGGTCGGTTAAGTTGAATTTCATTCCAAGCTCTTCAAAAAACACACTATATATTATTACTAATACTTTAAATAAATGGACCTAAGTAAAAACACCCTATAAGGGGTCCAATATTTTGGAATCATGTGCCCAAACAACCTACTAGGTTCATTGCACCTCCCGTGCATGAGGAATAATTCATTGGTCTCATCATCAAACATCTCAACATAGGTCCACATCACCTTCCATCAGAATGAAATATATATGTAAGTTGTAATAATTGAGTATAATCCCACCAAAAACCTAAACGGAAAAAACATTCAGGTTTTTAACACTTTAAAAAAATTTCCTCTATAGTCAGTAAAATCACACACTAGAAGGCCTATAACATGGGAATAATATGTGCCAAATATGATGCATGAGATGCCTATTTCCTTTGATAAAGAAGATTCATAATCCATCACTGGACTCTTGACATAATACAATATCCAAATATCCATAATTAATCATAATATCCAAATAACATGTGCAACACTCAAATGGAAAATCATATAGAACTGTAACATTGTAGATAAAAACAATAATAAAATAACCTTGAAAAAGTGGAATTCTTATGACAATAAGTGTTATTGATGTAATAGTATGATAATCATCAAAGGTTCCAACAAATTACTAATTCTCATATATACCATATCCCAAACAGTAATTCAAATGGAAAGTAACACCTTTGATACCACCCTGTAATGCCCTGACCTGGGTGAAACAAAACTAGTTCCCCATGCTAGTACACATCAAGGCCTTAAACATGCCTCTCCATATGCCAGAGGCTGTAGACTAAAAGCAAGGGTATAAAGGTGGTACAATGGGGAGACTATACCCTCATATCAGAGTAACAACAATGTAAATAACTAGATACCATCCATAGAAATAATGAACTGATTTTTGAAGTAGTAAAAAAACTAAAGTACAATGTGCTACAACAATAAATGAAATGATATAAAAAACCAAACAACCATGTCAAGAATACAACACTAGTCACCCAATAGGCCAACCATGCATGCTGGAGTACATGATGGAAACTAAAATAAATATAAAATTATCTACTACTAACTCTTTTCTATACCATATACCCTGTCTCCATGACACTATATAGCTACTCCAGCCCAATCACGTGAATCCACATGAGCATCTTTACACGATCAAGCAACACTTTCCCTCATCCTTACCCATCACACATCTATGCTCTACTTGAAATGTAGACTTAAGGTCTATATATGCACATAAGCTCACCAAAAGGGGTGAGAAATAATCTCAATAGGCCACCCCAAATATGAACCTATAAATCTACTGTCATAAGTACATGCTCATGTAATATGATAAGCTTAGATGTGAAAAATTGAAATGATTAATCAAAAAAATAAATCAAGTGAATCCATAGTCGATCCCTAGGTTTGTGATCCCAGTCAACTAGTAAAATTTTTCATTATGTATATATATATATATTTATATGTGTATATATATATTACCATATATATATATACATGAGTATGGTGAAAATTACATAATAAATAGCACTTGATCCTTGGGTCAATAATCTTGATCATCTAGACATACTATGAAAAGGGTATTGAGTTGGATATCATAACACTCAAACAATGTATAATCAAGTCGATCCTTGGGTCCATAATCCTGATTAACAATACCCACTTTTTTCAGTGAAAAAATGTCTTTGATCAAGGTATGTAACCATAGGGGGATACACATCCTAATCCCAGGTTCTCCCATAATCACCTCCAATATATATAATCAAGGATTCCTCATACTAATAGAGAATCATATAAATGGTCACTAAGATGGACAACATGCCACTCATTCCATGTAAATCTAGTATGATATCAGATCCCTAGGATGCAGACCTTGGGTGGTCATGGAATTATGACTCAAATAATACATATGTGGATCAACCTTAGCTAGTAAATAAATGGAGTGATCTCAGGATCTATCTACATGATTAATATCCATTCATATAAATGGATCAACATACCCATACCTGGGTAGTGCCTCTGGGAGATATAGTAATAGTGGATCCACCCAATCCTAAGGAGCATCCTATACGTTACTCAAGAGAGTGTAATCATCCTTGAGTATACATCAACGATGTGTAGTGCTTTTTCTGAAACCACAGTACAATATCGATCAAGGAGAGTGTAATCATCCCTATCACTCGAGAGAGAGAAATCATCCACTGGTACCCATTCACTAGGGATTCCATACCCATACATCATAAACCTTAGGCTCAAGATCCAGATCCAAGGAAATATGTTTGGACATCCAAAATATATAAATAATAATAATATAAAATGATCAGAAACAAGAACTCTGGTTTTTTTGAGAATAGTGAGCACTAAGGCCCTTGAATTAAAACAAAACAAGATTACAAAAGGTTAAATGATGTTATTTTACATTTTTTCCAAAGGAAAATTGAATCCATATCATCAGGAAAAGTGGCTGAGTAGATATATCCTTCCACGATGATCACATGGTTATCCAGACCATCAGCAATATGATTAGCTTCCCAGAAGGTGTGAGTGATGAACTATTTCATGGAAGATATTTTTTCAAGACATTTTTCCCATTTATCTATTAGATTCTACAATAAGTAAATATGAACTATTCTTATCACTTGCACAAGAGTAGAAGAATCATATTCTAAACATAGGAAATTCCATTCTCTTTGATGAGAAAGATCAATTTCCATGATCATACCCATAATCTCCTATTACAAAGAAGTGTTACTACCATAAGTACAATAGAAACACTCCACAACATCCCCATTGTGGTATCAAAAAATATAACCATATCCTAAGGGACCTTGGTTTCCCCAAGAGGCCCCATCTGTATTGCAGTTTATCCATCATACAAGTAGGGATGTACAAAAAAATCCAAATTTCCATGAGGAGTAGGATAATTACCAATAGTCTGAAGCCGCACGAGGATCATGAACTCAACAATAGAGTTACTTTACTTTTCAGCATGTAGGATGTTAGTAGCTTTCACCCTTTCAAAAATACTCTCCAAGGCTTGTACAACACTAAATCGAGTCAAGCTATGTATATAATTGTTTCTGCCTTTCCATATACAGTGGACCAGATCAACATAAGAATCTTTGAGGAGTACATTGAGTTGTTTTGAAATACTAACAGCATGTATTGAAGTAAGGAGTGAAAAGACTGAATCTATGTATGGGAACTGGATCTTAAAATAACTCAGTAAAACCATTCATAATGATGATGTAATCTTACAGGTCAGGAATAGGTGGTCTACTTCCTCTCTATGTTGATTTCATAGGAAACATTTGGAGCATAAGGAAATCCCCACTCTATGGAGGTTAGAATCCACCAGAATCTTATTAAGTGATAACCTCCATAACAGTGTGATCCTAGAGGGTGTCATCCATATCTTATTCCATTCACCAATCCACTTGTTTTCACCTTGAATCAGGTGTTTGTAGAAGCTCTTTGAGTTAATAAAACCATTGGAAGACCCCTCCTAGATTAGCAGATCATCTTGATTAACAAAATCATAGCTGAAAAAAGGTTAGAAATGTCATCTGAAACCAATTCCATATTTTCTAACTGACCCTTTATCATGATATTATGGTCAATGTCATTATCCTCCATGCTAACCCAATTAATAATAGGTTCACCTATCGAGTTATCATACCAAAAATGTAGGGGGAGTTCATGTTAACAACCAATTGAGAGTGTGTAATAATATGTTGGAAGACAATCTTGATTCCAGGCCAAATCAATGACTCAAGGTAGCTTATTTTCCCTGTTAAGAGCCTAATCATGAATCTAATTCTTAAAAATTCTAGGGCACCGGGTTTGGTGTTAATAAGTTCATACAAGAACTTGGCCTATAGGGATTGGTGGAATATTTCCAAGTTCTTGATGCCCAGGAACCCTAGTTTGTTTAGTAAGAAGAAATTTTTCCAAGGGTGTAAGAACCCGGATCTCCATTTAATGTATGGATCTTTATTTCGGGTGTTTTTTAGTAAAATAGAAGAATTTGGAAATTCTATAAGTACATGCTGTTTACTCACTTTCCACAGGTATCCATATACCGGTCGTGTAACGACTGAGTATATGGCTGTGCGGACCGCCTAAATCGGGGGCTAGTTGAGGCATGTACATGACATGTACATTAAATGAACACATTGTGTACTTTTATTTTTATTTTAATAATCAGACTGGGGTCACATCTCATCTCCAGAACTCCCTTATTCTACCCATGTCTTTTATATGAGAGCGGCGTATGACCAATTATCTTTGAGTGCCTCCCGTTCCTCCCTCCAAGCTCTGATTGAGGCACCACCAAGTGCATTGGATTCCCACAGTTGAGTTTTCTCTTTCCCTAGAGCCTCTCTTCTTGATTTAACCTCTCTCTCAAGTTATCCATGGTTGAAATTATTTGACATTTGTTTAGATCTACAATGTTCTAGGATGATTTAAGGGCCGATGTTCAAGAGTGTTCCTCATATGACATCGAGGTCGGTGGTTTTTTTCCTTACAGAGTTTTTATTTGAGTTATATATTCCTACATTTTGATTACCCATGATTTGGGTATTTCATGTTATGGAATTTAACCATGTTATCATCTGACTTAGATTGATTTATAGATTTAGGGTTTTCTGTTGTAATATATTATGTTAAGTTTCATGTTTAGGGGACACCGCATCGATGTATTTCCTTGTTTGATTGTTTATGATCATTTGGTCCAGGTTTCCTACAAGACTGACCTTGTTTACTTTCCTTGCTATTAAAGTTGGAGTTATTTCTTAATTATTTATTATTAAATTAATTTTTTATGCATTGTAGCTTCTTAGTCTTGTAGTAGTTGAGATTACTTGGGCTATTAGATATCATTTGCGCATGATTATATTACATTGGGCTGTGAGAAACTGGTGTAGTTAGACCATAGGGGGAATTGACATTGAGGGGTTCCTTAGAGTGTCTGTTATATTTAAATTACAAGACTATGGGGGGGGGGGTTGATGGTGAGTTATCCCTTAGAGTGTCTATAGTATACCATTATGAGACCACATGAGGAATGAACGTTGAGTGTTTCCTCATAGAGTCTGTAGTTATTGTTCAAAGACCACCTAGGGAATTGACTGTGAGTACTTCCTCAATGAGTCTTTATTTATGTTAGAACACTAGATCATAGGGGTTAGACTATGTGAGCCACCCAAAGGGTCAGTGTGATATTTTTAATGCTAATTGTGATAAGTCTTCCAAGCCAAAGCACAAGCTTGGACTCCATCTTACCTGATTATTAGATGGTCTTCTGAGAGATCTATTTTTCTTTTTCATTGGGGATACAAAGCTTAGGCTATATCCTGGTATTTCATTACTCAACAGTTTGAATAATTAATAAATGTAAATGAATGTAATTGGAAATGACAAGATTGTTCACTTTTGCGTACTTCCTAGTTTATTTCTTCTTTTACATATAGCCTGATATATATATATATATTCAATGATAGTTAGGCACATATCTTTTGGTGGTTGCCTAATTTTATTTATCTCACACCCTATTTGGGTCATGCTTTTGGGCCCAAACTTATTATATGGTTGCAGGTTTAGATAAGGGTGATCACCCTTCTTCATCAGGTACTGGATTACTATTGGAGCTAAAGATCATGGGAACAAGCTGAGGCTTGAGATTCTGTTAAATTTTACTCTTTTCTGTACTTTGGTTTCAATATTTTATTTCCATTATTGTGAATTGTTTGGTTTCTTTCCTAGTTACATGTGACATGCATCATTTATTTATATATGTTGTAGTTGTTTATACTATCTGTCTTCCACTCTTTACTTCTGTTGTATGGTATTACAACTTCCACTACTGTTCTCTGTTTGTTTACACTGTGTTACTCTACCAATGAGGGAATAGTTTCCCCATTATCATACCCAAGGCCCTCGCTTCTAGTCAAAAGCCTCTAGCATTTGGGGAAATGCGCTTGAGGCCATGTGACCAACCTGGTACAGGGAACCTTTGGGTAGCACCCAGATCGGTGAGGTTACAAAGTTGTACCAAAAGAGGTTATTTTCTTCTTTGTCTTACAATTTGGATCCTATAGGAAAGGATAAGAAGGATTACATAGTTGGTAATAAGTTGTTCCTGGGAGTAGTTAACTCGTGTATAGGGAAAATCCAATTTACCTTGGATATTGTAATTTTTCTGGTTTTTCAATTATTACTGTTGATTTGATTTTACTGTTGGGTGATTCACGCGTATTGTGATTTTATCAGTGATATTAAATAGGTTCTATTTCTGTTGTAACCTAATGAGATGAGGGTTTTCTATCACATTCATCATATAAGAACTTTATAGGGATCACATGTCATGCATTCAGTTCATGCCATTTATGGTGCATTACGGATTTCATGCTATCGTGATTGATGTTTTTCTTGATATTCATGTTGTTCTAATAGATGCCTTAATAAAATACCTGCTATTTTGATAGGGTATCGGGATATATAATGTTTAATTTGGATGGATGCCAAACTTTGATCCCTAAGGTGTAATGGGCCCTCTTGGATCAGAATTTGGTGGATCTTGTTTAAAATTTAATTGAATTTTGTATATTTATGATGTGAATAAGAATGAAAAACTTTTATTTGGGGGATTATGGGATCTCACCAGTCATAATTTGTCATTCCTTGGAAAAAAAATTTAGTTTTTAAGGGTTACAGAGGAGTTTTAGAGGCCTACTATTTGGAAACCCAGACAACACAATGTGTGGTGTTATGAACAAACTCCATGTGTTCTTCTATTCTGAAAGAAATAACTTTTAGTAAGTACACACCGTGTACTATATGTACACGTTGTGTAGTCTTTAACCGTGTGACTGAATTTGTGAGCAGAGACACGGGGTTGGGGAACTTGGGAAAAACATGCCATGTACTGTGATTATATGTCGTGCTAAAGAGGCCAAGTATCTATCCATGTGACTAATGACATGGGTGGATGAAAATTAAGTAGTACATGCCGTGTCTAGTTTGAACACTCCGTGTAGTATTACCTAGGGGAGAACCATTTGGTTTATCCATGAAGAAGAAATCAAAAAGGTGGGAAAATTTAGTTACATTCCGTGTCTTGAGAAGAAGATGATGGGTGCATGGGGTGTTACATGACCAGGTTTGACAAAGGTACACACCCATGTTGAGACCTAAGGTAACACACTCTGTGGAGGGTATACACATCATGCAACCCTATTTGGAAAACTTTAATGTTTTCTTCTTCTATTCTTTTCTTGAAATTATATGTTTTAGTCCTTGATAATATTAAACTAAGGTGTGTGCTTGACCTTGAAGAGTCATGCCACTGAGACATCCTTCGGTTGTAAAACAAATGCATGGTGATGATTAGATGCCATAAAGAATAGAACAAGGACTACTTTCAGATCCTCTTGTCGTTCTTGTCATGGAACTGGTAGTTATACTGGACACAGGTGGTGATGCATATTTCTGAGAATTCTTATAGAGGTTAATGTAGACCTACCAGGGAGCACCACATCCTACCCCATCTATGGTAAAGTTGATGTGGGTTGTTCAGTAGCTGCATCCTCCCAATTGCTTAGGGGATGGAGGACCTCTACCTGCAGATTCATGGTTAGAATCCATGCTATCAATCTATGAGCATCTCAAGACACCTCTTGAGAGGAGGGTGAAGCTCACAACCTACATGCTTTGAAATTCTTCCAAGAGATGGTGGGATGTGATATCATAGGTGGGACGCCAATAAGTTATGGATTGGGATGAGTTTCAACAGACCTTCTATAACTATTTCTACTTGGAGACCATGAGGTCTGACCGAGCCCAAGAGTTCATGGGTCTGGAATAGGGTACTCTTTCTCTCCTGGAGTATTCTTCTCTCTTCACAGAGCTGTAGCACTTCACACCCATTCTGGGGGTTGATGAGTTATTTTTGGCCAGGAATTTTGAGAATTTTCTTAGGCATGACATCCAATCGCAGGTGAACATCTTCAGGTTGAATTCCATATCTTCTATAGTCAACCGAGCGCTGATCACCAATTGAAATATGAGGGATTCAAGAGCTGTGAGCCCGGGCAGTTCAACATCCAGGGTTGGTACTCCTTCTACTGATAGTAGAAAGTGTCATAGGGAGTCTACGCCTGGAGATCCAAGTAGATGGGATACTTCTTCAGGTATCCAGGTGGTATGCCACTAGTTTGGGAAGAGTGGGAATATGAGACCTCAGTGCCTGAGAGACCCAATTGAGTGTTGAGATTGTATCAAGATGGGTCATCCTTAGCATTTTTTCCAGTTTTTCTCACCAGTATCTAGTGACAGGGGTTCTTCTATGACTCCACATTTACGAGTAGGACCACCAGTTTCTCATCACTTAAGGGATTAGATTTCATCCGAACATTTAGTCTGAGGAGGAGGTCATGCCCATGGTACCTAGATTGTAGGAGTCCAGTGACATCAGGGTGGATCAGCTTAGGGTAGTCTGGAAAGGTCACATGGCCATGGTATAGCTCAGACTTTTGCAGTGCAGCAGACCCAGTAAGAGTAGGATCCTGGAACCTCTATAGTTAGAGGTATGATTAAAGTTTCCTCAGTTTTAGCTTCTTCACATTTTGATACAGGGTATTCCCATAGTTTTATATCTATTGCTGTTGTGGAGATCCTTGGGCTCTGTATATTTACTTTAGAGGATGTTATGATTCTAGAAACCTTTTTGAGGATTAAGACGGATAGTGTATGTCAGTGCAAGGATTTCACTCTTGATGTTGGTGGGTGTCACTTCTTGTGGGAACTCTATGTATTAAAGATGACAAGATTCGATGTCATTATAGGAATGGAATAGTTAGTCTATTTCCCAGACATTTTTTTACTGTTATCGCCACAGGGTGAGTTTGACATCAACGGAGGATAGATATTTTATACACAAGGGAGAATGGGATGTCTAGGCGAGCAGAGCTAGACCCAAGCATCATGGGTTTGCAATATTTAGAGCCCAGATTGTTAGTTTATATCTGGATGACTAAGGGACTCCATAGATGGACTTTCCTCTAGTGGTGGATTATTTCAAAGATATATTTCCAGATAAATTTCCAGGTTTACCTCAAGAGACAAAGGTAAATTTCTCTATTGAGATTGTTCCAGGATTGTAACCGGTGTCCATTCCTCCTTATAGGGTGGCTACACCAGAGCTACAAGAGATCAAGAAGCAGTTAGTGGAGTTGTAGGAAAAGGGTTTTATCTGAATCAGTACTTCTCCTTGTGGTTCTTCTATATTATTTTTAAAGAAGGAAGACTATAGCCTCTGTCTTTTTGTGTATTATCAAAATCTGAATCATTTGATGGTTAAGAACCAATATCCATTTCCAAGTATTGATCATCTCTTTGATTAGCTTCGAGGACCCCAGGTGTTCTGGAAGATTTACTTGAGATCCGGTTATCATCAATTGCACGTTAGACCATCAGATATACCTCTTAAAACCTTATAGAGTAGGTATGGTCTATACGAGTGTGTGGTTATGCACCTCGGTCTCACGAACGCGCTGATAGTTTTCATGGCACTGATGAACCGAGTGCTCCATCCGTTTTGGATTATTTTTTGGTAGTCTTTGTGGATGAAATATTGGTGTACTCAAACAATCGACATGACCATGCCACCTATCTTGATATTGTTTTGAGTACACTGAGAGAGAATCAATTATATATTAAGATCCAAAAATGACACTTTTTGATGGACCGGATTCACTTCTTGGGTCATGTTATCTCAGAGATAGGAGTTTCAGCAGACCCAAAGAAAGTGAGAGTAGTAGTTTCTTGGGAGAATATGAGGATAATCTTTGAGGTAAAAAGTTTTCAAGGGTTGTCTGGTTACTACAGATATTTTATACAGGAAATTTCACACTTATAAGTGCCACTAATAGGCCTAACTAAGAGGTGTGAAAAGTAATTGTGGATAGACTCTTGTGATTCATCCTTTCAGGAATTGATGGAGAGGATGACTTCACCACTGATACTGATTTTTACAAACTCGGGAAAGCATTACACTATTTACTATGATTCATCACGTATCAGACTAGGAGTACTTCTTATATAGGGGAAGGACTTATTACGTACAAGGATTGACAATTGAGAACAAATGAGAGGAATTACCCGACGCACGATCTCGATTTAGCTGCAGTTGTGCATGCTTTGCGCTATTGGAGACATTATCTTTTGGGGGAGCATTTTGGTTTTCATTGACCACAAAGCCTCAAGTATATCTTTAATCATCATGATCAGATTGTGAGATAGTGAAGGTGGGATGAGTGCCTTCAGTATTCTGAATTGGAGCTTTCCTAAACACATGGGAATGGAAATGTAGTGGATGATGCATTGAGTAGGAGGACTCAAATACATGTAGTTCAGGAGGCTGGTAGTGAGTGGAAGCTTATGGATCTATTATTTGAGATGCATTTGGAGGTGAAAGACTAATAGGGGTAGAAATTTCTTTTCCCTGTAGCTGTTTCATCTACTCTATTGGATCAGGTGCAAATGATTTAGCTATTATATTCTGAAGGCCTATTCCTATGGGAGAGTGAGTTAGGAGAGGACCCTACTCCTGGGTGGACTATAGATGAGGATGATATCTTGCATTTTCATGGGTTCCTATGGGTGTCAAAAGTCATATGAGAGGAGATTTTGTGATATTTTCATTCCTCATATTGGGTATTTCATCCTGGTGTCACCAAGAAGCACTGATATCTACAACATATTGGTGGCCAGGTATGAAGAGAAATTTTGCATGTTTTGGTATGAAATGTTCCACATGTTAATAGGTGAAGGCAGAGCATCAGAAACTAGCAGGGCTGTTATAGAAGTTACCCTTTCTAGAGTGGAAGAGGAATGATGTTGCGATGGATTTCTTGATAGGTTTATCGAAGTCGCCTCAAGGGAATGATTAAGTATGGGGTTTTGTTGACAGACTCACAAAGGTTTCACATTTCATGATGATCAAAGAAATAATCTATGTTGATGAGCTTGGAAGGTTGTACATCCAAGTGATTGTACGTTTTCATGGGGTTTTTAACTTTATCGCTTCAAATAGGGATGCCTGTTTTATATCTCATGTCTGGTAGGGAATCCATAGAGTTTTGAGAAGACATGTACTTCTAAGTACAACTTACCATCCCCAGACAGATGGCCAATCCGAGCACATGATTTAGGTGTTGGAGGAAATTCTTTGAGAATGCGTCCTAGATTTCATGGGGCTCTTGGGAGAGACATATACACCTAGTGGAGTTTTCCTTCAATAAAAGTTTTCAGGTGATGATTCAGATGTCTCCTTATAAGTCTTTGTATGGTAGGCCATGCCGATCACCCCTATGTTGGATAGAGGTAGGAGAGGAAGCTATGCTGGGACCTCGTCTTGTCCAGGAGACCACTGAGTTTGTGGATTTGATTTGGAAGATGATGGATACTACACAGTCTCGACATAAATATTATGCTGATCGATGGAGATGACCGTAGGAGTTCGAGGTTAGAAATTAGGTTTTCTTATGTGTAAAATAGAGGTTAGGACATAAGAGGATTAAAGAGATAGGAGAATCATTCACCGAGATACGTCGTTCCATTTGAGTGTTTGGAGATATTCAGGATGGTGGCCTATCAGTTTCATTTTCCTTAGAGGTATCGGGATATGCATGAAATCTTCCATGTTTCTCAGCAATGACATTACTTTTCAGACCCGTATCACTTTTTCAACCTGAAGAGGTTGATTTAGAGGTGGATTCATCCTTTAAGGAACACCCTATATGGATTTTAGATCATAGTATGAAGGTTCTCTATGGCTGGTCTATTACTCTGGTATGGGTGCTATGGTAGCACAAATGAGTAATGATGAGACTTCGGAGAGGGAGGCCAGTGTGCAATCATAGTGTCTAGAGTTGTTTGAATTTTCTTTTTCACCACCCTTGGATGGGAAATTCGGGGACAAATTGCTATAAGAGATGAAGTTTTTAAGAACACATATCTCCATTTAAGGAACATATCTTGATTTCAGGTATTTTTTAGGGAAAATGAAGAATTTGGAAATTTTCTAATTACACGCCACGTACTCTTGAGTACACACCATATAATCGGTTATCACAGATAGCCGTGTACTAGCCGTGTAACGGACGAGTGCATGGCCATGTGGACTGCCTAAATTGGGGTCCATTTGAGGCATGTATATGGAATTTACATTAAATGAACACACAATGTACTTTTATTTTTATTTGATTAACTGTACCGGGGTCACGTATCATCTCCAGAACTCCCTTCTTCTTCCAGTTTCTCATATAGGAGAG
The DNA here is from genome assembly GCA_963277665.1 of Viscum album. Classification (NCBI taxonomy): domain Eukaryota; kingdom Viridiplantae; phylum Streptophyta; class Magnoliopsida; order Santalales; family Viscaceae; genus Viscum; species Viscum album. The sequence goes on along the minus strand of OY728139.1, from coordinate 324,154,684 downwards.
TGATGTACGACCAATTATTTTCGACCGCTTCCTGTTACTCCGTCTGAGCTCCGATTAAGGTGTCACTGGGTGCGTTGGATTCCAACCAGTGAGTTATCACTTTACCTAGAGCCTCTCTTCATGATTTATCATCTCTCTCAAGTTATCTGTGGTTGAACGTTCTTGACCATTATGTATATCTACGGCGTTATAGGCTGATTTATGAGCCAATTTTCAAGTGTGTTCCTCGTACAACATTGAAGCAGGTGGTTTGTTTCCTTTCAGAGTTTGTATTTGAGTAATATATGCCTAAGTGCTGATTACCCATGATTATAGTATTCCAAGTTATCGAATTTGACCCTATTATCATCTGTCTTTGATTTATTGATAGATTAAGGGTTTTCGTTGTTATATATTATGCTAAATTTGTTGTTTAAGGGACACCCCATGAGTGTATTTCCTTGTTTGAATGTTTATGACTATTTGGTTGAGGTTTCCTATGAGGCAGACCTTGTTTCCTTTCCTTGCTTGTTAGGTTGGAATTATTGCTTAATTGTTGCTAGTTAAATGCATGTGTTATTCATTGTAGCTTCTTTTCCTTGTAGTAGTTGATATTACTTGGGCTCCTGGATACCATTTTTGCAAGATTGTATTACATAGGGCTGTGAGAACCTGGTGTAGTTAGACCACATGGGTAATTGACGTTGAGGGATTCCCCAGAGTCTCAGTTATATTTACGTTACGAGACCGTAGGGGGGATTTATGGTTAGTTCTCCCTTATAGAGTCTATAGTATACCGTTACAAGAACACATGTGGAATGGACGTTGAGTGCTTCCTTAGAGAGTCTGTAGTTATCGTTAAAATAATACATGTGGAATTGATGGCGAGTGCTTCCTCAGAGGGTATTTGTTTTTCTTGGAACACTCGACCATATGGTTTTGAATTTGTGAGCCACCTAGAGGGTAAATGTGATATTTTGAATACTGACTGTGATGAGTCTACCATGCCAAAAAACAATCTTAGACTCAGTCTAACTTGATTGTCAGATGGTCTTCTGAGACATCTATTTTTCTTCTATACAGGGGATATAAAGCTTAGGCTAGATCCCGGTATTTCATTATTCAATGACTTTAATAATTAATAAATGTAAATGAATGTAATTAGAAATTGTATGATTGTTTACTTTTGATTAATTCTTTGTTTATTTCTTCTTTTACATATTTTTTGCTATATATATATATATTAACTCATAGTTAGGCACATATTTTTTGGTGGTTTCCTACTAGGATTCATCTGACACCCTATATGGGTAATGATTTTGGGCCCAAACAGATTATATGGTTGCAGGTATAGATAAGGTAAATTTTCCTTCTTCATCAGGTACTTGATTGTTGTTGGAGTTAGAGAGCATGTGACAAAGATGAGGCCTAGGATGCTGTTGGATTTTACTGTTTTCTATACATTGTTTTTAGTATTGTATTTCTTGAATTGTGACTTTTTTTTTTACTTTCCTAGTTACATGTGACATGCATCATTTATTTATATATTCTATAGTTTTTATACTATTCATCTTCCGCTGTTTACTTCAGTTGTATGGTATTACTGCTTCCGTTACTGTTCTCTATTTTTTTTCTATTGTGTTACTCTACCAATGAGGGCATAGTTTCCCCACTATCACTTCCAAAGAGCTCACTACTAGTCAATAGCCTCTGGAATTCAGGGAAATGTGCTTGAGGACATGTGACCAACCGAATACGGGGCACCATTGGGTGGCACCCGAATCTGGGATGTTACAAGGGGGCAGTGATGATTCCTCTTTCTAGAATGTTTCCACTCCCGATGAAGTTTTTCATCAAAATATAAAGTTTTCTAATGAAATTGGTAGGATAAATATATACCATAAAAAATGAAACAAGTTTTGAGATCACAATATGAATGACAAGGAAGATTCATCCTGGCATTGAGAGAGAGTTCCCTTTCCATGAGACAAGTGTTCTTCTGATTTGATCCATTGAATCAGAAAAGTGAGTGGTGTGAGGATTTACCAAAAATAAAGGAACACTAAGGTAGACAAACTGTAAAGATCCTTATTTTATTCCAAAATCATTGGTGAGACAAATCTTACTAGATGGTGAAATATTCTTCCCAAAGTATAAAAAGGACTTACTCTAGTTAATATTTTGACTAGGGACATTCTCCAAATGTTGAAGTGCATTTTTGTGATTGGTGATGTTACTCTAGTCCCCCAATGTAAAAATGACAATGTCATCAGCAAATAGAATGTGGGAGGGAGTAGAGATTCCTCATGATGCTCTATTGGTCTTCAAGTCACCCCTGTTCACCATGTCCATACCCCTGGTAATACATCTAGGAATCCAAATAAACAAATAAGATGGATCCCATGATGTACATTTGGGAATCCCAAAGATAAATTTCGCATTGTTTTTGGCTCATCAACCATAAACAAGGAAACAACTCTGGTAATTTTTACAGCATCAACAATAGATAAGTGAATGCCAAAAATAAAGAGCGAGGGTGGCCGAATGACTAAACCTACCACTCATGTCACATCCTCTCAGGATTACATGTTTGGAATGGGTTAGAAGGTTAAACCTACTACCATTTCCACCCAAACCTGATGTACTCACTCATGGTTAGTGAAACATCAGGGCACCCACTGGGTACCTCTGATTAAAACATAGGAGAGTAATCTTACTTGGGATCCTCTAGTTTAACACATTAGTGAATGCATCTTACACGAGCTCTTAAACTGTAAAGGTAAAATGAGGAATCATGCATGGAATCTTGTATGGTAACCAAATGGAATCATCCTACATGAGATCCTCATAATGGTACATAGGAAGAGGTGTATTATATGGGACTCACAATAACAATTAATATAGGAAGATGCATTCTAAATGGGATCCTTTGAATGAGTAACAAGTAGAGGGATAGTAAAAGGGATTCCCTTGGTCATCATGTATGTGAAGACATCCTATAGTGAACCATTTGTAACAGTGATAAGAAATAGGAATACTACATGGGATCCTCTAGGTTGAAACATAAGTAGAGGTATCCTACAGTGGATCCTCAAAAAAAACTAACCTCATGACCTCCGAGGACATAAGGGAATATCTCACAGGGGAGACTTCCTCAAGGGAAATATACAAAATCATTGGTCATGGGAGATGGATCATGACCCATATATGTAACACCAAATGATTTTGTGAAATAGTTTTTTGAATTAATTTAATATTTTGGATATTTTTCATTTCCCCCAAAACTGAATATAGTTTTTTATATTGAAGAACTATGTTTGGTTTTCTTACACTATACGCAAGACTTATATTAGCTTTTTCTACATGCAAGACCGAATTGGTTTGCATTACATGTTGCACTAAATTTCTATGAAACATCATTTTATTGTTATAATTATTTAATTGATATAGTTATAACCTATCCATTAAAATTAGTAATATTAATTTTCAGAAATACTGTTTAAATGCTATTTATAATGGTTCCATATAAATAAAACATATTGATAATGATACATATATATACATATATATTTTTGGAAAAGTTGTTATGTATTTAAACACTATTTTTTTAAAATGGAAATACATTGTTGTAATAAGTATGATATTTATAGTGTAATAATAAAAAATTAATTTTTTACCAAAAAGATTAATTAAAGTGAAAAAAATTAATTGATGTGATTAAGGTAAAATTAATATTAATAAGGGACTAAACCATAAAGTTAAGGGCCAAAATGACCTATCCTCTAGTACAACACCCATTTTATTGAAATATTTATTCCATAAACATTCCATTACTGATTTTGGTTGGTTTGGAAAGTCTTTTTTTATGTCAAAACGTGGGTACTCCTAACTTGTTTTCAAGAATGCCAAGTGTGTCCCCTCCCTCCCTTATAAATGTCCACATAATATCCCACTACCTCACACCTCTCAAGCCACTTTTTCTGAACCAAGATATTCAAAAATATCTTATCAATATACATCTACACAACCTAGAATCCTCGCCTTGGGAATAAATCCATCCAAGGAAGCCCTTTGGTGTAAACCAAAATGAGTTACCTGAATAAGAGGTAACATCTTTCTTCAAGCTATTTTGATTTATTTTCATTATCTATCACATAAATTATTATTATTACATGATTATATAATAACAATAGTTTCCTAAATATACTGAGATGTTTTAATTTAAAGGTTTTTACCTACACTTATAGACACTTCCATCTAATGGGTAATGAACTCACCGTTCTTGTGTACAATGAACTGCTTCTTCATGAAACGTTATTGTTAGTTTTTCCTTTACCACCTATCATGGTTGGTTATTATGATAGAAAATATATTTTTATATGTTATATATAAAATTTATGATGTATTTATGCTTATTTAATTATTATATAATACATACCATAATGATTCCCATTTTGTGTAAGTATGATAACTTCATTTGGGGAAGTGTGGACTACCGCCTCCTCAAAGTGATGTGATTCATCCCCACATTATATGGAATGTGTTAAGGATGAATTTAGTGAATGCATACGATATATATGGAATACTAATTCTACTGAAATTATAATATATATGTATATACATATATGTCATTTACTTTCTTTCAATATGACAATAAAATAGAAACAGTGTTCATACGTAGGTACGACCTACCGTCTTCATCAGTACTAAAAAATTGGGTTTATCTAGTGCTAGATAAAAATGATTTTAAAACCCCCTTTGTTAGTACTAGAAAAGTGTTGTTAAAGGGACTCTTTAACAACACTTTTTAAAAAACCATGATAAATGAGTTCATTTTTCAGCACTTGTAAAAAAGTGCTGATAAGGGGTGGGGTGGTTTAACAAATCTTTTTTAGAAGTGCTCATAAATGCCTCCTTTATAAACAATTTTTTAAAAACAATAATAAAGTTATACTTAAAAAAATTATATTTCATTAAAAATAATATATTAATATGTAAATATATTTATATTGATATTAATATAATATATATTTTTTAAAATATGTTTTAGATATGGTAAATATCTAATTATACTTAATATATTAGATATTCAGTGAAAATGACATATAAAATAATTTAAAAAATATTTTTAATAAATAATTTTCTTATTATTACCGATTAATAGTCATTTAACATTAATTTAAGATAAATAAAAATCAAAAAATCAAAATAATATATAAAATTAGTTGAAAAACATAACTGAAAATTCAAACGACCATAAATTTTGATCTAGGTGTATGTTTGTCCTCTAACACATATCAAATAAAATCCTGTGATGATATCTATACCATATTGGTTTGGGACAAGCTCTTTTAACATTTCCTTCCTTTTGTTTCCCCAGAAAGGCTCATAAGGCATCTGAAACTGAGTTTTTAGTCACCAACCCCAATTTTTTAAAATTCAAACGACTATAACTTTTGATCCAGGTGTCCGTTCAACATGTACCACATATCATATCGAAGCTCGTTTTTAGAATATTTGATTTGAGAAGTTATGGATCTGAAAATGGAATCCTGAATTATATTTTATGGTTATTTGAGTGTTTATAGGGTTATTAGAGTTTTCTAACGTTTTAGGGTCTATTTATTTATTTATTATTAATTTATGATTTAGTTATTAATTATTTATTATATATTAAATATTAAATATTAAATCATAATTAATTAATTAATTAATTAATTAATTATCTATTATCTATTATCTATTATCTATTATCTATTATCTATTATCTATTATTTATTATTTATTTAAATAAAAATAGGTATATATATGTCACACAAACACACATATATATTGTATAAATGTATTTAAAAATAAATATATAAATATATGTAAATATATATATAAATAAACAAATATATCATTAAAAAACAGACAAAACAACATGGTGTGGTGGTAAAGACATTCCATATTTGAAGGAGAGGTGCAACGCTCGAATCTAGGTGAGTTCGTATGAGGCTGTGAATTCGAAAAGCGCTGATGGTGGGGGGGTGTACTGTTGAAGGGGTCATTGAAGCACTGATAAAGGGGTTATATGCTCATGGACATATGAATTTTTTTAAAACCTTTAACAATGATTTATTATCACTAATTAACGTTTCTAGCTTTTAACCAAGCTCAAATTAACAGTGTTTTTTTAGCATTGATAAATTCCTATTCTAGCACTCTTAAAGGCATTTTTGTTGTAGTTCATGAAAAATGTATTCCATTTCATACTTATATCCTATATAGATTATTATAAATACATATATACATAATATATATGAAATTTATAACATATGGTTCTCTTGTAGATATATAATAAACTTATATTTATTATATAGGAGGTTTGAATGTGTATGGATAAAGTCAAGACTTAAGTAAGGGAATTTCATCTCACTTTTTATTTTCATGCGATATATTCCATATTCACCACTCGCTTCTTTTTTTTGGTTTATATACTTCCATATTACAAGTTATATCATTAATTTACTTTATTTAAATATATTTAATGATTTAAATTTATTTTATTATTTCATGGGGATCACAATTCTAAAGTTACTCAAGTAGTAAGGGTTTTCTCGTCTCACTTTTATTTCTATGAGACACAACCAATGTTAACCTCATATTTATTATATTTAAGGTGTATACGGCCTATAAATTTATTATATGATTCTTATATTTAAATTAATGTTTATTTACATATCCATTTTATGATATTCTTTTATGTAATTTCATTTTCTTACATTAGTAGTATGATTAAAAGTTACTAAGTGATAAGATGTTTATTTAAACAATCTCATCATTTATCGAGATTGTTTATGATTATGATTTCATTGACGAAATGTTATGATCCATATGTTATGAAACTCATGAAATTATTCTCCAATATTTATTGATGGTATATTCATGTATTGGTACTATTTACCCACTCTTTGGTAAATAATAAAATTGAAAATGTTTTTTTAAGAAAGTCTGACTTTACATATCTCTTTTGTCAGAAATCACTGTTCTTTAAAAACCATCTTTTCTAAAGATTTATTCAAGTATTATTAAAAATTTTCAATATATTTCCAATTAAAAGAGTTTTGAATATTTTTTCAAGAATTATCTTTATGTTTTCCAATTATTTTCCAAGAAATATTTTTTAAATTTTTTTCAAACTTCTCTTATATATTTTTAAGGAAAATGATTTTCAAAAAATTTTAAAGACTTATTTAATATATTTTTAAATTATTTTCATGGAAAATGGTTTTAATTTTCTTTCAAGCATCTTTTATAAGTTCTCAAGGAAAATAGTTTTCAAAATGTTTTCAAGATTCTTTTATATGTTTTCAATGAAAAGGTTTTCAAAATTATTTCAAGACATATTTAAAAGTTTTCAAAGTATTTTCAAAGAAAATTGTTCTCAAAAGGTTTTATACTTTAAAGATCCCTTTTTAAATAAGAATAGATAACATTCTTAGGAAATGTTTTTAATGGAATGGTAATGATTTCTTTATAATAAAATGATTTTTGAAATGGTTTTATGAAATGGTTTTTAAAATAAAGGATATTTAACTTAGGAAATGTTCCACATGATCTTTCAAAATCATTACCCATATAATAAGACATAATTTTTTTTTATAATTTTTTATTTACTTGGGATATGATCCCAGAATACCATTAATATTTTTTTCTTAAATGGTTTATGTTTTTATGCAATGATGTTTGTGACACCCTTTTCTCTTACATGAGTTATTTTATTTTGAAACCCGCTAATTTTAACATGTTATGATTTGATGAAATGATTATAAAACCTATCTTTTTCAATAGGATAAGATATGATTACATCTTTTGGAAACTCATTCAATTTTAGGGTTTATAATATGATTTTTTATGATTTTGTGGCACATTCATGAATATATTATGTGATATGTGGGTCCTATATCTCCCTAAAATTAATTTGGTAATTAAATATGTTTTATGAAATCAAGAGGGTATATGAGATGGCATCCGAATCCTAAAACAAGAGGGAATTTCAAGCCTGAAACAATAGGGTACATTGGAGGGAATCCCAAGCCCAAAGTTTGTACACATGTTATTTCTCCAAGACTAACATATTATGATGGTCTTGGTAGGTGACCTTGATGTAAGATTTTACATTATTATGATTATTACAAAAGTTACATGTCTTATTATTTTGTTATGATTTCATGGATTAAGCTCTTGATTCCTGTATAATTTATGTCTTATAAACCACCATTATTTATTCCATGTCTCTTTAATATGATCTTTGATATATAGGTTGTGATATGAAAATGATATTATCATGTTCTTGTATCTATATATTCATGTTATGCTTACATTATTCCTTTATTTACCTTTACGTATCATTTGAGATCACCCCTTTCTTATTTTTCCTTTCTTCGGGTTATAAAGAAATGTTTTAGTTATAATTACTAAAAGGGGATATCTTTTTGGGAAACATTTATAATATTTCAACATGTTAGAATATTTTATTCCATGGTACCAAAGACACTAAAATATTATGGTCCCTAGGCATGTAATTTTTTAATATATGGAATATTCATATAAATTGATGTTATATCCAGGTATGCAAAGCTTGGGTCACTATAGTTGTATCAACGTAAAGGTTTAGTCAACATTTGGAAACTAGGAGGATAAATTTTAGTGAGATACCTTGGGCTATTTCGAAGGATATGTCTAGGGGTGTCTCTAAGGATAAGTCTAAGGATAATTTAATGTTTAAGAAAATGTCTAGGAATTTTGGAAAAGGATAGAGTGAGTGGTATGCTAGAATTACATCCCTACCTGGATACTATAAGTGGATGTGGATCTGGAATAGATGTAAAATGGGGTAACAGCTCCGACAAGGTGTGTTGGGCCTTGCTCGAGCATAACCTGGTATACAACAACGATTCTTATTATAGACATGGTTTGACACTCCCGAGGGGATATGATTCGGGAATTCACAAACTCTTAATGAACCATCATAAAAGATTTGAATATAAAATGACAATGAATAACCTAGGATAAACCTATGTTTTCATTCATTAAAAAGTATGTGTGATGATTTAGACATCCAATAAGTAATTTTTCATGATTATATGGTTTTCTTCTATGATATGGGTTTCTCACCCCTTTCTTTATAGTTTTAGTCAATAGAGAAAACAAAAAGGAACATGGTTAAAATAGAATGTTTCAGATGTTTAAAGTATAAGCATTGCACAAATTTATTTTCCAAATGGAAATCTCATTATGAGAATTAAGAAAGTGGTATGAGTATTGGTTATACTTCTGAATATAAAGATACTAAAAATAAAATATGAAATGTATCTGATGTTATTCTAGTACTATTTACATTAAACATAAGAAGTATAATGATATTTAAGTTTATAAACCTTAATAAATTATTCATATTTCATTTTCTAAGAAATGTGTATTTATGAATAAGTTAATGAAGCCTAAGTAATAGTTTAAGAATAAAGTTGTATGAATAAAGTATTTATCTTTTGGAATTCAAGGATTATGTTATATTAATCATGAAGTATATAAATATTTTCAAAATAAATTTTCATTGTGTATTTAAAAGGATATACTAAATGGTGATGAAAACATAGAAAAGTTATTTAATAGAAAAGTGATATCTTAAACAAGGGAAGGTAACCCTAAATTTTTCAAGATATAGTGAAAATTGTGTTTAGCTTGGATAAATAGATGACTATTTTGGATAAATTAAATTGGATAGTATCAATGTCCTTGGAACCAATTAAATATTTTTTGAAAATGTAGTATATGTATCGTGGATAAAGATTAAAAATTCTTATATTTTTGTAATATATCCAGTAATCTTTGGAATAGGGATGCATACATGTCTTCAAAAGTATTTATGGTAATTCAGGTTATTACTTTGTTTTAATGGAATATATTATGAGGGTATTGAAATATTTGGTATGTGAGAACCAAGGAATAATCAGTGATATTTGGGGGATCAATGTTACATTGATTTCATGAAATTTATTCTAATGTGTTGAATTTTAATGTTTTTGAAGGGTTATAAGGTTATCCTTTTGTAGAATGAATTTTGTTATTTGAAAGTATTATCTCACCACATGAAGATTTATTTATATTTAATAACTTATTCTAACAAATGTTTTTTATTTATAACTGATGATAGATGGGATGGAATATCATGGATCTCATGATAAATCAGTGCTTTAGGAATGAAAAATTCATCTTCATTTCTGGAGAAAAAGGTGGAGTTAATTAATGGAAAATAAAGGGGGTGGTTTTCCTATAATCATTAATGTGTATCTTTTCATGAAAATTCATCAATTTTAAGAAAATGATCTTGAAATAATATGCAGTCCTAATTTCATAATTTTGGTGGAACTGATGGCCTTTTAAATCATTAGAGATTTATAAATTTTAGGACCCCAACATTGAATTGATCATTCAATTTTTTGTTATTTATGACCTCAATCACACCTTATAAATATCTATCATTTTCCTCCAAGTCTATATTTTCACTTTCCACCTATGTTCTCATATGTGGAAGCCTAGTTCGGCACACATTAGGTAACCATTATGTTTTAAACATTCATTTTTTAAAGAAAGTTTTATTATTCATATTTACAGTGTGGGTTTCTATTAAAGGAACATTAATGTACTAAACCTTTGATACCCAGATGAATTTCAAGGGATAAATTAATTTTAAGGGGGTATACTGTAACACCATGAGATTTTGTGAATTTATTTCAATTTAATTTAATCTTATTGATATTTTTTATTTCACACAACATTGAATATAGTTTTTTTATATTAAATCACTATTATTAGTTTTTTAACAATATACTAAAGACTTATAGTAGCCTTCACTACACGCAACACCAACTTCTCTTGCACTACATGCAACACCGAGTTTCTATGAAACATAATTTTATTGTTATAATTATTTAAACTAGATAGTTATAATAAAACCATTAAACATAGTAATATTAATATTAATAACTAATTTTTAAATTATATTTATAATTTTTTAATATAAATAAAACATATTTATGAGGAAATATATATTTTCTGGTAAAGTCTCTATATATTTAAAAATACTATTTTCTTAAAAGAATTGTTTTTATGCCCTTCTGTGAACAATAATAAATTTTATTTTATATAATTTTTGAATTTAAATTTTATAAAATAAACATAATTTTTAAATTTTTAATGTCAAAATTAGCTTAGGTTTATTTTTTTGGTATTTTTCTGAGAAACTTCATTTTTAAATGAATAATGAAAAATACTGAATTTTAATTTAAAACTTATTTTTTGTATAATTTGTTTCCATAGTTAAATTGTATTTTAACTTGTTTTTAAAGTTAAAATATATCAATTATATATCTATTAATCCAATTTAGCTCATTTGAATCATTTTTATATTGAATTTAGATATAAATTCTTAATAAAATTTTGAACATTCTCATTTTTAAAGCACGCTTTCTTACAACGTCTACAGGATTAGAATTAAACATGATTTTATCGCTTCTATGAATTGAATTTAAAAAAAGATAAATAAACTATTAAAATCAGTATGATATTTATGTTCAAATAAAATCAATTTATTTTTTCGTCAGAAATATTAGTGAAAGAGATTGAAATCAATTACAGCGATTAAGGTAAAATTAAGCTTAATAAGGAACTAAACTTTAATCTTAAAGGAAAAAATGACCTATCCACTTGTAAAAAACACATATTATTGAAATATTTCTACCTTAAACCTTCCATTATTTAGTTTTGTTTTTTTACGAAATCTTTAGCTAAAAACATGGGTACACCAAACTTGTTTTTGAAAAATGCCATGTTTGTCCCCTCCCTCCCTTATAAAAGGCCACCTACTCTCCCACTTCCTAATACCTCTCAATACACATTAGGTTATCCAAGATATCTCCAAATATATACTCAAAATACCCCACATAAACCTATAATCTTCACCTTTGGAATAAGTCTATCCAAGGAATCTCTTTGGGGCGAACCAGATGGAGTTACTCGAATAAGAGGCAACATCCTTATTCAAGGTATTTAGTTTTATTTTCATTATAAGACACCTAAATTCTTCTTATTACATGATTATATAATAAAACAATCATACCAAATACACTTATATGTTTGAATTCTAAGGGTTTTACATGAAATTACACACACTCCCATCTAATGGGTAACGGACATACCCTTCTTGTTTACGACGGTCTACTACCTTATGAAACAATGTTGTGAGTTTTTCCTTTACCACCTATCATGGGTTGGAATTGTGAAAGAAAATATTTATTTATATTTTATATGTAATATTTCGGATCTATTTATTCTTCTATAAGTATTATATAACACATAACTTCATTGTTTCCATTTTGTGTAAGTATGATAATTTCATTTGGGTAAGTGTGGACTATCGCCTCCTCAAGGCGATGTGATTCGTCCACACCTTACGAGGAATGTATTAAGGATTTATTTAGTGAACTTATATGATATATATGAAATATTAATTCTACTAGAATTATAATATATGTATACAGACATATATGTCATTTAATTTCTTTTAATCTGAAAATAAAATTTAAACGATGTTTATGTGTACGTACGACTAACCATCTCCATGAATGGGGTATTCCATTTCATACTTCTATACTATATAGATTATTATAAATAAATATATAATAAATATATATTATATTTATACCATTTTTTACAGTATGGAAGTAGGTAAATCATGATCTATGTTCGAGGGTCGAGAATAACAAGTCATAAGGTATATAAAAAATAAAGTGGATACTACCCAAAACGTAACATTAACATAGAGTTGTTAATAAATGAGTAGTATAATGTCGTAAAAAATAATATATGGTATTTGATATATTAATATGTATATATTTTATACGTATAATGAACTTATATTTATTATATAGGAGGGCTGAATGTGTATGAAGAAAGTCAACAATTAAGGTAAGATAATTTCATCTCACTTTTTATTTCTATGAGATATATACCATATTAACCACTCGATTATTTTGTGTAGTGTAAATCCATATCCATGACATGTAATAAAATTAATTTACATTATTTAATGATATTAAAAGATTTGAATTTATGTTATTATTTCATTAGGATCATGATTTTAAAGTTACTAAAGTAGTAAAGGTTTTCTCATCTCGCTGTTATTTTTTTGAGACACAAGCCTTGTTAACCTTGTATTTATTATATGTGGTTTGTATACTGAAAATAGATTTATTATATGATAATTATAATTAAATTTATGGTTATTTATATATACATTTGATTATTTTTCTTTAATGTTTTTTTTTAAAATTAACCAAATTGGTAAAGTAATTTTGTCTCAATTGTCCTTCTTTGAGACACATACCATGTCATGCACTTAGATTTTTATATGAAGTGTATATACTTCCTTTGAAGTGATAAATCAAGAATATACTCATTTTAATTATATTTTAATCTTCATTTAATTTTATTTTATTACATGAGAATTATGATTCAATGTTACTTAGTGATAAGATGTTTATTGAAACAATATCATCATTTATCGAGATTGTTTATGATTATGATTTCATTGATGAATTATTATGATCAATATTTCAATAACACAAATGAAAGTTATTATCCTGTATCAATTCATGATATATTGATGTATTGGTAAAAGTTTTAGACTATTTATACATAATATTATTGAGAAATTGTTTTTAATAAAGCCTAAATTTAGATCTCTCTTCGGTCAGAAATATGTGTTCTTTCAAAAACATGCTTTCTAAAGATGTTTTCAAGTATTATTAATAATTTCTTAATATATTTTCAATGAAAAATGTTTTCAAATTATTTTAATGAATTATTTATAATTTTTAAATTTATTTTCAAATAAATGGTTTTTGAAACACTTTCATGCTTCTTTTATAAGTTTTCATGGAAAATTATTTTAAAAACATTTTCAAGCCTTCTTTTATACGATTTAAAAGTATTTTCAAGGAAAATAGTTTGCAAAATGTTATCAATATTACTTTATATATTTTTAATGAAAAGGGTTTTCAAAATGTTTTCATGATTATTTTATAATTTTTCAAGGAAAATAGTTTGGAAAATATTTTAAAGATTCTTTAATACGTTTTCAAGGAAAAAGGTTTTGAAAATTATTTCAAGCCTTCTTTATAAGTTTTCAAAGGATTTTCAAAGAAATGGTGTTAAAATTTTTTTATGTTTTAAAGTGATCTTTTAAATAATAGAGTATATCTTCATTAAGAAATATTCTAAGTTAAATGGTAAATCATTCTTTATAAGAAAAAGATTTTTGAAATGTTTTTATGAAATGGATTTTCAATGAAAGGATATTTAACTTAATAAATTTTCTATATGATCTTTCAAAACACTTATCCATATAAGATGAAATTATTTGTTAAATATTATTCTTTACTGGGGATATAAATCAATAATACCATTCATATTATTTCTTCAATGGTTAGGTTTGTATGGAATGGTGTTTATGTAACCTGTTTCTCTTCAACGGGTTATATGATTTCGAATCCCACTTCTTTTCAAAGGTTATGATTTGATAAAATGATTATGAAACCTATAATTTTTGATAGGTTATGATATGATTACATGTTTATGACACCCATATCATTTAATGTGTTATGATATGCTTGTTTTTGATTTCGTGGCACATGTATGCCTGACATTATTATGTGACAGGTGGGACCTATATCTCCATCCAATGAATTGGGTAATAATAAATGCTTTATGAGATTAATAGGTTACTCAGTAGGGAATACCATGTTTAAAACAGTAGGTTATTTTAATACCAAAACAAGAGGGTATATGGGAGGGAATCCCAAGCCCTATGTAGGTACATGGGTTATTAGACCAAGCCTAACATGTTATGAAGGTTTTTGTAGGTAACCTTGACATATGATTTTATATGTTTATGTGTATACCACAAGTTCAATGTATTATTCATATATTATGATTTCATAGATTATTCTCTTGAATCCTTTATTATTCATTTCTTACAAAATTCCAATCTTTATTCCACGTATCATGATTGTGATATTTGATATGAATGGCCTGATCTGCAAATTATACAGTCATGTTGTCATACCCTTATATTCATGTTATGTTTACATGATTCATTTATTTAATCTTACTGATTATTCAAGATCAACTATTTCTTATGTTCACTTTTCCTAGGTTATGAAGAAATTTTATAAGTATAATTAATAACAGGGATGATTTTTTTGTTAAACATTGAAGAACTTTCACCAAGCTAAAATATTTTGTTCTATTTTTCCAAAGACACAAAACTATTACTATCTCTGGAGATGTAAATTTTTAATATGATTAATTTTCATCTAAATTAATGTGATATCCATATATGATAATCTTTATTATCTATAATCTCAGATCATAGTCTCACTCTTAGGAGACAACTAGATACAGTTATCAAAGGAAGAAACTCTATGTTTGGGAATTTTTTTGAGCCCCCTACTAGGATTCTTCAAATAACCAGAAGGGTTTCATCATCTTGATATATATGGATCGATACTAATAATGTACTAATCACGTGTACAGTTCCAACTTCAGGGTTTAAAAATTTAAAAAACCCTAAAAAATGTATCCAGTGAGTAGTACATTATGTGTATACCTATTAGAAACGTGTACTCCCAAACCTCCACCTAGGAATGCACTCCAGGTGAACTTAGCATGTAAAAAACCAAGTATAAATCATTTTCACGATGTTCACAGTGAGTAAAAAAACTTGGGGTACCTACTAGTGGTCCTCAACTTGCCTAGACATGTATATAACATGTCTGTGTACCTCCACATGGTGTGTGACCCACATGGGGTCTGGTAGTGTACTCTAGATATCCATCTACCAACACAATGATAGTCTGGATGGTCACTCAACTAAATGGATCAGTCATAGTGCATGGTGTGTATAAACTATTCACAATTTTTACTTCTAATATATAATATTCACTAAACAAGAATAACACACGACATGTGTTCCTTGATCTACATGTAGTGTGATTAAGATTTCTGAACATGAAACCCCTTAAACCAGCCTGAAACCCTATTTTTCTCCCTGAAATCTACATATCAACCCTCAAGGGTTCCTAAGTAGGAAAAATGTGGAATTAAAATTTTAAAATGGTTAATATATATGTATTTATAGTAAAAAAAGAACAACCTTCCTTTGGGTGGAATCTGGTGAAGCTTTTCCCATTTCCGTGATCCACATCTATTACACGATGATCTAGCTCCTCCCAAGCTCTACGGTGGCGCAACCCTTCCTCTCCCTCAACATTTATCTCTCAAACTCCCTTATTCTCTATAGAGACCAAAAGCTTGATGTACATAGAAATTACATTACTTTTGCGGAAAACTTAGTACATAACAAAAACACACACACAAGGACCGTAAGAGTACAGTGTCTTTGGAAACTTGGAACGTAATCTGCTAATCATGGTGAAAGATCTTCAACATCTCCCATAAACACCTTCCCCTTTTTTTTCTTACCTAAAACCTTTCTTTATATCCTGGGGAAAAGAAAACATAAAAATGGTGAGTTCAAATGCTCAGTAAGGGTAAGCATGGATAAAATAAAACATACTATATACATTTGAACTTAAAAACATGAACATAATGTTTAAACATCAAAATCATGAGCATTGACATAAAACATGGAAGTACGTAAAGAATAAATCATAAAGAAACACTAAGAATGATAAAATAGAATGGGAATAAAACATGTAATTATGGAATCAATTAAGCACATGTAATGATTTCCATAGTAGCCAAGGCATTGTTGCCAAGACTATCTTAGTGGACAAAGTCCCATTATGAATCGAGTTCACTCCTCGTTTCAGTCCTGTAACACTGAACCGGATTAACATACCGTTCCAACCATGTTTGTCTCATGATATATAAAATCTTTACCCAATGAATTGGAGGGAGATGTAGGTCCCACTCATCTCATAATGAAATCATTCTTACTTGTGCCACAAAAAAAACATACATCATTCATAAAAACCCAATAAACAAAATGGGTTTCGTAAACATCATTCCATCATCACATAATCCATATAAAAGAAATGGATATCATTTCATAATAAGAAAAGTGAAACCATTTAAATCATAGAGACATGATACTTGAAACATACACATATGAAATAATGACATCTTAGATGAAAAATGGTTTTGATAAAATACTTGAAATGAATTCTTGAGGAAATTTTTTTTCTTCTTCAAAATCAATTTCTTTTCCCAAAACGTCATGTAATTTTAAAAGAAAGAGATGTTGTTGAAAACGGTAATGAAATAATTTAGAGGAAGCTTCATGAAAATAAGGTTTTATGAAACCGTAAAAATTCTTTCATGTCGTATAAGTTAAAAAAACATTCTTCTCGTACTTTTGTCGAAAAAGTTAAAAAAGTACCTCGTAACGTAAACAAAAGAAAGATTCCTTACATAACATGTAGTAAAAGTCAAAAATTCAAAAATGGGTAAAAATGAATTTAAAAATACATGAAAAAACTTTTATAAAACATGGACATGGATGATAGAAATAACCCCAGTAAATACTTACGAATAAGAAATCTCGGATAAAAATGAGATTTGCGAAATTTATCCTTTACCTTAGG
Organism: Viscum album; assembly: GCA_963277665.1. NCBI lineage: Eukaryota > Viridiplantae > Streptophyta > Magnoliopsida > Santalales > Viscaceae > Viscum > Viscum album. The sequence goes on along the minus strand of OY728139.1, from coordinate 324,136,994 downwards.
TCCGATATGCTTTGAACATATCCGAACATCCTGTATAATGATTTAAATATTGTTATTGACTTATTATATAATCATATTAATTGTTATCATATCATATATGGTTCACTTATGACTTTATATTACCCGTTCTTTTGTAAATTCCTTGTTAAAGATCGTTTTGGGTAAAATCGTTTCATTTGTCGTCCGTGTTTTGACTTGTAATTATACATATCATTACTTAGATCATGATTACTTAATTACAGAATATAAAACATGATTTATATATAATATATATTCAGAATATATATATATATATATATATATATAATAGATCAGTAAATGGAAATAAATACACCGTTCATGGAGACGGTAGACCGTACGTACGCATGAACACAGTTTTTCTTTTCCTTATTGAGTTGAATGGAATTATGTAGATGACATACATATATATACACATAAATCCAGAATCATTATTATGTCATATATTTCATTATCACTTATTATATATACTTTATAATCATTCATGGATGGTTAACGTGGAGAATGAATCTCATCGCGTCGTGGAGACGGTAGTCCGTACGTACGCACGAGCGATGATATCGTTCTCATGATCGTGGAATTATATTGGAGTGTATGTATACTATTAAAAAATCATTATCACTTTAAAATACTCATATATAGTTATTATTTACACCATTATACCCATCCAAGTAAGGTGGTGGTGGAAAATAGATTACACCACGACGTGGAGACGGTATTCCGTACGTACGCACGCGCGGTGATTTTGTTTTCCGTAGGATGGATAGATGGTAAAATAGGGTTGTTTCATAATTATAATAACATATAAATATATTAGTGATACTGATGTTATTAATTCATAATAAAACAACCTAATAAGAAGAAGTGGAAGAAGAAATAAAGGTGAAAGAATCGGTAACAGAAATTACCTCTTCTTTGAAGCGCCTCTTTGAGACCTCCTCTCAGGGCACTAAACTTGGTCTTTGAAGAAGACCAGGACCTCTAGGATGTTTATAGGGAAGTGGAGAAGGGCATTTTTCAGGGGTTGGCCGAGCTTGAAGGCTCAAAGTGGTGTGAGGAAGAGAGGGAGGATGTGCCCTTTTATAAGGGAGGAGAGGGGCACCTTTGGAATAACTAAAACTATTATTTTATTATAAAGTCAAATTCGGTTTTAAATAGCTCCAAATTGATTCATTTTGAAGATAAGGTGGGGATGGGTCGAAATCCTCTCATATAATAGAATTTATACAAGTTTAGGTTCCAATTTTAACCTTATCATTTAGATTTAACATTAAGTAAAATAATTTTACTTTTACCGTGTCTTCTTGTGTTCATATACTATAAGGTTAATAAACTTAATATAAGAAGGAAAACGAACCCCAAGTTGTTTATTATTAATATATATATTCTTATATAAGTCATTTGTCCTAAACTTAGATTTTTAGGAATAAAATGACAATTAACAATATAATATTTGTTTAAAAAACTATTTTATGTCAATTTTGACACTATTTAGTAATTAATTTTTCTGAAACTCATAACAGAATGATTAGTTCAAAAAAAGTTAATTAAATCAATACTAACAAGTCATATTAACCTATAAAATTAGTTTATTTCATTAAAAGTCTCAAATTATATTTATTTGGGTATTTATATCATTAATTATGTCAATATTTCATTAATAAGATAATTACTGCATCATCTTTGTGTCATAATAAATGATAATTATTTAATCCCGAAAAATTATAAATAAATTCCTATGATGTAGATAATTTTATTAGTTTTCTGTATATGATTCATGTTTGAAGTTTCATGAAGTTTATCACTAAATTAAAATTATTATACTTATAGTATTTAAGAGAGTGACATGTTGTCACTTTCTTTGGTTTTAATAATAATTAAATTATTTTCAAGGAAAAAAGTCCATTAAATGAATCTAATCCGACCCTTACGTGATATGGGTCGACTTTTAGTCATCCAATAGGATTTTTCCAAGTTTTAGGGTAATTTTGTAATCTTATATTTACCCTTAATTACCCGATTTACCTTTAACTATAGTAAATAAAATTTACCGTAGTTACTATTCATAATTCCCAAAAATAAAAAGTAGCTTATTAACATAATTTGGACCCTACTGATTCCAAATATGGAATCCATTTTTCCAAATTCAATACACAAAAGTTTCAGAAATTAAATTAAAATTAATCCCATTGTCGAAAGAAAACGGGTTTTTGTTTAAAACATTGCAAAAGATTGAATTGATTTAACCTACGAATTCAATGTAAAATCAATGCTAATGACATAAATTATATTAAATGGTAAAAATATATTCTATTTATAATTTAAAACCATTCAATTTTATAATTTAACCATATAAATTATTGCAATGAAAAAAGTTGTTTTTAATTAAAATATAGCGTGTTTTTACTATTCATCAAAATATGAAAGTTACCAGAGAAATATGAAAAATTTATCCAAAGTAAACTTTTATTTAATGATTCCAAATAATAATCTTATTTTGTCAAATTGAACTTATAATCATGTCAAAAATGAGATTTAAAGTGGGTGCGCCATCAAAAGGCGACTAAATTGCATTTTTTAAAAAATACATATTTTACCCGAAAAAATTATTTTGTTCTTATAAAATGTTATAGAAAATGTGTAAGATGAATAATAATGTTATAAGATTAAAAATTTAGTTAATAATTTTCATAACAGCTAGTTCATAATAATATTATAATATATCATTGTTTAGTAAAACCCGGTATTGCGTACAACACACGCTATCGAGGAAGGTCGCGATTGCGTGTAATGCAAGCCAAGTCAGGGTTGCGTGTTGTGCAAGAATCCTTCGTTGTTTCGTATAACAGAATCCAATCATATTTTATTTATACATTGAATATATATATATATATATATATATACTCAATGTTGCGTAGAAAAACTATTATCAAAATTATGTGTAACACGATCTAAGAATAGTGTTGCGTATACTGCAAGCTAATATGGTGTTGCGTATAGCGCAAGGTAATCTTGGTGAAGCATAAAACACGAGACATTAATGAAATTAAAATAATATTTTTCATAAAATCTCGGGGTGTTACATTCTACCCCCCTTAAAATTAATTTATCCCTCGAAATTCGTCGAGGTTATAAATGGTTTACCATTCGAAAGTTTCTTTAATAGAAACCCACATCGTAAAAAGGAATACCAAAACCAATCTTTAAAAACAAAAGTATAAAACGTAACGGTTACCCAAATAAACTAATCACTGGGTTTCCACATAGGAGAACATAGGTGAAAATATGGATATGGAAGAAAAATCTAACCATCAAGTTCTGATGGAGAGTGGTAGAGAACATGGCTATGAAAAATCCAACAATCACAAAGCTATTGATTTGTGATTATCTAAGGTGCCATCTGATTCATCGGATATAAGAGAACTAAGACAACATTTTTGGTTTTCATGATCATTTCCCTAAAGTGGATGAATTAAAATAAATACTTGCATGATTTTGGTACAATCTCACTGTTGTTCGTGAATTGAACAATTTCCACTTCATCCCTTAAAGAAATGAAGTTGAATTTGTTATTCGTGATGCGTTAGAAGATCATGTGATCGAATGATGGGTCATTCTATCTCTTTCCAACAAAAGGTTAACAAAAGTTATAAGTCCATCTTATGGTTAGATTAATCGTATATGGTTCCAAAAATGAACTTATACTTCTATATCATACCGCTTAATTAAACAAAACTAGTTTTTACTAACCAGGGACTTCTTGTAGGCCAGTGGTAGGCGATAAATGCCAGTCGCACTTCGGTTGTGGGTTTGATTCCCACAGCCTTGTCCGACGTGATGGGCTGTCACCCGTCCTGCAGGTTGTCCTTTTTCTAAAGCTTTATTACTATAACATCCCATAAATAATATCAAAAAAAAAAGTTCTATCCTTAAATAATACTAACTTATGTCCAACATAATCCATTCCAATCTTTAGGCTTATCTAAAATACTTCGGTCCAAGCTCATAGTATAAAGAAAACTATTACTTGAAATGTCATCAACCAAGCATGTGAATACCATCATTTATCCCCCATATATCTTGTTGGTCACATTCCAATCATATGAATACCTTAATCATGTATTCTCTTGAAAAATGAATACCCATTAAACCTTAGTGAAAACATGAATGCTGTCAAAAGTTAACTCTTTCAACCTACCAAAATCCAAAAATTCTATATACTCATACCATGATATTACCTTCTCCTTATATTAGTCATGATCTCATGAATACTATCAAACATTTAATTTTATCCTTATCTCTTCATTATGCGCATATCATCTACATTCCAAAAATATCTGAATAACCTTTCATCGATACTGGTACCATTAATCATACACTTTCAAAACTCAAGGAAAGACAACAGTGTAACAATCCTTAGATGTCTCTTTATTCAATAGTACAATGAGATTACTTATACAACATTACACATGATAAACATGTAATCATTCCACTACATTCTTAAACCATTGACCGAGATTCAACAATTCTTTCATCTCACATATCATTTGTAGTCTCTTCATCATCATCAACATAAATACTACACATACGACCATACTGATTCTCTTCATGAGACTTTCTCTTAGGGCATTGGTTTTCATAATGCCCGTACATTCCACATTTAAATTATTTAGCCATTGTTGATGTCGTAGCAATACCATTATCCTCATCCCTAGTGTTAACTGAACCTTTTCCTTTGCACTTAATGGCTTTGTGTCCTTCTTTTCCACACCCAAAGAATCTTCCAGTTCCTTTGAAACATTCTCCTTGATGCCTCTTCCCACATGATTTACAAAGGGGAAATTGAACTTTCTTTCCTCTATGATCATCATGAAACTCCATCTTTCTCTTATTAGCCGAGTTAGGAAACTTACCAAATTTTACTTTATTGATCATATTATGAGATTGATGATTCAGCATAATAATGATGTTTGGACCTCCAAATCCCATTTCATTTGGTTTCTCATGAAGAATATCATTCCATTGTCCATCATATCCTCCATTATTGTGAATCATCTTGTTTCCAGCCATTTTCTAAAACCCAAAAAGATTAGTGTGAGAGGAAAAAATCATAATAAAGGGGGATTAACTTCAATATCTAACATCTTTGGTTTAATCTAATATCGTTACCACAGTTCTAGGACTATATACTATACGTATACTTATCCTTAGGGACATCTCTAGACATACCTTAGAAATATCTCTAGGGATCTCACTAACGTTTTCGCATCCTAGTTTCCAAAGGTTGACTAAACTTTTCCTCTAATACCAACTGTAGAGACCCAAATCTTGACGTACATAGACATTACATTAGTTTGTGGAATACTTAGTACATAACAAAAACACACACACAAGGACCGTAATAGTTTAGTGTCTTTAGAAACTTGGAACGTAATCTTCTAATCGTGGTGAAAGATCTTCAACATCTCCCATAAAGACCTTCCCCTTTTTTTATTACCTAAAACCTTTCTTTATATACTGAGGAAAAGAAAACATAAAAAGGGTGAGATCAAATGCTCAGTAAGGGTAAGCATGGATAAAATAATGCATACCATATACATTTGAACTTAAAAATATGAACATAATGTTTAAACATCAAAATCTTGATCATTGACATAAAACATGGAAGTACGTAAAGCATAGATCATATAGAAACCCTAAGAATTATAAAATAGCATGGGAATAAAACATGTAATTGTGGCATCCATTAAGCACATGTAATGATTTCTATAGTAGCCAAGGCATTGCTGCCAAGACCATCTTAGTGGACAAAGTCACATTCTGAATCGAGTTCACTCCTCGTTTCAGTCCTGTAACACTGAACCAGATTAACTTACCGTTCCAGCCATGTCTATCTCATGAGATATAAAATCTTTACCCAATGCATTGGAGGGAGATATAGGTCCCACCCATCTCATAATGAAATCATTCTTACTTGTGCCACAAAAAAACATAAATCATTTATAATAACCCAATAAACAGAATAGGTTTCATAAACATCATTCCATCATCACATAATCCATATAAAAGAAATGGATATCATTTCAAAATAAGAAAATTGAAACCATTTAAATCATAGAGACATGATACTTGAAACATAAACATATGAAATAATGTCATCTTAGATGAAAAATGGTTTTGATAAAATACTTGAAATGAATTCTTGAGGAAAATATCCTTTCTTCTTCAAAATTAATTTCTTTTCACAAAACGTCATGCAATATTAAAAGAAAGAGATTTTCTTGAAAACAGTAATGAAATATTTTGGAGGAAGCTTCATGAAAATAAGGTTTTATGAAACCGTAAAAATCCTTTCATGTCGTATAAGTTAAAAAAACATTCTTCTCGTACTTTTGTCGAAAAAGTTAAAAAAGTACCACGTAACGTAAACAGAAGAAAGATTCCTTACATAACATGTAGTAAAAGTAAAAAATTCAAAAATGGGTAAAACTGACTCTAAACATACATGAAAAAACTTTTATAAAACATGGACATGGATGATAGTAATAACCCCAGTAAATACTTACGAATAAGCAATCTCAAATAAAAATGGGATTTGCAAAATTTATCCCTTACCTTAGGTCCGATATGCTTCGTACGTATCCGAACCTCCTGTATAATGATTTAAATATTGTTATTGACTTATTAAATAATCATATTAATTGTTATGATATCATATATGGTTCACTTATTACTTTATATTACCCATTCTTTTTTAAATTCCATGTTAAAGATCATTTTGGGTAAAATCGTTTCATTTGTCGTCCGAGTTTTGACTTGTAATTATTCATATGATTAATTAGATCATGATTACTTAATTCCAGAATATAAAACATGATTTATATATAATATATATTCAGAATATATATATATATTCAGAATATATATATATATAATAGATCAGTAAATGGAAAGAAATACACCATTCATGGAGACGGTAGACCGTACGTACGCATGAACGTTGTTTTTCTTTTCCTTATTGAGTTGAATGGAATTAAGTAGATGAAATACATATATATACACATAAATCCAGAATAATTATTATGTCATATATTTCATTATTACTTATTATATATACTTTATAATCATTCATGAATGGTTAACGTGGAGAATGAATTTCATCGCTTCATGGAGACGGTAGTCCGTACGTACGCACGAGCGATGATATCGTTCTCATGATCGTGGAATTTTATTGGAGTGTATGTATACTATTACAGAATCATTATTACTTTACAATAATCATATATAGTTATTATTTACACCATTATACCCATCCAAGTAAGGTGGCGGTGGAAAATAGATTACACCACGGTGTGGAGACGGTATTCCGTACGTACGCACGTGCGGTGATTTCGTTTTCCGTAGGATGGATAGATGGTGAAATAGGTTTGTTTCATACTTATAATAACATATCATTATATGAGTGATACTGATGTTATTACTTCATAATAAAACAACCTAAGAAGAAGAAATGGAAGAAGAAATAAAGGTGAAAGAATCGGTAACAGAAATTACCTCTTCTTTGAAGCGCCTCTTTGAGACATCCTCTTAGGGCACTAAAATTGGTCTTTCAAGAAGGAAAAGATCTCTAGAATGTTTCTAGGGAAGAGGAGAATGGAATTTGGCAGGGTTTGGACGATCTTGAAGTCTCAAAGTTGAGTGAGGAAGAGATGGAGGAGGTTCCCTTTTATAAGGGAGGAGAGGGGCACCTTTGGAATAACTAAAATTATTATTTTATTATAAAGTCAAATTCGGTGTTAAATAGCTCAAAATTGATTAATTTTGAAGCTAAGGTGGGGATTGGTCGAAATCCTCTCATACAATATAATTTAGACAAGTTTAGGTTCCTATTTTAACATTATCATTTAGATTTAACATTAAGTAAAATAATTTTACTTTTACCGTGTCTTCTTGTGTTCTTATACTATAAGGTTAATAAACTTACTATAAGAAGCCAAAAGAATCCGAAGTTGTTTATTATTAATATATATAACCTTATCTAAGTCATTTGGCCGAACCATAGATTTTTAGGAATAAAATAAAAATTAATAATATAATATTATTTTTAAAAACTAATTTATGTCAATTTTGACACTATTTAGTAATTAATTTTTGTGAAAATCATAACAGAATGATTAGTTCTAAAAAAGTTAATTAAAGCAATACTAACATGTCATATTAACCTAGAAAATTAGTTTAATTCATAAAAATTCTCAAATTATATTTATTTGGGTATTTATATCATTAATTATGTCAATATTTCATTAATAAGATAATTACTACATCATCTTTGTGTCATAATAAATGATAATTATTTAATCCCTAAAAATTATAAATAAATTCCTATGATGTAGATAATTGTAATATATTTCTTGAGACCATTCATGTTTGAAGTTTCATGAAGTTTATCACTAAATTAAAATTATTATACTTATAGTATTTAAGAGAGTGACATGTTGTCACTTTCTTTGGTTTTAATAATAATTAAATTATTTTCAAGGAAAAAAGTCCATTAAATGAATCTAATCCGACCCTTAGGTGATATGGGTCGACTTTTATTCATCCAATAGGATTTTTCCAAGTGTTAGGGTAATTTTATAATCTTATATTTACCCTTAATTACCCGATTTACCTTTCACTAAAGTAAATAAAATTTACCGTAGTTACTATTCATAATTCCCAAAAATAAAAAGTAGCTTATTAACATAATTTGGACCCTACTGATTCCAAATATGGAATCCATTTTTACAAATTCAATACACAAAAGTTGCATAAATTAAATTAAAATTAATACCGTTGTCGAAAGAAAACATGTTTTTGTTTAAAACATTGCAAAAGATTGACTTGATTTAGCCTACGAATTCAATGTAAAATCAATGCCAATGACATAAATTATATTAAATGGTAAAAATATATTCTATTTATACTTTAAAACCATTCAATATTATAATTTATCCATATAAATTATTGTGATGAAAAAAGTTGTTTTTAATTAAAATATAGCGTGTTTTTACTATTCATCAAAATATGAAAGTTACCAGAATAATATGAAAAATTTATCCAAAGTAAATTTTTTTTTCATGATTCCAAATAATAATTTTATTTTGTCAAATTGAACTTATAAACATGTCAAAAACTATATTTAAAGTGGGTGCGCCATCAAAAGGCGGCAAAACTGCATTTTTTGAAAAATACTTATTTTACCCGAAAAATTTATTTTGTTCTTATACAATGTTTTAGAAAATGTGTAAGCAGAATAATAATTTTATAAGATTCAAAATTTAGTTAATAATATTCATAACTGCTAGTTCATAATAATATTATAATATATCGTTGTTTAGTAAAACCCGGTATTTCGTACAACACACGCTATCGAGGAAGGTCGCAATTGCGTGTAATGCAAGCCAAGTCAGGGTTGCGTGTTGTGCAAGAATCCTTCGTTGTTTCGTATAATAGAATGCAACCATATTTTATTTATATATTGAATATATATATATATATATATACTCAATGTTTCGTAGAAAAACTATTATCAAAATTGTGTGTAACATGATCCAAGAATAGTGTTGTGTATACTGCAAGCTAATACGGTGTTGCGTATAGTGCAAGGTAATCTTGGTGTAACATACAACACGAGACATTAATGAAATTAAAATAATATTTTTTGTAAAATCTCGGGGTGTTATATTCTCTATCGGTCTCCTGAAAAGGAATCCACCAGGGAATTACATGGGAATCTAGGGGATAAAGAAGAAAAAATAAAAAATAAAAACAAGAAAAATTTAAGAAAAAGAAAAAGGGGCCTGGGTCAAACCCAATTCCCAACATGAGTTTGTGCCCCCACCTTGGAAAAATTCCCCATTATAGACTCAATGTAGGAGACATAATCTTAATTCAAAACTATGTTTAAAATATATATCCAAATAAAAATATTCGAATAAATTAATATTTAATTAATAAAATATTAATTATTAATTATTCCATGAAAAATAAAATGGTTCAGAATTCCACCAAAATATTTATCTAGGGTAAATATTCTATTTTGAGGCCAACTGAGGGGTAAAAAATTTACTTGAGGTCATATTTTAAGGTTAAATAACCATTTTTATCCTTATAAGAATGTTTGATAAAAAATTAAAATTTATGCTCAAATTTCTTATTCATAAAAACCCTGGTCATGAAACAATTTACATGCCTCTGTGGAGAATCAAATTTTTTATCAGTTACCCTTTGTGAATTTTCATCCGAGATATTTCTATGTTTCTTTCCTTGTGTAGTTTATGGTCTTGAAATATGGAACAATGAAACTAAAACATAATGTCAGAGAACTTTAACCAGAAGGTGAGGCAGTTTATTCAGTAAAAAGGGTCAGATAAATCTAAAATAAATGAATTCCTAATGCTATATAGATAGGCTCATAGGTAGGTACATGTATTTTAAGGTCCTAATGCTCAGACCATTGTTTTATGTGATTTAAGATTAAATAATGAAGACAAGAAAATTTTTAGGAATCAGATGTTATATTCTTTCTTTTAAAATGAAGAAGTTTCACAAATATTTAATAGGGTATTCAAATATACTTGAATATATATGTTATAGAATGTTTCAATCATAACTAATGATATTTTAATCCAGAAATGATGAGATGAAATAAATTCAGTGAGGATGAACATTGACCAGCAATTTAACGATCGATTCTATGGTGATATTTTTGGGGTGTATAATGATTAGAGGACATTATACTTAGGATGAGATATGCCTCAAGTTGGAAGGTATAAATATAGAATCATAAATATAATTACCAAATAGAGGTGTCCCTTGGAATCAAATACACTCCTTACCGATATGAAAAAAGGTTTACAACGATTCAAACATTTGAGGAATGAAGTTGATTTTATAGAGAACATTTTCAAGGAGGGTTCAAATATCCTAAATGTTACAGTAGCTTGTATTGAACACATTCTCAAGGATAAAGGGTATAACATGGGATCACTTAAACTAGTGGGTATGAGAGAATACATAATGTTCTATTTAACCTTTTCATAGTGTAAGAGGTCTAGTAAGAATAACATAGTTATGTTTAGTTCCATATGGAAGGACCCACAAACATGGTTCTTTTTAATCATACACTCTAACTTTAGCCAAAGGGCTGAAGGGGGATAACTTAGTGAGAAAAGACATGAATCTTACTATAAGGCCCCAGCCTTAAACCTTACTTAATCTTGAGTTATTACAAAATTACACCTTGAGGATCTTTTCGGGTTTAGAGTTTTAGAAAATTAGATCATAAAACTTGCATTACATTCCACATATAAACAAAGTGGTTACATAAAGATAGTATTCTTCATTCCCATCAATGGAAACATATTTAAAATAAAACATGGATTCTTTCTTGACACTTCCTTGACACTATCGTCATATCATGTACCTTTCCCTTGACCTGTGAAAAACATTTCAAAAAAAACTTGGGATGAGCATAAAAAGCTCAGTAAGGGATAGAAAAATATGGAAAGGAAACATAGGTACATATATACATAAGAATGAGATCATACTTTACCCATAAAACATAAGCACTTTAACATACCTCATCAAAACATGAATAAATCATAGAAATCATAAGACATAAAGGTTACTTGAGGCATTCATAACATTATTACGTAGGGAGTAACCCTCTTGGTTACGTTTGGAATACCCATTACAGTATATTCCCTAAAATCTCTTCAGATAAACCTTAACGTTTCACTCCTTCGCGTTACCCAATGCATTGGAGAGCTATATCGGGCTCACCCGCCCTTAGTTTATCACGGAACCACCCGTCTTCATAATAATTCCCAAGAACCTCAACATAATCGTATCACAGAAAACATGCATAAAGGAAACATAATATTTCCATCTTTCAATCACCATATATCAATACAAAACATTGATAAAAAAACATTATGAAAACCATTTTCAATACCAAAGTAAAACATGGTATTTATTTTTCATTTTAAAAAAAGGGTATGGCTTGTAGAGGAAGCCGAAACTCAAATAATGGTCACAGCGGCGGAGAAGTCGTTGTCGCCGCATACGTACGACAAAAACATTCCTTTTTGTCGTTTAGTAAAATGCTTCATATAAAAAAGATTCCTTTTGAATAATCGTAAAAGTCAAAGGGGTTTATACACCGTATAAAAGAATGTTGTGTATAAAATAAAATATGCCTCAATGAAAGGAGATTGAGACGAAGTCCCATACCTTGTATCTGACTTGACCCGACCATTCATTAATCTCTTGAATAATAAACTTGAGTTAATCTCTACTTGCTTAAGAAACTTTTTCAAGTTTATTATTCCTTTTATACCATGTTATGAACATCATGTAATCATTTAAGTTAATAATATTCATTTTGTCGGTATTTTGTTCTTAAGTCAAAAACAGACTTCTTACACTTACATGTTGTTAATTTGTTCAAAGGTTCGTTATAGCCAGAATTCTATTAATTATTTGGATAACATATATATCATATATATTCATCATATACATGTATTTATAATATTACATCACATTTAGAGGTAATAAATGAAATGCACCGTTCATGGAGACGGTAAGCCGTACGTACGCATGAACGCTACTTCCAATTCTATTTCGTATTTTATGGAATGGAATCATAATTATATAAGAGTATATTATAATTCCAGTATAATAGAATATATAATATCATTAACTTTATCCTTTACACATCCCACATATGGTATTAACGAATCAAATCACTTTCAGGGGGCGGTAGTCCGCACTTCCTAAAATGAAGATATCGTGTTTACCCAAAATGAAAACAATAATTGTATGCCATAAATGAAAAATACAGAATCTTAAGGAAAGAATAAACATATTATATATCATATATAAAAATAGTGACATCATAATGGCTACCATTGAAGGTGTTAAATGAGTATTGAACAATCATCGTTTCGGGAGGCAGAATTTTGCCATCCACGGAAACCGTATGTTCTTTAACCATTTGATGTAGTTGTGTAAGAGTGTATCTAGAATAAATCTTATAAAAACATCCTAGTATATTTGAGATACTGGTGTTGTTACAAAATAAGTAAATAAAAAGGGTTTAGGGGGTTGGAGAAGCAAAATAAAACAAATGAACATGAGAGAATGAATCACCTTTAAAAGTGTAACTCCTTTTGATTTGAGCCTAAAGGCTTCCTTTGAAAGAATTATTCCCAAAGGGAATACTCTAAGATGAGGAGAGGGATTTGGAGAGAGTAAATGTGCAGGGGATGGCCGAGCCAAAGGCTTCAGGAGTGTGTGAAATGAGGTAGAGGTGGAGGCCTTTTATAAGAGGAGAGGAGGGGCACTTTTGGAAATCATGAAACTATTATTTTATTTTCAAATGTGTTTCGTATTTATAAGGTCCCACATTGATATATTTCTAAGATAAGATGATAAGGCTTCGAAATATTCCCATCCAATAGTTTTTGGACAAGTTTAGGTATTAGATTTTATATTATCGTTTCATTTTATTTAAACTGTTCATTAATGAGGTCATCGTTGCATCATCATGATGTCATAATTAAATTAATTTATTTAATGTCTAAAAATTAATACAAAAATATCATGATGTAGGAAATCTTTTTATATTTCCAAAGAGTATTTATAGACAAAATTATGATTAGTATAACCCCTTCTAAAAATTGTTTTAGTAAAACAATTTATGTTAGTGTCATTTTCACCTTTATTTAAAAAAAAGGCATTAAAGTCATTATCTCACCCAAGAGGCTCCATAGGGTCCCCTAAATCAACCCATGGGTTGTCTTGGTCGTCCATGACTCATCCGATAGGGGTAGGACAAGTGTCATGGTGTTTTCACATTTTTATAATATAATTGTTATCTTAAATTACACTAATTACCTCTAATCGCGATTAAGAACTTAATAAGTTACTATTCACCAAAAAATTATTTTAATCCCATTGAACCACATTTTACTTCTTAATGACAACCATGTATGTCGGATTTTTGAAATTCAAAACAAAATGATGGAACAATTTCATTTAAACGGAAAAATCAGTTTTTATAAGTACCACTTAGTGGTTTCACTATTCATAAAAAATTGAAGTTTTTCAGAAAAATACCAAAAATTTACCCTAAGCTATATTTGATATTAAAAATTCAAAAATGAAGTCTATTTTAAAAAATTGAAAACATATAAGTCACATTAATTAATTTAATAATTAATTCCCGCTGTCATGACAAATAGCGTGTTTTTATGAAACAATAAGTATCAAAAGATTGACACCAGTTTAAGTGCAATTTACAAGTGAAATTGATTCCAATGACCACCATTGGATTAAATGGTAAAAATATATTCTAATTTCACTTCAAAACCAATTCAAAAGATAATCTAATCATATAAATAAATTAGATTAAAAAGCAGTTTTGATGTAAAATGCAGTATTTTTCACTATTCATTATAAAATGAACATTGTCTGAAAAATACCAAAAATTCACACAAAGTAAATTTTGATGTCCCAATCATAAAGAATAAGTTTAATTTGACAAAAATATCTTATAAAATTATCAAAATATAGATTTAAAAATGGTTTTCCATCAAAAGGCAGTAAAACAATCTTTTAAAAATATTAGTGTATTCCATGCTTAAGATTAGATTTATTTTCATTTTAAGCGTCTAAAACACTATCTAATTCATTAATAGACATATATAAAAATATCAATTATTCATTAATTACTTGGGATGTTACATCCTCCCCCCCTTTAGAAAATTTCGTCCCCTCAATTTATTTACTTATCGAATAAATGGGGTACTTATCCCTCATAGCATTTTCAGATTCCCATGTTGCCTCTTCAACCATATGGGTTTTCCATAAAACATTTACCTGATGAATCACCTTATTCAGCAATACCTGCTCCCTGTGGTCAAGAATCTGGACTTGTTGTTCCTCATAAGATAGGTTCTCTTCCAGCCGAACTACCTCTGGACTCAAAACATGAGATGGATCTGGCATATACTTTCTCAACATCGAAACGTGAGAAACATTGTGTACCAGAGATAAACTCGGAGGTAAAGCCACCCGGTATGCAACTGATCCAACTCTCTCCAGAATTTCATATGGTTCAATAAACCTTGGACTCAGCTTTCCTTTCTTACCAAATCTCATCACACTTTTCCAAGGAGAAACCTTGAGAAAAACATGATCACCTACCTCAAAAGATAGATCCTTCCTCCGGTTATCCGCATAACTCTTCTTCCTGCTCTGAGCTGTTCTCATGTGCTTCTGAATCAGCTGAACTTTTTCTGCCATCTCTTCTACCAATTCTGGTCCCATCAACTTCCTTTCACCCACTTCATCCCAGAAAGCTGGAGTTCGACACCGCTTCCCATATAATGCCTGAAATGGTGTCATCTGTATACTGGAATGAAAACTGTTATTATATGAAAATTCAACCAAAGAAATATGTTCGTCCCAACTTCCCTAATAATCCTTAGAACAAGCTCGTAGCATATCCTCCAATGTCTGAATTGTTCGTTCTGACTACCCATCTGATTGAGGATGAAAAGCTGTACTAAAATTTAATTCAGTACCCAACGACTTCTGAAGGCCTTTCCAAAAGTTATAAGTGAACGTGGGATCACGATCAGAAACTATGGAGAGGGGAACTCCATGTAACCTGACTATCTCTTTAAGATACAAATGGGAAAGTTGATCTAGGGAAAAAGTATCTCGTATAGCAAGGAAATGAGAAGATTTAGTCAAGAGATCAACAATAACCCAGATTGCATTATTAAATCGAGATGTCTTTGGTAATCCCACAACAAAGTCCATGGATATATTCTCCCATTTCAACTCTGGCACTGGTGAAGGCTGAAGCATCCCTTTTGGTAACTGCCGCTCTGCTTTAACCTGCTGACATGTCAAACACTTCATAGTAAAATCAGCAATATCTCTTTTCATTCCATCCCACCAGTAATACTCTCGCAGATCTCTATACATCTTAGTACTGCCAGTATGAACTGAAAACGGAGAACTATGGGCTTCAGATAACAACTCTCTCTTCAACTGTGAATCACAAGGCACACAAAATCTCTTCCCAAATCTCAAAACGCAATCATTATCAATGTTGAATTCAGGAAACTTACCTTTCTAAACCAGCTCTACCTTTTTCTGCAACTCACTGTCTTGCTTCTGTGCTTGCTTGATTCTATCTGATAGAGATGATCTCACTGATACCTGAAACAAAACCGAGGAACTTCCTGCACCAACAACTTATATTCCAAAGTTCATCAAATCCTTAACCAAAGGATCATGTTCCAAATGCAACATTGCTAATGAAGCATTACTTTTTCGACTCAAAGCATCAGCCAGTTTATTTGCTTTTCCCGGATGGTAATGAATTGTACAATCATAATCCTTGATTAATTCTAGCCATCTCCTTTGTCTCATGTTCAATTCTTTATGAGTGAATATATACTTTAAACTTTTGTGATCGGTATATATTTCACACCTTACTCCATACAAATGATGCCTCCAAATTTTTAAAGCAAAAATAACAGCAGCTAATTCCAAATCATGTGTAGGGTAATTTACCTCATGATTTTTCAACTGTCGTGAAGCATAAGCAATTACCTGGTCATTCTGCATTAGGACGCATCCAAGTCCTTTCAATGAAGCATCGCTGTAGATAACAAACTCACCATTCCTAGAAGGTAGTGCAAAAACAGGAGCATTCACCAATCGTCTTTTCAATTCCTGAAAACAATCATCACATTCTTTTGTACAGATAAACTTAACACCTTTCCGAGTTATCTTAGTCATTAGACTAGATAACCATGAAAAATTTCTAACAAACCTTTGGTAATAGCCTGCCAAACCAAGGAAGCTACAAATCTCAGTTACATTTGTGGGTCTTGTCCATTCTTCAACAACTTTTGTTTTTGCAGGATCAACAGTTATGCCATCTTTAGAAACAATGTGACCAAGGAAAGAAATTTGTTGCAACCAACACTCACACTTGCTGAATTTCCCATACAATTTCTTTTCTTTTAAGGTTTGCAAGATAACCCTTAAATGTCTTTCATGCTCCTATTTACTTTTAGAAAACACCAAAATATCATCAATGAAAACCACCACAAAATTATCCAAGAACTCATGGAAAATTCTATTCATTAAGTCCATGAATACAGCAGGTGCATTGGTTAGCCCAAAAGTAATTACTTCAAATTCATAATGGCCATATCTCATACGGAATGCGGTCTTCGGAATATCTGCCTCCTTTACCTTCATCTGATGGTACCCCAATCTCAAGTCAATCTTTGAAAAAAACTGAGCTCCCTGGAGCTGATCAAACAAATCATCGATATGAGGCAAAGGATATTTTTTCTTAACAGTGACATTATTCAAGGCCCTATAATCAATGCAAAGTCTCATAGAACCATCTTTCTTTTTAACAAATAAAACAGGAGCACCCCATAGTCATGTGCTAGGTCGAATGAAACATTTCTCTAATAAATCTTGCAATTTCTCCTTTGACTCTAAAAGTTCAATTTGATCCATTCGATAAGGGGGTTTTGAAATTGGATTAGCATCAAGAACTAAGTCAACAATAAACTCAACTTCCCGATCTGGTATTATTCCAGGAAACTCATCAGGAAAAACATCAGGATACTCATTTACCACTGGCACATCATTAATATGAACAGTTCCTCTATTTTCAATGATGTGTGCAAGGTAACATTCATTTACATCTTTTACAAGTTTCTCGGCCTCTTGATAAGTTATCAACAGTAAGGGTTCATTCTTGTACACAAACTGAAATTCTTTCTGAAAAGAAACTTCTTTATCTCTACAGTCAATCTTAGCATGGTAAATAGAGATCCAATCCATACCCAGGATAACATCAAACTCTACTAGAGGTAGAACAATAAGGTTTGCAAGTAGGTTCTTTCCATAGATAAGGATAGGAAGATTCTTATAAATTATTTTTGCCTCAACATTCCCCCCAGGTGTTTTTACCAAAAGTTCAGGAGTCATTTCTTGAGATGGTATTCTCATTTTACTAGAAAAGGTTTCAGAGATAAAAGAATGTGTAGACCCCGAATCATACAACACACTAGCATAATCTGAAAAAACAAACAAAGTACCTGATACAACTTCATTTGATGGCCCGACATCTACTGAAGTAGTTGCAAAGGATTTCACCACCCCTTTCTGCTTGTAGTCTAACTGCTTCCCATCCCTCAAGATCTTTGTCAGACACTCGTTTGCATAGTGACCCATCTCATTGCACTTATAACATTTCACTAACTGTAAATAAAATTTGGTGTTACCTTCAACTTGATCCTTTTCAGTGTAATCATGAGCCTTATGTCCCATCTTACCACATCGGTAGCACTTTCCAGAATTCAGAAGACATTCCCCAGTATGCCTTTTGCCACATTTATCACAAACTGGAAACTTAGTTTTCTTACCATCATAATTTTTTGAAGAATTCTTACCTTTCTCCTGCCACCTCGGTCTCTTCTTCTGTTGGTTGTTATAGAACACTTGATCATCGACAAACTCCATTTCCATGTTCTCAGCACATCGAACAAGCTTTTCATAAATTTTAAACTGACGAGAAGCTAATGCCCTTCGATATTTTGGCTTTAATCCTGAGTAAAAACGATTTATTTTACTATCAAGGTCTCAGATAAAATTTGGAGCATACCTTGCCAATCGAGTGAACCTTTCTTCATAGGTAGCCACTGAGTCTTCCTCTTGCCTCAATTCAAAGAATTGATTTTCCATCCTAAGTCGAACAGCCATAGGAAAATACTTCTCAAGAAACACACCTTTGAATTCATCCCAGTCGAGAGCATCAATCTCATCAGCGTCCCTGATATTTTTAACCATCGACCACCACTGATCTGCTTCACCCTCCAAACGGTAAATAGAAAGACTAACCTTTTGATTGTCTAAACACCCCATGACATCAAAAATCTTCTCCAGTTCTTTAATCCACCCTTAAGCTATGACAGGGTCAGATGATCCTCTGAATGATGGGGGATGTTTCCTCATAAAATGTTCCACCACTGACATGTTCCTCTGTGGTTGATCTGGCTAATCTCATGCATGGATACCACCACCATTTATAGCCTGAGTCAACTGCGACATTACTGCAACAAACTATTCAGTTCCAATTCCGACCATCTCAGGATGCTGATTCGGAAGGTTATTTCTTTCTGCATGCCTTCCTAGCACTGCTTCCCTGTTTCCTCTGCGGAAAACCATTCTAAACAAACATGTATTAGATGAAGCAACATGGTAATCTTCAAATGCTATATCACTTCAATTTGACCATAAAAAAAATATTTTTGGATAATCATTTAATAGAATTCTAACTCCTAAAGTTATCTAAACCGACCTTTGATACCAACTATAAGGCCCCAGCTTTAAACCTTACTTAATCTTGAGTTATTACAAGATTACACCTTGAGGATCTTTTCGGGTTTAGAGTTTTAGAGAATTAGATCATAAAACTTGCATTACATTCCACATATAAACAAAGTGGTTACATAAAGATAGTATTCTTCATCCCCATCAGTGGAAACATATTTAAAATAAAACATGGATTCTTTCTTGACACTTCCTTGACACTATCATCATATCATGTACCTTTCCCTTGACCTGTGAAAAACATTTCAAAAAAAACTTGGGATGAGCATAAAAAGCTCAGTAAGGGATATAAAAATATGGAAAGGAAACATAGGTACATATATACATAAGAATGAGATCATACATTACCCATAAAACATAATCACTTTAACATACCTCATCAAAACATGAATAAATCATAGAAATCATAAGACATAAAGGTAACTTGAGGCATTCATAACATTCTTACGTAGGGAGTAACCCTCTTGGTTACGTTTGGAATACCCATCACAGTATATTCCTTAAAATCTCTTCGGAGAAACCTTAACGTTTCACTCCTTCGCATTACCCAATGCATTGGAGAGCTATATCGGGCTCACCCGCCCTTAGTTTATCACGGAACCACCTGTCTACATAATAATTCCCAAGAACCTCAACATAATCGTATCACATAAAACATGCATAAAGGAAACATAATATTTCCACCTTTCAATCACCAGATATCAATACAAAACATTGATATAAAAACATTATGAAAACCATTTTCAATACCAAAGTAAAACATGGTATTTATTTTTCATTTTAAAAAAGGGTATGGCTTGTAGAGGAAGCCGAAACACAAATAATGGTCACGACGGCTGAGAAGTCATTGTCGCCGAATACGTACGACAAAAACATTCCTTTTTGTCGTTTAGTAAAACGCTTCATATAAAAAAGATTTATTTTGAATAAGCATAAAAGTCAAAGGGGTTTATACACCGTATAAAAGAAGGTTGTGTATAAAATAAAATATGCCTCAATGAAAGGAGATTGAGACGAAGTCCCATACCTCGTATCCAACTTGACCCGACCGTTCTTTAATCTCCTAAATAATAAACTTGATTTAATATATACTTTCTTAAGAACCTTTTTTAAGTTTATTATTCCTTTTATACCATGTTATGAACATCATGTAATCATTTAAGTTAATAATATTCATTTTGTTGGTATTTTGTTCTTAAGTCAAAAATAGACTTCTTACACTTATATGTTGTTAATTTTTTCAAAGGTTAATTATATCCAGAATTATATTAATGATTTGTATAACATATATATCATATATATTCATCATATACATGTATTTATAATATTACATCACATTTAGAGGTAATAAATGAAATGCACCGTTCATGGAGACGGTAAGCCGTACGTACGCATGAACGCTACTTCCATTTCTATATCGTATTTTCTGGAATGGAATCATAATGATATAAGAGTATATTATAATTACAGTATAATAAAATATATAATATCACTAACTTTATCCTTTAAAAATCCCACATATGGTATTAACGAATCAAATCACTTTCAGGGGGCGGTAGTCCGCACTTCCTAAGATGAACATATCGTGTTTACCCATAATGGAAACAATAATGGTATGCCATAAATGAAAAATACAGAAGCTTAAGGAAAGAATAAACATATTATATATCATATATAAAAATAGTGACATCATAATGGCCACCTTTGAAGGTGTTAAATGAGTATTGAACAATCATCGTTTCGGGAGGCAAAATTTCGCCATCCATGGAAACCGTATGTTCTTTAACCATTTGATGTAGTTGTGTGAGAGTGTAGCTAGAATAAATCTTATAACAACATCCTAGTATATTGAAGATACTGGTGATGTTACAAAAGAAGTAAATAAAAAGAGTTTAGGGGGTTGGAGAAGAAAAATAAAACAAATGAACATGAGAGAATGAATCACCTTTAAAAGTGTAACTCCTTTTGATTTGAGCCTAAAGGCTTACTTTGAAAGGATTATGCCCAAATGGGAATCCTCTAGGATTAGGATAGGGATTTGGAGAGAGTAAATGGGTAGGGGATGGCCGATCCAAAGGCTTTAGGAGTGTGTGAAATGAGGTAGAGGTGGGGGCCTCTTATAAGAGGAGAGGAGGGGCACTTTTAGAAATCATGAAACTATTATTTTATTTTCAAACGTGTTTCGTATTTCTAAGGTCCCACATTGATATATTTCGAAGATAATATGATAAGGCTTCGAAAACTTCCCATACAATAGTTTTTTGACAAGTGTAGTTCTTATATTTTATATTATCTTTTCATTTTATTTAAACTGTTCATTAATGAGGTCATCGTTGCATCATCATGATGTCATAATTAAATTAATTTATTTAATGTCTAAAAATTATAACAAAAATATCATGATGTAGGAAATCTTTTTATAATTCCAAAGAGTATTTATAGAAAAAATTACGATTAGTATAACCCCTTCTAAAAATTGTTTTAGTAAAACAATTTATGTTAGTGTCATTTTCACCTTTATTTAAAAAAAAGGTATTAAAGTCATTATCTCACCCAAGAGGCTCCATAGGGTCCCCTAAATCGACCCATGGGTTTTCTTGGTCGGCCATGACTCATCCAATAGGGTTAGGACAAGTGTCATGGTGTTTTCACATTTTTATAATATAATTTTTACCTTAAATTACACTAATTACCTCTAATCGCGATTAAGAACTTAATAAGTTACTATTCACCAAAAAATTATTTTAATCCCATTGAACCACATTTTACTTCTTAATGAAGACCATGTATATAGGATTTTTGAAATTCAAAACACAATTATGGCAAAATTTCATTTAAACGGAAAATCGGTTTTTATAAGTACCACTTAGTGGTTTCACTATTCATAAAAAATTGATGTTTTTCAGAAAAATACCAAAAATTCACCCTAAGCTATATTTGATATTCCAAATTAAAAAATGAAGTCTATTTTACAAAATTAAAAACATATAAGTCACATTAATTAATTTAATAATTAATTCCCACTGTCATGACAAATAGCGTGTTTTTATGAAATAATAAGTATCAAAAGATTGACACCAGTTTAAGTGCAATTTCCATGTGAAATTGATTCAAATGACCACCATTGGATTAAATGGTAAAAATATATTATAATTTCACTTCAAAACCAATTCAAAAGATAATCTAATCATATAAATAAATTAGAATAAAAAGCAGTTTTGATGTAAAATGCATTATTTTTCACTATTCATTATAAAATGAACATTGTCTGAAAAATACCAAAAATTCACACAAAGTAAATTTTGATGTCCCAATCATAAAGAATAAGTTTACTTTGACAAAAATATGTTATAAAATTGTCAAAAGATAGATTTAAAAATGGTTTTCCATCAAAAGGCAGTAAAACAATCTTTTAAAAATATTAGTGTATTCCATGCATAAGATTGGATTTATTTTCATTTTAAGCCTCTAAAACATTATCTAATTCATTAATAGACATATATAAAAATATCTATTATTCATTAATTACTTGGGATGTTACACTTACTTATGCTTCCCTTTATAAAAATTTTAACCTGATAAGATTAGTGTATCTTTTATTTTTATGTTTGAAGGTCTTACAATTTGCATGAACAGTAGATGAAATTGAAAGTAATATAGATTTGAATAAATATTTCTAGGGTTTAATGTCGTATAAAATCAACCAAAAGGTGATATTGTCTATCCAACTAGGTTGAATCAAAATTAATGTTAATGGAGATCCCAATTCAAGTATATACTTCCTCATAGAGAGGTGTTCATAGTTTACGTTCATAGTTATTAGACTCATGATTACTACAGTGTAAGGTCACTCTACATTAACCACAAGGTGATAAAGTCTACATAAAAATGGAAACGAAAAAACTAACATCAATTAATATACCAATAACAGTATATAACATCTCATAGATGAGTTCATATAGTTTAAGTTCACATTATTCAAACTAACAATGGGGATATGACATAAAAACTCATATGAAATTCAATATCTAAGAGTATCCACAACCTCTTGAATAAGAGATGAATGTGACATAAATCATAACCCAAGGTATATTGATATGAAAGTTATGAGATGAGAAAATTATACCGAGGATGACTACTAACACCATTCAAATGAAGGGTTCTATATTAATGTTTTCAAGGGAACAAGGGGTTAGGGGAACTTCTTCTCCAGATGTGATATTCTTCTAGTTGGAATGTATATATATGGTGGTACCAATGAAATTTCCAAATAAGGGTATCTCTTGGAGGTGAATACATTAATTTCTAGTGGTCATGGAAGGTTTATGATGATTAAAACACTAAAGACCTGAATTTTGGTTTGCAGTAAGGGGATAATAAAAGATGGACTGAATTATCTATCCCCAAACAAACCATAGTCAGGTTGTTTTTGGATGTTTAAGGTGAATATAGGTGGATAATGATTTTTGATTGGGTATAAAATATATTTTTCATATGACACTATTTATCCTGAGGAAATAAGAATAAATCCATACATATTTCTCATTTTTATATTCCATGTATAGACTAACTCAATAAACATGGAATGTTTTTTTATTCTTGTATGAAATTAGAACTAGGGGATCTCTATGGATTCTACCCAGGTAAATGGTTTGGTGCATAGAAGAGGTAGAAAACCTTATATAAATAAATGGATCCTAACCACAAAGACATAATTCATAGGAATATAGGGAATTTTATCATAATGCAGGGTTATGTATAAAACTAGGTTATGGAAAGAAAAAAAAATGTTAGGCACCATTATATAA
Source organism: Viscum album (assembly GCA_963277665.1). Taxonomy (NCBI): domain Eukaryota; kingdom Viridiplantae; phylum Streptophyta; class Magnoliopsida; order Santalales; family Viscaceae; genus Viscum; species Viscum album. Next base: position 324,112,686 of record OY728139.1, on the reverse strand, counting down.
ACTTAGATCTCATATATAGAAGTTATTTAATATTGGATGTACTACTCTAAGTGTTTTATAATCATGAAGGGTGGACATTATGTTCTTTAGTTTAATATCAGATGAAAAGTACTTAGATCCTATGAATTTTATGGTCATATATCATGAACTAATTACAAGGGTGGATTCATGCATAGTAGACTTAGTTGTCGTATAGTTTAAGGTCATACGATGATTAACTTTATATATAGAGTTTTTTGAAAATATATATCATGTGAAAATAATTAAATGGATTTTTCTTAGTGCTAGGCCTATAAAGGGAAACCAAATATAAATGAGTGAGCATAGACATCAATACAAATAAAGGGTTTGATTGGGGTGAAACATATAGCTAGACTCAGTGATATGGATTTCACTGCACATATTATTATAATAGGAATTAACCCATACATTGATATAATAAAATTAATATCATCCCAACATGGGGATTAATACATATAGATATTATGTGAATGGATAGCATCCAAACACTAGGATATGTGTGTGTGTGGGGGGGGGGGTTGAATTTCTAACCCATACTAGTATATGAGATCTTGGTGTCATTACATTTATTGAGATAGTAGGAACAAAGACACATATAGTTTATATATATAGAATGAGAGAGTTATCCTGGTCATAATTTAAGTGAAATATAATTATATTGTTTGATAGAATAACTATAACCATTGAATCCATAAGGAAATAAAATTCAACACAATGTAAATCTTGCTATTACATAGGGTAGGGGAATTCTAATCGAGGTCACAAGGAATAAAACATTCCAAGGAGTTTATAACCGTGCATGATTGACTATTTGTCATGAAATTTAATTTCATTGAATTAAGACATATATGGGTGAAAATTTTTCATATAACATGTTTTTGGATAATAAAACACATATTGGGAGTTCCTACATAGTCTGAGACCTCTTTTAAAGAAAAAATATCTCATAAAATGGATCTCTTGAAGTAGTTTAGGGTCTTTCATGGTAGACCATATAGCATATATTTGAACATCATGTGACAAGGACTTAGATGTCATATAGTTTAGGGTATTATGATAAGGGCCTTCTTGTAAGGGGATTTTCATAGATCTAGTATATGCACAAAAAAGATAACATAGTCCCAGTGTTGAGAAATGAAAAAAGACTTGATTTGAATGAAGAGACCATACACTTAGAAGAAGTTTCATATCAATAGAATTTGTGATTGGGAAAATATTAATGGCCTAGATTTTACTAAAAATTCCATAATGATTTGAATCAAGAAATACATAATTATAAAAAGGTTATAATATTGTGTCAATTGGAGAAAAGCTGTCAGAAATGGAAATTCCCATACAAGTTTGAAGTGGTGACTAGAATTGATGAAATTTATGATTGGGCTAAGGATATGATACCCTGATGCTGGTACATATCCCTATGATAGGGGATTGAATCCAAAAATATTTATTATCAGGGTTAGTTTTAATAATGGGTAAGATGAACCATGAAATTATGATTGGTTAGATATCCATAAATTTTGAATCACCAAGGAAATAAAAACTACAATATAAATATGTCGCATAAATATGGTTATTTTGATCTCAGAATATGTCTATATTTAAGGATTCATACATTGGACACTCTTACATAAATTTTTCTTATGTTTAAGGTAGTTAAGTCCCATGTAAAGGAGTGTTATGGTAACTTTAAGGTATTGCATGATATACCACTTAGAATAGCTTAAAGTCATATTGGTGAACTATATATCATTTATTTTATCATTGTGTGACACCGATGTAAATACAGAGGAATTTTATATAGATTTTTATCATGTACAGAAATGAAGTGGATGAATCCTAGACTTGGGTTATTTTATAAAACTTGATATGAATTAGTGAATTCTCATATACCAATATGAAATGAAGTCTAATGGAATAAGAATTATGGTTGGGTTTGAGATTGGTGGTTTGGGCGTCACTACATATATAGAAATGATAGGAATCAAGAAAGACATAGTTATTATAATATATGGGTATTTTTCCTTTGTATAGATCAATGAATAATAAAAACCGTAAAGCAAGAAATATTACACATATTTATCTCATGTGGGAACAAAATGTATCACAAGTACACTATCTCATGCAGTTTATGAGGTCATGTATAGTGGACTGTATGTCATGTACTTTAATGACAAGCAACTAGGGATTAGATATTCCTCAATTAAAATATATTTAATGGAGACATTGGTTTAATTTGGTTCATAGTTGTACAACTAAGACTTTGAATATAAATCTTATATACTTATAACAAGGATGATATGATTATAATGTAAAGTTATGAAAAGTAATTCTTGAGAAATCTGTCATTGTTTCCTTATTTGATATGATATCCACCCATTGTGAACAAGGAGTATGATCCACTAGAGTATACACTATACACGACATAAAGTAATCCCAATTTCAGATCTAATTTCATCGGTTTCTTCTTAGGTATCAAGGGGTATCTTAGTTCGAACATCAATTCTACTTGGAGGAATGAGAGAATGTAAAACATCTTGTTAAATTCTTCTAAGACCAAATTTTGAGGAATCTCAAGTTTATTTAATTTGAATAATATTTTTCATCAAGATGTTCCATCTTTTCAAGATTGGTTTGAGACTACTCATGTTCAGAAAATTGATTACAGATGGAAAAGTGATGTGAAAGATATTGAAGCACAATGTGAAAATATTTCATCAGTTTTTTATGTTATGTTTTTTTTGGAATTGGAAACACCCAACTACTCCCATACCCATGAAAATAAGTGATGTTACAAACCTACTTTCCAATTGAATGAAATCACTGGGGTTTCTTACTAGTGATTATTAGGAATGCATGTTGGTCAAGATGAAGAGAGGTTGGGCTCATCACACCCTTTTGGAGGAAATTATTTCCTACTCTAGGAAACACTTATAAATTTAATAATTGTTTTGAAAATCCATTCTAAATAATAGTGGGAGACTGGTTACACCCATAATAACGATTTATTAGAATCACCCATCGATGGGAAAATATATATGTATTAGAAGTTCTACAACTTTAATTTACTTATGAGTTGTGCATAATTTAGTATTATATGGTTTAAAGTTCACATTTTTGCACTCTACAATTTTTTTCCATCTATTACAGTGATGGTCGTTCTAGAATTGAGATTTCACCCATGAAAATAGATACCTAAATTCCATTAAAAATAATCGGGAACCAAATATTTTGTCTTCAATTAACAAGACATGTTGTAACTTTTAATGTCTATATAAGTACATATCTTTGTAATTTAGTGTCATATGGTCAGGCTGGCTATGACAAAAGAGGCCAAACAATGACTGGCACATGATGTAAAAGTGAATGGACCTTTTTTAGTTGATCTCAAAGGTAATATTATTCGATGAGGAGAATTATATGATGACTATCTAATAGAAACAAGACTATATGGGTGGGAGAATTCTATTATTGGGAATATTTCTCAATAATGGACCAATATTATTGTATGTTGGGTTTTGACTTCAATAAGGATTCTTATGTATCCTGAAAAAAGAATAATCAAATCCCTTATAGTTTGAGTTGCATAGTTTATGGTTTTCTGTAAGGAATATACCATATAGTTTAACATAATGTAGTAAAGATGTTTATGTTGTGAAGGTGTGAAAACAAATAATTGGGTGGGTCTTATTCATATAGGCCTTCCCTTGTGTGAGTATACCTGTATTATTGATGAAATCCCCAATGGAAACCATCTTGTGTCATATACCCAAATAGGAATCCCAATTTCATGTCTTAATATATATTTATTGATGATGGTAGGATATAGAGGTAGGAGGAACATATAATCTTATAATAAATACAATATTATTACTCTAAGAGGGATTAATTTTTTTAGAATGGTCTATTGAATGGAGGAGAAATAAATAATTGACTGAAGAGTACTCTCGCCACTATCTCTATGATTTGGGCCCTTATTATCAAGGAAATACATAATTTAAATTCCCCATGGGGACCTATTGACTTGGGAGGAAAAAAATAGACACCATTTATCAAGGTAATGCACAACCTAAAGGTTTCACACTAATGTAAATTTCTGGATAATTTTTATCAGGTGGAAATAGAGGAGGATTTTATAGTTGCACACCCTCATGGGGATTGTAAGGAAAGAGTTATTTTTCTATAGTGGTTAGATTATGCCTGGTTCTATGAATTGTTTTATAAATGTTGTTTTCTTAGGTTGAGGATCATAGATATGATTCACCGTAGTTAGGGAATAGTAGGAATAATTCATTTTAGTGGGGATATTAGGGTATGGTTATCTATAGTAGAAGGACTTGGGTGATGGGTCACCCAAGTGTAAGGATTTAGTAAATGGGTTACCCATGTGGAAGGCCTTGGGTGATGGGTTACCAAAGTGGAAGGCCCTAAGTGATGGGTCACCTTTGTGGAAGGACCTGGGTGATGGGACTCCCTTATGGAAGAACTTTGGTGATGGGATTCACATGTTAAAGGTCTTGGGTTATGGGTCACCCATGTAGAAGACCGTGGGAAATGGTCCACTCAAGTGAAAGTCCCTGGGAGATGGTTCTCTCAAATAGAAGGCCTTGGGTGATGGGTTGTCCATGTAAAATGTCTGAGGCTATGGGTTTCCCTTGTGGAAATACATAGGTAATGGATTTACCTAATGGAAGGACTTTGGTGATTAGTTTCCAAAGTGAAAGGCCCTAGGATATGGTTTTACCAAGTGGAAGGCCCTAGGTGATAGTTCACCCTTATAAAAGGTTGTGGGAAATGGGACACCCTTATGGAAGATCCCAAGAAATGAGTTACCCTTTGGTAAGTCTTTGGGTGATATGTTGCTTTTGGAAAGTCCTTAGATGATGGGCCTCTAAGTGGAAGTCTCTAAGTGATTGGTTTCCCATGTTGAGGACCATGGGTGATGAGTCACCTAAGTTTAGTGTCTTGGGTTATAGTTCACTCTTTTAGAAGGTCTTCAGTGATGTGTAACCCAAGTTGAAGGCCATAGAAAATGGGTCACCTAAATGGAAGGCCCAAGGTGAAAATTCACCCTTTTGGATGACTGTAGGTAATGTGTATCCCTTAATGAATTCCTTGATTACTAGGAAAACATTTAAGAAGGCCATGGGTTGTGGGTTTTTCTTTTTGAAGTCCATGGTTGACGGGTTTACCATTTGGATGACCTCGATCCATTGGTCACCCAAGTGGAATACCTTGGGAGATGGGTCAACTTTATGGAAAGCCTTGGGTGATGGGTTTCCCTTGTGAAAGTCATTGGACAATGGGTTAACCAAGTGGAAGACCCTTGTTAATGGGTCACCCTTGTGGAGGAAACAAGGTTTGTACCTTTCCTTAGTGTATGAGAACTAGGGTAAAATGTTTCTTTCAGGAAGGGTTTATCAGTCGAATGGCTTAATTACTACTTAATTTAATTACCTTTGGTATAATGTTATAAAGGATACTTTAAGGGGGATTTTGAGACCTAGGTGAAGTGTCTCTAAAGGTTACTCTCTATTAGAAGTGAGGAAATTGGTGCCAAGGTTATTATCTAAATTATCCTATTTATAAGAAAATATAGAGGCTTCGCAAGGTAAGTTGGGTGAGATAGGTGGTACACACAAGTGTCTAGGGTGGTGTAGCTTGTGTGATTCAACTTGGGTGATCCAAGAAGAACCTAGGTGGCCATCTAGGGCCTGGGGATAAATGATAGAGATTATTCTTTGGTACTTTTGTCCTTCTCATCATTTGTTCTTTGTCTCACAAACATATCACTAAAAAATTCCTTCATAGAATATGATCTTATTCAAATGCAGAGTTTTATATTTTGAGGTAAATAACTCCTTAAAAATTAATTTAGTGAGGTAAAAATATACTTTTTATGTAGTTAGGTAGGGAGAGCAGTGCTGGTTACCTGTACATGTGGCTCGAGCAATCCTTGAAGGTGAAGATAGGAGATTTATGTAGCCTGAGTGGAGTTAAGGGAAAGAATTCCTTATAAATAGGTTTAGTCCCCATGCTACTTGGTTGAACCTAAAATTAACTTCACATTCTTCCCACTCTACCCCTCATGCTTCTTCTAGGTAAGTGATGACACCCTTATTTCCTAGAAAGAGGTCTGGGTGTGAGGCCTTAGAAACCCCCTTGACAGGGGGGCATAGAGAGCCATCTTGGTTAGGGGTTCCTTGAAATGCACCCGAGTGGGGTTCCTTCGAGAGGCACCTGGTTGGGTGTCCTTTGAGGGGCACCAAATGTGTGTGGGGAGGGGGTCTTGGTGAGGCACTTGAATGGGGTGGGTTCTTGGCGAGGAATTTTTGTTGGGGGGGGGGAGTTTGGTGAGGTGCCTGAGCGGGGGGCCTGGGTAAGGAACATGATTAGGGGGATTTGGTGAGGCAGATGATAATGGGGCCTTGGAGATGAACTAGAGTGGGGGAATTGGGTGAGGTACCTGAAGAAGGGGTCTTGGCGGGGCACAAAATCACAGGGCCTAGGTGAGGCACTTGAGCATGGTTCTTTAGTGAGGAACTTGAGTAAGGGACCTTTGTGAGGAACCTATGTGAGGGTATTTTTTAGGGTTGATGAGAGAGGGACCTTGGAGTGGCACCTTAGAGAGTGTAACAACCCATGATTTCACGATAAATTTTCCTTAAATAAAAAATGTGTTTAATATATTTCTACACAGTCAACACCAGGCTAAAATAAAACTATGTTATGTTTAGACAGTTAAAACCTTGTCATTGAATTAGTAGGTATGAATATGTGTAATTGAGTAATGAAATATATATATATATATATATATATATATATATATATTTATATATAAAGGTTATTTTATACATATTTATTTAATTCATTATTGTGTTTAAGACTCTTTATTTTACGAGTTGTACTTTTTAATGAAAAAACTAAGTATATTATTTTAAAATTACTATTATAATAAATTATAATATTAACTTATCAATTTTATATTTATTAGTGTTCTATAAAAATTACGGAAAAAAAATAAAATTTGAAAAATATATTTTTCCTATAAAAATAATTTCTCGTTATATTATATGATTTTCTTTAAAAGATAATATAAGGAATTATAGAAATTTAATTTTAAAATTAAATTAATTTTCCATTTATAATTTCAATATTTTTTAAGTGTAATTTTTGGGATATTTCTAAAAAAATTATTTTTAGGTGAATATTAAAAAATAATGCTTTTGAAAATAACACAAGTTCTGAGAAATTATTAATATATATGTTTGAATTTTATATTCCTGAAATTATTTTCTAAGACCAAATATTTATTTTTTATGTTATTTTATAATTTATGAAATGTTGTTATCAATTTAAAAACCCATAGTTAACATTTTAGAACTTAATTTATATTTTTTATTTTTTTAATACATTATATATTTAGTTTTTTAAAAATAGTTTTTATAAATTTAATAAAATTAATAATATCAAAATTATATAAAATTTTTAATTGTAAGGATTTTTTTAAATATGTACCATTTTATTTTAAATAATAAATGATAAATTACTTTGATTAAAACTAGTTACCTCAATAAAAATGAAAATGGGAAAAAGGATTTTTCAAAGAGGTAAAGATAGAAAACATTTTTAAAAAATTTGTGAGAATGGGTGGTTTAGGAATATCATGGACTTATAACTTCCCTTATCCAATATATTTTAATTTTTGAGACAGTTCCTTGAGATTGACTTCCCATTATTAATTTTTTTGGGCATTTACAAAAATGCCATCCATTTTCACTTATTAAAGGGGAACTCATCTCCTCACTTACCCTCACACCAAAACCCACTTAGTTCATCCCAAAATATTCCCAAAACGATTATAAAATTAATATACACCTTCAATAGGTTTTAGTATTCTCAAAATACCATCCCTGAGAGGCATGACCACCTTCACAAAAGAGATAATCCCAGAAGCTAGGTATACATTCCTAACCATCCCTTTATCAAGTCTATTTCTTTATGTTCACTTTTTCATCATCAAGATACATTAAAATATATTAAAATAAAAAATAGTATAATTAGTAAACTATTATGTCATTATAATGAAATTAAAATTATTAACCATCTTTCCCTTTTCTATTAAGCAAAACAAAACTGTCATTCGTGTGCTATGCGGACTACCTCCTCGACAATGAAAAATGTTTTGTTTTTATTAACCTCCTTACAAGGATGATAATAATAGTAAATTTAATATATTAATAGTATATTTATGACATATTTTATATTTTTAAATGATAAACCATATTAATCTCTTTCCCTGTTCTAGGGAAAACAAAACCATCTTCCATGTGTACGTGTGGACTACCTCCCCTATGGAATGGAAGATTTCCATTTTTTCATCACCTAATTAAATTTATAGTAATGAGAATGAGTTTAAATCATAAATATATATTTTTAATGAAATTATTATGATTATATAAAGATAATTTATAAAACCTATTAACAACATGAGCAATAAACAACTCTGGTAAATTCGGCAACCCAAAAGAGCATTTTAAGAGAAAAAACTATTTCTTCATACTAGGAAATAAAATTGTATATGTTATATTGTTCTTATAATTATTTATAAGTCTGATATATAACAATAATAAACACCAAATAATATCATTATTCTTCTTTTATAATTATATTACCACTAAATCACTTCATAATCATTCATTAATTATAGAATGTTTTTGTTTGGGTTAGTTTAAGCACCTACTTGAAAAATGAAAAAAATTTATATCATGGATGATTATAAAAATTTAATTAATTATAATATATAATAGAAATAATTATATAATGAGTTTTTTTGGTTTTTTAAATGTAATATAAATAGTTAACTCATTATTTTATAGATAAACCTTCATTCACTGAGAATCATCAAAACATGCTCATCGCCAAATTCATCTTTTAAGATTGTAACCAAAACTCACATATAATGGAATTATAACATTATAAATAATTATAAAACATCAATTAATTTACCTTTTATGATATCTTAATTATTAAATTTTGGAGAATAATGAATAAAAGCACAACTATTATGGAACTAGTTCAAAACGGGAAAGATTACTCACACTTGATATTGAAAATAGATAATAAATAACCGATGTATATGTAGAGAATAATTATAAATGATATTTATAAAAGGATATAAATATATATTAAAAATTTATTAAATTTTTGATTAATATAGTTATTTATTTTTATATAGTAGGTTAGATCACATTTCTACTATGTATGAATTGAGGTAAGAGGTTCTGTGTCTCAATTTTTATTTCTCAAGACATATTTTCTAATCTGCACCATGATAACTTTAATATAAAATAATTATTAAATAATGAATTTATTTTACCATGATAATATGTTTGGAATATTCAGACCACTTAATTTCATCAAATGCACTTTCATTTAAAAAATACCAAGGTTGATAGGGGTTTTGATCAAAACATTACTCAAACCATAAAGGTTTCGATTTCTAGTCTTATTTTAAAATCATGATTGTTCAAAAAAGATAATACATATTTGGAATTTTCATTATTAAAAAAAAACTCATTATTTTAATTGGATATTCCAGGGATTTTACATATCCTTTAAATATTTCATTTCCCCTTGACTCAAATTTTACTTAAAATGTTTCTTGTAGGTGAAACCAAACCCACAACTTATTATCATCTAAAAACATCCTTTTCCCATAACTGTATTCATTGGATTATTTTTAAATTGTCCTTATATATGATTAAATAATTTTTTAATCTCTTTTTCTAAAACATGGCCTTATTTTAAAAATAATAAATAATATTTTAAATTTTTTTATGTGTCATTTTCATTAAAACATGAAATGCTTGTTTTTTTAATTCTTTCATGTGAAAACATCATTCCACCACCTTTATTATTTTATTATAATATTTCTCTATATGTTTTCATGGGTTATAAAAGAAATTATCGTCCACCTAGTTTTATAAAATATTTCTTTTAAAAATCATTCAAAAGATCAATAATATTTCTTATTTCCAAACTATTTTTTTTGTAAAACATAAAAAAATGTTTTTCATCAATGTTATTATTCTATGATATATATCATTATTGATCAAGGAAATTATTGAAGTGATACCATCCAAATTATTTCTCAATACAACTTATATAATTTCCATATCTTTTAAATTAATGATCCATTATCACCATTATCTTGCCTAATCATCCACTAGGTGTAAATATGATCCATTTAAAAATTATTTCCCTTAATTAATACCCTAATTATAATCCATTTTATTGAAGGTTATTCACCAAGGTTCCATTAATTTATTGATTGATAAAATTATTTTATTAACCATATACCCTTTATCAATATGGTGAAAATACCACATCCTTTATTATCTTGATTAAATCATTTTTACCTAGAAAGATAATTTTTTTCATTAGACACCCATTTATTATCCATGGGTTTATCATGTTTTGATTATTAATGGAATTATTAATGAATTACTCTTGTGAATCCATTTGAAAATGTCATGCAACCCATTTTATTTACATGTATTCGTTATGATGTGTTGAATGAAACCCATTTATTTCAATGGGATCTTTATACTATAAAAAGTTAACTATTTTCATTTCAATGTTTTATGAAGCCGTTTTATTTACAAGGGTTAATTATGTTGTGATAGGAGAATGATTTTAAGTGGAAAAAGGAAGTGTGTACGTATGATGGGTGGGGTCCTATATTACCCTATAATTGATTGGTTAATAGTTTATATCTCATGAGATAAATACTAATGAGTAAATTTTAGTTTCTCATAAGTTGTGACCATTGATTATGTTTCTCAAGAATTTAATGTTTCCATTAGATAATGTTTGTGGAATATTTTAAATATGTTCTATAGTTTTATTCTTATTATCATGACTATGTTATTCTCTCAAGGATCATGTTTATTAACTCTTGTTTACACACTCTTTTGATTAATGTATCAAGTGAAGCGAAGCCTAATGTCATTATCTATGATCCATTATTTCTTGTTTTTAAAGTTTATTATTTTTTCAGATTATACCTGCATGCTCATATTATGACCATTTATTATATTTGATTGTTAATGCTTATTTTTACCCATACTGATCATGTTATATCACCATTTTATTTTGTTTACATTTCCCCTCATTATAAAGATAAAAAAGTATGAAATGTATAAAATAGTTTATTATATGGATGATTTGTGGGATATTTTTAAGACTCATTATGGATTAATTAGTTTCATATATAATGGGAAAATTTTCCAATTAATGAAAATAACATGGATTTTTAAGTTAATTTTTTCATAATTCAATAAAATAATTAACCAAAAAGGTTTTGGGAAAGCATTTTAATAAAATATATGTTTTATGTTATGTGGATGAGATGGTATTGTATGTAGGAAACTATAGTTATATCAAAATAGGATTTATATAACATTAAATATTAGTATGATATCTATTAATGATAATTTAAGAGGTATTAATGTCATCAACGATAGAAAAGATAAGGTTGATTATAATGTCAAAGGTATAGATATCCCTTTAGGTTGGTTGAGATAAGATTATCATTATTTGGGTAAGATAAATTTAGTAAAAACCTAATGGATAAGTCTATGTATAGGATAACATCGTAATGTTTAGGAAAAGTAGATATTGTAAAGTTTTAATAGAAATAAAAACAATGTTAGGATATTACAGGTGGATTCAAGATCTGGCATAGATACACATAGTGGAAATAACCCTGAAAAGGGTTTATTGGGTATTAACTAAATAGTTTCCTAGTGCATGACAAAGAGGACTAAATACACATCGGGTTTGAAACTCCTATGGGATATTCCTTGGTCAATAATATTTTCATTATGAACCATTATAAAGTATTTATTTTCTAATTACTTTAAGGGACTAGGTTAAGAAGTAAAATATAATGTAACTTAAATTAAAGTAAAATGAATTCAAATTATCAACAGATTAAATGAATGTATCATTAGGGAAGATTGTTTTTTCATATTGATGTGATCATTTACTCTGATTTTATTTGATACAATCATAATTAGTTTATATTTAGTATTTGGATAAAATAGGGTCATGAAAATAAATTTTTGAAAGGGATATATCTAGAAACCACTGTGTCTTATAATCAAATAATGGAGCATACTTAAATGGTTGATAACATTTTTATATCACTGTTATGATAGAAAAGGTGAGTATCTTAGTCTTACCTAAGGTAGTGGGGATGGTATCTTATTAGAAATTTATTCTTGAAAATTTAAACTATATTAAATAGTGATTTATATTTATTGATGATATTATAGTATATTATAAAATTTATGATACTTATTTGAAACATATAAGGATTGTTCTATAATAATTTTTTTCTATTTAAAGTATTGGAAAAATATATTAAATGGTATACAAACCTATAAAAATGATATTATGAAAGCGTTGTATCTTGACGTTAACTATTAGAGAGAATATGATTGAGGGATGGATAACTCTTAGGTTTAATATACACTTGGTGTTCAGATAATAAAGGGTGGATTGATTTTGAAAAATTAAGTTATATAGTACTGGTGACATTGGTATTGTTAATTGATTCAAGATATATTTGGTGAAGTTCCTTGAATTTTAGGATTGTGGTATATAATGGATGGTGTGTGGTTTTATATAATTTGAAGTTTAAAGATAATTTGAATTTCTAGAAGGATATATAGTCTTATATGGTTTAATGTATTGTAAATTAAAATGTTTTTAAGAAAATTATGTTTTGGAGAATATATGATTATGATATCTATATATTTGGGTATATTATTGTATGAATGGATAATGATGTTTGAACTTGATACAGTTTAGGAGGTTAAGTAAAAGTTCAAATCAAAGGTTATACCCAAAATTATGAATATGTTATGAATTTATCCACCCACATCATTCAATAAGTAATAATTAAATTTTTGAGGATATAATTTATTTATGGGAGAAAATTTAATGACATACGATTTCATTGTACATTTTAAATAAATAAATAATGTGTTCGATAACTTTCTCCCCATGAAACACCAAACTAAAATGAAACAATGATATGTTTGGATAGTTAAAAAATGGCCATTTTATTAATAGGTATGAATAGGAGTGACCAAATTATGAAATATATATATATATATATATATATAAATGGTATTATATACAAATTTACTTAATTTATTATTATGTTTAAGAATCGATCTTTTTACACGTTGTGATTTTTATTAAAGAAAAATAAGTAAATTATTGTTAAAATATTATTTTAATTAAATTTAAATTTGTTTGATTAATTATAGCTTCATTAGATTTTCTAGAAATTAAGAATGAAAATAGCTAGTATTTTAAATGTTATTTTAATATAAAAGAGGGTTATTGTTATATTTCGTGATTTTATTTAAAAGTTAAAATAGAAAATTCTTTAAATTGAATTTGAAAAATAAAATTATTTTTATATTTATAATTTTAATATTATTTTAATGTTAATTATTTGAATTTTTCAAAAAGATTTATTTTTTAGGTCAATAGTGAAAAATACAGTAAACACAAATAATGTAACTTTTAAGAGATTATTACTAAATAAGTATGAATTTAAAATTTATTTAACATTTTTCTATGACTAATTATATATATATATATATTTATAATTTTTAAAATGTTTTTTTAATTTAGAACCCTATATTAGAAATTTTAGAAATAAAGTTATATTTTTCCAAATATTAGTTTTAATATATTATACATTAAGTATTTACAAATTTATTTTTATAAATTTAGTAAATTAATATAATAAAACTAATTTTAAATTTGGAATTATTTGGCCCAAAATATGTAATAAAACTAATTTTATGTTCAATCATCAAGGTTAAATTACTTTGGAAAAAACTTGTTACCTTAGTAACGATAAAAAAGGATAAACATTGTTTAACCAAGAGTGAAAGGAAATAAACAAATTTAAAACATGTGTAAGAATAGTTTTTTGAGTCCTTTATTGACCTTATCCCTAAATCTACAATATTTTCAAATTTTTTTTTATCTATTTTCTTTGAGAGTAACTTCCCATTATTAAATATTTTTGGGTATTAACCAAAATTTCACCCCCTTTCACTTATAAAAGGGGAACTCCTCTCTTCAATTCCACCCACAACAAAACCCACATAGTTTGGAGAAACTTATATCCAAACCTCCCCTAAAAATTCATATACACCTAAAATATGTTTTTTTCTTGTACATAAGACCATACCTCAGAGTATTAACCCCTTCATAAAGGAGATAATCCAAGAAGCGTGATATAAATATCTTACCACCCCTTTCTCATTTAAATTTACATATGTGACATTATTCTTATTTAAATTTCATTAAAAGATATTAATATGATAACATAAGTATCATTATTATAGTTTTTTTGTTATTATATTTGTGGTATAAGAATTAACCACCTTTCCCTTTTCTATTAAGAGAAACAAAATTGTCATTCAAGTGTTGTGAGGACTACCGCCACCACGTTACAACATGTTTTATTTTCCATAATCACCTTAAAAGATGGTTCTAATAGGAAATTTAATATATAAATATTAGAAATATGAAATATTTCTTTATTTTTAAATGATAAACCATATTACTCATTTTCTTCATTATGTAGAAAATGAAATTATTATCCATGCGTATGTGTGAAATACTACCTCCATTGAACGATTGATTTCCATTTTTATTTTTATCACCACCTTATGTGGATGGATGTGTGAATTGAATTAAAGGATAACTAATATTTTAATGAAATTATTAGGGTTATCTAAGGATAAATTGGAAAACCTATTAACTATATGTGCAATAAACAAATGTGGTTAATTCAACCGTCCAAAAGAGCATTGTAAGAGAAAAAATGATTTGTTTCTACTATGGAATAACTTCGTAAAGGTTATATTATTCTTTTAATTCATTAAAAAAATGATATAAAACACCAAGAAACACTAAATAAGATCATTATTCTTATATAATAATGATATTACAAATAAATCACTCAATAATCATCCATTAATTACAGTATGTTCTGGTTTTGATTTGTTTAACCACCTACTTGAACAATGATATAAATTTATATCATTGATGAATATTAGAATTTAATTTCTCATAATATATGATATAAATAATTAAATAATGAGTTTTTATTGGTTTTATAAAGGTGATATAAATTTTTAGTTCATTATTTAATAGAAAACCCTTTTATCTCTAAGAATCATCGAAACATTCTCCTCAAAAAAATTCATTTTTAAAGATCATAAACAAAATTACCTTAGAATTAAATTAAAAAATTATAAATAATTATAAGACATAAATTCTGGTAACTTTTCTAATCGAGTAATGATGAAATGTTTTAGAATAATGAATAATAACACCACTATTACGAAACTAGTTCAAAATAATCAAGATTACTCACACTTGATATAAAACATATACAATAAGTAACTAATATTCATGTAGAGAATAATTATAATTTTATTTTATAAAAGTTTAAAAATATGAAAAGGGTCTTAAAATGGGTGATTTAGACAGTTACTTTTGTTAAACCAAAGGTTAGTATGCATTTTGACTAATCAAAAATTGAGGTAAGGGGTTCTTTGTCTTAAATATAATTTCTTGAGACATATATTCTAAATGTGAACCTAGATACCTTTAACATAGTGTGATTAATTAATAAGGAATGTATTTTACCATAATCATGGGTTTTTAATATCCATGTATTTTACTTTCTTTAAATTTCATTCGATTAAAAAACAAAGTTGACAGGGGAATTGAATAAAATATTACTCAAACCATAAGAGTTTTGATTACTAATATTATTTTCAAATAATGATTGCTTCATAAAGATAATACATATTGGAAGATTTTTATTCTTTTAAAAAACCAATATTTCCATTGTTTATTAATGTGGTTTTACATGTCCACTCATAATTTCATTTTCCCTTGATGCATATTTTACGAAAAGTTATTTCTTTTAAGTGAATCTAACATCATCTATTCTTCTTGGTCGGGACCCTCCATTTTCCCATATATGTAATCAGTGTATTCTTTTTCAAGTGTCCTTATATATTCTACAATAACTAATTAAGCTCATTTTCTATTATATGACTTTCTTTTGCATATTTTTAATAAAATTTTAACATTTTTCATAGGAGTCATTTTCATCAAAATGTTAATATATTATTTTTTAATGTTTATGTGTAAACGTTTCATTCCGACAGCTTTTTAATTTTATATTAATCTTTATATATATTTATTCTTGGTTTTTAAAAGTAATTATTTTTCTCCGAGTTCTATAAAATTTTCCCTTTTAAAATTATTTAAAAAGATCAAGAATATTTCTTATTTCCAAAGTGGTTTTTTAAAATTTCAAAAAAAATCATCTAAGTCATTATTATTTGATATATATTATAAACCATAATTGAAATTATTAAAATGGCGTCATCCAACTTATTTCTTTGGATGAATTTTTTATTATCTTTCTCTTTAGGGGGAATGATCCATCACTGCCTTTTTCTTTCTTAATCATCCACTATGTATAAATATGGGCTACCTAACAATGTTTTTACTATGAAAATACCCTATTTTTTATGCATTTGAATAAAGGGTTTTCACCTATGTTCCATATATCAATTGATTTGAGAAATTATGATCTCAACTATATACCCTTTATTTATACGGTGAAAATACCATATTTTTTATTATCTTGATTGAATGGTATTTATCTATAATGTTATTTGATGTTATTAGATACCAATTTATTTTCCATGGTTTTATAATTTTTTGATTATTGTGGGAATTATTAATGATATAATTATTTTAATTCTTTTGAAATGTATATAATAACTATTTTTTTCCCTGGGGTTTTTATGGACTATTGAATGAAACCCATTTTCTTTCCATGAGTTATTTATGATATAAAAAGTGAACAATTTTCATTTAATTTTTTTTTGAAACCCACTTTATTTTTATGAGTTATTTGTTATATAATAAGTGAATAATTTTCAAGTGGAACACATAAGTATGGATGAATGTGGGATCTTATATCACACTCTAATGGTTTGGTTAAAGGATTATCTATCATGAGATAAGTGTTCAAGAGTATATTTTAGTTTATCATAATCACGGGAACTGATAGTGTGGATCATGAATGTAATTTTTCTATATACTAATTTTTTTCAATGTTTTAAACATGTTCAATAGTTTTGTGCTTTTTCGCATGACTATGTTATTCTCTCATGGACCATGTTTGTTGAATCATGTTTCTAGACTCTTTTTATTCATATTTTTTTTTAATTAAAGCCTTATTGGATTATTTATGATCTATAATTTATTGGGAAAAAGTTTCTTATATATCCTGATTATAACCATATTCTAATCTTATGACAAGATGTGATATCATATTATTAATGATTATTTTTTTCCTCACCAAGACCCTGATATCACCCCTTTCTTATGTTTCTATTTCCCTAGTTTATGAAGATAGGAAAAGAATGAAATGTATAGAATTGTATATTTTATTGATAATTTGTGGGTAAGGTTTAAATATTGTTACAGATTAATTAGTTTCATATATAATGTAAAAAATGATGAATTAATCCAAATAACGTGAGTTTTTAGTTACAGTATTATCTTAATTCTGTAAAACTATAAACAAAAATGTTATTGATAAAATATTTTAATGAAATATTTCTTTCAATTTATGCAGATGATATAGTCATATCAATGGACCACTATATCAAGGGGCCTTCGAAAGGCATCCGAGTAAAGGGATTTATCAAGGCATTTGGGTTAGGGTCCTTAACATAGAACTTTCGTGAATGAATTTAATTTTTCAAATTACCATGTGGTTGGTTTTTGTATCCTTATATTCCTTAACTTGTAGCACTTTATATGTTTATTCAATTTTTTATACTCATGCACTACTGAATCTTTTTTATTGTTTTTTTGATGGAAAACTATTCAAAAAAATTATTATCTCCCAATTCAAGTTCTCAAATCAATTACATGGTCATAGACATCGAGAAGGGGTATTTTTCATAGCATGTTCACTTCCTACCAGATCTAGAAAATGTACTGAAGAATAATCAATAGGAGTACCTGTCATTTGAATTTTGACCATTATATGATAATGGGTTACCAACTAACATAATCCCCCTATATATATACCTACCTTCCAGGTCCATGGGTTTTTGAATACACAAATATAATAACTACAAATATATCTTCAAAGGGTGAATTTTTTCATAAAGGGGATAACCATCCGTCTTTATTACTCCATCACACCAAGATTTCCCCTGAAAACAGCATGCTCATATTAAAACACGAAACACATTTTGTATCATCCATATTTTTCTCTCCATTATTGATGAATCATAGGGATATAATAAATAGTGGGACTTATGTCCCATGTGATTATTTAAAATTGAATAGATGTGGGTCCAATAGGTCTAGGAATTGTGAGCATAATTAGAGACCTTCCTCCATAATGAATCCATCAATGAAGCTATCTGAATTTTGAAGGAATATGTGTATCACCCTGACCAAAACCATTAAGTCTGAGTCGTGGGATTCTACAAGAACTCATGCATTCCTCCCTTTATTCAAGAGGTTTTTGATTAGTGGAAAGGGCTTATGGAATGATTTGGGGAGACTATGTACTTAGTACCAGTTAACATCATTGGATGATAAAATAGGTGATAAAAATAAATATATAAATAATAAATAAAGGAATATCCATCATATTTGTAGAAAATAAAATTAATTTTCAGCCCATGTAGTATCAATATGGAATTTCAGGAAAAATAAACCAAAACCAAAGAAAAAGGATCCAACGTATCATTTAACCAATAATAAAAGCCGCATCATCCAACCCGAGGTCCATATGACATCATCTACAACCTCCTAATAACCTTATCAACCATCAACCACAAGGATCTTACTCTTATCTAGATCCCAAATCATGAAATATATAAGCACGTTGAAATTCTCTAGTAGGTTGTGAGAATAAGACTCAGTAGGACACTACCCAAAACCCTTAATATAACTTTATAAGGATACATGAACATACCATGATAGTAAATAGTGTACATATATAAACAATAATATGTCACATAGGTATAACATATGTTGAGTTTTAAAAGATCATCTCTGCCTTCTTTAGAACTATGGTGAAAGGATCAAGGATCAACCACCTAAAATACCCCTTCAATGGGATAACCCAAAAATATAATTGGAATATTCCTCTTCAAGGGATATCCAAAAGCATGATGACGAATCATCTAACAAATCCCTTCTTAGGGTAATAGTCTATGAGGCTCAACTAGCACAATCAACTATAAGATAGAAGAATAGAAAAATATGATAGAGGATAAAATAAGAAGGTCAAATATCACATCAAATAAGAAATTATCATAAATATCACAATCCTTATTGTAGAAACACAAGGATAGGTCCCAAAATGCAACACATGCACACCATATATGATAAATAATTAATCATAGGTATCTCGGGAGTATGCACACTCCAAAAAACATTCCAGGAACCCATATAAAACATTCAAAAAAATTTAGGGATTCCTACCTCTATTGCAACAACAATGATCAAAGTAAGGGTCACTTTCCATGTCTTGAAGTGCTACTGAATCATAAAACTATTCCAAGGTTGACATACTTAGAACTATAGGATTTATTTATAAGTTAAAAACACCCAAAATATTAGGATGTGATAAACGCACCAAAGAAGATCTGTTTCTAATGACGCTCTTAGTATATGTTTTGTGCATAAGTGAAATCCTTGAATCTGGATGTAGATTCTATCAATGATCATAAAAACCCATATTTGAACATGAAAAAACCCTAATATATAACCAATATATTGAAGATATAATTGATTTATATCAATAAATAGATTATAGTATTTATAATTATCAAAGAATAACTTATTGGATAGGATTCACATGATCAAATGGGCATTCAAGCATTGAAGATAGGAGTTGGAAGAGGAGAGGAGATCCTAGAATCACAAGAAATGAGAGACTAGGAAATTAGGTGTTGAATGACGAAAAAAGGATTTAAAATTGGTGTATGAAGTTATGTTAGAAAAAACTATTATAAAAATGGTATTATTGTTGTGAAACATTGAATTCCACCGACTAGCCCATGGCTGATGGGTAAAATCACTTATTCCCAAGGACCCCACTGACTAACTAGTGGGATCTGTAATTTTTTATAGATATCCAAAAACTCCACTAGTTATTCAGTGGATTTATTGTAGATTTTAAGTCTATAAAAATCCCACCAACCTTATACCTTTACAATTTTCACTTCTTGGACACCACTTACCACCCTCATAACACTTGAAACCATACTAAAACATTGATATTAGTGTTAAAGAGAGAGGCATACCAAAAAATACATGTCAAAATTATCCCTCTATTATGACATATGGTCTTTGAGGTGTATCCCTAGAGGTTTTCTTGAAAAACTAAATCCATTGTTCCCCAATGTCAGCCTCCTACTCCAACATATCATCCTTATTGCACTTGTGTTTCTATTAGACCCAGACCAAATGAACATTCTTTCCTCAAAAAAGTTTCTAATTTTGATCCTATATCAAAATTGGTCACCCCACAAAAGATGCATCTAATTCTATCTCAATATATTATCAATAAAGAACATGAATAGGATTGGGATCATTCTTTTTAAGCTATTAAATACGGAATACATTTTCCATACCATGGTACCGTGGATGAAGGTGCAACTGATATACTATAGTTATAATCTATTTAATAATATTTAATTAACCAATTTAAAATTGTTCTAATTTATAATACCACTTTATAATTTTATTCCCTAACCAAGGGTAAATCCATAAGAAAAACCTATCAACCATAGTGAACTCCAAGGGTCATCTCATTTAACTATATTAAGAGCACTACATGTTTTGAGATGTAAAAAACCATTTGTAAATAAAATTCACCTTCTCCATGCTTTCATGTAATGTACTCAACCCAAAAAATGAAGAATAACTTTCCTTATGCTAGTATATTGGTAAAAAACATGGTATCACATACCGAGTCTCAAATGGATCCATCTAAATTGATGACTAAAATATTATATTATAGGAGAAGTCCACTAGATCCAAGTGATCATCCCAAACTCCTATGAAATCTATAATACATGATAAAATCATATCCATAAAATTTTGGATCATCCTCTTTAACATCCCTTCAGTTTGTGGATGAAAGTACATACTCAACATAAATTGGGTTCCAATAACCTTCTATTGGACTTTCAAAAACCATGTGGTAAACTGAGAATCTCTATTAGATTCCAAACTCAAAGGTACACAATGAAGCCTCATGATCTCCCAAATATAGAGATTTCCTAGCTCATGCCCTATGTTCTCTCCCAAATCAGTGTGAAGTGAGCTTCCTTAGTCAACAAATCCAGCACAACCAAACATTTTCTTGACCACTTAGGGTTTTGGGAAATTTTACCATGAATTATTTTTCACTTAATCCAACAAACAGAAAGGTACTGGACATGGTTGGAGTAAATATATTGGCCTCTGATTCTCAACCTTGATTCTTTGACAAGTCGGGTAATAAGAAACAAATCCTGTAATGTATCTCTTCTTGTCAGGCCACTTGAACTACCTCTTAACATTGTGATACATATTGGTCGACCCAAGGTGAATTTCCTAATGTGGATGATGATATTCTCTCATTTTATCCCCTCTCATATAAGAAATAACCATCACTCTACCATGAACTAGAAGAACCCCATGCTTTTTCAAATCCCAACCCAAAATTGAGCAACTTGATTCCAACCTCTCGCGCATCGCCCCACAGTCTGAATCAATATCATGATTGGTATTCAATTATTACACCAATTATAATGTGATCAATTATGGTGAAAAAACCACATTTCCTTGATCCTATATTAGTCCCACCTACCAGTCTTCTAAAAATCAATGGCCTTCCATCAAAATTTTGACATCCTTTTCTTTTACCTCTATTTTTCTACTCAACACATCTGAAACCACATTTCCCTTTCTAGGAGAATACTTTAACTCAAATTAAAATTTTTATTGGTAATCTACCCAACACCTATAATATAGATTAAATTAATACTAGGAAAATATATACTCTAGAATTTTGTGGTCCATATGAACAATAAATCAATCATCAAAGTGGTTGTGTTGCCAGTATTTTAGTTCATAAACCACAACCAAAGACTCCAAGTTGTGAATAGGGTAGTTCCATTCATGGGGTAATAGTTGAGGAGACCCCTAAGTGACTACCTTATAAACCTACATTATAATATATCCTAATGCAATTCTATACACATCAATGTTTATAACAAATCCAACTCCAAGATTAGGATGGGTCATGATCGAATCCAACATAAACATTTTGTTAAGCTATAAAAAAACTTCTTAACACTAATTTTTACAATTAATCTTGAATACCTTCTTGGTATTAAAAGATATGGGAATTTATAGATGAGATAAGTCTTCGATTAATCTCATGTAGTTCGCAACCAGCCTACTATAATTTTGAATCTTGAATACCTTCCTAAATAATTACCAAGATATAAATATATCAATTTCTCTATATCAACTAATATTCCAACTTGAGAGACCACATTAACATGAAATCACACCACCATTATCCAAAAGTGAGACTTAATGTTCTTATAATAAGGCCAATCTTCTCTAATAATTATCAGCACTATATATAGGCATCTAAAATGTAATTTTCACATCTAGGAATTTATATATATTTAATCAATGAATACAGTGATGAAGGAATCTAGTTATGGGTGAAAGATCTTTTTCATGAGATCCATGAACATTATTAGAGAATTCATCAGTCCAAATGGAATAATGAGAAACTCATATAACCCATACCTTCTTCTAAATGTAGTTTTCTAGATTTACTCCTTTATGAATTGAAGATGGTCGTAGAAAAAATGTAGATCAATCATAGAAAACCATTGGTATCCCCTCAAATGATCAAAAAACTTATATATTCTTGTGAATAGGTTTCTATTTTACATAGTGATCAAATTAAAGTTTTGATAGTCCATAAAAATCCAAATAATACCTTCTTCCTTCTTAAAAAACAACATTATGAAATCCTAAGGGGACGTTTTCAGTTGGATGAAGCCTTTATATTTAATATAAATAAACATCACCTTGATATATTTAAACTAGGTTGGTGACATGTGATATGGTTGAATCAATAATGGTAATACACTATATACAAGATCAATCTCAACTTCAACTCCCTTGTGTGGAGGCATCCCCGCGAAATCATTTGGAAAGATATCTTAGTAAAGGTCCACCATTGAAGGAAAAGTGGTGGGAGTCACCATATGATCCACTATAAGGATCATTCCATCCACCTATGTATAAAACATTTATCTTTTATGAGGGTATGGTATCACTCTTGCTGCCTAAATAGCCCATCACTACTCATTAAAAAAAATTTCCCCATAGGTGATGACAAGGATACCTTTCCCTGATAATAGTCAATGAGTGCATAGAAATTGAGAAACTAATCCATACTAAGGATGACATCAAAACTTATCATCTAAAAAATTGTGAAACACTAAATGTGCTCGAATCTATAAACAACCATAGGATAGTATGGATAAATATGAAGACGATCCACTATATATACCAAGGGTGTATCGATACGTAGAAACATAGAGGAGTATTTAACAAGTATGTCATACCCAATAACCACTCGATAAGATATGAATGGATGGTATGATCTTATGTCAAAAAAACCAACATATGGAGTATATGAGATCAGGAACATACCTAAAAATATGGAAGGTCCTTCTCCATTATTAGCTAAAGTCTGATCAACTGTATACACCATACCAGCCACTATTCCATGATGCTATAGAGCCTTATGATTCACCCAATTCAATGACTCTTGTATGTTTTTCACCTAATAATGAGGAATTATATCCACACCATAGGAAGATTTAGTTGTATGGTATTGTGAATCCTTGGAACAGGAACACTTCAAATGACTAGTATTTCCACATCAGGGTCACGTATTGAGAGAAATAGTAAAATCCTTGAGAAAGTGTCATTTCCTCCTCTAATTATAGAACCTATTAATTTTTATCCCCAAATAAGGATTAAAATAATCTTATCTATAATATAACTACTGAAAACTATCTTGGCATCTATTCTATGACTTCCTCATCTTTCACCAAGATTGTGTGTCTATGATTGCACTGAAGAAGTAACATTTTGATCTAGTAATAGTAATAAAAATACCAATAACTCTATCATCATCAATTACCTTATTTATCATAAGTAAATTATGAGGCACAATACTATAGTTAATTAGATTAAATTTCCCAACCTGTAACTTCATTTATGGATGAAGGTTTATCTCAATCATTCTAGATTTCTATGCCTTATTTTTTCACCAGAAGTAGATCAAATAGGATCAACTATATAAAGTGTGTTGGATAGGGGGAACCAAAATAAACCCCTAATGGAGCTCCATAAACTAATAATCATGGTAAAAATTCAGTGAATCTGAGAATAACTCCTCAGAGAAGAGGTTCGTGAAGGTATCCCATATTATCCCTTCCTATATACCAGCCCACAATATGACAACCCACCATCAAAAAACTACATGTTGAAGTATAAAGGTCTTAATATTAACCTTCCAACCATAAAAGGTCTCTAAAAAATTGAAAAATACTCTATAACTTGTATCTAGTCCTTCGATTCTGGGGGGGGTATGGTGCCCTAAAAGGGCATGGGAGTACTGGAGTTGAAATTCATGCATAGATTCGACCATTGTTTACTTTCCCTTATGGGATCTTCATCCCTGAATATATATTAACCGAAAGTGTACTTGTTGTACTGGATATATTTATTGAAATTGTAGAGTAATTAAGGGGTCATGATCAGTTTAATCATCTTGCTCAATAGGGGGTGAAACTGGTTGCGTGAGACGTCTATGGAGTGGAAATTTCATAATTTCTATACTAACCTTATAAAATCCAAAAACATAATAAAAATGAATTGAACAATAATATCATTAACAATTTAAAATAACACATAAGGGTTTATAATAATGTTCAATCTAAGTGGCTACCCACAAGACAAGGAATAACTACAAGACCCTAATATTTTATGATATATTTTTCTTTAAATAAATTTAATTTCTTCAAAAGCTTGTGATTCACACAACCCCCAGTCTAAATAAATCATAATATAGTATACCTATATAACCTACCCATTAAATTGGTGGAATTAATAAGAATAACTATAGAAACCCTCACTTTAGGAAGACTAAAATTACAATACTTTTTCGGAATACTTAATACATTATACAAATAGATTCCTAAAGACTGCATTAGTTCGGTTCCTTTGTAAACATGTAAATATAAAAAACTGGTACATAAATGATCTACATCATATACCATTAGGTTCCTATTGACTAGAACCCTTCTTAGACACATCATACATAATACGTATCTTCATAACCTGGGGGGAAAGAAACAAAAAAAGGTGTGAGCTCTGATTCTCATTAAGGGTAAAAATTAGTAATATGTAAGCATAATCATTATCAAAAGGGTACAAGAACATGATCGTGAAAATATAAGATCATACCATATATATAAAAGATCATATACATGAATAATGGAATCAAGCTAGGCAATTTGTAAGACATGAATCACAAGGAAATAAAGAACATAATCCATGAAATCATAACATTGGAATAAAAAATAGAATTTTGGAAGACATATAAGAATATATAATGATTTATATAGTAGTTAAGGCACTTATACCAAGAATATATTAGTGGAAAAATTCCTCCACTGAACTGGGTTCACACCCCGTTCCATCCCTATATTACTGAACTGAGTTCACTCCCCATTCAACCCTTTAATACTGAACAGATTTCATTTCCCATTCTAGCCCTATAATACTGAACCAAGTCCATTTATCATTTTATACAAGTATATCTCCAGAGATATAAATATTTACCCAATGAATTTGATGTTACACTCCAAACTTCCATGGTATGCTTCCCTTTGAATAATACAATAGCGTGTGTTGTACGCAACTTCGAGTTCTAACACACACCACAAACAATCAAACTAGCCATTATGAATGGTAATACTCATTTTTTGAATTTTTATAAATTTTATCATTAAAAATGAACATAATTTTTGGATTCAGAATATTGAAATTAGCTTAGGGTTAATTTTTGGTATCTTTTAGAAAACATTCAAATTTTGATGAATAGTGAAAAATACTAAACAATAATTAAAAACAACTTTTTTAATCCAAATAATTTATAGTGATAAATTAAAATATTTTAGGGTTTTAAAGTATAATTAGAAAATATTTTTACCATTTAATCCAATATTGGTAATTGGATGTAATTTCACATTTAAATTAGTCATAAACAAGTGTCAATCTTTTGATAATTATTATTTCTTAAAAAACAGACTCTTTGTTTTGACAATGAGAATTAATTTTAAATTAATTTCTGCCACTTCTGTGTTCTGAATTTATAAAAATGGATTCCATATTTATAATCAGGAGGTCCACATTTTCTAAATAGGTAACTTTTAATTTTAGACATTTTGAATAATTACTTTGGTAAATATTTTATTTACCATGGTTAAAGGGTAAATCCGGTAAATAAGGGTAAAAAAATAATATTATAATAATATTAAATTACCCTAAATCATGTCATAACCCTATTGGTTGATACATTTTCGACCATGGGAATCTTTGGGTCGATTTTGGGACCCCATGGAGCCACTTGTTAGTTATAATTACGCTTTATATTAATTAAGTTAAAGTAAATACAAAAATGACATAAGCTTATATCTTTTAGAAATACAATTTTTACATATGGTTATATATGTTATATTTTCGACTATATATATTAATTATAAAACTAAAAATATTTCCTACATAATGGTATTTTATTAATAATTTTTATACATTGAATAATTAAATTTATTTATGACACAATAATGGTGCAGTATTTTCCTTATTAATGAAAGAATCAAATAATTGGTATTATAAATTTTAAAATAAATATAATTTGAAAGTTTTGATGCAATCCAAGAATTATATTGGTTAATATGACATGTTATAATTTTTTAAATTAATTTCTTTCAAATTAATAATGTTTTTAAGACTTAAAAATAAATAAATTATTAAATAGTGTAAAATTGACATAATGAGTTTTTAAAGAAAATATTATATTATTAATTGATATTATATTCCCAAAAATCTAATATTCAGCCAAATGACTTATATAATGATAGGTGAATCATTAATGGACCACTTGGGGGTCTTTTGGAAGTATATAGTATGTTTATTAACTATATAATATAAAAATACAAAGAGACATGGTAAATGTCAAACTATTTAACTAAGAGTTAAATCAAAATGATAAAGTTAATATAGTGATCCAAACCTGTCTAAAACCTATTTTCTGGTTTTTGTCGACCTATCCCCATCTTAAAAATTAAATAATCCACTTTAGAGCCATTATAAACCGAATATGAATTTATTATAAATAACATTTCTAGCTTTTCCTAAGGTGTCACTCACCCCTCTTATAAAAGGGAACTCCCCCTACTCACTAATTCACACCTTAAAATCCTTTTGGATCGGCCCAAAACTACCCAAATATCCTCTAAACTTCCCTCACTTCATTCTAGAGGCCCCCCTTTTGTCAGAAATCCTACATAAGGAGCCCTTGTTATCAAATCAATAGGAAGAACCCATAGATGAGGTAATAATTTCACCACCCTCTTTCAAGTTCTTTTCTTCTTCCACTTCTTCTTTCTTGTTATTTACATTATAAAATAATAAATTCAGTATCATCTATATACTGTGAAGTTATTAAAAATATGGTAGAACCATCTTAATTATTCTATCCATCCTTTGAATGACATATCACCATACGTGCGTACGTACAGATTACCGTCTCCACGTCGTGGTGTAATTGTTATTCAATACTTTATTATTTGTATGGGTATAATAATTATGTGTAATTCATGTAAATAATAAATATAACATGATAATTATTCTTTTTATATGATATAACTTCCAATTATATATTATTTTAATATCAAAAGAGTGATATTGTCGCTCGTGCGTACGTACAGATTACCGTCTCCAAGAACGCGATGAGATTCATTCCCCATCGTATCCATTCAAGAATAAATTTCATTTTATGATTAAAAATAATGTTTAGAGACATGATATAATTCTGTATATGAATAATATACATCCCATCTATAACAAATATGGCTTACATAACAAAGAATATAAAGGAAAATGAATCCGTTAACACCCAAAACGACGATAATACTAAGATATTATTGTCAAATAAAATTTAAAATATCATTTATGATATTATATTAATGTATATAATTCTTTTATAATTCAATAAAAATTATTTCACCATTATAAAGGAGGTTAACCTACCCTCAACCAAGGAAAAAGTACAAAGTAAGGGGTTTCTTATCTCACTTTTAATTCCGTGAGATTTCCATTTTTCACCGCTTATTTATTGCATGTGGTGTGTGTACTACCAATGATTGTATTAATTGTGTAATATAATTAAATTTATTGATATTTACATCATAATTTTTTGATCCTTCTTTCATGGGTGTATGTTTTGTAAGTTACCAAATCGATAAAGGAATTTTAAATTTCAATTTCCATTCATTCGGCTTTACGCATACTTCATTGATTATTTTACTCCCATATCATGTGTGGAATCACAATTCATTTGATTATGTCATAACTTCCACTCCCCTTTTTGTGGATATACTTTTGATACACATAATCACTCCATTGATAATTTTTCAAGTCATCAATATGAACATGATAAGAGTAATTTTAACTCAATCTCCATTTGTTGAGTTAAATATCAAATTCATTGGTGTTTTCTTTACAAGAATATGTGTGAATGTCCTCTGATTGATTTAAACTGAATATCCAATCATATTGAGTGTATTTATTTTTGTCACACATAATTATGTCGTTGATTTATCTTTAACCTAAGGATACGGTCTTTATAAGAGATTTCATCTCAAATTACATTCCATTGAGACTTCTTTGTTGTTATACACCAAATCACTTTTATATGGTGTATATAATGTACTTTGACATAGTATATCATGAATACCTTTATTCCTATGATATTATAACGTTTTAATTACATCAATTATTTTTATTCAAGTGTCTCTTTTTTGGTTAGGAAATCTAACTAAAATATCATTTTAAATGTTTTAAAGATTTATTATTTTAAATCTTTCTCATTAATGTCCATGTTTTAAAAATGGTTTTATGGATTTATATATATTGAAATTGATAATTCAAAATTAAAATTACTTTTAAAATTTTCAAAGTGGTATGGGACACTTTGATTCAAAAATCTATTTTTAAACAGATTTTTGAAAAATAGTGTGACTTTTAAATTATTTCAAGAAAAAGTGGGATATTTATCTCAAATAGTTTTGATGATTATTTTCATCTATGTCAATATCCTTAATTATTCTCGATTGAGATTAATCTATTACATTACAATCTTCCATATTATATTTAATGAGTTATGTTTTACTATGGATGTGCTATTTCTATACTATTCATGTTTTGTGGATAAAGTACTGACATTTCGTATGCTAGTTTTAATATGAATGTTTATATTATGTTTCAAACTTTTCATATGAGGAATGCATTGGAACTAGTAAGTGATGGGTGGATCCAGCTATAGCTCTTCAATGCATCGGTTGGTATCATGAGTCAAACTAGTGTCTTGGCATAAGGCCTTGACAAAATCTTATTTGTAGTCTTGGAACAAGGCCTTGAATATATAGTTATGATAGTCTGAAATTATGCATTATATCATTATGAAAGTGGTTATTGATATTGCATGTGATCATTCGACTAGTATAATATCCATGTAAATAAGTAAATGGAATTATTTTATTTCATCCTTGCCATATTATGTTGATGTTGAAGTTTAAAAAGACTTTCTTCTAGTCTTATACACTTCCTTAAATGTTTCTTCTTATTTATGAAAGTTTCCACTATAATGCTATCCTTAATGAGCATCTGAGCTCACCCCTTTCTATGTTTTATTTTCCCAGGATGCAAAGAAGTATATTACAACTGACCTCCAGGGATAGTCTATGGGATCTCAGTATTGTCTATAGAGACAATTTTGTTGTAGTTTTCCATTTTATGATGTAATGTAAACCTTATGAATGTATCTAGTACTTCCAAAACTAAAAAACTAATAGGTCTTTAGAGACTTGATCTTTTATGATCATGAAAATGATATGTAATAATGCACCAACTCTGGGATTCTGGGGTCAGGGTGTTACAGTTGGTATCAAAGGAAGTTTATTACAAACCTTGAAAACTGGATTTAGATAAACTATGATTAGAGCACATAGACCTAAGATAGACTTTGAGGATTACTATAGAAGAACTTCCAAGAATTTTGGTATTGTAGAGATTTTGTGAGGTTTCCCAGAAATACATCCCTGTCTGGATACGAGTAGGTAGAGGCAGCTCTGGCACAAATGTACCTATGGGTAAAACAAGAAAACACCACTTTGAGATAGACTCGAACGGGAACTGGTGCGCGACAATGAGACTTTATGCACTCTTGGTTACGAAACTCTTGGGGGATATTCTTAGGATAATTTACATTTTCTTTACAAACCAATTTGGAGTATTTTAATATAAGATGAGAATAAATGACCTTGGTTAATCATAAGGTGTTTCAAATTGAGAATATGGTGTCATGATATTCTCTAAATGATTTTATGACTACTTTTACTCACACAATGATTTCTAGTTTTAGTCAATGGCTGGATTCCAAGGAATTCATAGTAACTTTGAGAATGATGTAAAATGTGCGAACGATGGTGGAAATGGGCAACAAAATGGAATATTGATAGGTGTAAAAGAAATTGTGTTCATGCCAATTCAGTTTTCAAAAAATATGATCAATAACATATATATTAACCAACTCCCAGACTCAACAATGAAGAGAAAGGTGATGAATGATAAGAGCTCCAGCAGTGGAGACCATGGAGAAAAGAATCCTCAATTTACATCATGCAAGAAATGTGGAAAGAGACACCTAGGAAAGTGTCTCAATGGAACAAATAAATGATTTGTGTGTGGGAAATAAGGACATGAAGTGAATAATTTCTGAGGAAAATATGAAGATTACTATGAAAGAAAATAAAAATGGTCCCAGAAATCCATTTACAGTCATTTTCCGTAAATGTAGGGGACCTGGCCATTACCTGAGTGAATGCCCTAATCTATAGGATATTTTGTTGGTCAAAGAAGAAGCTATGTAGAAATAAATGGTTGGATAAATTTTTAATTGTACTAGTACTTCTTATTAATGGGATTACTTTGGAATAAATTTCTCCTGTATTTGTAACCCTACAGTTTGTCTTTTGAAAATGATATTTGAGGAATACTTATCTTTTCTCTTGTGGATATAGTTGTAAATAACCATTTGGTTTTATATGATCATTCGGTTTGAGGCAATTACAAGTTATTATATTTTGGGATGAAAATGAAAGTTATGAGATAACATTTGTGGTTAAATTATGTTATGGTTATTTTGACGAATTTATCTCAATTTGGTAATGTTATAAAATATAGTTTTGGAAAAAGGACAACACATGGACCGTGTGACAACCCGTCGCGTAGGAAAAAAGCTGTGGGAATCGAACCCACAACCAAAGTGCGATTGAGATTTATCACTTACCACTGGACTACGTGAAGTCCCTGGTTAGTGTGACTAATTATTTTTAGTTAAATGATTTGATTGATCAATAATAAGTTGATTTGGGATCTTATGTCTTATCAAATAAATAACCTTAGTATAGGAAAATGATTCAATGATTAAGTGACAAATGTTATTTTGGAATATGTTCACTTTGTTGGGAACATTATATGCCAAAGGAAAATAGAATACTATGGGATTTCATTTTTTGAGTAATGGTGGATTTTTATCTATGTTTTTATTGTGGATTTATAGTGATTTGGGTTATTTATGAAAATGATTAACCAATAATAGAGAACATGTGATTAGCTTAATTACTTTTAAGTATGTGACTTTAAGAGTAGTTGATGTCATTTGGAGATACAATTTAACGTGAAAGACTACATAACCAAATTTCTCTAAGTTTTGGGATTCAATATTAGTTTGGATTATATTGAAGGATTATAAAGACAATTGTTTATTTAATGGTATTTATTTAACTTTGGGGTATTGTTGGTTTGCTTTTAGAAATTAAGATTAGTGTTTCTTTATCTAATGGAATATCCTTTTGGGGGATCAACAGAACTTATACTAACCATTTTGGTTTTGATTAATCTCTAAGGACAAGGTAAATATATAGTTTATCCTTCATGGATCATGTGATTCTATCGAAGTTTATTCTACCTCATCTAGTGTGACCATGTCTTCTTGAATACTCATCGTTTAAAATAAATGATTTAGTGGTAGAAATTTATTAAAGAATGAAACTATACTTAAAAAGTAAGTATATATCTTTATGTTCCTATTCAACCTCATAAATGAATTTCTCATCTTTATGTAATGTAACTGAAAACAAAAAAAAAAATTTCCGTTTACTTTTCCTACTGGGAGACTAATGACCATTTGTCCCATCATAAGTTTGTGGTTTTCTTGTTGTTAACTTTTTCCTGATCATGTTTTATATCCCTCTTCATCAGAACATGAAACTTATTTTATCATCCATATCCAGGTTTTCCTACATGGAATCCTAGTATGGGTTATCTTTGGTGACCTTTGTACTTCTCTTTCTTTCCTTAAAAGTGATAGTTTTATTGACTCTTTTTCCAATGTGAGACTTTCCATTATATTCACAAGACCAATTTTTAAAAAAAATCGAGGAAGAAATTATTTGAAGGATTGGATAATGTAACACCCCAAGCTTCCATGGCACACTTCCCTTTGAATAATACATTAGCGTGTGTTGTACACAACATCGAGTTCTAACACACACCACAACCAATCAAACTAGCAATTATCAATAGTAATGCCCAATTTTTTAAATTTTATAAATTTTACCTTTCAAAATGGACAACATTTTTGGATTTGGAATATCGAAATTATCCTAGGGTGAATTTTTGGTAATTTTTAGAAAACATTCAAATTTTTATGAATAGTGAAAAATACTAAACATTAATAAAAAACAATTTTTTTAATCCAAATAATTTATAGTGGTAAATTATACTGTTGAAGGGTTTTAAAGTATAATTAGAATATATTTTTACCATTTAATCCAATATTGGTAATTAGATGTAATTTCACATTTAAACTAGACATAAACAAGTGTCAAACTTTTGATAGTTATTATTTCTTAAAAAACACGCTCTTTGTCTTGGCAACGAGAATTAATTTTAAATTAATTTCTGCCACTTTTGTGTTTTGAATTTAGAAAAATGGATTCCATATTTAGAATATGAAGGTCCAAATTGTTTAAATATGTAACTTTTATTTTTAGAAATTTTGAATAATTATTTCGGTAAATATTTTATTTACCATGGATAAAGGGTAAATCCGGTAAATAAGGGTACAAAAATAATAATATAATAATATTAAATTACCCTAAAACGTGTCCTACCCCTATTTTTGGATACATTTCCGACCATGGTAATTTTTGAGTCGATTTTGGGTCCCCATTGAGCCACTTGTAAATGATAATGACACTTTATATTAATTAAGTTAAAGTAAATACAAAAATGACATAAGAATATATCTTTTAGAAAAACAATTTTTACATAGGGTTATATATGTTATATTTTTTACTATACATATTAATTATAAAGATAAAAATATTTCCAATATAATGGTATTCTATTTATAATTTTTAGACATTGAATAATTAAATATATTTATGACACAATAATGATGCAATATTTTCCTTATTAATGAACGAATCAAATAACTGGAATTATAAATTTTAAAATAAAAATAATTTTAAAGTTTCGATGAAATCCACGAATTTTATTGGTTAATATTACATGTGAGAATTTATTAAATGAATTTTTTTCGAATTAATAATGTTTTTATGACTTTATGAAAAATCAATTATTAAATTGTGTCAAAATTGACATAAATGAGTTTTTAAAACAAATATTATATTATTAATTGATATTAAATTCCTAAAAATCTAAGGTTTGGTCAAAGGACTTATATAATGATAGGTGTATCATTAATGGTCCACTTGGTGATATCTTGTAAGTGTATTGTAAGTTTATTAACTATATAATATAAAAATACAAAGAGACATGGTAAATGTCAAATTATTTAACTAAGAGTTAAATCAAAATGATAACGTTAATATAGTGACCCAAACCTGTCTAAAACCTATTTTTTGAGTGGTTTTAGACCTATCCCCACCTTAAACATTAAATAATATACTTTTTATCTATTAGAAAGCAAATATGAATTTATTATAAAATAATATTTCTAACTTTTTCCTATGAAGCCCCTCACCCCTCTTATAAAGGGAACTCCCCCTACTCACTAATTCACACCTTAAAAGCCTTTTGGCTCGGCCAAACCCTACCAAAATATCCCCTAAACGTCTCTGAATTCATCATAGAGGCCTCCTTTGGTCAAAAATCAAACCTAAGGATCCCTTTTTATCAAATCAAAAGGAAGAACCCAAAGAAGAGGTAATAATTTTACCACCCTCTTTCAAGTTCGTTTCTTCTTCCACTTATTATTTTTTGTTATTTCAATTATAAAATAAAAACTCTAGTATCATATATATACTTTGAAGTTATTATAAATATGGTACAACCATCTTCATTATTCTATCCATCCTTTGAATGACATGTCACTATATGTGCGTATGTACAGACTACCGTCTCCACGTCGTGGTGTAATTGTTATTCAATACGTTATTATTTGGATGGGTATAATAATGATGTTTAATTCATCTAAATAAGAAATATAACCTATTAATTATTATTTATATATTATATAACATCCAATTATATATTATTTTAATATCAAAAGGGTGATATTTTCGGTCGTGTGTACGTACGGATTACCATCTCCACGAACACGATGAGATTCATTCCCCATCGTATCCATTAAAGAGTAAATTTTATTTAATGATTAAAAATAATGGTTAGAGACATGATATCATTCTTTATACGAATAAGATACATCCCATCCATAAAAAATATGGCTCACATAATAAATAATATAAAGGAAAATGAATCTGTTAACACTCGAAACGACGATAATATGAAGATATTATTAACAAATCAATGTTAGAAGATCAAATATGATATCATATTAATGTATTTAATTCTTGTATAATTAAATATAAATTATTTCACCATTATACAATATATTAACCTACCCTCGACCTAGGAAAAAGTACAAAGTAAGCGGTTTCTTATCTCACTTTTAATTCAGTGAGATTTTCATTGTTCACCGCTTATTTATTGAATGTGGTGTGTGTACTACCCATGATTGTATTCATTGTGTAATATAATTAAAGTTATGTATATTTACATCATCATTTTATGATCCTTCCTTCATGGGTGTATGTTTCTCAAGTTACCAAATTGATAAGGGAATTTGAAATTTCAATTTCCATTCATTTGACTTTACACATACTTCATTGATTATTTTACTCCAAGATTATGTGTGGAATCACAATTCATTTTCTAATGTCATAATTTCCACTCCCATTTATATGGATATACTTTTGATACACATAATAACTCCATTTACAATTTCTCAAGTCATCTATATGAACTTGATAAAAGTAAGTTTAACTCAATCTCCATTTGTTGAGTTAAATATCCAATTCAATGGTGTTGTCTTTACAAGAATATGTGTGAATGTCCTCTGAATGATTTACACTGAATATACAATCATATTGATTATATTTATATTTTTCACACATAATTATGTCATTGATTTATCCTTAACCTAAGGATACAATCTTTATAAGATATTTCATCTCAAATTACATTCCATTGAGACTTCTTTGTTGTTATACACCAAATAACTTTTATATGGTGTATACAATATACTTTGACATAGTATATCATGAATACCTTTATTCTCATGATATTAGAAATTTTGTATTACATCAATTATTTTTATTCAAGTTTCTCTCTTTTGGTTAGGAACTCTAACTAAAATATCATTTTAAATGTTTTAAAGATTTATTATTCTAAATTTCTCTCATTAATGTCGATATTTTAAAAATGGTTTTGGGGATTTATTAATATGCACATTGATATTTTAAAATTGAAATTCCTTTTAAAATTTTCAAATTGGTATGGTACACTTTGATTCAAAAATCTATTTTTAAACAGCATCTTGAAAAATAGTGTGACTTTTAAATGATTTCAAGAAAAAGGGGGATATTTCTCTCAAATAGTTTTGATGATTATTTTCATCTATGTAAATATCCTTCATTATTCTCAATTGAGGTTAATATGTTACAATATAATCTTCTATATTTTATTTAATGAGTTATGTTTTACTATGGATGTGCTATTTTTATACCATTCATGGTTTGTGGATTAAGTATTGACATTTCGTATGATATTTTTAATAAGAATGTTTATGTTATGTTTCAAAATTTTCATACGAAGAATGCATTGGACTTAGTATGTGATGCGTGGAGTCCGCTATAGCTCTTCGATTCATCGGTAGGTCTCATGAGACAAACTAGTGTCGTGGAACAAGGCCTTGACAAAATCTTATTTGTAGTCTTGGGACAAGGCCTTGACTATGTGGTTATAATAGTCTGGCATTATACATTCCATCATTATGAATGTGGTTATTGATATTTCATGTGATCATTAGACTAGTATAATATCCATGTGAATAAGTAAATGGAATTATTTGATTTCATATTTTCCATATTATGCTGAAGTTCAAGTTTAAAAGGTTTTTTTAGTCTTATACATTGCCTTAAATGTTTATGCTTATTTATGAATGTTTCCAGTATAATTTTATCCTTACTGAGCATCTAAGATCCCCCTTTCTATGTTTAATTTTCCTAGGATACAAAGAAGTATATTATGACCGTCCTCCAAGGATAATCTATGGGATCTCAGGGTTGTCTATGGAGACAATGTTGTTGTAGTTTTCCATTTTATTATGTAATGTAAACCTTATGAATGTATCTAGTACTTCCAAGGATAATAAACTAATCGGTCATTCAAGACTTGATCTTTTATGATCATACCAATGATATGTAATAATGCACTGACTCTAGGCTTCTGGGGTAGGGGCGTTACATTTTTGGGAGATATAGGTCCCACCCATCTCATAGTAAAATCATACTTACACATTCCAGTATATCATAAATAACCATATCATAACCCGTGAAATGAAAGAGATATTATAAACATGTAATCATATCATAACCTATATAAACAGATAGATTTCGTAATCATTTATTCATAAATATAACCCATGAAAAAAACCAGGATACAAAATCATATAACTCGTGAAAGAGAAATGAGTTTCAAAAAAATCATGCAATCAAAACATAATCCATTTTGAAAAATAATATGAATGGAAAAATTGAATAATTTCCCCATAAATTCATGAGTAACACCAATATATGTTTTATTAGGTGGAAAATAATTTGGAAATATCTTTTAAAAACGTTTTTTGAGGAAACTATCCTTTCTACATTGAAAATGATTTTTAAAACCTAAATCTTTTTTAAAACCTTTATCTTTGAAAACTGATTTGAAAACTTATAAAGGAACTATTTAAAACAATAAAACATTTTTAAAATTTTTCCCTTTAAAATTATCTTCAAGGATCATATGAAAATATTTTTGCAAACATGTTTTTTTGAAAAAAATAGATTTCCAACTAAAGAGAGAAATATGGTCAGATTTTTTTTAAAACATTTTCTTAATCATATTAATTACCCAAGAGTGGAAAATGGTACTAATACATTGATATACGTTGTATAAATAGAGAATAAGGAAAATAATTATTGTTCTTGAGATATGTAACATATGATTTCAATAATGGAAGCATAATCCTAAACAATCGTGATACATGATGAGATTGTTTCAATAATCTCTGGCCACATGTTAATTAGGGATCATAATCTGCATAAAATAAAATAAAATACCATGAAGATTAAAATATCATGAAATTAAATATATTGAATATATAACATGTCAAATTAAAGTATATACCCCTCAAAATAGTGGGTAGGTTCACAATAAAACATGTGTCTCAAAGAAGGCAAATTGAGAAAAAACTATGATACAGATTTGGAAGATTTTGAAAAAATAACCCCATGAAATAAAGATTATAGAATGGATATTTATGTAAAAATATATTTAATTATAATAATAATTTAAAATAACCACAGGCAGTATACACACCACCAAAAAGTAATGAGTGGTGAATAAATCACGTATCTCACAGAAATAAAAAGTGAGATAAATTCCCCACATGTTGTGTCTTGACTATCATTTTACTCATTCAAAACTCCTGTATAATAAATATAAATTTAATATAAATCTATTAAAAAACCATATTATTACTTCTAATACCATATATGGTTCGATTATGGATTTAAACTACCCACTAGTTAAAAATTTTGTGTTAAGGTTTCACTTTGGGAGATATCCACTCTATTTTTTTGCATGTGTATTAATTTTTTATATCTTTGTTCCTTATATTTATATCATTATTTATAGAATTTAAACCATTATTTAAATATAATTTATATAATTATATTTTTATTATAATAATCCATAGGATATATATATATGTATGAAATAGAATACACCGTTCATGGAGATAGTAAGCCGTACGTATTCATGAACGCTATTTCCATTTAATTTCGGTGTTGAAAGAAAGTAAGTAAAATGAATATATATATATATATATATAGTTATTAAAATAGATTTATTATATCATATATTTCATATATATTCACTACATCTGTAAGGAAATGTCCCCAGTTGCTCGGAGTCGGTGCCTTATTTGATTACGTTGGCAAGAATACAAGGAATATGAATCCCGAAGGACCAAGTAGTTTAGTATTATTGGAAACACGATACGTACATAAGTTCAACTTTACATATGGAATGGAAAAGCGATACTAAATTATTCCACTAGCAACATCATGTCTCTTAGATTATTCTTGCATGTCATTCATAATTTACTTCTTCATGTCCTAAGAAAAATGAGACATACGAAAGGGTTGAGCTAAAGCACTCATTAAGAGTATGAAATATAGTGGAACATAGGATAAACATAAGACATGGTGAATAATTGAAAACATATTCCTTTAATAATGAACTTGAACACATTATGGCAGAAATATGACCTAAGTAAATAATGCCATAATATAACATAATGATGGGTATTCTACTAGTCGAATAACTGCATGAACATCAAATACTAGTATCAAAATGAGGGAATTTCATATGCCGAACATCATAACCATACCGTCCAGGCCTCGTTCTAGGACCATAAATAATCATTTTGTCAAGGCCTCTTCCCAAGACCATAGATTGTCTCATGAGACCTATCGATGCATCGAGGGGTTATAGAGGGACCCAAATATGACATAATAAGTCCAATAAATTCCTCATATGAGCGTGGATAAACATAAACAACATATACATTCATATTGAAACTTATCATATGAAATGTAACTAACTTACCCCAATCATTAAACATAAAACACCAACCATTCCGAGTAATATTAAGAGTGGTTTTAGGATAGTTCATCCCCAATAGAGTTATAAATAAAAAATTAAATAATATATGGTATATGAATTCATAAGTGATTAAACCCAATAATATAAAAGAAACAACAAGAGTTTTGAATCAATTGAAAATACTCTTATAAAATCATTTAACAATCTTGAGATAAATACTCTTTTATTTGAAAAGAAGAGTTCTTTTAAAAAAATATTTGTATAAAACCAAAATTAAAGTAAGATATTATTTTCATAAAAATATGAGTGATTTTATAAATATAATGTTTTCCAAAAATAGATTAGAGATTACCCTTGAAAATAGGTAAGAAGTTGAGATATTCCCTTGAATCGGGTTTGTATTTTGAAATCAATTTTGAAAGTTTCTTTTAAATCGTGTAACTATCCATAAAATAAGTAAGTATTATGGTTGGTGTACATATATATAATACCCAAACATAATTTATTGTTAGTACATTATAATAGATAATAATTTCATTGAGGTAATTATTCAATGAATGTAACCCGAATGAAAATGGAAGTTCTGGTGGAAAAACCCTTACCTTAACTCCGAACATGTTCCTCTCTCAAACTTAAGATCGTAGAATATAAAATAATACTTATTAATAACTTATATAATAACATATTATTCATGTATTTTTTTTATCATAATTCTGGTTAGTTCAATTATCTTCTTATTGATAAGTTATTGTATTGAATTCTGTCGCTTCAGAGTTTTCATTTTCTTTATTTTCATCTTCGATTCACTTGTTTTTAAGTATGTGGAATGGCTATAAATCTCCAAGAATTAAAATTATATATTATTTATGAACATAAATAGGTGATATTGTTCATTTATATAACTTGGTTACTTAGAAAGAGGGTTAATTATTATATAGAACATTAATGATAATTGTTTCGGTTAATTTGTGGGGTTTGATTACAACAAACTCATTTTTATTTATAACTTAATAACATTTGTACAAAAGGATTACATAATCTTAAATAGGTTATATTATATATAATAATATGGTTCAACCATAACAATAATATATTCATGACCAGAATTGGGAATGATAATAGAAATCGAAAGTCCATCGTCCTTGAATGTGGAATATTGACACATCTCGGATGGTGTTCCTGCTACTAGTATAAAAGAAGGTAAAAAGGGGGAGATGATGATAACATATTACACTATCATGAAAAAATTATAGTACATATAAGTTACTAGAGTCATCAGAAAATTTGGATAAGGAGAGGTAATAGAAAAATAAAACAAATTAACTTGAAAGGAAAGACAATGAATTGACAAGAGGATTTTACCTCGTGAACCAAACATCCTTTAAAACCTCCTTAAGGAAGGGTTTTGGTCTTTTTATGAGACCAAGGCTTGAGGGACGTGGGGGAGGAGGTTGGGAAGGTATTTGGACAGAATTTGGAGAAGTAACAAGGCTTGAAAGGATTGAATGGAAGGGGGAGTGAGAGGGGGTTTTTATAGAGGAGGAGAGATGTGATTTCTTAATATATAATTCATTAATTTATTATATCTCCTCATGAAAACTAATAGTGAGTATTACATAACCAAAAATAGTAATTTTATCATTTTATTTCTAACCATGTTGGATTACATCACTTGTGATGTCATGAATAGTGTATTTAACTGATAATTTGCATATATAGTATTTTACCATATTTAACTATTCATAAAAAATTCAAGTATTTGAGAAAAATACCAAAAATTTACCCCAACCATTTTTCAACGTTTAGAATCCAAAAATAATTTTCATTTTAAAAAATAATTTTCTAAATATTATTAATTTAATATTTAAATAATATCAAAATTTATTCTAAAAACAAGAGTTTTATAACATTTGTTTACTTATTTTAAAGCATAGATATATCATACTTACACTTGAATATAATTTTTATACTATCATAAGTATGGTTACTATTAATTAGGGTATATCAATATTCATAAGGTTATGTTACTATTCATAAGGGTAGGTTACTATTCACCAAAAAATAATTTTTTCTTATTGGACTCTAAATAACTTACTGATCGCAACTGTGTATGTCGGATTTTTGAAATTCACATCACAGAATTGAAAAACATATGTTTTAAGTTTCATGTAGCACTTAGTAGTTAATTATGTTGTGTTTTAATGTGATTATGAAATATTTATAATAAAGGAATTTACTTTAAAAAAATATTGGGTTGTTACAAAATCTATCCTTAATACATTCCATGTAGTGTATGAATGAATCACATCGCTTTGAGGGGCGGTAATCCACACTTCCTCAAAAGAAATTATCATCTTAACAAAATATATTAATTATCAAGATATGTGTTGTAAAGTAATTACATAATCTTAAATAAATAATAAATTTAATATATAACATATTTAAATAGTTTTTATATCATAATTTCCACCATGAGATGTGGTAAAGAAAAAATGAAGAACATCCTTTAGTGAGGTGGTATTTCACCATACACGTAAATAACAAGTTTGTTACACATTAGATGAAGGTGTGTGTAAGTTTAGGATGAAAGTATTGCATAAAAATATCCTAATATATTTAATATAATGGTTTTTTATACAATAATGTATTAATGATAGTGTATGGGGTGGATAAGGAAGATAAAAAAATGAGCTTGAGAGAAGACATAACCTCTTAATACATAACTCCTTTTGGATTGCACCAAAAGGCTTCCTTGGGTTTCTTTATATACAAGGTGATGCTTATAGGAGTATGTTATATATTTTGTAATGTGTAATGGGTAGATCTTGGTCGAACCGAAGTGGTTTGAGATGTGTGAAGAAGAGTGATATGTGGTGGCCTTTTATAGGGAAAGGACATGACACACTTAGTATTTTTGAAAACAAGTTAGGTGTGCACATGTTTTTACCCAAAAAATTCATAAAAAAACATCAATTCTAGAAGATTAATTTCTGAATAATGGAAATAAAATGGGTTTTGTAAAAGTGTCTAGGTCATTTTGGGTCATAAATTTAAGGTTTAGTCCTTTTTAAGCTTAATTTCACCATAACAAATGTAATGAATTTTAATTACTTTCACTAATATTTTTTCAAAAACTAATTTTACCATATTATAAATTTAAAATTATTCTTATTCTATATATTTAATCCATTTTTCCAAATTATATTCAAATAAGTGGAAAAAATTAATTTAAAAATAATCCCGCTGGTGGGATGACACTGTGGGGTTTTAAAGTGTAAAAATGGTCAAAAGTTTGTTATTTTTATATTCAATTTCATGGTGAAACTTATTCCAATGACCTAAATTAATTTTATTGATAAAAATATGATATAATTAAACTTTTAAACCAATTTAAAATTTAATTTAACTATATAAATAAATCATATGAAAAAGAAGTTTGGAATTAAAATCCAGTATTTTTCATTATTCATCAAAAAATGAAGTTTCTCATTAAAATACAAATATATCTCCGTAATCTAATTTTGACATTATAAATTAAAAAATGGATTTTATTTTATCAAAATAAATTTCTAAATATTTCTGAAATTAATTTTTTGGTTTTCCACAAAAGTACATGAAAATTAGTTTGTTTGAGAAAATAGTATTTTTTAAACCTATAAGGGCTTTACCAAAAATTATATCTTCTATTATAAATATGTTTTATTTATATAAAACCATTATAAAAAATATTTTAAAAATATTTATTACTATTCATTTTATTAATATTAATGTATTGGTTATAAATATCTCGTTAAAATAATTATAACAATAAAATGATGTTTCGTAGAAATATCAATGGTGCATGAAATGTAAGCCAAGTCGTTGTTCCATGTATCATACAACAAGTCATTGTTCCATGTAATATACACCAAGATTATGTTCTATGTAACATATTCTAAGTTTATTCTATGTGAAAGTAATGTTTGACTTAGTGCATTTCAATACATCAATTAAAATATAATTTATTAAAAAAAAGGTACATACAAAATCAGGGTGTTTCATTTTACTCCCATTAAAATTATTTTTGCCAAGAAATTCATCACTCTTGTAAGAAAAATTAAGGATACTTCTACTTCATCATATCCTCAAGTTCTCACATAACTTACTCTAACTGGTGAGTTATCTACAAAACATTTTCTACGTGACTGGTCTTGTTTCATAGATATTTCTCTATACAATCTATAATTTCAACTGGTTGGTCCTTGTAAGAAATAACATACTCCAACACTATGACCTATAAGTTAATTATATGTGATGGTTTATG
The DNA here is from genome assembly GCA_963277665.1 of Viscum album. Classification (NCBI taxonomy): domain Eukaryota; kingdom Viridiplantae; phylum Streptophyta; class Magnoliopsida; order Santalales; family Viscaceae; genus Viscum; species Viscum album. Next base: position 324,068,525 of record OY728139.1, on the reverse strand, counting down.
TAGTTACATACTCAGGAGAGATAAATGGAATACATAATGGACTTGATATAGATTTGGAGGAAGTGAAAATAAATATGATACCATCCCGATGCGATCAAGAATATCAAAGGGGCTGATATACCTAGGAATTATTTTCCCTTTCATCCTGAATCTCATAACCTTTTTCCAGGGAGATATTCATAGAAACACCATTTGACCAACTTTAAATTCAAGATCGCACTAATCATTATCAGTGTAACTTTTCTACCATCTTTGTGTTTCTTTGATATGCTATTTAATGGTTCTAAAGTTGTTGACGAATTCTTCAATGATCTCAGGTCCCAATAGGTTTGTTTCTCGAAATTCATCCTAGAAAAATGGGGATCTACATTTCTTCCTATAATGGGATTCATAAGGTTCCATCAGAATTCTTGATTTAATGTTATTATTGTAAGAAAACTCTATTATATTAAGGTGTTGATCCCAACCACCTTTGGAATCTAGTGAACAAGATCTCAACATATCTCCTAGGGTTTGAATTGTACTTTTAGACTGAACATCTATCTAACGATGATAAGCAGTGATGCAACTCAATTCAGTGTCATGTTCTTACTAAAGACTTCACCAAAACATTTAGGTAAACCTCAGATCCAAATATGATACAATAGAATGTGCTACTCAATGAAACCTTAACACTTCCTTAATGTATATCCTAGAAAGATAACCTAGAGAAAAGTCTTCTCTAATAATAATGAAGTGTGACGAATTAGTAAGGTGATTGATTACTACCCATGTAGAATTAAACTCTTTTGAGGTTTTGGGTAGTCCAATGAAAAAATCCATAGTGATTTTCTCCCATTTCCATTATTTTATGGGTAATGCATGAAACAACCCCTTTGAATTTTGTCTCTTAGCCTTAACTTATTGGAATACAGATCCCTGAGATAAAAACTCTACAATATATCACTTCATTCCATCCCACTATAAGTGTTCTTTCATTTCCCTATACATCTTCATACTTCCAGGATGAATAGAGAATGAAGTCCTATGATCTTCCTCTAAAATATCCTTCTTCAAACCTAGTATGGAAAAAACACATACATAGTTCCTAAACATTAGTATTCCATCTTGATAAAGGATAAACTCAAGAACATTTCTAAAATTCTATTTCAGCTCTCCATCTTCCTTCTAGGTCTCCTTAATCTTCAATTGGATTGAGGGTCGAACATTTATTTGGGAAAGATAATATGTTCCCCCTTCCATTAGGATTTCAAGATCCATCCTTTTAAAATATAGAAATATTGGATCTTTTGTGATCATCATCATGGTTAATCTATCATGATCCTTTTGAATCAAAGCATCAACCACCTTGTTCTCATTCCCAGGATGGTAATGTATTGAGAAGTTTTAATCCTTATCAACTCTAACCATCTTCTTGAGTGCATGTTCAACTCCTTATGTATGAATATATATTTCATACTTTTAGGATTATTATATATATCAAAATTTTCTCTATAAAGATAATTCATACATATCTTTAATGCAAAAATTACTACTATTAACTCTAAATCAAGGGTTGGGTAATGTTTCTCATGAATCTTAACCTTCCATGAGGCATAAGCGATAAACATGTTATTATATATAAGAAAACATACCAATCCCTTCTTGGATGTATCTCTATAGATTATAAGCCTTTTTACACTATAGGTAAAGTAAGGATCAGTGCATTGGATAACCTTATCTTTAGTTTCTTAGAATTTTCCTCACATTCATTTTTCTAGAAGAATTTGACACTCTTATAAGTTAACATGGTCCGAGGATTAAATAATCATGAAATATTTTCCACAAACCGTCAATAATATCTTACTAAACCATGAAAGTCATGGATCTCTATCACCATTTTTTTTCTAGGTCAATATTCAATAGCCTCCATCTTTGATGGTTCTACTAATATATCATGTCTTGATATTATGTGACCTAAAAATGAAACATTTTGCATACAAAATAAACAGTTTTTAAATTTTTCACATAGATTCTCCTTACTTAAGGTATTTAGTTAAATTCTCAAGAAATCTTCATGCTCTTCCTTTCTCTTTGAATAGATAATAATATCATTTATAATGACTACCACTAACTGATCGAGGTAATCTCTAAATAAATTATTCATTAAATCTATGAAGATAGAAGGGGAATTAGTAGGACTAAAAGGCATCACTATATGTTAATAGTGTCCATTCCATGTGAGGAATGTATTCTTGGGTATATCATCTTTCTTTACCCTCAATTGATGATACCCAGAATTATGGTCAATCTTGGAAAAGTATTAAGCTCCGTGCAGTTGATCAAACAAGTCATAAATATGGGGGGATACTTATTCTTGATCATAGTGTAGTTCAACTCACGATAACCAATGCAGAGTCACATTGATCCATATTTACTTTTCATAAAAGAACCAGTCCACCCTAAGGTGACGCACTTGGGAAAATGAATCCCTTACCAGGGTTTTCTTAGAGTTTCTTCTTCATTTCTTTCAAGTCATTTGGATTCATTCTACAAGGAGTCATGGAAATTGGTGTGGGACCAGTTATGAGTTCTATTGAGAACTCAACTTCACATTTCAGTGGAATTCTAGGAAACTCTTTTTGAAAGACATCTAAAAAATCCTGAATCATTGGAATATGATCGATATCGATTTTCTCCCCAACCATTTGAGATAAACAACACATTTGAATGGGAATTAAGACCCATACACTAGATTTAAACACTATAGGAAGTTCATACATATCATCACATGGATGGATGGTCATAGGAGGGGTTGAAATATCAAAATTAACTTACCTTCCTTGAAAATTTATGTGGTATTTATACAGAGAAAGACAATCCATGAATAAGGTGACATCAAATTATACCAAAGGAAGAATTACGAGATTTAAAGGATGAAGAATCCCAAAAACTTCAACCAGAGAGTAATCAAAGATTTTAGATGAAATCATCATATCATTAAGGCTTTTCACTGCTAATTCCACATATAATTGTTTTGGTGGAATCTTAACACACATAAGAAAGTATTTATATATAAAATATTGGCTAGATATAGAATTAAATATGACATTATAACTTCTAGAGTGGATCGTAAGTGTACCTTTAATCTCATAGTTAGCACAACCCTGGCTAGAAATAGTGATTGCATGATATTCTCCGTTCCCCTTTTCCTAAGAGGTTATTGACATCAATTATCATCAACAACACTTGGGGTTTGGGTAGTGGTTAGAACAATTCTCATCCACCTTACACTTGTAGCACTAAATCATGGGAGGTTCATTGTTTGTGCCTTTCTCTCCATTAGAATTTTGAGCTAACTTATTCCCATTAATTTGATAATCCATTACCTAGTGACCTTCCTTTCCACACTTAAATCAATTAACCTTTGAATATTTATTAAGTAGGATTATATTATCATCCATTTTGTTAACTGAAATCATCATTTTCCCTTGCAGTCACTTACTTTTTATCCCTATTTTCCATAATAAAAATATCTTCTTGTTCATATAATACATTCACTTAGGTGATTCTTTTCACATTATTTATACAATGGAATCCAAATCTTCTTTCCTCCATGATCTCCATTACTCAAACTCTCATAGAACTCCTTTTTCCCTTTCCTTGGTGAGTTTCAGAGTTGGATAAGGTATATGTTGTCAATAATGTTCCCTGAAAACTGATTAGGCATGATCATAACATCTTTCACTCTAGTGGTCATCCTATTTGGTTGATCATCAGAAAATCATCCATCACATTAAATGTTAATCCAATTATTTCCTATTCTCGCCATTGACTAAAACCATAAGCATAGTGTTATCATTACTAATCATAAAAAAAACTACATATATATATATAAAGAATTACTTATCAGATGTCTAATTCCTGACACCTTCCTTAATGATACCCTAGTTTTATCCTAGGTTATTCATATCAAATTTATATTTAAATCCTTCTTGATTATTTGTGATAAGTTTTTGAATTCCCAAAGCATATCAACTAGGAGTGTCAAACCAGGTGTGCAGCATGGTCTGTTGTTGTATACCGGATTACCCCGAATTTGGACTGGAATATCTAGTCAGATTTTACCCCTAGGTAAATCTATTCCAGATCCATATCAACTTGTTGTATCCAGACATGGATTTATTACTAGGAAATCAGTCTCTCTATCCATTACCAAAGTTCCAATAAATTTTATTATACTTTTTCCTATTCTTAGACATATCCCAATATATTATATTAGGGTTCTCACAAAGGTTTTCTCATACTAGGTTACAAATATTATCAAAACGATTACTCTAGTAATAACTATAACAACCCTCTTTTTACATACATTATTATTACATAACTTTTATAGAAAATATAAAATATTTGACAAATAGATTCCCAAATACGATATTAATATAGTGCCTTTGGAAACATAGAATCATAAAATATTGGTACATAATTGATCTATATCATATCCCACTAGGTTATTATTGACTATAACCCTTCTTAGACACATCATACATAATACACGTCTTCATAACCTGGGGGAAGGAAACATAAAAATGGGTGAGATCAGATACCCAGTAAGGGTAAACAATGAAGATACATAAAAATAATCATGAGCATAATGGGATTTTAACATGATCATGAAAATAGAAGATCATACCCTATATATCAAAGATCATATACATGATTCATGGTGTAAAAATTGGGAGTTCATAAGACATGAGTCATAATATTCCAGCGAAGCTTAACTTTCTAACTTGGTGAATCCGTAACTCTGCATTATCTATAGATGAGAACATCAGAAAGATGGGAATAAGCTGGGAATCATGGTGTATCTACTGAAATAACTGGCGGGAAGAGAGTCTAAACCACTTTTTTTTGAAGGGGGAGTGGGCTCACATGGTGTGGTACTTCTCAGAGGTTCCTTGGCGCTCTCTTCTCATGATCAGAATGAAGCTACTTTCATAGAGAGTTGGTTACATGATATATCTGGTTCTAAGAAAGATTGAATGGTTAAATTGGTGATTTTATTTGCAGGATGGTGGTGCTTGTGGAAAGCTAGGAACCAAGCGAGGTTTGAAGGCTCTCTTACTATGGTGTGGTCCCTTATCCCACAGACTCATTTCTTTATGATAGATTTGTCTTCTCTCATCAAGGACTGAAAGGAGACCCTTCTTTCTAACTTACTCAGGCCAGTGTGCCCTTGGATATACCCTCCATAGACACACAACACAAGAATTGTGTGTGCTGAAAACCTCATATCTCCGGTTTTAAACTAAACATGTATGGGTCCTGCAAAATGGGTGTGATGAAAAGAGGGGGAGTGATTTGTGGACCCAGGGGGTAGGTGGTGATGGATTTCAATTCTTTTATTGGAAATGGTATTTCCCTATTGTCCAAGGCCAATTACATGTTCATGGGGCTCACCATCTACATCTAGAAGAAGCTGGAGATAACCCAGGTAGAGACTGACTTGAGGATTATCCATGACTCTATTCGTGGTAAAGGATTTACCCTTGGTTTATTGCGTGCATTGTTAGGAAATGTAGAGTAATTCTTGGAAACAAAATCCAAGTGACTCACACATGGAAAGGGGTAATAAGGTCACAGATCAATGGATTCCTTGGTAGTTAAGAGCTTCAACATCATTATCCTCATCCCTATCAATAGTTTGAAACTAGAGTGTGTTAATTTAATTATAGGGGATTCCCTCATCTTGCACTATTTTAGACCTCTCTAAATCTTGGGATATGATTGTTGTTTTTCCTATTTTCATCTTTGAATAAAAATTTTATTTTGATGGATATCAGACACATAATAATATATAAAGATTTCTATAGTATTTAAGTCATTGATGTTGATACCATCTTAGTGTACAAATTCTTTTACTAAATCGTGTTCACACCCCATTCTTGCCCTATATTATCGAATTGAGTTTACTCTCTGTTCCATCCTTGTAATACTGACCTGAGTTAATTTCTTATTCTAACCCTATAATACTGAATTGAGTTTATTTATCATTCCAACTATGTCTCTCTCATGAGATATAAATCTTTCCCAATGAATTAGAAGGAGATATAGGTCCCACCCATCTCATAGTTAAATCAGTCATACATGTTCCACAAAGATCATAAATAACCATATCATAACCCATAAAATGAAATGGGTATTATAAACATGCAATCATATCATAACTTGTAAAAAGATATAGGTTTTATAATAATTTCATCATAAACATAACGTGTGAAAAGAAGCGGGTTTCAAGAAAATAGAACCTGTGAAATAGAAATGGGTTTCATAAATATCATTCCATCAAAACATAATACATTTGGAGAAAGAATATGAAGGTAAAAATTATAAAACTTTCCCCATAAAGGAATTATTAACACCAATGGATGCTATCTTATATGGGAAATAATTTTTAAAGATCTTTTAAAAACATTTCTTGAAAAATACATTGAAAACAACATAAAACCTATAAAAATAATTTTTCTTCAAAAACAACTTTGGAAACATTTAAAGGAAGCATTGAAAACCATAAAACTCGTTTAAAATCATTTTTCTTTGATAATTATCTTCAAGTATCATTTGGAAATATTTTTGAAAACATGGTTTTGGAATAAAATAGATTTCTGACCAAAGTGAGAAATACAATCAGATTTTTACTAAATGTTTTTTCTTAATTACCTTAATTAACCATGAGTGATAAAATGGAACTAATAATTGAAGATAAATTGAATAAATATAGGATATGTAAACTTGTGAGTGTACTTGAGATATAGATCATAACATTTCAATAAAGTAAGCCTAATCATAAACTATCTTGATAAATGATGAGATTATGTTAATAAACTCTAACCATTAGATAACTTGGGATCATTCTCTACATGAAAGAAAATGAAATAAAATGAAACATAAAATATTACTAAATGAATTATATTCAAGATATTATATGTTAAATTAAATTATATAAACCTCAAAAAATAATATAGGTACATAATAAAACACATGTCTCAATGAAGGAAAATTGAGACAGAACTATCTTACTGATTTGGTAGCTTTTGAAACATTAACCCCGTGAAATAAAGATAATAAAATGGATATTTAAATAGATACAAATTTAAGTATATGAATCATTGAATACATACTTAGAAATTATTAAAACCACAAAAAATTAATAGGTGGTGAATAAAGCATGTATCTCAAGGAAATAAAACATGAGATGAAACCCCCTTACATTGTGCATTAACTCTCATCATACACATTCAAACCTCCTCTATAACAAAAATATATATAATACAAATATAACACATAACCATATTAATTATTTTAATACAATATATATTTTTATTATTTATTTATATTATCTTCTTTTTAATAATTCTATGTTAAGGTTTTACTTCGTGTAATATATGCTTTGTTTTTCGTATGTGTCTTAAAATGTTATATCATTGGTCCTTATATTTATATTATGATTTCAAGAATGTAAATAATGATTTAAATATAATTTAAATTCATTATATTAGTATTATAATAATCCATAGGATATATATGTATGAAATAGAATACACAATTTATGGAGATGGTAAGCTGTACGTACGCATGAACACTATTTCCATTTAATTGTCATGTTGAATGAAAGAAAGTAAAATAAATATATATATATATATATGTGGGTATATATATCATCATTATTATAGTTTTAATTTATCATACATGTCATATATATTCACTAAATCCATCAAAAATAAATTTCATGTAGTGTATGATTGAATCACATCTCTTTGAGGGGAAGATAGTCCACACTTCCTCAAACGAAATTACCGTATTAACACAAAAAATGGAAAGTAAAAAAGGCATGTGTTGTAATGTAATTAAATAATCATAAATAAATAATAAATATAATCTATAACATATATAAACTGATTTTCTATAATAATTTACACAATGATATGCTGCAAAGGAAAAATTAACAGTCATCGTTTAGTGAGGAGGTAGTTTGTTGTACATGTAAACAATATGTTCGTTACCCATTATATGGATGTGTGTGTAAGTATAGGTTGAACCATTAGAATAAAAATTACTAGTATATTTAAGATACTAGTGTTGTTATGAAATCATGGACTAAGGAGAGTGGAGGGGGTGAAGAAGGAAGATAAAAAAAAGGAGCTGGAGAGAAGACATTACCTCTTTATCAGGTAACTCCTTTTGGTTTGTTCCAAAAGGATTCCATGGATTGATTTATATACAAGGGGAGGATTCTATGAGTAAGGGAGGGATTTTGGAAAGTTTATTGAGAAGATATTGGAAAAATATAACTAATTTTAGAGGTGTGAAGAAGAGAGATGACTGGTGTCCTTTTATAGGGAAAGGAAAGGACACACTTGGCATTTTTGAAAATAAGTTACTTGTGCCCATATTTTTACCCTAAAAAACTAATAAGAAACAAAAAAACAATGTAAGGTTAATGGGTAAATAATGTCCATGAAATTTGTTTTGGAAAAGTTTCTAGGTCATTTTGGGTCTTAAATTTAAGGTTCAATCCTTGGTTAAGCTTAATTTTACCTTAATCGATGTAATTAATTTTAATTACATTCACTAATATTTTTGGACAAAAACTAAGTTGAACTAGTTATATATTATAAATTATTATTATTAAAAATATGGAATAAATATATTCAAATTATAATCATATAATTGGAATAAATTAATTTAAAACTAATCTAGCTGATGGGATGACACTGTAGGTGTTTAAAGTAAAAAAAATGATCAAAAAGTTTCTATATTTTATATTTTATTTCAAAGTGAAATTTATTCCAATGACACAAATTTGGTTGATTGATAAAAATAATATATAATTAAACTTTTAAACCATTTTAAAATGTAATTTAACCTTATAAACAAATTAGATGAAAATATAGTTTTCAATTAAAATCCTTTATTTTTTACTATTCATCAAAAAATTATGTTTCTTAGAATAATACAAAAAATTCAACCTAATAAAATTTCAAAATTATATATATTCAGAAATGATATTTATTTTATCAAATTAAATTTATAAATTTTTCTGAAAATTAAATTTATTTTTTTCACAGAAGGACATGAAAAGTACTTTGTCTGAAAAATAGTATTTTTAAACAAATAAGGACATCATCGAAAATTATATCATTCATTATAAATATTTATTATTTAAATAAAATAATTATAAAAAATATTTTAAAAGTCTTTATTACTATTCATATTAAAATTTTTAATCGATAGGTTATAATTATCTCATTTAAATAATTATAATAATAAAATGATGTTTCGTAGAAACAGTGGTGTTGCATGTAACGTATGCCAAGTCACTATTCTATGTAACACATGAAAAGTGATGTTCTATGTAACATACTCAAAGTATGTTTCATGGGAAAGGATTGTTTTACTAAGTGCATCGAAAGACAAAAATAAAAATTTAATTTATTTGAAAAAAGGTCAGAAAAACTCAAGGTGTTATAATAACGAAATTTTTAAAAACTGTATAATGTTTTTAGATGAAGAAAGTACATTTTTTTAGTAAATTCATTATATGATTTACAAATACATTTTTCATTTGAAATGGGTTTTAGTTTATTGTGTGGAAATAATATAAATAATTTCTTATAATTTTATATAATTCATTTGAAAAAATAAACTTTATTTTTAAAATCATAATGTTGAAATCATCTTAGAGGTAATTTTAGAGAATTTTATGAAAAGTTTGATTTTTCAATGAATAGTGAATATACTTTTTTTTATTGAAAACAGTATTTTCTTTTCATGAAATTGTAATGTTATATTTTGTTAAATGGTTTTAAAAGAAAAATTAGTTTTTTTATATTTTTAATAATAAAAATATAGTTATTGAAAATAATTCTATGTGGATTTTGGTTGAAAAACATTTCATACAATAGAAAATATTTTTTCCTGAAATCTATTTTTTTTTATTTTTTGAGTTTATTTTAAAAGTAATTTCTTCCACTTTTAGAGATTGAACATGATAAAATTAATTATATATTTTCAATCATAATTTCCAAAAAAAAAATTAATAAGTCCACTTTTAATTTTGGTCATGATGAATAGTAAAAATAGTAATCATTTATCTCTATGGTAATGGTTAAAATGAATTTACTAGGGGAGGGAGGTTAAACCAAAATATAAGGGAAATTTTCCCAATTAAACATTTCTAAATTATATGGTATGCACATATTTCAACCTCTTACAATCCAAAATTTTAATATTTATCCATTTTGAAGCATTTTCTTGAGTTTGAATTTATTATATTTTAATATTTTAAGAAATTCCAAGCATGTCCTCTCCCCAACATATAAAAGTAAAGACATCGTTTTTATTCATTAAAACACATTAATCCTTATAGATCAAAAAAAAACATACCATATTATATTATAAAACACTGTATCCATGAATCACTAGTCCTACTCTTCATAAAATACCATTTCAAGGGTCTTTAAGAAAGGATGCAAAGGAGGCCTAACAAAGAAGAGGTAATCGTCATACCAACCCATTTCAATTTATTTCTTATTCTAACTTTCCAAAATATATGACATTCATCATGTAAAAATAAATTATGTATCCTAAATATAACAAAATTTTATTATTATTATGGAAACACCAATATCGATCCTTTATTCCATCAAATGGAATGTAAAAGTTTCCCTCATGCGTATGTGTGGTCTATAACCTCCACATATCGATATAATTATTTTTTCATCACTATCATTAATATATGGGTATTATTATTGATCTAAATTTTATGAATTATATTTTTGAATTTTTTATGATTCTAAAATTACGTTATCATTTTTACCTTCTTATCTTTGAATCCTTTGGAAAATGATAACATTACTTGTTCTTAGATGTGGACTACTACCTCCACAATGTTATGCGACTAATTTATCATTTCAATTTTACTTTTATGGTAATAGGGATATATTTAATTAATATATATGGTATAATAATTATCTTGGAATGGTTAATTATTATTTACCTTTTTTCCATCCTTTGGAAAGTGAAGACATCGTTCATGGGTACGTGTGAACTACCATCTCCATGAATGATGTAATTCATTTTTATATATATATCCTTAACAGATGAATCTTAATATATATATAATTAATATATACCATATATATATATCATGATTATAATTATAGATATTATAGAACCATGATTAAATTATAAGAACCAGAACTAAAAAATCGAAATTCTCATGAAAAAATAAAACTGTTAACACCCGAAAATGATGATTTTAATAAGGAAATATTTAAAAAATGGTGTTAAAATAGTTAAATTGGACTATATATGAAACTAAAAGTAGATACATTATTTTTTTTATAATTTTAATAAATTTAAATATTTTATAAAGAAGGTTAGATCACCTTTTAAGTTTGTTGAACTTGAGGTAAGATATTTATTTTAGAATCTAAATTTTTATCGGGATTGTTTATAAATATGTTTTTGATGATTTTTTAAATATATAACTCTAAAAAAATCTTGAATTTTATTCTGCTATGGCTACATCTAGAAATTACATGTTTTCATTTCATTTTCCTCTCATTATATACCCAATAGATTGAAACAATATTTTTAATGCAATTCAAATTTGTTTTTCTCTTCAGTCAAAAATAAATTTTCTTCCACCTCCATGATTTCTAAAAAAAAGTCAAGAATGTTTTAATATTATAATATTATTATTTAAATTCATTTTTACTTATGATTAATTTTTTTACAAAATGTTTTAATAATTACATTATTGTAATTTTTTGAATGTGGTAATTTTGAAAATTTACCAAAAATATGAAATGAATATTTGTTTTAATGTATATTACAAGAACAGAATTTCCCAATAACTTGACTGATCAATTATTTGAAGTATCCTTAATAATTTTCCAAGGTTATTTTTTTAAAAAGTATTTTTTGTAATATATGGGAAATTTTAATCGCTTAAATAGCTGATTTCAATGTGAAAGGGGTATTTTCTTACAAAAATGATTTAGTGATCTTTTAAAAAAATATTCATGATAACATTATTTGTATTTCTTGTACTTTATTAGTGTTTGGACTAATTATACCATCCAAATTGATTCTATGTATGGATTATGATGATAATGATTTAAGAAGGATCATATGAAACACATTTTCTTCCAAATGGTTAATTAGGTTATGATGAAAACTTTATGAAACTTGATTCTTTTCAGTGGGTTATGCTATGATGAAATGTTGAAATATTTGTGAAACCCATTTATTTTCCATGAGTTATGATATAATTTATGATATTTTTTCACACATATATATGACTCTCATTAGGTTATGTGTGGTCCTAGAATTATATATCCCTCTAATTCTTCTGATAGAGACATATATATCATGTGATAACAAAGACTAGAATGGCGAGTGATCTCAGCTCTGTAAGGGAATCTATCTACAATGATAGACTTGTGAGTGAACCATGAATAAGGATATGGTGGAATAGATAGTGAACCCAATCCGCTATGATTGTCTTGGAAGTGAGAATTAACAAAGGAAATAATTTTCCATGCTTATCTATAAATCACAAACTTATATATTATGCTTGTTTCATGCTATCATGGCCTATGTTATTTTATTACATTATAATTGATTCCTTTTGAACTTCCCATATCTATTCTAGGATTCAATATTATGACGTATGATATTCATGTAGTAGATTTCAAATATTAAGATAATTATCTTATAAATTTTTGCTCATGTTATGTTTAAGTGATCATTAATATCTCCCTTGTTTAACCATACTGATAATTTGAGCTCACACTTTATTAGTTTTCCCTTCCTTGGGATATAAATAAAGGTTTTAGGTAGGGTATATACAAAAGGGATCAAAGTGAGAAGATAGTTATGAGAGATGATTAATAATTTACCTAAATAAGATGTTTATGTATCTAGTATCCAAAGACACTATATAATTACAGTTATCACATAAATGAAAATATTATGTATTGAATATTAATCTAAAAATATTAAATATTTATGTATGAAAAGTTTGAGCCATTATAAATGGTATCAGATATGGGTTTAGTTAAACGTTTTAGATTAGGGTTGGAAAACTTTAGCTAATACCCTGAGGATAAGTCTAAATATAGGATAACAACATAATGTTTTGGTAAAGGTCATGTATAACTTAGGTTAAACCTAATGTTCCATAGATTTAGAATAATGTGTCATTATTTAGGTATCCCATGAATGAAGTTTCATGATTTATCACTCCAATTAAAGATGCTTGATGGTCATTCTAGCCATTCTTTTTTAGTATGGCATTGAATATATAATAATAAAGTTGAGGAGGAAATAGGTAAGATCAAATATTGATGTACTATATTTGAGATTGGTATATAAATTACTATATATTAGCAAAAGTCTCAAAGAATATTATTTCATATCCTCAATAATTAGATTTTGAGTTAGTGATGAAAACTCATAATGGTACGATGGTTGCTTATCAAGTGCATGGTTCAAATCTCATTAAAGTTTGTGTGAATGTACTTCATGAAAATCTTGTAGTTTTATTTTTTGTTAATTTTTTTGTGATACTTGGAATGCTATTTATTCCATTATATGGATCTCATATCAACTACCAAGGAAGGTAAATCATATCTCATATTCTAAATGAACCTGTGATCATTTATCAGCGTGAGGATGAATATGAACTTTCAATAGCAATTACATCTATTTTTTGGGTCTTAATTTTTATCCATAAAGTTTATCTATATTATATGGTTTGGGAGAAACTCAAAATTGAGGATATTTCTATTATATGGCAGTTTATTGATGTCTTTCTAGAATATTTTCCTAGTATTACTCCAAATAATGAATTTGAGTTTTCAATATAATTAAAACATGGTGATACAATTATTTTAAATAATCCATATAGAATAGCCCCTATTGAGTTACAGGAATTGAAGAAGAAATTCCTAGAGAATATTTAAAAGGTATTCATTCAGTTAGGTGCATCGCCATGGGGTGGAACTATTCTTTTTATTAAGAAATATTATGGATCAATGTGACCCTTCATTAATTTTCAAGAATTGAACAAGATCACAATTGAGAATGAGTATTCTCTACCTTATATTGATGTCTTTTTTAATCAACTACATGGATCTACATACTTTTCCATGACTGACCTTTATTAAATATTCCATCAATTGAGGGTTAAGAATGAGGATATACCTAGGACAACATTCCATACTAGGTATGGTAAATATGGATTTATAGTGATTCCATTTAGTTTTAATAATTCCCCCATGGATTTAATGAACAAATTCTTTATAGATTACCATGATCAGTTTGTGGTAGTATTTATAGAAAATATTCATGTATATTTAAAAAGGAAGTAAGATCATTAAGATAACATAAGGATTGTACTGAAGACCCTAAGGAAGGGGAAACAATATAAAAAAATTTCAATTTTTAAATTTTACCTATAAATTGTTTTGTTTTTGGGTTATATAATATCAATAAAAGGTATATCTATGAATCCATAAAAGATGAAAGTTACTAATTGTTATCCTAGACCAACCGTTATGAATATGATCCATATTTTTCTTGGTTTTTCTGGATAACACTGATTATTTGTGGATAATTTCTCATGGTTATCTAATCCACTCATTAAGACAACCTATAACGGATCCAATCACTTTAGGATAAATGAATGTGAATAAAATTTCATGGAATTAAAGATAATTTTAGTCATCTAATCTATGATTAAACTACCCTGCAATGGAGAAAAGTGAGTAATCTATAGTGATTAATTGAAGAAGGAACTAGGATACATCATAATGTAGAATGATTATAGTGATATCATATGCCTCAAGATAATTGAACATTCATGGTGAAAATTACTCAACTCATCATTTATAGTTTACTATGTTATTTTTTTCATAAAAGATATAGAGTAATTATCTTTATGGATAATGGTGTGATATATATAAAATTTTAAAATTTTATAGTAAAATATTTGAATATGTGTTAAGGAATATGGATAGATTTGATTAATGATTATGATTGCTCAATAAATTACCACCCTAGGAAATAAAATAAGGTGGCTGATGCTTTGAGTTGAATGGACTGTGATAGATAATCTATGATAATGATCCAAAAGATCCATTAAATATGGATTTTCAAAGGATGGATCAAGAAATCTTGAAGGTGCGAATTAATATATTTCATAGATGAGTGTTCAACCATATTTCCAAGTCATGATTAAATAGGTGAATAAGGATGACGTAAAGCTGTAAATGAAGGTTAAAAATGTTCTTGAATTCAAACTTGATTATGATTGAATGATATAGTTCCCAAATAATGAATGTTTACCATCAATTCCATACTTGAAAGAGCTATTGTATGAAGCTCATAGTTCTTCATTCACTATTCATCTAGGAAGTGAAAATATGTATAGAGATATGAAATAGTATTTATAGAGGGAAAAGATAAAGAGATATATTGGAGAGTATATATATCGGTGCTTGGTATTTTATAATGTTAAGACTATGTGACTATATCTAAGGGGATTTCACAACCATTACCCATACCCAAATTAAAAAGTGAAAAAATTACTATGGACTTTGGTCATTTGAATATCTAAAACATTTAAAGGTAAAAATGTCATTTATATTATAGTTGACCACCTTATAAATTCAACATAATTCATTTCAATCTGAGAACAACCATCAATTGATTATATGGCTAAGTTATATATCAAGGAAGTTATGAGATTGTATTAAGTAACACATTCTCTTATATCTGATTGGGATCTGAGGTTTACTTTGATGTTTTGGGGAAGTCTTTAGTAAGATCTGGATTTAATGTTTTTTTTCAGTACTACTTATCATCATTAGATAGATGGTAAATCTAATATAACCAATCAAACCATATAGGTTATGTTGGGATCTTGTTCTCAGTATCTCAATGGTGGTTGTGATCAAAACCTTCCCCTAGTCAAATTTTCTAACAAAAATAGCTTTCACTAAAGCATTAAAATATATCCTTATGAATACCTCTATGAAAATAAGTTAAAAACACCACTGATATTTGATGAAGTTGGATAAATAAAGGTATCAGGACCTAAGATATCTAGGGATATAGATTAAAAAGTTAGGTCCATTTAAAAAAAATATAAGAGTAGCTCGTAGTTGATAGAAAAGTTATGCTAACAATCATTAGTGAAATATAGAATGTAATGTTAATGTAGATTTATTCCTATGAATTTCTCCATGGAAAAAGTTTATGTGACTTAGAAATAAAGGAAATTCAATCCTCAAGTATATTGGTCCCTTTGATATTCTTGATTGAGTAGGGACAACAACTTAACTCTTGGTGCTCCCACTGAACCTGTCTCAAGTTCATGATATGTTCCATATATTTATCATAAGTAAGTACACACCTAACCATTCCCATGTACTGAACTCAAAGATTTTACCATTGGAAAATGGCCTTTCATTGGAAGAAAACTAGAAGAAATCTTAGATCATAGATATAAAGTACTATAGAACCAGCCTACTCGCCTAGTTAATGTTCTCTGGGAGTGTTAAAAATTCATAGATTCTTATTGGGAAATTAAGGATGTGATGATATTGGTAGATAATTATTTTTTTTATCACAATGATGAAATATTGATGTATAAATTAATCTTATGGGGGTTAGAAGGTAACTGTAATGTCCCATAATTTTCGGTGTAAATTCCATTAAATTAATTGTAATTATTTCAAGACTAGATGATTTGACAACACCTAATTCCGGGGACCAGTGAGCACGAGATAGAATTTTGAACTTTTATTAAGTTAATTTAAGTAAATGTGAAAGCAGGATTTTATAAATTTAAAAATGGTGCTCAGATAAAAAATATGAGTGCACCATTGAACTCAAAAGGTGGGATTCAATTAGAATGGACTTATCTTCGACCAGTGAAGGTCGACCAAAAAAGATAGTTCTCAGACTTTTAAAAAAATAATAAAATAACATAAAAATTAATTTTATTTTATTTTCTCACAATTGAATAGTGGAATGCCAGAGCTGTGGTGCGACGATGAGGCAATTGCGATCCAATTTAAAGATACTCTTTAATGGATGTGTAACAGACATGGTGTTTCATTAATGAAACAGCGGAACAATGTGGTGACGCAGCATAACAGAAACATTTAGATGTGTTTTTCTATTAATGAGATAACACATTAGGGAAATAAAATGTGGAATTTTCTATGATGAACCAATGGAGAAAACCCTCTCTAATGACGAATGATGAATGCCAGTGAATCACTAGTGACTTTGACAAACCTCGAAGAAAGGAACCAGAAAGAGACGAATGCCTATGGCTTCGAATGAAACTTGAATCCTTGTAGGAAGATAGCTTCTGCGATGAACACCTTTGAGGTAGGTGTTTATTTTGTTTCAAGATTCCCCATCCTTTTTTCTGAAATGATGAACAAAGATAAACCCACGAACAGGTTGATTTTCAGATCACTCGTTCTTGTGGGAGGGTGTTTTTCTTGTGTTTTCTATGTCAGGAATAAAAAATTTGTGATAGAAAATCAAATCATTATCCCATGTTTTCGAAAAATATAATGCAGAGGGTGTGGGATAACACGAACAAGGCTAATGCCTCTCCGCCTTGTTTGTTTTGTTCCTTCTTCATGGTCGTGTCTTTGAGGCAGAGACAAGGGAGATTCAGGGCCATCAAAGGGAAGATGGCATCCCCAGGAGGCCATAGGCGCAAGCGGCGTGAAGAGAGGACCATAAAAGTGAACCTGGTGGATCTTGCAAGAACCCGTAGGTGATGGTGGTGGCCCACGATGGTGCTACACGATGGAGTGCTGGAAAATGTGTTGCAGCCTAATCGGGCCGCGACGGTGTGTCAAGATCTATTGACCTCTATGCCGGCAGGCGAACACAGCCACCCGACCGCGTTGGTACACTACAGACATGGAACCACGCCACGTCACATGCAATAGGCCACAATCAATTGATCGTGACAGAGGTGTTGGGACCGTGGATGACCCGCAGAGCTTGGGGGAGATAGACATGGCTTCCAGCCGTGTCTCGTCTAGGAGAAACTAGTCCACCTATAATGGACCGGGATGGGAGAAGGACACCCCAGCGGGCCGGACCTACCCCAGAGGGCCCAACGGGCCTCTGACAAATGGGTTTGACCATGATAGACCTAGGCTAGTCTGTATCTGGGTCAGGTCGACATACATGGGTTGGTTCGGGTAGGCTCGACCGGGTCGGACAAGACCCAAACCCAACCGACCCCTTTTCAAAAAACATCAATTTCTTACAAACTGGGAATTCGATTGATGAGATGTTTGCGGTGTTGGAACCCTCACAATGAGGCATATATTTTAGAATAATCTATGGAGGTTTTCATGAATGTTTGAATGTGACGAATGGCTTGAGGACCAGTTCTCCAAAAATCAAATTCACTACATGTGGAAACCCTTCGGTTGGATGAGACCTGAAGACAGCTGACCAGCAATCCTGTGGGGATTATCTATGATGGACCACTGGTAAAAAAAATTAAATGTGACTTGGAAGGACCATGGTGGGGAGCAGCTCTGTGTGACCTGGTAGACCCACGGTACTCGATAGGATGAGTACCTCAGTATGTTCAAGGTGGGAAGTAGATTTTGTGTGACCCGACAAGCCCATGGTGGGGAGCGGCTTTTGTGTGACCTATAATACCCATAGTACTCATCAGGGATTACTACCACAACAATCCATAGTTAGTGGAAAGAAGCTACTGTGTGACTCAGCAGACCCACTGTACTCATTGAGGAGGATTCCTCCAGTATCCCAAGGTGTTTGATGACACGACTGATGGTCTTACTTTCCTACTCTATAATATACATGGTGTGAGTTGTCTTTCTTCGTGATAATGCTATGTGATCATGCTTCGTGGGTTTCTTGTGGATTTTTTGTGGTCTTCCCTTGTTTTTTTGGGCTTCCTACTAAGTACATTGTTACTCACCCCTACACGGGATTTTCCCGCATGTGTTGTGTCCGGTGTAGATGATTGCCACCTTGATGGAGGACCTAGTGGCCTAGGACCCAGTGGTTCCTAGTGAGACATGGCCAGCGGGGCATACTTTTACGACTTCCAATAGGTACTCTATACTAACCCAAAATGTGGGATTTCCAGTATACATCTTTTAGGGGTTTCCATGTACTTTCCTATTTTCAATTTATCTTTTGTTGGGTTTGTATTCTGGCCCATTTGACCTAAAATTTTCACTTTTACTCAGTGGTTGTTTAGTGGTATGCATGTTT
The DNA here is from genome assembly GCA_963277665.1 of Viscum album. NCBI lineage: Eukaryota > Viridiplantae > Streptophyta > Magnoliopsida > Santalales > Viscaceae > Viscum > Viscum album. Next base: position 324,049,181 of record OY728139.1, on the reverse strand, counting down.
ACCTTTCCAGCATTGGGATGTGTTTGTGTGTGCATGCGTACAGGTACTCAAGAAATGTCATGTCATGGGCCCTTGAGGGACGAATCCTGATAGTAATACCCTAGATTTTATGATATATTTCCATTTAAATAATTTTAGTATCTTCGGTAGCTTATAATACACAAAACCCAAATTATAATGAACCATAATATAGTATACCATTATAAACTATCCATAAAAATGATAGACCGAATAGAAATACCAACATTTTTAAAAAAATTATAAACTTTTTAGATGATATATGTATATTTTTTAGTGAATTCATTATATGCTTTAAATATTCATTTTTCCTAAAAATCGATTTTATTGCTCTTTGTGTGACAACAATACAATTAATTGATGATAATTTTAGAAACATTATTTTAAAAAATGAACTTCATTTTTTAAATCATTATTTCAAGATTATTTTATAGATAATTTTTTATACTTTTATGAAAAGATTGATTTTTTCAATGAATAGTGAAAAATACTGATTTTTTTAAAGTTGTCTTTTTCTTTTAAAAAATTTAAAAAGTTACATTTTTTTTAGAATGGGTTTAAAAGTAACATTAGTTAATTTATTTTATTAATAACTCAATTAAGATCATTGGAATTACTTTTATATAGATTTTGATAGAAAACATTTTATACTTAAGAAAGAATTATTTCATAAAATCTGTTTTTCATAGTGTTTTGTGAGTTTATATTAAAAGTAACTTATATCACTTTTAGATTTAGAATTTGATAAAATGGATTCAATAATTGGACTGACCTTTTCCAAAAATTTTAATGAGTTAACTTTAATATCTTGTCATGATGAATTGTAAAAGTAGTGAAAATCTATCATTTTGGTAAATGTTGAAACATGTTTATTGGGGGGTAACATAATATCTATAACAACCCATACTTTACATACATTGTTATTACTTCATAATTGAAGCACACTTATTACAAAATATATCAAAACCAATAAAGGACCGTATAGGTATAGTGTCATTAGAAACTGGGAAACATAAACAACTAGTTCATAAAGCATCTACTTTGCCTCCCATTTATTTCATCAAATCTAGAGTCCCTTTTTGGCATATTCTACTTAATAACCTTCTTCCTGACTTGGGTAAATAAAACATACAAAAGGGTGAGCTCAAATGCTCAGTAAGGGTAAACAAAAGAAATATAAATCACATCATATACATATGCACATAACTTTTGGAAATCCTAACCTGCAAAAGAGATCATAATTTCATAACATGGGATAAATCATAATAGTGAAATGAAATCCCAATAATCATTACTTAAAACATGAAACTTGGTGGCATACACACATAATCATAGAGAATAATTTCTTATTAGTCAAGACTCATTGCCAAGACTATCTTAGTGGACAAAGTCCATTTCTGAACCGAGTTACCCTCGTTTCAGTCCTGCTTCATTGAACCGGGATAACCTACCGTTCCAGCCATGTCTCTCTCATGAGATATAAAATCTTTACCCAATTCATTGTAGGGAGATATAGGTCCCACCCATCTCATAATGATACCATTCTTATGTGTGAGACAAAATCATAAACCATACATCATTGCATAACCCATGTAATAAAAATGGGAATCTTAAACATAATGACATCATAAAACAATTCATATAAGTTAAAGTAATTCATAAAAATAATTCCATCACAACATAATCAAATCAATGTAATAATAGGGATAAAAATAGAACCCTTTATTATCTTAGATGGAAGATAATTTTGATAAAACACTTGCACTCCATTCTTGGGGAAAATATCCTTTCTACTTCAAATTTTTTTTCCCTTTCTTAACATGTCATAAAATTTTAAACTAAAATAAGTTGATTAAAAATAAACATGAAAACCTGTAAAGGAAGATTCTTGGAAATAATGTTTTAAAAATCCATTCATGCTGTATAAGTTAAAAACATTCTTCTCATACTTTTTTCGGAAAAGTCAAAAAGTACCTCGTACGAAAAACGACAAAAGATTCCTTTCATATCTTTTACTAAAAGCTCACCGAAGGGTAAAGTTGGATTTAAACAATTTTAGGTGGATGGAAATAACATTACATATTGAGGAAACATGGATGTGGAAGATAAAATACACCCCAGTAAATACCAAAGTATAAACAATCTCGGATAAAAATGAGATTGTGATACTTCCCTTACCTTAGGTCCGATATGCTTTGTACGTGTCCGAACCTCCTGTATAATGATTTAAATAATGTTATTGACTTATTCCAGAATCATAATTAATGTTATGATATCATATATGGTCATATTCTTAGCTTCTTATTAGTAATATTTCATTACTACTTGTTATTCAGGTGTTTATTACTTTTTGTTCTTATGCATGTTTTGTCGAATAAATTCTTATTCTTCTCTTTAGGTTATAGATACCTCATTTCAAGAATGGTATTAGTGTAATATATATCAAATTAATTCATTCAATTCATTTATATAATCATTATGAAATGAAGATCATGTAGAACGAGTTGCATCACATCGTGGAGACGGTATTCCGTACGTACGCACGAGTGATGATATCGTTCCTATAATCGTGGAATTGTATTGGAGTGTATGTATACTATTTAAGAATAAATAGCACTTTATAATAGTCATATATTTTCATTATTTACACCATTATACCCATCCAAGTAAGGTGGTGGTGGAAAATAGATTACACCACGGCGTGGAGATGGTATTCCATACGTACACACGCGCGGTGATTTCTTTTTCCGTAAGATGGATAGATGGTGAAATAGGGTTGTTTAATACTTATAATAACATATCAGTATATGGGTGATACTGATGTTATTACTTAATAATGAAAAAACTAAAGAATAATAAGTGGAAGAAGAAATAAAGATGAAAGAATCGGTAACGGACATTACCTCTTCTTTGAAGTGCTTCTTTGAGACATCCTTTTAGGGCACTAAAATAGGTCTTTTAAGAAGCCAGAACCTCTAGGTTGTTTCTAGGGAAGTGGAGAGAAGAACTTGGCAGGGGTTGGCCGATCTTGAGGGCTCAAAGTGGTGTGAGGAAGAGGGGGAGGAGGTGCCCTTTTATAAGGGAGGAGAGGGGCTCCTTTGGAAAAACAAAAAATATTATTTTATTATAAAGTCACGTTCGGTTTTAAATAGCTCCAAATTGATTTATTTAGAAGATAAGGTGGGGATGGGTCGAAATCCTATCATCAAATAGAATATAGACAAGTTTAGGTTCCTATTTGAACCTTATCATTTAGATTTAACATTAAGTTAAATAGTTTTACTTTTACCATGTCTTCTTGTGTTCTTACACTATAAGGTTAATAAACATACTATAAGTAGCCAAACAAACCCCAAGTTGTTTATTATTAATATATATAACCATATCTAAGTCATTTGGCTGAACCTTATATTTTTAGGAATAAAATAACAATTACTAATATAATATTTGTTTTAAAAACAATTTTATGTCAATTTTGACACTATTTAGTAATTTGTTTTTGTGAAAATCATAGTAGAATGATTAGTTCGAAAAAATTTAATTAAATCAATACTAACATGTCATATTAATCTATAAAATTAGTGGAATTCATAAAAAGTGTCAAATTACCTTTATTTTTGTGTTTATAACATCAATTATGTCAATATTTCATTAATAAGATAATTACTACATCATCTTTGTGTCATAAATAAATTAAATTATTTAATCTCTAAAAATTACAAATAAAATACCATTATGTAGGAAATATTTTAGATTTCTAATGAATATTTATAGTCGAATTTATCTTATGTGTAACCCCATCTTAAAAATGATTTACTTATTAAACATTGATTTTAACTATTTTAACCCTTCTTTAAATAAATTAATAATAAATGACCTAATCTAATCCAAGTGGTCCTAAATGGTCATATTTTATTCCTAAGGTTGTTTTTGGTCGAATTAAACTTGTCCAATATAATTAGGACATGTGTTAGGGTAATAATAATATCATTTTTACCCTTAATTACCCTATTTACTTTTAACCGTGGTAAAAAAAGTAAAAAGTTACTATTCACCAAAAAAATATTTTTATCTCATTGAACCACATTTTACTTACTAACATCAACCGTGTCTCTCGGATTTTTTAAATTCCACTCACAGAAGCAGTAAAATTATGTTTTATGAAAAAATCATTTTTTTAACTACCACTTAGTGGTTTCACTATTCATCAAAAATTGAAAGTTTTCAGAAAAATTCCAAAATTTCACCCTAGGATAATTTCGATATTCCGGATCCAAAAATGAAGTCCATTTTGAAAAATAAAATTTATAAAGTTTCAAAAAGTGGTTATTACTATTCATAACGGGTAGTTTTAATAATATTTTATTAGCATATCATTGTTTAGTGAAACTCGGTATTGCGTACGACGCAAGCTATCGAGGAAGGTCGCGATTTGGTGTAAAGCAAGCCAAGCAAGTGTTGTGTGTAGAAAAAGATTCCTTTGATGATTTATATAAAATAGAAATCTCGGGTGTTACATTCTCCCCCCCTTAAAATGAATTTCGCCCTCGAAATTCGTCACTTTGTAACAAACAGATAAGGATACCTCTCCCTCATCATATCCTCAAGCTCCCATGTAGCTTCTTCTAATTGGTGGTTCCTCCATAAAACTTTCACCAATCGAGTGGTCTTGTTTCATAGGACTTTTTCGCTACGATCCAGAATCTCTATCGGTTGTTCTTCATAAGAAAGATCTTGCTCCAGTGGTACAACTTCTGAGCTGAGTACATGTGAAGGATCAGGTATTTACTTTCTCAGGAGAGATACATGGAACACCTCGTGAACTTGAGAGAGATTTGGTGGAAGCACCAATCGGTAAGCTACCTTCCCAACACGATCCAGTATTTCAAAAAGACCGATATATATAGGGCTCAACTTCCCCTTCTTTCCAAATCTCATAACCCTCTTCCAGGGAGATATTCGTAAGAACACTTTATCACCCACTTCAAACTCTAGGTCTTTTTTTCGGTTGTCGGCATTACTTTTTTGTCGACTCTGAGCTGCTCTTATGTGTTGTTGAATATATCTGACCTTTTCTACCATTTCATCAACGAGATCAGGTCCTAATAGCTTTCTTTCCTCAACTTCATCCCAGCAAGTTGGAGTCCTGCATTTCTTTCCATAGAGAGCTTCATAAGGAGCCATCTGAATACTGGAGTGAAAGCTATTATTATAAAACAATTCCACCAAAGGTAGGTGTTGATCCCAACCACCTTTGAAATCCATAGATCAAGCTCTCAACATATCTTCTAGGGTTTGAATTGTTCTCTCAGACTGACCATCTGTCTGAGGATGATAAGCAGTTCTGAAACTCAACTCTGTATCCAGAGTATGCTGAAGACTTCTCCAGAACTTCGAGGTAAATCTCGGATTCCGATCAGATATAATAGAAAGTGGTACTCCATGCAATCTTACCACTTCTTTTACATATATCCTGGAAAGCTGATCCAGTGAGAAATCCTCTCTAATAGCAATGAAGTGTGTAGACTTTGTAAGATGATCAAATATGACCTAGATAGCATTATTTCCTTTGGATTTTTTAGGAAGTCCTGTGAAAAAGTCCATAGTGATGTTTTCCCATTTCTATTCGGGTATGGGTAATGGTTGTAACATCCCCTTAGACTTCTGTCTCTCAGCTTTAACTTGTTGACAAACCAAGCATCGAGAGACATATTCAGCAACATCTCTTTTCATGCCATGCCACCAGGAGTATTCATTCAGGTCCCTATACATCATCGTGCTTCCAGGATGAATAGATAATGAAGAACTATGAGCCTCATCTAGCAGCTCCTTTAATTCGGGGATGGGAGGAACAAAAACACGATTCATGAACTTTATTATCCCATCACAATCAAGGTTGAATTCAGGAACATTTCTCACCTTCTTTTGTAACTTGACATCTTCTTTCTGTGCCTCTTTAATCTTCACATGTATAGATGGTTGAACATTCATTTGAGAAAGATACAATTTTTCCCCTTTCATTATAATTCCAAGATCTATCCTTTGTAAATCCATAAATATTGGATCTTTTGTAATCCTCATCATGGATAAAATAGCATGGTCTTGTCGACTTAATGCATATGCCACTTTGTTTGCTTTCCCAGGGTGGTAATGAATTGAGCAGTCGTAATCCTTAATCATCTCCAACAATCTTCTTTGGCGCATATTCAGCTCCTTTTGTATGAAAATATACATTAAACTGTTATGATCAGTATAAATATCAAACCTTTCACCATAAAGGTAATGCCTCCAAATCTTTAATGCATTGATTACCGCAGCTAACTCCAAATCATGAGTTGGGTAATTTTGCTCATGTATTTTCAACTGTCGTGAGGCATAAGCTATCACCATATCATTTTTCATAAGAACACACCCCAATCCCTTCTTGGATGCATCACTATAGATCACAAACCTTTCTCCACTACAAGGCAGTGTGAGCACAGGTGCACTGGATAACCTTCTTTTCAACTCCTTGAAATTATCTTCCCATTCCTCGTTCCAAACAAACTTAACTCCTTTCCGAGTCAACTTGGTGAGTGGATTAGATAATCGTGAAAAATATTTCACAAAACGTCGATAATATCTAGAAAAACCAAGAAAACTTCAGATCTCAGTTACTGTTGTTGGTCTCGACCATCTTTCGATAACCTCTATTTTTTCTGAATCCACAGATATCCCCTCTTTTGAGATTATGTGACCCAAAAATGCAACTTTTTGAAGCCAAAATTCACATTTGGTAAATTTTGCATAAAGCTTCTCCTTTCTCAGGGTCTTCGATATAATTCTCAAGTGATCTTCATGTTCTTCCTTGATCTTTGAATAGACAAGAATATCGTCTATAAAGACTACCACAAATTGATCAAGATAGTCTCTAAAGACTCTATTCATCAGATCCATGAAGATAGCAGGGGCATTAGTAAGACCAAATGGCATCACTATAAAATCATAGTGTCCATACCTTTTACGGAAAGCTGTCTTTGGTATATCCTCTCTTTTGACCCTTAATTGATGATACCCTGAACGAAGATCAATCTTGGAAAAGTATTGAGCTCTGAGTAGTTGGTCAAATAGGTCATCAATGCGCGGGAGAGGATATTTGTTCTTGATAGTGATCTTGTTAAGTTCTCGATAATCAATGCAGAGTCTCATTGATCCATCTTTCTTCTTAACAAACAGAATAGGTGCTCCCCAAGGTGACGCACTGGGGCGTATGAACCCCTTATCAAGATTCTCTTGGAGTTGCTTCTTCAATTCCTGTAACTCAATTGGGGCCATTCTATAAGGTGTCCTTGAAATAGGCAAAGCACCCGGTACGAGTTCTATAGAAAACTCAACTTCACGATTCGGTGGAAGACCCGGTAATTCCTCCGAAAAGACATCAAAAAACTCTCGTACAATGGGTATATTCTTAATCGTGAGTTTCTCACCAACAATTTGAGATAAATAACCTTCATTTAGTGGAATCAATACCCATAAAATGGAAGAAACTTCCACTGGAAGGTTATGTTCATCCTTGCATCCATAGACGATCATAGTTTGATCTGGAATATGAAATGTGACTTCCCTTCTTTGGCAATTGATATGAGCTCCATGTAGAGAAATCCACTCCATGCCAAGAATCACATCAAATTCCACTATAGGAAGGATCACAAGATTTGCAGGAAGCACTTTCCCACAAACTTCAATCGGAGAAGAATTATAAACTTTTGATGCTACTGTTGTGCCAATAGGTATTGTCACAGCTAACTCAACATCTAATTGTTGAGGTAATACGATGATACCCTTAGAAAATTCTTCAGAAATAAAGGAGTGGGTGGATCCAGAATCAAATAAAACATTTGCTACTTTAGAGTGATGGTATGTGTACCTTTCACCACATCGTTATCGTACTCCACATCGCTGGTAGAAATTGCATGTGACTTTCCATTGTCTTTATCCTTAAGAGTTTGTTGATGTCGACCATCATCATCAACCCTTGGATTAGGGAATTTATTGGCATAATGTCCCATCTTCTTACACTTGAAACATTGAAGTGTAGTAGGTTCATTCTGTGTATCCCTTCCTTTGTTTGCATCATTAGACATCTTCTTCCCATCATCGCGGCATTCAAATGCCCGATGACCTTCCTTTCCACATTTGAAACATTTACTTGTCCCTTTAAGACAACTCCCTCCATATTTCTCTCCACACTTTGAGCATAAGGGAAATATCATCTTCTTTTCAGTGTGCTCTTTAGATTTTCCTTTGAATTCCATTTTCCTCTTCTTATCAAACCAATATGACTGATGGGTTACTCCAATCTCCATCTCAACTTTGAGAGCACATCGAATGATTTCCTCATAGCTATTGAAGTCCCTTATGGCTAAGGCCATTAGAAGACTTGGTTTTAAGCCACTAAAGAATCCATCGATCTTACTCTCAGCTTGGATAATAATACTAGAAGCATACCTTTCAAGTATTGTAAAATTTGCTTCATAAGTACCAACAGATTCATCATCCTTTTGCTTCAGTTCAAGAAACTCCTTTTCCATCTTTGTTCTAAGAATATGAGGGAAGTACTTATTGAAAAATAAATTCTTGAACTCGTCCCATTCCATGGACTCAATTTCATCTCTTGGCCTCGTATTCTTGATAAGATTCCACCATTGATCAGCATCACCTTCCAAACGATACACTGCTAAGATGACTTTATCATGCTCAGAACATTGAAGAACTGAAAATATCTTTTCAGTAGTACTAATCCATTGTTCAGCAACTAATGGATCAGTAGACCCGCTGAATGAAGGTGGATGCTGTCTCATGAAGGATTCAATAGAATGTTGCTCCTTCCTTTGCTCGTTTGGAAGTCCTTCATTATTCATAGCTTGAGAAAGTTGTGTGATCATTGCTACAAGAATTTTCATTTCAGCTCCCATAACGTTTGGTTGCTCAGGGGGACAATCATTGCATTTCCCGTCGCATTCCGCATTAACACGGTTCCTTCGTGTTCCAGCCATTTACTAAAACCAAGAAGAATAGTGTGAGGAACACTAATTATAATAGGAAAACCACATAATCAAGAATAAAATTTTACAATTAAAGTCTTATCCTAGGTTATTCATGGCCATTTCTAAAACACTATGATTGTGTTATATGCTTAGAATTATCCTTAGGGTTCTTACTAAGGCTTTTACATCCTAGTTTCCAAAGGTTGACTATACCTTTCCTCTGATACCAACTATAGCGGTCTGGAATTACTGTAAGTGGACTATAGTTGATACCTATCAGGGCACTCCATGGGAGGCTACACCCCCTGGGCGGACACACCACCATCCCCAGTGGCATCCATTTCCTCATGAAGCCCTTGGGCGGAGAGCCATGCTTCATCCAACGCTCACATGTGACAGTTTCCAAGGATCAGATACTTTCCTACCTCCTTTGCCTCTGATACCAACTATAACGACCCATACTTTACATATATTGTTATTACTTCAGAATTGAAGCACACTTATTACAACATATAACAAAACCATGAAAGGACTGTATAGGTATAGAGTCTTTAGAAACTGGGAAACATAAACAACTGGTTCATAAAGCATCTACTTTGCCTCCCATTTATTTCATCATATCTAGAGTCCCTTTTTGGCATATTCTACTTAATAAACTTCTTCCTGACTTGGGGAAATAAAACATACAAAAGGGTGAGCTCAAATTCTCAGTAAGGGTAAACAAAAGAAATATCAATCACATCATATACATAAGAACATAACTTTTGGAAATCTTAACCTGCAAAAGATATCATAATTTCATAACATGGGATAAATCATAGTAGTGAAATGAAATCCCAATAATCATAACTTAAAACATGAAACTTTTTGGCATACACACATAATCATAGAGAATCATTTCTTATTAGTCAAGACTCATTGCCAAGACTATCTTAGTGGACAAAATCCATTTCTGAACAGAGTTACCCTCGTTTCAGTCCTGCTTCACTGAACTGGTATAACCTACCATTCCATCCATGTCTATCTCATGAGATATAAAATATTTACCCAATTCATTGGAGAGAGATGTAGGTCCCACCCATCTCATAATGATACCATTCTTATGTGTGCCACAAAATCCTAAACCATACATCATTGCATAACCCATGTAATAAAAATGGGAATCTTAAACATCATGACATCATAAAACAATTCATATAAGTTAAAGGAATTCATAAAAATAATTCCATAACAACATAATCAAATCAATGTAATAATAGGGATAAAAATAGAACCCTTTATTATCTTAGATGGAAGATAATTTTGATAAAACACTTGAACTCCATTATTGGGGAAAATATCCTTTCTACTTCAAAAACATTTTTCTTTTCTTAACATTTCATACAATTTTAAACTAAAATAAGTTGATTAAAAATAAACTTGAAAACTTTTAAAGGAAGCTTCTTGGAAATAATGTTTTAAAAATCCATTCATTCCGTATAAGTTAAAAACATTCTTCTCATACTTTTGTTGGAAAAGTCAAAAACCACCTCGTACTAAAAACGACAAAAGATTCCTCTCATATCTATTACTAAAAACTCACCGAAGGTTAAATTTGGATTTAAACAATTTTAGGTGGATGGAAATAACATTACATATTGAGGAAACATGTATGTGGATGATAAAATACACCCCATTAAATACCAAAGTATAAACAATCTCGGATAAAAATGAGATTGTGATATTTCCCTTACCTTAGGTCCGATATGCTTTGTACGTGTCCGAACCTCCTGTATAATGATTTAAATAATGTTATTGACTTATTCCAGAATCATACTTATTGTTATGATATCATATATGGTCATATTCTTAGCTTCTTATTAGTAATATTTCATTACTACTTGTTATTCAGGTGTTTATTACCTTTTGTTCTTATGCGTGTTTTGTCGAATAAATTCTTATTCTTCTCTTTAGGTTATAGATACCTCATTTACAGAATAGTATTAGTGTAATATATATCATATTAATTCATTCAATTCATTTATATAATCATTATGAAATGAAGATCATGTAGAACGAGTCGCATCACATCGTGGAGACGGTATTCCGTACGTATGCACGAGTGATGATATCGTTCCTATGATCGTGGAATTGAATTGAAGTGTATGTATACTATTTCAGAATAAGTATCACTTTATAATAGTCATATATCGTCATTATTTACACCATTATACCCATCCAAGTAAGGTGGTGGTGGAAAATAGATTACACCACGGCGTGGAGACGGTATTCCGTACGTACGCACGCGCGATGATTTATTTTTCCGTAGGATGGATAAATGGTGAAATAGGGTTGTTTCATACTTATAATAACATATCAGTATATGGTTGATACTGCTGTTATTACTTCATAATGAAACAACTAAAGAAGAATAAGTGGAGGAAGAAATAAAGATGAAAGAATCGGTAACGGGTATTACCTCTTCTTTGAAGTGCTTCTTTGAGACCTCCTTTTAGGGCACTAAAATAGGTCTTTTAAGAGGACCAGAACCTCTAGGATGCTTCTAGGGAAGTGGAGAGAAGAAATTGGCATGGGTTTGCCGATCATGAAGGCTCAAAGTGGTGTGAGGAAGAGGGGGAGGAGGTGCCCTTTATAAGGGAGGAGAGGGGCTCCTTTGAAAAAACTAAAAATATTATTTTATTATAAAGTCAAGTTTGGTTTTAAATAGATCCAAATTGATTTATTTCTAAGCTACGGTGGGGATGGGTCGAAATCCTCTCATCCAATAGAATTTAGACAAGTTTCGGTTCCTATTTTAACCTTATCATTTAGATTTAACATTAAGGTAAATAATTTTACTTTTACCATGTCTTCTTGTGTTCTTATACTATAAGGTTAATAAACATACTATAAGCAGCTAAACGAACCCCAAGTTGTTTATTATTAATATATATAACCTTATATAAGTCATTTGGTCTAACATTAGATTTTTAGGAATAAAATAACAATTACTGATATAATATTTGTTTTAAAAACTATTTTATGTCAATTTTGACACTATTTAGTAATTAATTTTTGTGAAAATCATAACAGAATGATTAGTTCGAAAAAGGTTAATTAAATAAATACTAACATGTCATATTAATCTATAAAATTAGTGTAATTCATAAAAAGTGTCAAATTCAATTTATTTTGGTGTTTATAACATCAATTATGTCAATATTTCATTAATAAGATAATTACTGCATCATCTTTGTGTCATAAATACATTAAATTATTTAATGTCTAAAAATTACAAATAAAATACCATTATGTAGGAAATATTTTTAGCTTTCTAATGAATATTTATAGTCGAATTTATCTTATGTGTAACCCCATATTAGAAATGATTTACTTATTAAACATTGATTTTAACTATGTTAACCCTTCTTTAAATAAATTAATAATAAATGTCCTAATCTAATCCAAGTGGGCCTAAATTGTCATATTTTATTCCTAAGGTTGTTTTTGGTCGAATTAAACTTGTCCAATAGAATTAGGACATGTTTTAGGGTAATAATAATATCATTGTTACCCTTAATTACCTTATTTACTTTTAACCGTGGTAAAAAAAAGTAAAAAGTTACTATTCACCAAAAAATTATTTTCATCTCATTGAACCACATCTTACTTACTGACATCAACCGTGTCTCTCGGATATTTGAAATTCCACTCACAGAAGCGGTAAAATTATGTTTTATGAAAAATTCAGTTTTTTAACTACCACTTAGTGGTTTCACTATTCATCAAAAATTGAAAGTTTTCAGAAAAATTCCAAAATTTCACCCTAGGATAATTTCGATATTCCAAATCCAAAAATGAAGTCCATTTTGAAAAATAAAATTTATAAAGTTTCAAAAATTGGTCATTACTATTCATAACGGCTAGTTTTAATAATATTTTATTAGCATATCATTGTTTAGTGAAACTCGGTATTGCGTAAGACACAAGCTATCGAGGAAGGTCGTGATTTCGTGTAAAGCAAGCCAAGAAAGTGTTGTGTGTAGAAAAATATTCCTTTAATGATTTATATAACATAGAAGTCTCGGGTGTTACAATATCCCAAGCCTAACATAGCTGGATATTACATAATTTTAGATGAATATTCAAAAAATTAAAAAATATATTCTTGAGGACAGTAATAGTTTAGTGTATTTGGAAACTTGGAAAAAATTCTTCTAACTTAGTGAAATATCTTCAATGTTTCGAAAAAAGGTCTTCCCATTTATTAATTCTACTTAAAACCATTCTTCATAAACCAGGTAAAAGAAACATAAAAAGGGGATGATAATAGATGACTATTAAGGGAAAATGTAACACCTCAAGCTTCCATGGTATGCTTCTCTTTGAATAATAGAGCAGCGTGTGTCGTACGCTACCTCGAGTTCTAACACACCGCGACCAATAAAAGTAGCCGTTATAAATATTAATACCCACTTTTTGAAATTATATAAATTTTATATTTCGGAATGGACTTCATTTTTGGATTCGAAATATCGAAATTAGCCTATGTTGAATTTTTGGTATTTTTCCGAGAACTTCCAATTTTCTATGTATAAAAAAAATACATAAAAAAACTTTTTTAATCAAAATAATTTATAGTGATAAATTATACTATTGAGTGGCTTTAAAGTATAACGAGAATATATATTTACCATTTTATCCAATGGTGGTCATTATAATTAATTTTACTTTGAAATTGGACATAAACAATTGTCAATATTTTGATTGATATTGTTTCTTAAAAACAAGCTATTCGTTTTGACAATGGAAATTATTTATAAAATTAATTACTGCAACTTATATGTTTGGAATTTTGGAAAATAGAAATAATTTTTGAATTTGGAATATCAATTATAGATTAGGGTGAATTTTTGATATTTTTCTGAAAAACATCAATTTTTGATGAATAGTGAAACCACTAAGTGGTTGTTAAAAAACCGATTTTTTATTTAAATGAAATTTTACCACTTCTGTGAATTTAGTTTCAAAAATACATCATACATGGTTGTAATTAGGAATTGAAATGTGGTTCAATGAAATGAAAATATTTTTTGGTGAATAGTAACTTTTAAGTTTTATTAATCGCGATTAAAGGTAATTAGTGTAATTTAAGGTAAATATAATGTTATAATAATATGAAATTACCTTCAAACTTGTCCTACCCTTATTGGATGAATCATGGATAACCAATAAAATCTATGGGTCAACTTGGGGACCCCATGGAGCCACTTGGGTAAGAAAATGACATTAATAACTTTTTATTTAATGTAAAAATAAAATTGTCACAAACATTTGTTGTTTTACTAAAACAATTATTACATGGGGTTATATAAGTTAACTTTTCAACAATAAATATTCATTGGAAATCTAAAAATATTTCCTACATCATGGTAATTTTTTTATAATTTTTATACATTAAATATTTTAAATTTTGTATGACACCATGATGCTACAGCGATTACCTCATTAATTAATGATTTAACTAAAATGAAACGATAATGTAAAATTTAAAAAATAAAGTTTTCAAAAACCTATTGGATGAGAATATTTTGAACCCTTATCACCATATACTCGAAATATATAATTTTGGCACCTTTTAAATCCTAAACTCATTATATAATAAAGTACAATTACTTGACTTTCCAAAAGTGCCCCTCCTCTCCTCTTATAAAATGCCCCCAACTCTACCACCTTATTCACACATTCAAGCCATTTGGATCATCCAACCTCGGCCCAAATACTCTCCCTACTTCCCTCTCTTACTCGTAGAAGCCTCACTTTGGACATAAGTATTACCAAGGAAGCCTTTGGCTCAAATCAAAAAGAGTTACCCGATTTTATGGTAATGTATTCTATTATGTTCTTTTGTATTACTTTACTTCTCCAACCCCTTAAACTCTTATTATAACTTTATTTTGTAAAAACAAAAGTATCTTAAATATACTATTATGTTTTTATGAAAATTATTTTATTTAAACATACACCCACATTCTTCTAATGGTTAAAGAACATTCTGTTTCTGTGGGTGGAGAATTACTGCCTCCCGAAATGATGATTGTTCAATATTCTTTTAACACCTCTCATGGTGGAAATTATGATGACAATATTTATATATATGATATATATTATGTTTATGTTTTCTTTATTATTATGTATTTTTCATTTATGTCATACCATTATGATTTTGATTATGGGTAAACGCGATAATTTCATTTTAGGAAGTGCGGACTACCAGCCCCTCAAAGTGATTTGAATCGTTAATGACATATGTTGGATGTATAAAGGATGGAGTTAATGATATTATATATGATATTATACTATAATTATAATATACCTTTATATCATAATGATTTCATCCCATTAAATATGAAATAGAAATGAAAGTAGCGTTTATGCGTACGTATGGCTTACCGTCTCCATGAACGTTGCATTTCATTTATTACCTCTAAATGTTATGTAATATTATAAATGCATGTATCTACTGGATATAAATTATATATATGATATCTACATCATGAATATAATTCTGTAGATAGTGGATATTCTACCACATAATCAACTTGTAATTATATGAAGTTTATTGTTGACTTAAGTACCTAAGATTGACAAAACGACCATTATTAACTTAAATGACTACATAATTTTCATAACATGGTAATAAGTGATATAAAAGGGGTAATTAACTTGAAAAAGGTTCTTAATCAAGTATAGATTAACTCTATTTTATTATTCAAGAGATTAAAGAACGATCGAGTCAAGTCGGACACGAGGTAAGGGACTTCGTCTCAATCCCATTTCATTGTGGCATATTTTGTTTTACACACAAATTTCCTTTATACGGTGTATAAACCCCTTTGACTTTTACATTTATTCAAAATGAATCTTTTTTATATTAATTGTTTTACTAAACTACAAAAGGGAATGTTTTTTTGGTCGTACGTATGCGGCGACAATGACTTCTCCACCGCAGTGAGCATTATTTGAGTTTCAGCTTCTTCTACAAGCCATTACTTTTTTTTAAATGAAAAATAAATACCATGTTTTAATTTTCTTTTATTTTGGTATTGAAAATGGTTTTGATAATGTTTTTATTATATGAACGTGTTGTATTGATATTTTGTGATTGAAATGTGGAAATGTTATGTTTCCTTTATACATGTTTTATGTGATGCGATTATGTTATGGTTTATGATATGTTTATACCTTTTCATATAAGTAGTGCATTGGACTTAATAAGTGATAAGTGGAGCCCTCTATAGCTCCTCGATGCATCAGTAGGTCTCATGAGACAAACTAGTGTCTTGGCATGAGGCCTTGACAAAATCGTATTTGTAGTCTTGGCACGAGGCCTTGGCTACGTGGTTATGATAGTATGGAATTATGAATTCCATCATTATGAAAGTTGTTATTGATATTGCATGTGATTATTAGACTAGTAGAATATCCATGTGAATAAGTAAATAGCATTATTTCATTTTATTTTTTCCATATTATGATGAGGTTCAAGTTTAAAAGGCTTTTTTTAGTTATACATTGCCTTAAATGTTTATGCTTATTTATGAAAGTTCCTGCTATAATGTTATCCTTACTGAGCATCTCAGCTCACCCCTTTCTATGTTTTATTTTTCCCAGGATGTGAAGAAATATTTTATGAATGACCTACAGGGTTAGTATGAAGGGGATATGAGTGTCGAATATAGAGACCATGTTATTGTAGTTTTTCACTTTATGATGTAATGTAAAATTTATGAATGTATCTAGTGTTTCCAAGGCTACTAAACTAATCGGTCTTTTGAGACTTGATCTTTTGTGATAATGCCAATGTTACATAATAATGCACCAACTCTGGGTAACTGGGTTCGGGGCGTTACAGGTGGTATCAGAGGCAGTTTAGTACTAACCTTGGAAGCTATATTTAGAAAAACTCTGATTAGATCACATAGCCCTAAGATAGACTTCGAGGATTAGTATAGAAGAACTTCCTAGAATTTGTGTATTATAGAGATTTTGTGATTTTTTCAAGCAATACATCCCTGGATGGATACGAGCAGGTAGAGGCGGCTCCGGAACAGATGTACCTAAGGGTAAAACCTGAAAACGCCGCTTTTAGAAATACTCGAACGAGAATTGGTGCATGAGAACGGGCCTTGCTGCACACTTGGTTACGACACTCCTATGGGATATGATTAGGATAATTCATGATTTCTTTACATACAATTATGAAGGGTTTGTGAGTATATAATTACTCAAAGAAAAAATTTCTTTTTATGATTATGGATTATATCCATAAACAGTTAAATTTATGTTAAGTGTTTTACAAGTATGGAATTATGTATTTTGATTCATAAACTAATCTAGTTTATGAAATTGTTTAGAAATGTCACCTAGTAGAAGGAATGGAAACTTTTTCAACGCACGCACTCCATGTAGGGATTTTCCTCCTGCTCAAGATAATTATAGTGGAGCTACTGATACAACTGGTGCTGATCAGCTTATCACCATACTGGGAGAACTCACTCAGGTTATGATTGATAACCTTACTCGTATGGAGCACCCTGATCCGCAACGCGGAGGATCAATGTTAAACCGCTTCATAAGGCAAAAACCACAAACATTCAATGGGAGTAAAAATCCCTTAGTAGCTGAGCAATGGATAAATTTCAAAGAGAAAATATTCCATGCCTTGGGGAGTAGTGAAAGGGAAAGGGTTATCATGGCGGTTTACCGCCTCACTGGAGATACTGATCAATGGTGGTCATTAATACAAAACACGAAGGAAGATGATGAAGTATCAAATATGGAATGGAGGGAGTTCAAAGATATTTTATTAGAAAAATACTTTCCTCGTGACCATCGAGCAGATATGGAAAGGCAATTCCTGAGTCTCAGGTAAAAGGAGGATGAGAATGTCGTAAAGTATGATTCCAACTTTACAAGGTTAAAGGGACATGCTGCAGATTAAATATGTAACCCAAGAAGTAAGATCTATCATTTCTTTGATGGGTTAAAACTGTTTCTCTGTCGAGCATTAGTATCACAATCTTTCTCAATGTATGATGATATAGTCTCATGTGTTATCAAGACAGACAAGGAATTATCTAAATCTTATGACAATAAAGTAAAGTAAGAGAATAAGAGAATGGTGGAACAAGTGACAGATAAAGGGAAAAAAGGAAAGAAGGATTTTCCATTATGTGTAATTGTGAGAAGAATCACCCCGGTACTTGCCTAAAAGGAATGTGAGTTTGTTGTAAATGTGGAGAAAAAGGTCACCAAGATCGTGATTGCAAGGGAAAGAAAGATGCTATCAATGTTGAATGCTACAATTGTAAAGAAATGGGGCATTATGAAAATGAGTTTCCTAAGCATCAGGGAAACTTACCTCATAAAAGGCAAAGGGATCAAGTCCAATCTTATGCTGTTACTACAGTTGAAGTGGAATAATTATTGTATTTGTGTTTTTGTACTCAAAAACAATATTATAGTTATAAGAATAATGTGATATATATAAGGATTTTACTGTAGTACTTTTTGTTTTCATTAAGGTTTTAATATGATTAAGGTAATCATATTTTTAGTATGTGACAATAAGAGAAACATTACTTTGTTTGGGGAATCTGATGAATTGATTTTGTAATTTAGAGACCTTTTATAGAAAGTCTGGACAGAGGTATTTTGGATAACTATAAAGGTTGGAATGGATTAAGTTTAACTTTGGATAGTATTGTTTAAGGTTAAAAAATTTTGAAGATTATTTTTGGAATGTTATAATACTATAGTTTTATGAAAAGGACAACCTGTAGGTTGGGGGATAACACATCACGTCGGAGAAAGATATTGGAATCAAACCCACAACCATAGTGTGACATGCCTTTATTACCTACCACTAGCCTACATGAAGTCCCTAGTTATTACTAAATAGTTTTCCTAATTGAAATTGTATGTGTTAATATTTTGAACCTTGTACGATTAGGATAAATATAATATTTTTGAGTTCTATTATCTTTTTGAGTGAAAGATGAGTTTGTGGTAGAAATTAGTTGAAGGATGAAACTCTAATTTCCAAGCATATATATATATACCTATCTTTTATTCTATGAATAAATTAATTCTTAAAATTTAGGAAAGGGATATTAAAACAAAAAATGTGTTATCCTAATACCTTATGTTTTGTTGAACTGATGATATTTTAAATCAACATAGATTGAAGGCTTTGAGGCCCTCAATTTTACACTTGTTTTTGATTGATGACCTCAATCACTCCCAACAAATATTTACGTTTTTCCTCCAAATATATGTCTCTAATTTCCACCAATGTTCTCCTAATCGAGATCTTAATTTGGTGGTGATTTTTTCATTTCCCTTTCCCTCTTATTAAGGCTAAATTTTATTGACCTTATTTCCAATGTGGGTTTTCCAAAAAGGTATTTTATATTTTCAACCATTTATTTTTGAAGAACAATTTCAAATAGATAGGACACAATTTATTGAAAGAGGATATAATGTAACACCACAAACTTCCATGGTACGCTTCTCTTTAAATAATAGAGCAACGTGTGTTGTACGCAACCTCGAGTTCTAACACACCGAAACCAATCAAAGTAGCCATTATGAATAGTAATACCCACCTTTCAAAATTATATAAATTTTATATTTCAAAATGGAATTCATTTTTGGATTCGGAATATCGAAATTAGCCTATGTTGAATTTTTGGTATTTTTCTGAGAACTTCCAATTTTCTATGAATAGAAAAAATACTTAAAAACAAATTTTTCAATAAAAATAATATATAGTGATAAATTATACTATTGAGTGGTTTTAAAGTATAATTATAATATATTATTACCATTTTATCCAATGGTGGTCATTAGAATTAATTTCACTTTGAAATTGGACATAAACAATTGTCAATCTTTTGATTGATATTGTTTCTTAAGAACATGCTATTTGTTTTGATGATGGGAATTAATTATAAAATTAATTAATGAAACTTATATGTTTGGAATTTTGTAAAATAGACATAATTTTTGAATTTGGAATATCAATTATAGCTTAGTGTGAATATTTGGTATTTTTCTGAAAAACATCAATTTTTGATGAATGGTGAAACCACTAAGTGGTTGTTAAAAAACTGATTTTTCGTTTAAATGAAATTTTACCGCTTCGATGAATTTAATTTCAAAAATATGACATACATGGTTGTAATTAGGAAGTAAAATGTGGTTCAATGAGATGAAAATAATATTTTGTGAATAGTAACTTTGGAGTTTTATTAATCACGATTAAAGATAATTAGTGTAATTTAAGGTAAATATAATGTTATAATAATATAAAATTACCATTACACTTGTCCTACCCTTATTGGATGAGTCATGTCCAACCAAGAAAATCCATGGGTCAACATGGGGACCCCAGGGAGCTACATGGGTAAGAAAATGACATTAATAACTTTTTATTTAAATTAAAAAAAAATTGTCACAAACATGTTCTTTTTTACTAAAACAATTATTACATGGGGTAATATAAGTTAACATTTCCACTATAAATATTAATTGGAAATCTAAAAATATTTCCAACATCATGTTAATTTTTGTATAATTTTTAGACATTAAATAATTTAAATTTTTTATGACACCATGATGATGCAGTGATTACCTCATTAATTAACGATTTAAATAAAATGAAAATATAATGTAAAATATAAGACTTACAGTTGTTAAAAACCTATTGTATGAGTATATTTCAAACCCTTATCATCATAGCCTAGAAATATATAATTGTTGAATCATTAAAATCCGAAACTCATTATATAATAAAGTAACATTTCTTGACTTTCCAAAAGTTCCCCTCCTCTCCTCTTATAAAAGGCTCGCACCTCTACCACCTTATTAACACCTTCATGCCATTTGGATCAGCCAAAATCTACCGAAATACTCTCCCAAATTCCCTCTATTACTCTTAGAATTCTAACTTTGGTCAGAAGTCTTCCCAAGGAATCCTTTAGCTCAAATCAAAAAGAGTTACCCAGTTTTAACGTAATGTCTTCTCTTATGTTCTTTTGTATTACTTTACTTCGCAAACCCATTAAAATCCTGTTATTACTTTATTTTATAAAAAATAGTATATTAAATATACTAGGATTTTTTTATGAGAATTATTTTATTTACACTTACACACACCTTCTTCTAATGGTTAAAGAACAAACTGTTTCTGTGGGTGGCGAATTACTGCCTCACGAAACGATGATTGTTCAATATTCTTTTAACACCTCTCATGGTGGCCATTATGATGAAACTATTTCTATATATGATATATATTATGTTTATGTTTTCTTTATGCTTCTTTATTTTTCATTTATGTCATACCTTTAGGATTTCCATTATGGGTAAACGCGATAATTTCATTTTAGGAAGTGCGGACTACCGCCCCCTCAAAATGATTTGAATCTTAAAAGCCATATGTGGTATGTATAAAGGATGGAGTTAATGATATTATATATTATAGTATACTGGAATTATAATATACCTTTATATCATTATTATTTAACTCCATTAAATATGAAATAGAATTGAAAGTAGCGGTCATGCGTACGTACGACTTACCATCTCCATGAACGGTACATTTCATTTCTTACCTCTAAATGTTATGTAATATTATAAATGCATGTATATACTAGATATACATGATATATATTATATCTACATCATGAATATAATTCAGGAGATAATGGATATTCTACCACATAAACAAATTGTAATTATAATAAGTTTATTGTTGACTCAAGTACCAAAGATCGACAAAACGACCGTTATTAACTTAAATGACTACATAATTTTCATAACATAGTAATAAGTGATATAAAAGGGACAATAAAAATGAAAAAGGTTCTTAGTAAAGTAAAGATTAACTCTAGTTTATTATTCATGAGATTAAAGAATGATCGAGTCAAGTCAGACACGAGGTACGGGACTTCGTCTCAATCCCCTTTCATTAAGGCATATTTTGTTTTATACACAACATTCCTTTATACTATGTATAAACCCCTTTTACTTTTACGTTTATTAAAAAGAAATATATTTTATATGAAGCGTTTTACTAAACAAAAAAAGGGAATGTTTTTTTTGTCATACATATGCGGCGACAATGACTTCTCTGCCGCCGTGACCATTATTTGAGTTTCAGCTTCCTCTACAAGCAATAACTTTTTTTGAAATGAAAAATAAATACCATGTTTTACTTTTCTTTTATTTTGGTATTGAAAATGGTGATGATAATGTTTTTATTATATCAACGTGTTGTATTGATATCTTGTGATTGAAATGTGGAAATGTTGTGTTTTCTTTATGCATGTTTTATGTGATACAATTATGTTATGGTTTATGATATGTTTAAACCTTTTAATATAAGGAATTCATTGGACTTAATAAATGTCGGGTGGAGCCCGCTATAGCTCCTCGATGCATTGGTAGGTCTCATGAGACAATCTAGTGTCTTGGAACGAGGCCTTGACAAAATATTATTTGTAGTCTTGGCACGAGGCCTTGGCTACGTGGTTATGATAGTCTGGCATTATGCATTCCATCATTATGAAAGTGATTATTGATATTGCATGTGATTATTCGACTAGTAGAATTTCCATGTGAATAAGTAAATGGAATTATTTCATTTTATTTTTTCCATATTATTCTGAAGTTCAAGTTTAAAAGGCTTTTTTTTTAGTTATATATTGCCTTAAATGTTTATGTTTATTTATGAAAGTTTCTGCTATATTGTTATACTTACTGAGCATCTGAGCTCACCCCTTTCTATGTTTTATTTTTCCCATGATGTGAAGAAATAATTTATGACTGAACTGCAGGGATAGTCTGAAGGGGATATGAGTGTGGACTATGGCGACCTTGTTATTATAGTATTTCACTTTATGATGTAATGTAACATTTATGAATGTATCTACTGTTTCCAAGGCTACTAAAATAATCATTCTTTAGAGACTTGATCTTTTGTGATCATGCCAATGTTACATAATAATGCACCAAATCTGGGTAACCGGGGTTGGGGTGTTACAATAAATAAGAGAGATATGTACGCATATTGTGAGCATAAGGCTATGATAACACAATATTAACATTAGAAGATCATACCCTGCATATCAAGATCTTAATTGAGAGTCATTGAAAAATATTACCAGTTCATATGAAATGAATATTAAGGGTGATAAATCATTATAAATATATGTTAAATAATAAGATCATGTTGTATTAGTGTGGAAACATTATAACTATAGAAAACCCTTTTGTGTGTTATGGTTAACTACCAACACCATCAACATAGTGGATCAGGACACACCTGTTTACCCTTTTTGGATCCAGAAACACCTATTTCCCATAGTGAATCAAGACACACTTGTTTTTCATTGTGGACTTGGAGTTTCCTATTTCCCATAGCGGATCAGGGTACACTTGTTTCATATTTTGGACCAAGACACACCTATTTCCTAATTTAGGTCAAGCCCATCGACTCATTTATCATAATTATCTCATGAGATGTAAATATTTACCCAATTAATTGGAAGGAGATATAAGTCCCACCCATCACATAATAAAATCATACATCCATTTTCTGTAAGATAATAAAACTTGCATCATATCATGACCATAGAAAGAGATGGATTTCATAAACATCATATCTTAACCCGTGAAATGAAATGGGTATCATAGAAATTTCATCATATCATTGCCTATTGAAAATATATTGGTCTCATAATCACTTTATTAAATCATAACACATGAAAAGAAATGGGATGAAAAAGAATATAACCCATTTAAGATAAATTGGTGTCATAAACTTCAGGTCATCAAAACATAAGCCATTCAAGAAAGAATATGAATGGTATTCTTAGATTATGTCCCCAATAAAGCTTAAACTATATCAAATGATTTTATCTTAGATGTAGAATGATTTTGAAATATCACTTAGATCATTTCATAATGAAAATAACCTTTCTTTGAAATTCTATTTTTAAAATATATAACATATTAAAATTCCTTTTTTAATAAAAACACTTTGAAAACATATAAAGTAATATTTAAAATTATTTAAAACATTTCTTTATGAAAATATTCTATCATCTCTAAACAATGTTATTTTAAACATAAAACCTTTTCAAAACCATAATCTTTGAAAATAGTCTTAAAGTAATTCTGAAAATATTTTTCACTGAAAACTTATAAAGTAATCTTGAAAACATTTTTAAAACCTTTTAAATTGAAATTACTTTGAAAACCTATAAATAAGTCTTTAAAACATTCTAAAACACTTTTTAAACATAATTGTTTTTCATAACCATTTTCATTGAAAACCAATTAAATAAACTTTATAGAATATTAATAAAAAATTTCATTTAAAAATAACCTTGTAAACCCACAAAGGATGATTAAATGTAATTATGGTTATGACACTGGGTAAGTCCGTACATGCCAAACATTCCTTTTTCAACATTAAAAGTATAGTAAATTGACTTGATGAAAAAATGAAAAAGAGATTAATTTTAAAACCTTTATAATTAAAAAGGAAAATATGGGTAAAAATTTTTTTACACATCATATTAAAAAAATTTATTTTTTTATAAAACATTGTTTGGTGAATAAAACGTGTTGGACTCACCTGTTTTGATAATCCCAAATCATGTTTAAATACAAATCATGATACATCAAGTCATTTTCTAATCCTTTTTAATCTGTATTCATATTACTTACCATGAAAAATTTATATTTTTAGTATCGTGACTTTGTTACACCAGATTACAATTTACATTTCTCTAAGTACAAGTTCACTGTTAAAGGATACTGTAAAGAGCCTTCTGTTCAAGGTCACCATTATAGTTTATTGTTGCTAAAAGATCACCGTTGAAGATCTACGGTCACTTTTGGAAGCTACTGGTACAAGGTCACTGTCACAAGTCTTCCATTGATCTACATATCAAAGCTTACAAATAAAGAGTCACCGCCACAAGGTCACTGCTGTGATAAGGCTTCTGTTAGAATTCCACGGTTAGAGTCATTCTTAAGTCTTCTTTTAAGAGATTCAAAGTTCAAGTCTACCATTGGAAATTTATATCGTTAGTAGAAGGCTACTTCTAGACAACTCCTATTGTCGATATTGTCCAATGATGTTCAATTGTACATTTAGTAGAAGTCTGATGATAGAAAAACTCCACCGTTGATGAAGTCAACTGTTGAGATAGTCTGCCACTGGAAAGGTCACTGTTGAAGTAGTCTAATGTTGAAGTATACCGCTGATCAAGCTTACTGACTGAAGCCTACTGTTAAAGGTATACTGTTGAAAAGCCTACCGATGAAGTCCACAATTAAAGATTTACTGTTACACAGAGTTCCAGCTACCGATACAAGGAATCCACTGACATAAAGTCCACCGTTATAAGTCCACCGACATAGAGCTACTGTTGGAAGATGACTCTTAACTAGTCACTGGTACTCAAACTCTATACCTTTTCAATATTATTAATATAATGCTAAGGGTTATTTTTTATGATTTTAATGCACATGATAGTAATTAATGATGATGTTGGACTTTCAGGAACTGTACCTCGTACCTGTAAAAAGTTAATCGTTCTTATTTACTGGAGATGAATATGAATAAAAGGGAACCTCGAAGATGAACAAAAGAAAGATCAGTCTTTTCATGCATATACGAACCAACCCGGTGATACAAAAATACTTACATGCATAGAAGAAGAAGCAAGGATACATACAGAATCCGTAGAACCTGAACATTCAAGGAACCAAGAGCTTCTAACCCAAGACGTTTATCATCTCTACATCTGAAAGTCAGAACCTGGAAGCTGCGACACACTGTTTTGGAGGAAACTTCCAGAGAAGGACCAAAACTTCATTTCCTTAATTTCAAGGATTCCAGAGCTGATCTGTCAACACATAGATAATTCTAAAAATTCTTCCTAATATCTTTAGATCTACTGTGTTTAGTACTTTACATTTGTGAGTAGTGTGTCTATCTTATACACACTAACTCTTGTGATTAAACTGAAGGATAATAAAAATCCCCATTCCAAAATCTCATTAAATTTGTTTCCCACACATAACTATGGAAGAAGCCTAGTGTGGATTGGTAGTTTATTTTCCCACGTATAACTGTGGTAGAGGTTGTCAAACCTAGACAGTTTGCGGAAACTGTTGTAAAGCCTGATGCAGGATGTGTATCATATTTTTTAATATAACTGCTTGGTGGAAGGTGATCACCAAGTGGAGAGTCCTAGGTCTTGACTTAATACTGAAACTCTTGTTTAAACTGCTGTGTTAAACTCTCAAGTACTTTGTTTTATATATATCCGCTTCTTATATTTTCAAAGACAAAAATCTGTTTTTTCATTCACTCTGATAGTTAGTTTTTGTTAGTGTGTATATACGATTCTTTTAGTAAACCTATTTCAAAAGTTGAATTAGTAGTCATACTAATTAAACTGAGGAGTAATCAACCTTTGAGAAACCTGTTTAATAATAAATCACTTATATCTCTACTGCCTTAATTAACTGGGATGTTTTAATTTTGTGGATTTTAATCCTAAAAGTTTATAACAAAAATTTTAATTGGAACTCAATTCACCCCCTTCTTGAGTATCCAATCCGTCCAAAATTTTTCATCATAGGTTTTCTTTATTCATACAATCAAACCAGTTTTTCATGCTTTTCAATTTATTCTCAACTATGATTTTAGTTGTATCTTAAAGATATCAAAATTTCTGTTATATCAAAATCTTTAGTTCTTTAATCTTTTATTTTTCTATGGATAACTGATTTGAGGGAGCTGCTACTAACAGACCATCTTTCATTAATGGTAATAATTATGGTCAGTGGAAATTGAAAATGAAAATATATCTTGAAAGCTTAGAACATGAAATCTGGGACACAATTGAAGAAAAACACGTATTACGTGCTACTGTTAGGGACACATGGTCTCAAGTAACTAAAACTATTTATCATAACAATTTTAAAACAATGAATTCCTTATAATGTGCTTTGTGTGATGAAGAATTAAATAAAATATTTTCTTGTAAGACTGCTTATGAAATTTGGGATACTTTGGCTATTTCTCATGAAGGAACAACAAATGTTAAAGAAATGCGATTAAATACCTATACTATTAAATATGATAATTTTAATATGAAGCCTGATGAATCTATCTCGGAAATGTATCTCAGGATCAATGAGACAGTAAACACCATGAATCAGCTTGGGAAACCAGTGGAAAACAAAGACTAAATCATGAGGCTGCTTAGATGCCTACCTGACAGATGGAGAGGCACTTCTGTATCAATCCGAGAATCATGTGACAACAGCAAGCTACCAGTAAAGGAGCTAATTGGAAAAATAATGATATATTAAGAAGAGATTAAGGTTAATCAAGAAATAAAAGAAGAACTAATAAATATTTCAATATCATTCATGACTTCTTCCTCAAAGAGCAAAGACAAATAAAAAGTTCATTTACCTGTAGACAGTTCCACAAGTGAAGATTCAAACTCAGACAGTGATGAAGAGATGACACAATTTTCCAGAAGATTCAAAAGATTCTAACAAAATAAGAAATTATTTATAAAGTCAAACTTCAAAGGAAAGTATGATCACAAGGGAAAATGGAAGAAAGATAGGAAGTGGAATGAGAACACAAGTGAAATAGTATGCTATGAATGTAAATGAAAAGTTCATGTGAAAGCAGACTGCCCCAAGTTGAAATTCAAGAGAAAATATGAGGATAAGGGAAAAAGTTATAAAAAGGCTATGAAAGAAACCTGAAGTGCTTCAGAAGATAGTTCGAGTGAATCTGATGCTTTAGACTTAGAACAGAACAAACATACCAATCTATGTTTTATGACAGAGACATCTAAGGTAACAATTAATTCCCTTATGCATAATACTTATTATAATAGTGACTCTCATAATGATAAAGATATGAGTAAAGAAGAATTATTTGAATATTGAAAAATTCTTGAGGATACTTTTAATGAACTCAAGGACAAATATAATTCATTGAAAAGAAATAATGCCTTAAATGAAAATTACAAATCAAATTTGAATATAAAGAAAGAGAAATTTTATAAACTGTTGAAGGAAAATACAGAGTTAAAATTATCTAGTGAACAATTAAGAAAGGATCTTGAGAAGCTCACTGCTGGTAGGGACACCATGATATAGTTTCTAGGAAAACATATTGCTCCAAAATATACAACTGGTCTAGGATATCAGCCCAAACAAAGACAAATTATCAAAACCAAATTTGTTCCAAAATCTGGACAGTTCACTGCTAGTTTCAGACCATCTTTTGAGAAACAATTTTCTAAAGGACTTAACAAAGTATTTATGTCTCAAAATATGTTTTTTGATTTTTGGAAACCTATAAATCAAATATGGGTTCCCAAAGTTTTACTTTATAATCTCTCTGGATCCATGAATATCTGGGTACCAAAATTACCCCATGTTTAATATGTTTTCCAGGGAAAATTCTTAAAGAGTTCATGTAAGACCTTATGGTACTTGGACAGTGGATGTTCAAGACATATGATGGGAGACTATTCTTGCTTCAAGAGTCTAATTAAAGTTGATGGTGGTCATGTCACCTTTGGTAATAATGAAAAAGGAAAAATCGTCATCTTAGGCCAGTTTGGAAACCCTGATATAATATTAATTTCTAAAGTATTTTTTGTTGATGGATTAAAGTACAATTTACATAGCATATATCAGTTATGTGATGATGGATTTAATGTTAAATTTGAAAATGACGCATGCCATGTTTTTAATTCAAAAAATGATCTAGTTTTCACTACATATAGAAAAGAGAATGTATATGCTGTTGATTTAAATTCCTTAGGCAAACAAAATGTTTCCTGCTTAAATGATTTTCATAAAGAGTCATGGTTTTGGCACAGAAGGTTAGGACACTACAATGTGCACTCACTTAGGAAGCCATAAAAAACAAATTTAGTTAGAGACTTACCTAAATTAGAATTACCACTTGAGAAAGTGTGTAATCCCTATCAAAATGGAAAACAAAAAAAAAGTTTCTTTAAAACCAATGAAAGAAGTTTGAACTCCTCAACCACTTGAGTTGGTTCACATTGATTTGTTTGGACCATCATGAGTTTCAAGTTTAAATGTGAATCAATATGTTTATATTCATGTAGATGAATTTTCTACGTATACATGGATATACTTTCTATCTCACAAAAGTGAATCTTGTTCCTTTTTTATCAAATATTCCATGTCTGTAGAAAATATTAGTGGACTTAGAATCAAGACCCTGAGGAGTGATCATGTCCGTGAGTTTTAAAATCATGAGTTTGAATCTTACTACTCACACAATGGCTATAGTCACAATTTCTTATCCCCTAGGACACCTCAACAAAATGGTGTAGTAGAAAGAAGAAATAGGAGCCTTCACGAAATTTCTAGAACAATGCTCAATGAGTATGAATTACCTATTTATTTTTGGGATGAAGCTGTAAATACAGCCTGTTATATTATGAATAGAGTTTTAATTAGACCTTTTCTAAAAAGGACCTCTTATGAGCTTTGGAACAGTAGGAAGCCTAAGGTTAATTACATTAGAGTTTTTGGTTGCAAAGTCTTTATCCTTAATACTAAAGATAATCTTGAAAATTTTTCTTCCAAATGTGATGAAGGAATTTTCCTGGGTTATTCTATCTCAAGTAAAGCCTATAGAGTGTTCAATTAGAAAACCAAATGTGTGGAAGAATCAGTTCAAGTCAAATTCAATGAGACTGATCCACATGAGCCTAAAAACTCTCTTGAACATATTGAGGAAGTTTTTTCAATTTTGAACCTTAATGATAAAGATATTGAATCCCCTGTAAAAGTATCCAATTCTGATAATTTTCCATAATCTGCACCTGTTGATTCTGAACCAATAGATAACAATGAAGAATCTAGTTCAACCCTTCCTAGAGGTATTATGACTCTTAAAAATCATCCTCTAGATTCTATTGTAATTGATTTAAATATATGAACACAAACTAGAGCTTCCCTCAGAAACCAGGTTGAACATCAAGCTTTTATATCACAACTTTAACCCAAGAATATTAATGATGATATTAATGATGAATTTTGGGTAGTGGATATGCAAGAAGAATTAAATCATTTCGAAAGAAACAAAGTCTGGGAATTAGTGGAAAGACCTAAGGACATTTTAACAATAGACACTAAATGGGTGTTTAGGAACAAAGTTTATGAGTGTGGAAACATAGTTAGAAATAAGTCTAGGTTATTTGCACAAAGATATAGTCAAGAGGAAGGAATAGACTATGAGGAGACCTTTGCACCTGTAGTTAGATTAGAATCCATTTGGATACTACTTACATATGCATCTCATCTAAATTTTAATCTTTATCAAATGGATGTTAAAAGTGATTTTCAAAATGGTTTCATAATTGAAGATGTTTTTGTTGAATAACCCCCTGGTTTTACAAATCCCCATTTTTAAAATCATGTTTTTGAACTTTCTAAAGCTTTATATGGTTTAAAACAAGCTTCAAGAGCATGGTATGATAGGATCATCTCTTATCTTATTTTAAAAGGTTTTACCAAAGGGATAACTGATCCTAATCTTTTCAATAAAAGGATTTATAAAGATGTTTTAATAGTACAAATTTATGTGGATGATATTATTTTTGGATCTTCTTAAAATTCTTCATGTGTTTATTTTTCAAAAATGATGAAAAATGATTTTGAAATGAGTTTAATGGGAGAACTCAAATTTTTCCTTGGATTTCAGATCTTTCAAAATAAAAAATGGCATTATTTTGTATCAAAGTAAATATATTAAGGATATTTTAAAATGTTTTTCCTTGGATGGCCGTAAAGGAAGTGACCGACATATGAGTACCACTTGTAAGTTTGATGCTAATGAAGCTGGAGAACTAGTGGATTAAACCAACTATAGAGGTATGATAGGGAGTTTACTCTATCTTACAGCTAGCAGACCTGAAATTATGTACAATTTATGTATGTGTGATCACTTTTAAGCCAATCCAAAAGAGACTCATTTAACTCCTGTAAAAATGATTTTTAAATATATCAAACATACTCCCAACATAGGATTATTTTATCCAAAAGTACAATCATTATATTTTATGAGTTATTATGCTGCTGATTTTTCTGGTTGCAAGTTAGATAGGAAAGGCACCTCTGGGATATGTCACATTTTATACAAGTCACTGGTATCTTGGTGTAGTAAGAAGCATAATTCGGTTGCATTATCTATTGCCGAAGCTGAATACATAGCTGGAGGTAGTTGTTGTGCTCAAATTCTGTGGATGAAACACACTTTAATGGAATGTGGATATCAATTCAAACATGTCTCTATAAAGTGTGACAATACATGTACTATTAACATTTCCAAAAATCCAGTATCTCATGCAAGGAAAAATCATATTAATGTGAGACATCACTTTTTGGGGGATCATTATCAAAAGGGTGATATCACTCTTGAATTAATTAGCACTGAACATCAATTTGTTGATATATTCACAAAGATATTGAATAATGAGAGGTTAAATTACATCAAACATGAGCAAGGAATGATTAATTTCAGTATAGGACACCTCACTGGTGGACCTCACTGATACACCTCACCATTGGACCTCACTGATACACCTCACCGTTGGAACTCACTGATACACCTCACCGTTGGACCTCACTGATACAACTCACTGTTGGACCTCACTAATAAACCTCACCATTGGACCTCACTGATACACATCACCATTGGACCACACTGTTGAACATCACCATTGCACCTCACTAGTGTACCTCACTATTGGATACCTCACTGTTTGATTTTATTTTTGCGGGAATCTGAACAATTTTTATTCCTATTCATTATTTCTATTTTTTATCCCTAAATGACAAAACTAAGACTAAGAGCATATCTCAATCCACTTTCCTCCTCAATCTCAAACCTTTCTCTCAAAATCTCTAAACCCTAACTCTCTATTTGAACTCTTAAACCTTCTTCTATCTACATGGCTAGAACCAAGAGACCCCCAACTGTCAATGAGGATGCGCCAAGGCCAAAGAGGACTTGAGCCAAGTCTAGTGGTACTAGTAATACCCCGACGGGACCTGTCAACCCGCATCCGACAAAGAGAGAAATCGTGGCTGAGAAGGATCTGAGTGAAGAATGGTTGTTGTCGAGAAATTCATTAGTGCTGGAAGCACTAGAATCCCAAGGATGGACTGAATGCTTTGCCAACAACAATGGACCATACTACCCGAAGATTATGAAGGAATTCTATGAATACCTTAAGTTTGAAGGGGAAGATGATGTGCATAGGCTGGTATCCAGAGTCAATGGCAATGAAGTCAGTTTTTCGTCTACTGAGTGGGCTGCCTGTTTGAGAGTTCCTCATGAAGGAGTTTATGAATACTATTTTGGAGTGGATCCTCCAGACAGTGATGTTTTTGAGTATGAGAAAGCTCTGGAAGAGCTGAGAAGGAATGGAAAATCAAGGAAGATCATTGCAGCTGAGATGAATGGAGAAGACAGACTATTGTTTAAGTTCATTCAGCATGTGATTAGTCCCAGGAGAGGGGATTTTGCGGTGTTGAAGTAACATGAAATATTCCTAATGTACTTACTGAAGCATGGAGAGATAATCAACCTGTGTAGGTTAATGATGGTACAATTGGAGGATATGACTAAGGAAAGCTCAAATTCCAATGCTCTATTCCATGACAAGCTAATTTCAGTAATGCTAAAGGTAAAGGGTGTAGCTAGAAATAAAGAAGAGATGATAGTGGATAAGAACAGTGTTGGTATCTCCAAGGTTATTTGTAAATTCATGAAAATTAGCTGGAATCCCTGGAAGAAGGCATGGGTGAATGATGAAGTAAAGGTGTATAAAATTTTTGACCCTACTACTCACCCATTTAGGCCAAAAGACAAGAGATATCCAGGCCAGAAGCCTGATGATCCAAAACCGGATTATTCAGATGACGAGGAGGAAGTTGAAGAAGCTGTGGAACCTGAAAGAGAGAGAACCCCCATTATTGATGGCAGTGATCCTAATTTTCATGACAGTCATATAAGGATAGTAGCTTTTGGAGCATCTAGCCTTCCAAAATAACTTCCAAAAAGAGAGACTATTCTAAGGGACAGTGACTTCGAGACCACTAAAGAAGAAGAAGTATCTCATAATATAGTGAGAGACACCTTTGAAGAGGATGAGGCTACTGAGTTAGATCATTCTGATCCTGAGGAAAAGGAGGATGGTGATAAAGATGAATGAAAGGAGGCTCTTGTTGCTAAAGTAGATGATAAGAACAGGTAAGTAGAGGAGCTCAGTATGAGTCTTTGAATAGGAAATACAGACAAGACAGTGTCTAACCAAGAGGCAGGAGTGGCATTTACTGCCATTGAGATATAGGTTATTGATGACTCAGTGGAGGCTGAGATTCACCCCTCTGGTGAAGAAATGTATTAGATAGAGATTTAATCTTCTAGAGTTGAAGAGGAGGTTGTGGAGTTACCTAGAGAAGAACAAGTTGAGGAGAATACTCAGGAGAGATCTCCAAGTGAGGGGGAGCATTTTGGTTTTGTTTCTATTCTTAATGACATTTAAGAATGGTCAAAAGACCCTGGATATCTGGTACTTGGGCTGGATTATGATGATTCTGATTGTGAAATGTCAAGAAGAAGACATCCTGTACCTATTGTTTTAGAACCTGCTGCCGTGCCTCAAGTGGTTCCCATTCCTGAGAACTGTGTCACTAAATCTGATCTAGAAAAACTAAAAACTGACCTGCACCAGATTTTTGATAATATGGATTCTGAAATGGAAAGGGCAATGGGCTTAATTCAAGAGATGACTGCCTCTGAGATGGATAAAGTTCAGTCCTCCATTCAAGCTAGCTTATCCAAAGAAATATCTCAATACCAGAATCAAATCAAGGAGGTGTCTCTGTCTGTAGAACTTCTAAGACAGTAAGTGGTAAGTCTAACTACTCTAATGGCTTCTTGGGGCCAAACAGACAAAGACATTCACTACATCAAAAGTGTGGTGCAACAGTTGGTTACAATCTTTCAATGTTTTAGGGAATCCATGAAAGCTCATGTGAAGGGCCAAGATGAATATGTGAAGAAGCTCATCAGTGGGTTGACCAAGTCATTTAAGAAAACTATTTCCTTCTCTATGAAACCTTTTTCTGCCTCTGTTTCAACCTCCAGTGCACCACTTGTGGACTTATCAGCTTTCAGGATAGTGGTCACTGAAGAGATAACAAATATTTCTGGTGTCAATGCACCTGATCCTCAATTTGTGACTCGGATTCCCTCCACTACAAGAGAAGTTCAGAAGGTAGTTAGTGACATCATGCGAGAGGCTGACCTAAACCAAAAGAGTATAAAGGAACAAATTAATTTCTATTATAAAAGGATTTACTCCAAGCATCAGATGGATTCCCATTTCAAGCTTCTGTTGGAAAACCTCAAGATTCTACTAGTCACCAGATCCTTCAAGGAATAGGTCACTCAGATGGGCCATTTGACTCCATCCTGAGACAAATTTATGGATAACAAGGATGATTTCATATCGGATAGGTAAAGAGGAGGAAGCATTATTATGGATTTCAGAAACCTTCTTTTACCCTTTCTCCATGTCGACTGTACCGCTGTCATAATCTCTCCTGACTTAGCTGCATCGCAACCCAGTAGTTCATTCATGATGTCTCCTACTGAGGCCATCAGAAGCCTGAATCCGCTGATACCTCAGAGAGCTACCCACTACAGACCCACAAGATCTTCTATTTCTACCCCTCCATTCATTCCTACAGCTATTCCTAAACCTGCTGATCCACCAGTTTTTTCTCCATCTTCTTCTTCCAAAGGGAAAGAACACTTGCCTAAAGTTGATGTGGATTGAGATTGTTTATGTCTTTTGATAGGGACTGTATAATATTTTTGAGTCATGTAATTTCATTCTATTAATACAAGCTTTCTTTGTTATCTCTATTTGTGTTTCTTTTTTCTAATCACAAAGGGGAGAAATGCTATGATAATATACTAATATGATTTGGGAGACATGATGTTCTTATATAATCTTATGATCTTATAATTTTATCATTCATTAATGGACCTTTTCTGCTTTTCTCTCTGATACCATGTACCAATATTCTCTGATATTACACTTTTATTAATCCTTGGTACTTGAGAAACCAAAATTGTGATACCTATACTTAATACATGCTGACATAATTTGTGATTAACAAAAAGGGGGAGATTGTTGGACTCACCTATTTTGATAATCCCAAATCATGTTTAAATACTAATCATGATACATAAAGTCATTTTCTAATCCTTTTTAATCTGTATTCATATTATTTATCCTGAACAATTTATATTTTTAGTCTCATGACTTTGTTACACCAGCTTACAGTTTACATTTCTCTAAGTACAAGTTTACTGTTAAAGGCTACTGGTAAGAGCCTTTTCTCCAAGGTCACCGTTATAGTTCACTATTGCTAAAAGATCACCGTTGAAGATATACAATCACTGTTGGAAGCTACCGGTACAAGGTCACTGTCAAAAGTCTACCATTGATCTGCTTATCAAAGCTTACAGACAAAGAGTCACCGTCACAAGGTCACTACTGTGACAAGGCTTCTATTAGAATTCCACTGTCAGACTCTTTCTTAAGTCTTCTGTTGAGAGATTCACAGTTCAAGTCTACCATTGGACATTTATACCATTAGTAGAAGGCTACCTCTAGACAACTCCTACTGTCGATATAGTCCCCTGATGTTCAAGTCTTCTGTAAGTAAAAGTATGCTGATAGACAAACTCCACCGTTGATGAAGTCAACTATTGAGATAGTCTACCGCTGGAATGGTCACTGTTGAAGTAGTATGATGTTGCAGTCTACCATTGATGAAGCTTACTAACTGAAGCCTAATATTAAAGGTCTACTGTTCAAAAGCCTACCGATGAAGTCCACAGTTAAAGAGCTACTATTACACAGAGTAACAGCTACCGATACAAGGCATCCACTGACACAAAGTTCACCATTATAAGTCTACCGATAGAGAGCTACTATTGGAATATGACTGTTAACTATTCAATGCTAATCAAACTCTATACCTTGTCAATATTATTAATATAATGCTTACAGTTATTTTTGATTCCTTTAATTCACGTGCTAGAAATTAGTGATGTTGTTGTCCTTTTAAGAACCGTACCTTGTACCTATAAAAAGGTAATCATTCCTATTGACTGGAGATGAATATGTATAAAAGGGAACCTTGAAGATGAAAAAAAAAAGATAATTCTTTCCATGCATATACGAACCAACCTGGTGATGCAAAAAAGACTTACATGTATAGAAGAAGAAGTAAGGCTACATACTGAATCCGTTAAACCTGAACATTCAAGGAACATAGAGCTTATGACCCAGGAAGCTGATAATCTCTACATCTAAAAGTCATAACCTGGAAGTTGTGACAATATGTTTTAGAGGCAACTTGCAGAGAAGGACCAAAACTTAATTTCCTTCATTTCAAGGAGTCCAAAGCAGATCTGTCAAAACATAGAGCATTCTAAAAACTCTTCTAATATATTTAGCTCTACTATTTCTAGTACTTTACATTTGTGAGCAGTGTGTCTATCTTACACACACTGAATCTTGTGTTTAAACTAAGGGATACTGAAAATCCCCATTCCAAACTCTCTTTACATTTTTTCCCACGTATAGTTATGGAAGAAGCCTAGTGTGGCTTGGTAGTTTATTTTCCCACATATAACTGTGGTAGATGTTGTCAAACCTGGACAGTTTGTGAAAACTATTGTAAAGACCGATACAGGCTATGTATCATATTTTTTAATATAACTACTTGGTGGTAGGTGATCACCAAGTGGAGAGGACTAGTTCCTGACTTAAGACTGAACCTCTTGTTTA
Source organism: Viscum album (assembly GCA_963277665.1). Taxonomy (NCBI): domain Eukaryota; kingdom Viridiplantae; phylum Streptophyta; class Magnoliopsida; order Santalales; family Viscaceae; genus Viscum; species Viscum album. The sequence continues at coordinate 324,012,118 of OY728139.1, read as the reverse complement.
AACTGTTGTGTTTAACTCTCAAGTCCTCTGTTTTACATTTATCCGCTGCTTATATTTTAAAAGACAGAAATCTATTTTTACATTTACTCTGATAGTTAGTTTTGGTTAGTGTGTATATGCGAATCTTTTAGTAAACCTGTTTCAAAATGTGAATTATTACTCATACTGAATCAACTGAGGAGTAATCAACCTTTGAGAAACCTGTTAAACAATAAATCACTTATATATCTACTGCCTTAATTAACTGGGCTATTTTAATTTGGGGATTTTAATCCTAAAAGTTTTTAATAGAAATTTTAATTGGAACTCAATTCACCCCCCTCTTGAGTATCCACTCCGACCAACAAAATGAATTTCCAACCGAAGAGAGAAATAATATTGGATATTATTAAAAAGAATTTCTTAATTATATTAAGTACCAATGGGGGTAAAATGATACCAACACATGGATATATCTTGGATAAACAGAGGATAAAAAATTCAAGAGAGTTATTGGGATATGGATAATAATATTTCATCAAAGGAAGCATGATCATAAACAATCTTGATAAATGATAAGATTGTAACAATAAACCATTACCACTATGGTAACTTTAAATCAAAATACAATGGAAATAATAACCTTACATGAATCATAAAATAACATTAAAAGAATGAGATTAATGATATAACATGTCAAAGGTTGTTATATACACCTCATAGAAAAACTATAGGTGCATAACATGACATGTGTCTCAAATAAATATAATTGAGACAAAATTACTTTAAAGATTTTGAATCTTTTTAATCGTAAACCCCATGAAAGAAATATAATCAACTGGATATGTTAATAAAAATAAATTTAAGTATAATAATCATGGAATAAAATCATGGGTAGTATATTAAACACACATAATAAATGAGTGGTGAATAAAGCATAAGTCTCACAAAAATAAAAGTGAGATGGGAAAACCCATACCTTATGTATTGAATCTCATCGTACTCATTAAAAAACTATAAAAATAAATATACGTTTACTATAAATATATTAATAAACAATATTATTATATATTATACCATATTTTATGTGTTTATGGTGTTATATAACCCATTTAGTAACAAATCCATGTTAATGTTACGTTTTGGGTAATGTTTTTTTCATACATGTTTTGACTTGTTATTATTGATCCTCTTACATAGATCATGATTTACTTATTTAAATAATAGAAAAAATTATATAAATATCATATATATTCAGTATATATATATATATTATAATATATAAAATATATAAATATAAAAGATAATACACCATTCATGGATATGGTAGGCCGTACATATGCATGAATGTTGTTTCCATAATATTTTTCATATTGAAAGAGAAAAAGTAAATGAAATATATGTGTGTATATATATAATCTAATTACAGTTGAATTACTATTTCATATATATCATATAAGTTCACTAAAACCATCCTTAATACATTCCATGTAATGTGTTATTGAATCACATCGCTTTGAGGTGGTGGTAGTTCACATGTCCATAAACAAAGTTATCATATTCACAAAAAATGGAAAGCATGAAGGTATGTTTTATATAGTAATTAAATAAGTATAAATACAAAATAAATACCATATATAAGATATGAAAATAGAGTTTTAATCATAATTATAAACAATGAGAGGTGGTAAAAGAAAAAAACACATCATATTGTGAGGCGGTTGTTCACCGTACAAAAAATAGTAAGTTTATCATCCATTAGATGGAAGTGTGTGTAAGTGTAGGTATAAACCATAGAATAAAAAAATATCAGTATATTTAAGGTAATAATTTTATAATATAAGAATGTAATAAGAATATTTTAGGTGGTTGATAATGAAAATACAACCAAGGAGCTTACCTCTTCTTTGGGAAACTCTTCTTGGTTTGAACCAAAGAGATTCGTTGGTTGGATTTATACATAAATGAAGAATCATAAGATAAATTTTGGGATGTTTTGAGGATATTTTAGAAGTTTTTTAGAGATAAAAAATTTCTTGATAGGTGTGAGTAAGTGGGGGGGGGGGAGTTCGATTTTATATTGGAGGAGTAGTGGAATTATTGTAAATATAAAAAGGTAAACACTATTGAGAGGTGTCTCTTACATAATGGGAATAAAATAATTTATAAAATTAGATAAAAGAGAATTATTGTTCTATATATGGCCAAAAATTGGGTTTTTTACATGTTTCTAGGTTATTTAGAATCTTAATATTAAGGATTAATAATTAAGTAAACTGATTTTTACCTTAATTGGTGTAATTTATTTTCATTAATTTCACTAATATTTTTGTCAAAAATTAATGTCAAATTTTTTGATATTATAAATTATTCTGATTACATATATTGAATCAAATTTTCCAAATTCTAATCACATAAGTGGAATAAACTAATTTAAAATTAATCTCATAGATGCGTCATGACAATTGGTTTTAAGCGAACATGTTTAAAAGTTTGAAATGATTTCATATCCAATTTCAATGTGAATTTTTTACAATAAAATAAATTGGATTATATATTTAAAATTTATCTAATTAATCTTTAAACATAATTAAAATATAATTTTACTTCATAAATAAATTATATGAAAAATATATTTTGAATTAAAATTCTGTATTTTACACTATTCATAAAAAAATGAAATATTTACAAAAAATAAAAAAAAAATTAAACCAAAGTAAATTTTGATATTCCAGTTTCAAGGATGAATTTTATTTTTCCAAATAAAAATTATAGAATTGTAAAAAATTATATTTAAAATGGGTTCTCTATTAAAAGGTTGTAAAATTACCTTTTAGAAAAAATAAGTATCTTTATGCGTAAAATTGGTTTAATTATTATCTCTTGTCTCAAATACACATAATATGAATGTTAATCAGTTTAATGAATAATATATAAATTTCATTAAAATAATTTATAAAAAGTTATTTAATTAATTTATTAAGGTAAAACTTTTTTAATTGCATAAATATAGTTTTTAAGAAAAATGTATCCTATATTTTCAAAAAGGGTTTAAATATCATTTCTACTTAATTTCTCAAAAATTAATTCATCTTATATAAATTTTCAGACCATATTTTCATAATTTTATTAATCATATTCATAACTCGTATTCCAAAATCTAGGTACTAACTATAATAATATTTTAATAACAATATTAATAGTATGTTGTAGTTTGGTAAAACTCGACCTTACACCTAACAAAAGTTATCAAGGGAACATGGTATTATGTGTAACACAAGAAAACATAATGTTTCATGTACTGAAATTTAGTATGAGTGTTGCATGTAGTGAAATATCAACCTAGTGTTGCATACATAGCAAACTAAACTCAGTGTTTTTGTATAAAAAATTTTATATTCAGTGTTTAAAAATATCAAAAAGATTACATTAATTTGAAAAAAATCACAAAATCAAGGAGTGTGGCAGTTAAACTAATGTATAAGGGAAATTTTTGAAATTAAACTTTTATAAATCCTATTTTAAGGAAATATTTGAACTTAATCCTATCCCACCTTCAAATATATACCCTCTATAGGAATTTAGCTTTAACATGACTTTATTATATTTTAATCTCTTAATAAATTCCATGTTTGTCCTCTTCCCCACTTTTAAAAGGAAAAAACATCCTTTATCTTATTACTCAACATTAAGCCATATATATGGAACAAAAATAACCAATTATCTTCTAAAATTATATATCCATGAAGCATAGGTTATGGTCTTCTTACAATTCAAAGATTTTTTAAGAAAGGGTCTGAAGGAGGCTTACCAAAAATAGGTAATTGTCTTTCCTGACCACTTTAGATTTATATATTATTATATCTCATATAAATATATGTTATTAATAATAAAAAACTATCTTCTATATCATCAATATAACAAAAATTTATTATTATTATGGATTCACCAATATCCACCCTCTATTCCATTAAATGGGAAGTGAAAGTATCACTCGTGCATACGTGTGGGCTACCACCTCCACCTAGCGATACTGTTAATTTTTCATAAACACATATCATGGATGGGAATTATAATGGGTTTAATGTTTATATATTATATTTATGAAAATTTTATAATTATTAAATTATAATATTTTTTTATCCTTCTTACCTTTCAATCAGTTGTAAAATTATAATGTCACTCATGCATACGTATGGATTACCACCTCCACGAAGTGATGTGATTATTTAATTATTTTCATTTTATATGGATGATAATAGGGATATATTTGATGAATATATATTATATATTATATAATAATGATCATTAAATGAGAATTATTTTTTACCTTTCTTTTTTCAATCTGTCGAAAAGTGAAGACAACGTTCATGCGTACGTATGGCCTACCATCTCCTTGAATAGCAGAATTCATTTTTATATATATATTATTTAGGGATGAATATAAATATATATAATTAATATATATTATATTAATATCAGGATTAAAATTATAAATATTATGGAACTATTTTTAAAGTAAAAGAACCAGAACTACCGAGCCAAGATTCTCATGAAAATATAAAACCGTTAACACCTAGAAATGATGATTTTAATAAGTAATTATTAATAAATTGGTTTTAAAATGTTATAAGAGTAAAATATATGAAATTATATTTATTTACATGATTTTTTTATATAATTATAATAAATTTAAATTTTATATACATTAGGTTTGGTGGCTTATGAAGAAAGTCAAACTAGATGTAAGGTACTTATATTTCAAACACATAGTTTATCAGTATTATTTATGAATAGGTTTTAGATGTAAAATTTATTTTATCTAACTATAAATAAACTCATTAATTTTATTATAATATATTTATTTTTATAAATTACATGTTTTTATTTCATTACAATATATTTAACTTACTAAGTGACTGGAAAAATATTTTTAAGGAAAACTGGCTTTATTTCTCTCTTTGGTTAAAAATCCTTTTTCTTCCTTATCTATGTTTTTTTTAAAAATCTACAAAGTTTTATTATTATAATAAGATTTTATAAGGTCATTTTTACCTAATATTTAATTTTTTTAAAAACATTTCTAATGTAATCTTGTTATCATTTTTCAAATGAGTTACTTTTGACTGTTTACAGAATATATGAAAGAAATATTTATTTTAACATACACAACATGGATGGAATTTCTCACTATTATGACCACTAAATTTTTTAATGTCTCATTTAAAATTTTACTATTTTATTTTTAAAGAAACAGTTTTCCTTAATTTATGAGAATTTTTTAACTTTTAAATAATTTATTTCATTGTGAAAGGGGTATTTTCCTCATGAAATATGTTATTGGGATTTTGAAGAAATTTTTCATTTATTATATCATCCTTGGATGTTAATTATGCTTTAATAGGGTTATGATCCAATGATACAATCCACTTTCATTCCTAGGATGGATTATGATAATGATGATTTAAGGATGACTCTATGAAACTGATTTCTTTCCCATGGTCAAATAAAATTATGATAAAACATGTTTACATTTCATGAGTTATGCTATAATGTAATGTTGAAAATATTTTGAAAACTACTTCCTTTTGATGGGTTATGATACGATGAATGTTTTTTGATCATGTGGAACACATACATATGATTTTAATTGTGTGATGGGTGGGAGTGAAATTATATATCCTTCTAATTCATTAGGTAAAGATGAATATATAACCAGATAATAAGAACTGGAATGGGGAGTGAACTATTTTTATTAAGGTACTTAGTCCATTATAGTAGTATTGGGAGTGAAAATTGACTTATGATATGATAAAATGGGGAGTGAACCTAATAAAATATGATAGACTTGGCAGTTATCCATTACTAAGGAAATGATTTTATATGAATATTCGTATGACAAAAACCTATTTATTATGACAATGTTATGTACTCATGTCTCATGTTCTTTGATTCCTATATTATTCATATCTTATGTACTTTCAATAACAATACCTTGATTCATGATTATGATCTTTGATATGTAGTGTATGGTATTAAAATTTTAATCTCATTTTCCCATACATTAATTCTAATATTATGTGTAAGTGATTATTATTATTTCAATTTTTACCATTACTGAGCATCTGAGCTCACATTTTTTTATGCTTCCCTTCCCCAAGATATAAAGAAATATTTTAAGTAGGGAATATGAAGAAGGGTAATAATTTAGAATAAAATTATGTGTGACGATGAAGGATATTCTAAAATAAGTTTTTTTATTTATTTAGTCCCCAATGACACTAAACCTTTACAGTTCTATCATGGATATAAATATAATTTAATGATTATTCATTTAAAGAGATTTAATTTTTTATTTATGAAAAGTTTAAGCATCTATAGTTGGTATTATATGAGGTTTTAGTTAATCATTGGATATTAGATCTAGAAAAAAGTAGTGAAAAAATTGGGGATAATTATGATTACAGGACAACAACCTAAAGTTTTGGAAATTACCCTGGATAACCTAGTTTAAACCTAATTTTACATTGAATGTGAAGAAGGTTTCATGATTTATAAATCCTATGAATAATGTTTCATGATTTATCACTCTCATTAAAGATTCATGATGGCCATGATAACCATTTTTATTTTCGTATGGGATTAATGATAGAATGATGAAGTTGAGGTTCTAATTGGTAAGCTCAAATATTTAAGTTCTATATTTTATCTTAGTCATATGAATTCTTGTATATCCAAAAAATTCTCAATGACTGTTAATTCATATAATCAAATATTATATATTTAGTTAGTGGTGAAAACTCTTAATGGTATACTGGTTTCATCTCAAGTGTATATTTTCTCAGTGATTGAGGTTTGTGGGAAAGTGATTCCAAAAAATATTTTGATTTTCCCTTCAATTGAATTTGATGTGGTTATAAGAGTGGATTAACTTTCATTATATGGATTCCATATTTATTTTCAAGGATGGGAAGTCACATTTAATATTCTAAATGAACCTTGGAACATTAATCTTTATAAGGATGAATATAAACCTCCAATAGAAATGATTTCTATCTTATGGGTTTTAATTATCTCACATAAAGGGTTTATATGTCATAAAATTGGGGTGAAACTCAACAATGAGGATAAGACTCTTGTATGAGAGTTTATATATTTATTTCTATAAAATTTTACTAGTATTTATATGAATCGTGAGTTTGAGCTTTTAATAGAAATTATACCTATTGCAAAACCTATTTCAAAGAATCCATATAGAATGACTCCTATTGATATGAAAGAATTGAATAAGAAATTCTAATACAACATTGATTAGATATTTATTCGACCATGTGCACACTATGTGGTTACTATATTCTTTTTATTAGGAATAATGTTGGATTGGTGAGACTACATTGTTTATCAGAAACTGAACAAGATCAAAATCATGAAATAGTATCTTATTCCCTATATTGATTAGTTTTTTGATCAAATTTCCGGAGATCAATACTTTTCCAAGATTGAACTTCACTCTGGATATCAACAATTAAGGTTTAAGAAGGAGGATATACCAAATAATTTCCATATAAGGTATGGAAACAATATATTTATAATGATTCCATTCGATCATATTAATTCCCCCTTTATCTTGTCAATTTTAATGGATACAGTATCTAGAGATTAAGTTGGGAAGTTTGATTTTTTCTTTATATATGATATTATTGTATATTGATAGAGATATTAAGAGTGTAAATATCACCTGAGGATTGTACTAAAGACCCTATGGAAGGAGAATCAAGATTCAATGTTTACCAAGTTGAATATTAGCTACAAAAATATTAATTTTTGGGTCATATAATCTTAATAGAGGGTATATCTATAGATTCATCAAATATTAAAGCTATTCAATTTTGGCCCAAACTAACCACTGTGACAATGATCTATAATTTTCTATGTTTGGAAGCATATTATTGATGCTTTGTAGAGAATTTATCATGGAAATATAATCAACTCACCTTATTAACTCAAATGGGGGAAAATTTAATTTGGATAGATAAATGTGAAGAAAATTTCCTGGAACTGAAGAGAAGTCTAGTCATTACACCTATACTTATACTACCCTAAAATGTAGAAAATATTGTGATCATTAGTGATTCATTGAATACAGGACTAGGATGCATACCCATGAATAATTATATAATGATAAATTATGACTCATGAAAATAGAAGTTTCATGAGAAAAATTACCCAACACATAATTTAGAGTTAGTTGTGGTATTTTTTCCATTAAATATTAAGAGTAATTATCATTATAGAGAAAGTTGGTAAATATATACCAATCATAAAAGTTTAAATTATATACCCACTCAAAAAAAGTTGAATATATTCCATAGAATATGGTTGGAGTTGATTAAAGATTATTTCCACTCAATGCATTTACCACTATAGGAAAGTGGATAAGGTTGCCTATGCTTTGAGTGAAAATGATCATGATTTATTATCTTTGATGAGGATCCCAAAATATCCATCAGTTCTAGATTTATAAATGATGGATTTAGAAATTTTGAAGGAAGGGTAGAAAATATTATCTTTATTAAATGAGTGTTCAACCATCTATTCAATTGAAGATGAAAGAGGTGTAGAAGAATGATGTAGAGGTGTATAATAAGGCGAGAAATTTTCTTGAGTTCATCCTCGATTATGATGGAGTGATAATGTTCAAGAACCATGCATGTGTACCATTAATACTTGACATTAAGAAGGAGCTACTGGTTGAAGCTCATAGTTCCTAATTATCTATTCATTCTAGAAGCATAAAGATTTATAGATATCTAAAAGAGTATTTATGGTGGGAAAACATAAACAGATATATATTATTGTATGTATATCAGTTCTGTTTATGTCAGTAACTTAAGGCTAACAAATATAAGTATAAGGGGATGTTATAACCATTACACATACCTAAATGTAAATGGGAAAACAATACCATGAATTTTTTGTTTGGAAATCCAAAAATATCTAAAGGGAAAAGTGTTATTTGGGATGTCGTTGACCACCTTATAAAGTCAGCATACTTAATTTACATTATAGAATAATTATACATTGTCTAGGATTCTAGGTAATACATTATAGAAGTGGTGATATTTCATAGATTACTAAATTCTACCGTATCTAATCGGGATCCTAGGTTTACATGAAATATCTGGTGAGGTCTTTGGTAATAATTGTATTCATATTTTTGTTTCATTACTTCTCATCATCCTCAGATAGATGTTCAATTTGATAGAACCATTCAATCCTCGGAGGATATGTTAAGATACCATTCTCTGGATTTCAAATGTGGTTGGGATCAACACCTTCAAGTAGTTAATTTTTCTTATGAAAATAGATTTATCTATAGAATTTAGATGGATCCTTATGAATCCCACTATTGAAGGAGAGGCCTAAATCCATCATGATAGGATAAAATTGGAGATATAAATCTATTTTGTCCTGATCTAGCTGAGGATATGGTAGAAAAAGTTAATTCCATTCAATAACTTATAAGAGCATCTCAGAGTCGATAGAAAAGTTATGCTGAAAATTCTTAGTGATATTTTGAATTTGAAGTTGGCATGAAGGTATTCCTATGAATTTATCCATGGGATAAGGTTATGATATTTTGAAATAAAGGTTAGCTAATCCCTAATTATATTGTCTCCATCAATATTCTATATCATGTAAGGACTTTAGTTTATCTCTTGGTGCTTCCACCGAACCTATCTCGAGTTCACAATGTGGTCTATGTATCTATCACAAAGAATAAAATACATTATCTTTCACATATTATAAACTCAAAGGTTTTATTCCAAGAACATGATCTTTACTATAAATAACATCCAGTATAAATCTAGTATTTTAGAGATAAAGTGTTATAGAATAGGACAACTCACTTTGATAAAGTTGTCTCAAAGAATTAGAAATTCAAATAAGCTACTTGGGAACCGAAGGATGTGATGAAAATTGGATAAAATAATTTTTTTGTATCATAGTGATAATGTTTTGAGGTATAAATTCATTTTAAGGGGGGTGGGTAAATGAAATACCCTGATATTTTGTGATATATTTCTCTTCAAATGAATTTAATTTCATCAATATCTTATGATACACACAACCATAAATCTAAATTAATTCTAATATATTATATTATTATAACCTATCCATTAAACTATATGAATTAATATTAATACCTATATTTAAAAAAATTAATGGTTTTAGATGAAGCAATTATATTTTTTATTAAATTCATTATATGCTTTAAAAATACATTTTTTTGCAAAAAATGTTTTTTATTATTATTTGTGATAAAATAATATAATTAATTGATCCCACTTTTAGAAAATGTATTTGAAAAAATGAACTTCGTTTCCAAAGTATTCATTTGAAAATTATCTTAGAGTGGATTTTTGTGATTTCTCTAAAAGGAATGATTTTTATTTAATAGTGAAAAATACTGATTTTTATTGAAAATTATCTTTTAGTTTCAAGCATCTAAAAAGTTCAATTTTATTTCAAAATAGTTTACAAGGTAATATTATTTCATTTATATTATTAATAATTCAATTAATTTCCTTAGAATAAATTTTATATATATTTTGGTGTAGAAACTATTTATACATAAGAAAACATTTTTTCTTGAAACTCGTTTTTCATTGTGTTTTAAGAGTTTATTTGGAATGTAATTTATACCAATTTCATGTAATGAATTTGATAAATTTGATTCCATATTAGTATTTAGAGTTTATAAATTTTTTAATGAGGCCAATTTCATTTCTGATCAAGATGAATTAAATAAGTAATAAAAAAATTTCACCATAGAAAATGTTAAAAGGGGTTTACCAGGGGTGGGGGAATAAACTAAATGATAAGGGAATGTTTTATAATTGAATTTGTCTAAATCATATTTTATAGCCATATTATAACCTCATTCTGTCTTGAAATCAAATATTTGGACATTTGGAATCATTTTTCTTGAGTATGACTATTATATTTTAATATTTTAAAAAATTCCAAATACATCTTCTCCCCCACTTATAAAAGGACACCTCTCCTTTCTATTAATTACACCACATTGGGCCTTTTTGATCCAAAAAACCATGAAATATTCAATTCTAAAATTAGTTAACCATGAATTATAGGTTCTCAAATTTTTAGAAGACCATTTTAGGGGTTCTTATGAAAGGATCTAAAATAGGCCTACTGAAGAAGAGTTAATAATCTTACTCAGCATATTTAAATTTATTTCTTATGATAAATCCTATAAATATATTTTATTCAGCATAAAATAATTACTTTTGTATACTGAAAATACTAAAATGTTATTATTATTATGTAACCACCAATATCCACCATCAATTCCATCAAATAATAAGTGACATATCACTTGTGAATACGTGTGGACTACCACCTCCTTGTACGGAAAAATTAATTTTTCATCAGCATATTTCATGGATGATTATTATGATGAATCTAATGGTTATTCATTATATTTATTCAATTTTTTTATTCTATAATTATAATATCATGTAAACCTTCTTACCTTATAATCGGTTGGAATACGATAACTTCGCTCGTGCGTACATGTGGACTACCACCTCGACAAAGATATGTGATTAATTTTACATTTAGATTTTACTTGGAAGGAAATATGGATAGATTTAATGAACACGTAAGATATATTTTATATAATAATTATTCTGTAAAGGTGAATTATTATTTAATGTTATTTTATTCCTTCTATTGAAAAGTGAAAACAACGTTGGTTTGTACGTACAACATACTGTCTCTATGAATGGTGTAATTTATTTTTCTATATTTATCATTTATGGATGAATATTAATATATATGACGAATATATATGATATTTATATCTTCATTGAAATCATAGAGATGATTTAACCATTATCAAAGTACAAGGACCAAAACAACCAAACGATATTCTCAAGAAAAAAAATGAAACAATTAACACCTGAAAAAACAATTTAATAAAGAATTAATTATAAATGGGTGTTGAAATGTTATAAGAGGATGTTATATGATATTATAAGTATGAACACGATTATTTTTTATAATTATAATAAATATATATTTTAATAAAGGAGTTTATAGAGATTTTTAAGAAAGTTAAACTTATGTTAAGAGATTTATATTTTTAGGTGAAATGAGATCCTATCCAAAAGTAAATGTATAATTTATTGAATAAAAAAAGGTTAAAAAAGTAAAAAGGGAGATTTTTTAAAATATTTGTTTTTTCAAAAATTAAGAAGCTAATGAGGATCATTGCTACACTATATCAACTTGGGAGTAGTAACCCATTTATTAGCAAGCCTATCTGCTAGATAATTTTCATCACGATATGTCTGTGTGATAATATACCATGAATTTTAGAATCAAGGGAAAATTTATTTTATTGCACATGAAATTAATAAAATTTACTACTTTCATGAACTATCAATGATTTGGAGATTCCCTTACAAGCTTGGAAGGTTTTTTTAAACAAAATGTTGACCTTAATATTGGGAATTTTTTTGATTTTAAATAAGTGATTTCATAGTGAAAATGATATTTTCTTTATGTAATATTATAGTGATATTTTAAAATAGTTTTTCATCTATGATAACAAACTTTCATGTTATGTATTTTTTAATAGTGTTATGATCTAATGATACTATACACTTTAATTATTTGGATGGATTGTGATGGTGATTATTTAAGGATGATTCTATGAAACCCGTTTCATTCCCATGGGTTAATTATGTTATAATTAAGCATTTATGAAACCCATTTATTTTGAAAAAGTTATGCTATGATTATATTTTATTGAATTGATTTTGTTTCCATGGGTTATGATATGATGAGTGATTTTTGATCTTATGGAAAAATATGTATGATTTTTATTATGTGATGGGTGGGATAGGAATTATATATTCATCGAATGCATTTGGTAAAGATTTATATTTCATGAGATTATAAGGCTTGGAATGGGGAGTGAACCCAATCGACTTTAATAGTTCTGGTAGTGGTCCTTCACTGAGGAAATGAATTTCTATGCTTACTCATATTCCATAGACTTATGGATTGTGACAATATTATGCTCTCATAGATCATGTCCTTGGATTCCTTTATGATTCATATCTTATGAACTGCCATGCTCTAGGACTTAATTTAAGATTAAGATCTATGATATGTAGGGTATGATTTTAAAATGCGGATATCATGTTCTCATACCCTTATGCTCATTATATTTTTATGTTATCAATATTATCTCCCTTATTTTCCCTTATTGAGAATATGAGATCACCATTTTCATGTTTACCTTTGTAAGTATATGAAGAATGGATTTAACTAATGTATGTGAATAAGGGTATAAAGTGAGTAGAATATTATGAGAGATGATGGAGAATGCACCTAAATAATATGTTTATGTATCTAGTCTCTAAAGACACTAAAATTTTACTGTTATGGAATGGATCAAAAATGTTATGTATTAAATATTTATCTAAAAATATGTAATATTTTTGTTTGAATAGTTTGGTAAATGTTAATAACCCCCTAAGAACTACCAAAAACCCAAGTCAATCCTCCAATACCTACACATTAGTCTCATCCACACATATCCACTCAGGTATAGAATATAATAGGCTTGGATAAAAGAATGAAAAATATAACGTATCACAACACATATCCCAATTTCAACGTGAAATTAGTTATTTGGGATCTATCTAATACAAGAAACATGTATATTTGGCATGTGAACCTATGTGCCTATTATGATGCATGAACACACACAAAGTATCATAAATAAATATATCAGCATCATGTACAATAACCAAGGTAATTTTAATAAAAAAACAAACTCCCACTTTATAAAAACTCAGAGGTCCACAACACAGTGTCATCCAAGCACTAACATATTTCCCATACCTAAGGCCCAACTACCCTATTTCCTATCTAACTTTTCCTAAATGAAGGAGAAGATAAGAAACATGTTATTGAACCTGTTTCTCTTCTACCCTTTCATAGCTCCCTAACCTAAACCATTGGGTCTGATCTAGGGGTTCCACATGACCTCATTCATGCCTCCTTGTATGCAAGAGGTTGACAACTAGAAGTGAGGGCAAATGGAATAATGTAAAGAGACTATGAACTTAGTATCGGGTAATATCAAAGTATGATAAAGGAAGTGATAATAAATAAATAAATAAATGGTTATCATAGTAATAGTAAATACAAATAAAACGTATCCCAAGTAGTAGTGGTATGTCTTATGAAGAAAAATAAACCAAAACAAACTCAAAAGTATCTAATATACAAGTAATAAAAAAAAGTAGCAACATCCAACCAAATGTCTATATAGAATCATCTATTACCTCTTGTTATCCATCTCAACTATCCACCATAGGGACCTTTTCTATCATTTTATCCATAATAATGAAATATATAATTGTATAGAAGCTTCCAAGTATGGTGTGAGTAAAAGACTCAATAAGACACCACCAATGAACCTTTAACTAAGTTCATAAGAGATAAAAGTTCTTGAAATGAAATTAAATATGGTAAAGATATAAAAAATATATATATCACATAGGTATAACATATATCTCATCCTCAGAGAATAACTCTACCTTCTTTGGAACTATGTTGAAATCAATATCATTCATCCACCTGACATATCCCCCTCGACGAGATAGTGAAAAACCATGAATGACATATCCATTTTGAAGGGATATCCAAAATAATTTAGACTAGGTGTCTAACATATCCCCCTAGGGGGATTATTCCATGAGTCTCAACCTTCATGCTAAACTGTAAGATAGAAGAACAAAACAATACTATACTAGATACAATTGATAGATCAGACATCACATCAAATAAACAAGTACCATAACTTTCACAATACCTATAGAAGAAACACATGCATAGGTCTCACAGGACTATGCACACACACCACATGTGGTCAAGCATCAACATAGGCCATTAGGGGAAACAATATAATTCTAAAAAACATGCCAATAATCTATATAAAATATTCACTAAATTCAATGGCATCCAACCTGATGTGAAATAATGTTGATCAATGTATGGGCCACAATCCAAGTCTGGAAGCACCACCAAATACTAAAACCCTTAAGATTTTGAAATGATTATAACTCTAGGATTGAGATATAAGATAAAAAACACCAAAAAGGTTAGTATACAATCAAATAACCATAGAATGTCAAAATCCAACAATTGTCTTGGACGAAGTGTTGCACCAAAAGAAAAATCCTTGAATTTGGATGTTGATTCAATAAACGATCATAAAAACCCTCATTAGATCATTAAAAAACTCTTAGATTTGACCTAGAATTCTAAGGTCTTATTGATTTTTATCAAGGATAAAAGTATACAATTAATCACATTCAGTGAATAACTTACCGTATTAGACATTCCATATCAAATGAGTGTTCATGCATCAAATAGAGGGGTTGGAAGAGGAGAGGATATATCAGAATCATTGTGGAGAATATCATAGAGTATTAGGGGTTGAATGAGGCCTGATGGATTTAAAAGTGGGTATAATGTTTTATTTTTAAGAAAACACCCAAAAATATGGCATGCTTTCTAGGTACCGTCGAATGGCACTAGCTGCTCGGTGGTTACTAAGAAGAATAACTTCTTCCTAAGAACACCAATGACTAGAAAGTGGGATATATAATTTTCTATAGATCTCTATAGCCTCTACCAGATCGGTGGTGGATCCCATTGTCCAGCTGATGGAACTCCTATAGCCTTCCATGTTATAACATGCCACATGCCTTGCACTTTTCCAATTCATTCTTTCCAAAAACCACATACCATCCTCCAAACTCTTGAAAAATGTTCAAAAAAATAAAAATAAGTTATATAGAGGGATAAACCTAAAAACGTGTCATAGTACATTTTAATGAATAAGGATATGACTCCAAAGCTATTGAGATATTGGAATCCTTAAACCTACCAGTTTCACCTTACCCACGAATAAGCGGGCATTGGCCTATAAGATATTTATAGGGTCTTAGTTTCATCAATTATTGGGGATATATATGATGAGTTTTTTCTCCTAGAAGATACATGGGGATATATTTTGAGGACAATGCATCTGGTGGGGGTATTGTTGAAGAGGCTAATGATTCCATCGGGAGAGAACCTAGTCCATGAACGGATATCATGTTTGAGACTTAGATGAGGATCTTCTTAGAACATTATAAACATGGTCCCACCTAAAAAAACCAATGAGGTGTACATCAATATAAAAAGGGGTTGTAGGAATTTACCATCCATTACTCAACCTGGGAAAATAAGAGAAATAGGGTTATGAAATCTACTCAAAAAAACCTTAAAAAAGCTCATCTAGCTAGGTTCCTAGCCATGTGGTTGAGTGGGTACCTTCTACCGATACATGGATCCAACAATGGAATCAGGCCAATTAAAGTTTTAATGGAGTCCAATGTAGTGAGATGGGATTCGATGGGCCTAGTCATATCATTATTAGTGAAGATTCACTAGTTACCATTACAAATCTATATAGGTAAAGACCCCTTTTACATCTCAGGGCTATTGTAGATATCATGGGGTTGGATGGAAGCTCAATTCAATTCCTATAACCAACATAGTAAATTTAGAATAAAAATATTTAGATTATTACTATTGATTAATTATTTCTCTTACATCATACCGTTGTCATTTACTATCATGGACACCCTGAAAATTTTAAGTATTCATTCAAAATTAAAATTCATCCTATATGGGACACCTCCCACAAAAATGATTACCAATGATGGTGAAGAAATGGGTGAGAAATTATCATAAATGATGGATTTTAGGGATAATGTTATAGTGGATCGAGACAACTATCATTGTGACATACTCACTTTACAGGTTTTCACATAAATTTTAACATATTCATTAAAACATTATGTCCCCTCTAGTGAACATATAGTTAGAGAACAATCCCAAAATGGTGTGGCTGTACTAGATGATAATGACCCCTAAGACTACACATATTGTCATCAAGATACTTCTCAAGGATTAATTTTTGAGATAGTGTTTAACTATTCCCGCTCTTGGATATCCTCGTTCCCTTTGGGATTATTATACAAAAGTTTCCCTAATGTCATCATCAAGTCCCCTTTGGGTAGAGGGAGGTGGGAGACCAAGAGGCCCCATAGAAAACACATGAATGTCGAGGTTCTTGATTCATAAAGGCATCGCATGCCTCCAGATTATTCACCACCAAGGGTCAATCCAGTACCTCAAGCTACCATGACAATGTGGTGTAGACAATGACGAAAACAATAGGATCTGATTATGGTCAAATTTCCCAGGAAGTGGCTTATGTGAAAGGATCTCGAATCATCCTTAGAATAAAAGTAGAGGCTAGTGTCTGACTATTTGAAAGACATATATCATTTTCCTGGATATTTTGGTCAAGTGGGGCCTCCATGGAAAATATTTAACATTTCTAGGCCTTACTCCAGATTGGTATTCACATTACCTAAATCACCAATATGAATGCTTCGACAAACATCAACTTTAATTCTGACCATGCTGAATCCCAAAATCATATATAAAAATTGTACATGATAATTTGAGAAATAGACTCAAGGGTTCCTATCACTTAGTGGGTAAATGATATAAAGTATTGGGGACCCTTTAAGGGGTGATCAACCAGTATATGGATGAAGAATATGATCCATTCATCAATCCTGAACATGCTAGACTTATCCTTCATGCTTTATAACCTTTAATATTGGAATATTTTATAATGCAAAGCTCTGTGTTTTAATTATATGAGATGGAAGATAATATAAAAATAAATAATTCTCAGAAGTATGGTTTTATGACTCTTCAATATATGGCCTTAAAGGGGATTCCTCTAGTGAAGAGAAAGGATAGTTTTACCCCATGAAGTGGATGATATAGAGGGTGGAGTACAAAGCAATTTCTCCCATAGTCACCCTTCCAAGGTAATTTCCATCCATGAGAAGGCTGAAACCTTCCATATTAAATGTAAATTGATGATGGAAAGATAAAACGTTAGCTAAATGAATCCTTATTGATGTTATTTTTTACTTTTAATGTCTATCCTTTCCTTCATCCTTGTACATATGTGTGTGTTCGAATGATATCATTATGGATAATTGTTTATAGGATACCACACTTCTGAGAGGTCCAAGGAAAATATTGAGAATGTTATCCTAGATATCTTGGGAATGTATAAAACATAATGTTAAAATAAAATGTGACTAAAATGGAGGGAGAACCAACTATGGGGGTAATTCTGGTGGAAGTCATTCTAACTAACTCCATTGGTGCAGAGGGAGATGGTTTGGGTGTGTTACTTAAATTCCACTATAATTTTAGGAAACAACCACAAACTGTCTTTTATATAACAAATTATTTCACACTTAGGATTACATTACCTTAGATGGACTCCATGATCACAAGGATGCTCCTATTACATAAAAAAAGCTCCAAGAACTTTAATAAAAAAATTTAGGGATCATGAAACTCTTTTATAACTTCTTAGCTTCATAAATTTGTTGCATGATGAACTCATCAAAATTTGTAACCCCCTCTTTCTATATACAGAGAAAATGTAGAAGTCATGGGGTCAATAGGAGGCCCAAAATAATTCCTATATTAGGTTGTAATCATCGACCATCCGGGACCTTTTAAAGGAAGAATTCCCCTATATATATAGAGAATACATTGGACGATTACCTAAGGGTTATCCCACCATGTGTTCCCACTTCAGAAGACAATAAGTCTTAAAACATGGGGAAGAATCTTCACCCACCTATTGGTCCAATCATAGTGAAAGATTTCGTTGTTTCTTTGACAAAATATAATGATGTAAAGTTAATAATAGGATCTCTTGTCATAACTAGTGATTAAAACTCAGTTCCCTAGTGAGATATGTTACACCTCTATCTGTAATAGTATATATCAAAGGGGTTCTAGATCGTGGAGTTTTTGATTCCATGTAGTCACATTGATTCATATTTTAGCTCTGAATGAATAACATATAATATAATTGGCCATCCATAGTGGTATTGGCTCAAATAACAGATCTTTTGAAGGAAATAATTTCTCCCCAAGATCAACCGCTTAAGTGTTTGAAGTAATGGGATATTTCAAAACCCACATGTTCAAAATGAATGAAATAATTATATTCATTGAGAGAGATGATCCCTAGATACATTCCAACTTTCTAAAGAGGTTTATTTTTTGATCAAGAGGCTCTTGGTGCATGAAATATTTCCTATAGATAAGTGTGAAGGGACATATATAAGTTGATTATATGAAAAAACATAATACATTATCCAATGAATCTTTTAAGACTCCACAACCTATTCAAAATGTGGGGAATTAGTGGGTCAGATTATCATACAATCTATCATTTTCTGAGGGAGATCATTTGAATTCATGAGAAAAAAGAGTGAAACAATAAATTATTGATAAATAGAGGGTGGTAGCTTAATGTTCCAATATTATATCTACATCATCCAAAGAAAAATTTTGATATTTAAATATAATTTTCTAAATAAAATGATTATATGAATAAAGTATCTTATAATGGGATTCCTTCAATAGGAATTGGATTATATTAAGGAATAGATGGTAGAGTGCTAAGGGCTATTGGAAAAATCCCTCACCAAGAAGGAGGCTACTACTGCTGATATAGATAAACTATGTTTTGATGAATAATGAGAGATGATAAGGATAAATAGTCATTAAAAATATTGAAATGAACCTTATAAATCAAATTCCAAACTCTAAGAATATATGGAGAGAATTTGTTTAATTAACTATTATCGATGAAGGGAGACTGTAATTTTTTTGATGATTCTATTTCCTTTTTTAATAATGAATGAAAATGAATCCAGTTCCTAATTGATGTATATTTGTTGAATTATTTACCTATTTTAATTATTACCTAATAATAATATGTAAAAATATTTAAATAATCATCAAATAAACTTGTATCCACTTGAACATAAGTGAAAAGGGTAAGGTTAATCCAGGTTTCCAGTTATCTAAGTTTGAATATTTCATACTAGGTATAGCTTATGGATGCGTATAGGCCTAGAACCATCAAAATATACTAGAATAGGTATAATTGGATGAATTATATACTCTTGGACATGGATCATGAATGGTTATAGGTATAAATACCATCACTATTCACTAGAGTTGGTCCATTTGGATGTAGGATATAACCCAACATGACGAGGATCATGAGGAGGGGGGGTTGAAATAAGGATTCCAATGCTCAAAAGGGGTCAAGTATACCGAGGCTATATATTTACAAATTTAACATGGTTACTAAAGATGATATTATAGGTATGAAGGAATGTAACAACAATCTTTTTTTCCCATACCAAAGGATCTACTGAAAATAACTTGACATTTGATGGGATAATTTACTAGGCCCTATGAGCTTTGAGTCTTTTATTTTGTATCCCTAATTTTTTCCTAGGATTTATATGGGTAAAATATTTGTTAGAAGAGACTTAGATTATTATTATATATACATTTTTGAGTTTTCAACCTAAAATGTTTTGTTCTTCTATTTTCAATGTTCTATTTTTTCTAAATCAGGGACGGTGTGTCATCTAAGAGTAGAGACTCAAATTTTTTTCTGGGGATGTGCTTATGAGATTCCAATATGATGAGTTTTATATTCCCTTCTTTAGGAATTTTAGATTAATATGATTTAGATCACCATATCAAATTTTGAAGGTCATGAAACTGTGACCAAAAGTTTAGTTGGTCCGTATAGAGAACTAGAATAATCTAAACCAAATGTTCATGGCAGTCTTAATGTCACTAATGTAGAAAACCTCAAGCAAGGGCGTATATAGTTTAAGATCATAGTCATTATAATTGAAGATATTAATATTTAAATCCAAATAGCCTTGAACACATATCATTGCAGTTTTAGAACATTTATCTTTGACTAAAGAATAGATTAGAATTCTATCCACTAGCATTGGTGAGGTATACTCAATAATAATTTGAAAACCGCAGTATTATTGATATATAAAAACTCATGAACGAGGGTGTTTAGTTTATGGTTATGAAGTTATGACCCTCATGTTTTGTAGTTTAGTTTCACATGATGAGGTCCAATAAAATATGCAAGAATGAGGTGTTTCATCTATAAATTAGAAATGGGAACAATGAATAATCGCATAACATCAAATATATGAAATATAATTGAATATTTAGATTGTAGATTGAGTAAATAATTACTCAAGGATTGCGAATTATGGATGATGATGTAAGGCATGAATTTCATGGATGACCTTTGAGAATGTTCAAATGTAAGGCTCTACTATAATGGTACCAAGGCATATAGAGAAAAGAAGACCTACTCATTAGGATGAAGAAAATCCATTGGTTGGAAATCCAGATTGCGGGTGCATATACAAGATCCAAATTGGAGCATATATGTATAACCAAACATGGGTATCTTTTAGATTCAAATACATTAATTATTGATATCTGTGAGAGATTTTTGGGGATTAAAATAATTAGGGAATGAAGTTAATTAATGAAGGAGAATACATTCTTGGAGAGTTATGGTACCCCCAATGATTATGACACTTTTTATTGAATTCACATGGAGGTGAAGAGGTATAATGTGTTATTTCTATAACATTTTACTAAACTAGGGGTCCTACAATCATGGATAGACTTATACTAATGAAACATGGTGGGCCCCATGAGCTCTTATTCCTTTTCTAAATTTATTTCTCTAATTTTTTATCTAATCCATAAAAATAGATGGCTTAGTGATAATAGAATTGAATTTTTATCTAACCTGCTTTATGGGGTTTTATCCTGATATATTTTATGCCTCTTTTCCTTTAGCATAAAGTATTGTAGTTATAACTATAATAAATCATGGATTTTAAATACACACAACTTAAACTAAAAAAATATGGGACAAAATATATTTCATGGTTGGAGAAGAACTCGATGTGAGTGGAGAGAAACCTTATGCTAATACAGATTATCCCATGAGGGAGTGAACATAGTCTATGGTTATCGTTCTTAGACCTTGATAGTGAAACAACCTATGTAAAAAGGGATAATATAAACCTGATATAAATGGGTATCCCAATAGAAATTCTACAACATAATATATAATAAGTGATTGCACAAAGATTAAGGTTATAGAATTGGAAAAAATATGTAAAGGAGCAGTGTAAATTTACAACCCAATTAGTGATCATGGTTCAATAACACTCTAACACCCATGTACCAACTTGTTGTGAGGGACATGGTGTATAATATCTCAGGAGACATGATAAAAAAATAACATCCAAAATATCACTAGAGAGTGGGGATTGAAGTTTCTCAAGAGATGAGCACCGAGTTTCCTATGCCACTTGATGATCTAGATATTATAATGGTACATGATGTTATTGGAACATTCATAGCATGAATATATAATATTATAAAAATATATGTGGTATGTCCTTAACAAATTTTTTCAAATGAATAACCTAAAACAGTTTATGAAAACGGTCTTAAATGAGGTATGTTATAAAAAACATGATGGGAAAATAGAAGTTTAGATCTAAAAAATCAAGTGAATTAACAAAGAAAAAAAGGACCTTTCAAGATTAATTTATCCCCTATAGTTCCAATGAATCATGTGTTAGCATTACAAGTTTATAATGACTCAAAATTAAAAATGGATATGTGTCAAACATTTCATATGAATAATAAATAATTAAAATTTTCACTATAGACAGGGTTGGTCTCGAAAGTATAAAAAATATTTTTAAGTATGAATAGTTGAGAGTATCAGGATTTAATAGATACATCAGGTACATTTTCATAAAATTTATATCAAAAAAATTATCAAATATGTTCATTAAAGTTAATAACTATTCATATTTTCTATAGGAATTTATATTACTACTATATAAATAGAAAACCCTATGAAGCATGATTTGGATTCCTTAATCCTTATATCATTTTTAAGCAAGAAAATTCTTTAGAAGTGAGATAAACTAATAAGAAAAAATATGAACTAAGTAATGAATTTTATAGGAAGATAAAAAATGGTAAAATCTTGTTAATTATTTTAATTAAGAGGTAAAAATTTTCAATAAAATCATATAAAATACATTTTTATTTTTTCCATTACATATTTGTTTTTAGGAAGTGCTGAATGCTTATAAAACTCAAATTGGATACCCCAAAAATTAATTTTTGGGATCCAATGCATGGATTTCCTTCCAAATGACCACACGTGTTGTGTATTGTGAATTTGAAATGTACTAAATTCAAAATTTTATATATAAACATTGAATTATATGTTTTATTTTTTTAATGAGAATTTTGTTATGGTATAGTTATCTATAAATATAGGCTATATCATGCAATGAGTTTTATAAGTAAATGTAAAAATCCTATGGATTTATTAATATGGAAACATATTATGGTATATATTGAAATAATAAACTATCAAAAAATATTTCAAAAAAAAATTACTTATTTTGGCCAATGTCTCTATAGTGTCTAATGAAATATAATAGTAAATATTATCGACATTAAATTTGAATATTTATGAAACATTTAATATACCAACAAATGAATTGCATCCTGAAATAGTTAATTTCTTAAAGTAATTACAATTTAATATAAAATATTTATTAATCATTTTTGTATATATTTTCCCAGTACTACCAAGAGGTCCAATAATCTACACACTAAAAAGCTAAAGTAATTTTTTTTTGAGATGAGTTGGAGGATTACATGGTATCATAATGTTTTCCATCATCCAATTTAGGGGATTCCCAATTATATTTGTGATCTAGTATGGACTATGACCTTAGGGATACATTTGTGATGTAAATAATTAGTATCATAATACATATATATTATTTTTTTTCTGTTTCTCAAGTAGAAGTATAATGGATGATATTGATTTTTTTAAAACGAATTGGAAGAATACTTGGTATCAAAATTTATATAGAAATCATGAATATGTGGCTTTAAAATAATTATTTAGTTAATTTTTTCATTAGTTTAGAAATAAAATTTTATTTTAAAATGTGTGTAACTAACTAAAAACTATGAAAACATGCTTGTATTAGCTTGATCCTTTATGAAATTGATCCTTATGTATTTATTACATGTAGAAATCAACCAAAAATTAATCTAATTCATGGTATCACTAGTATAACTCAAAGTGAGTGTTTTTATATAAAAGTTTCATTTTAATTTAAAACAATTATCTAATAGACAAAACCAAGAAAATAATCTCGTACAATTTTAAAAAATTTGGGTAGTGATCCATAATTCATCTGTGACCTGTTAGAATTGACCACATTCCAATAAGAACCTGATGTGGTAGGTATATCTCTAGTTGTGTTTTTTTTTCAATATAAAAGTTCCATTTTAGTTTAAAACACATGTCACATATCCCAAATTGATCAAATGATCTCATATTAATTTGAAATACAAGGAAAAAGATCCATAATTTAAATTTCATGAATATTAATTTAACACATTCCAATCAGACACATGATGTGGTTGGTATGAATTAAAGCACGTTTTTTCAATATCATAGTGTCATTTTAGTTTAGAAAGAATCACATATCCAAAACCAAAAAAAATGATCATGTATTTTATTTAAAATTTAGTGAAATGAACTATAATTAATTTTTGGATTGTGGGAATTGACCATATATCAATCTGAAACTTGTTGTGCTTGGTATGATTTGAAATTCCTGATTTTCAATATAAAAGTTTCATTTTAGTTTAAAACATGCATCACTTTACAATAGAAAAAAACAAGCTCATATTATTTTCAAAATTTTGGTAAATAATCCATAACTCATTTTTGATGTGTAGAAATTGATTGCACGTCAATACTATACATGATGTGGTTGGAATGACTTGAAGTGCATATTTTCAATATAATAGGGCCATTTTACTATAAAAATCATTTAAAATTTCTTAAACCGAGAAAATTATATCAGATTATTTTAAAACATTATGAAAATACTCTATAATCCATTTTTTATTTCTAGAAATTGACCGGACATCAATCCCAAACAAGATATTATCGACATTCATCAAAATGTGTGTTTTTAATACAGAAGTTCCATTTTAGCTCAAACCACTTATCAAATAGCCAAAACCAAGAAATGGATCTCATATTGTTTTCAAAATTTTAAAAAATTATCCATAATTAATTTTCTAAAAGTATAAATTTACCACATTTCAATCCAACATCTTGTGTGGTCGGTATGACTCAAAATGACTGTTTTCATTATAAAAGTGTCATTTTAGTTTAAAACACATGTCACATCACCAAAGATAAGAAAACATTCTGGAATTATTTTAAAAATTTATGAAAATTATTCATAATTCATTTTTGATGTGAAAATAATTGACCACACATCAATCTAACAGATCATATGGTTGGGATGACTCGAAGTATGTGTTTTCAAAAGAAAAGCATCATTTTAGTTTAAAACACAGATAAAGTAGCAAAAAAAGAGAAAATGCGCCTTAATTATTTTATATCTTTTGGATGATAGTCTGTAACTCCTTTTTGATGTGTATGAATCGACTAAACATATATCCAACACCCAATGTGTTCATTATGACTCTAAGTATTTGTTTTTAATTTAAAAGCATTATTTTATTTTAAAACACATGTTACATAGACAAACCAAGAAAAAGACATCATATTGATTTCAAAATCTATTAAATGTTCCATAATTCATTTTTCTGGTGTAGGAATTGACAACAAGAAAATATGACACATGATGTAGTCAGTATGAATTTAAGTACATGTTTTCAATATAAAATTTTTATTTTATTTTGAAATGCATCACATAGCCAAAACTAAGAAAACGATCTTAGATTATTTTCAAACATTATAAAAATGACCCATAATTCATTTTTGAGGTGTAGGAATTGATCACCTGTCTATCTAAAACCCTATGTGATCAATATTACTCGTAATACATGTTTTCAATATAAAAGTATTATCATAGTTTAAAATGCATGTCACATCACTAAAACCAGGGGAAAAAACTTTGGTTATTTTAAAACATTATGAATATTAACATTAATTCATTTTTTATGTTTTTAAATTAAACTCAGATCAATCCTACACATGATGTGGTAGTATGCTCAAAGTCCTTTATTTCAACAAAATAATGTTATTTTAGTTTAAAATTCACATCAAATAGAAATGAAATTAGGAAATTAGCTTAGATTAGTTTCCAAATTTAGGATAAAAATACATAATTCATTTTTGATGTGTATGAATTGACCTCATGTCAAAATGACACATTATGTGTCAGTATGACTCTTAGTTCTTATTTTCAATATAAAAGTTCCAGTTTACTTTAAAACACGTTCCATATCACCAAAACTGAGCAAAAAATCATGGATTTTTTTCAAACATTAGTAAAATGATCTATAATTATTTTTTCATGTGTAGGAATCTACCTCATGTAAACCTGACACATGATGTAGTCGATATGACTCAAAGTGCATGTTTTCAATACAAAAGTTATATTTTGGTTTAAAACACACATCAAATAGAAAAAATAGAAATCAGACACAATTAGTTTTTAAAATTTATGAAAATGATCCGTATTTATTTTTGGATATGAATAAATCAACCACAAATCAATCTGACTCTTGATGTGGTCGGTGTGATTCAAATTTCATGTTTTCAATATAAAAGTGTTATTTTAGTTGAAAACACGTATCACATCATTAAAACTAAAAAAGAATTGATTATTTTAAAAATCTTAAAAAAAATGAATAATTCCTTTTTGATGTGTAGTAATGGAATTCACATCAATATGACACATGATGTGGTTAGTATGATTCATATTGTGCATTTTCAATACAAAAGTGTCATTTTAGTTTAAAATATGCGTCAAATATCCAAAACTGAGCAAACATGCTCCGATTGTTATCAAAATTTAGGAATATTATCCATAACCCATTTGTGATGAGTAGGAATTAGTTTCACATCAATATAATACATGATATGAATGATATGTCTAAAATTTTATGTTTTCATTATAAAGGTGTCATTTTAGTTAAAAAAATGCATCACTAGACAAAGCCAAAAAAACAGTCTCATATTGTTTTCATACTTTAGGAAAAAAATGCATTATTATTTTTTGATGTGGCAGAATTGACCATGTGTTAATGTGACACATGATGTGGTTGATATGACTCGATGTGTGTGTTTTCAATATAAAAATGAAAATTTAGTATAAAATATATGTCACAATGATAAGACTATGAAAATGAGATTGTATTGATCTAAAAATTTAGTAAAAATATCTATAATTCATTTACTATGTGTTGGAATCTACTACACATCAATATGACAGACTATGTGGTCAGTATGACTTGAAGTACATGTTTTCAATACAAAAGTTTCATTTTAGTTTAAAACACACATCAAATAGAAAAAAAAACCATGTAAATAAGATCATATTATTTTTAAACTTTTGAAAAATAGTCTATAATTCATATTTTTTGTGTAATAATCAACCACACATCAATATATAACACAATATAACCGATATGAATCATAGTGTGTGGTTTAAATATGATGGTGTCATTATAGTTAAAAACACACATCAGTAGCAAAATTTGAGAAAGGAAAGTTATATTGTTTTCAGAAATTAGGACATTGATATATAATTCATTTCTGACATGTAAAAATTGACTACACATAAATCTAACACATAATGTGATCGATATGATTTGAAGTACATGTTTTCAAAATATAAATTCCATCTTTGTTTGAAATGAACATCACACACCAATGTCTAATCAAACAATATCCGATTATTTTCTTAGCATTTTATCTACAATTAATTAATTTATTTCTTTATCATTTTATCAAATACTTATTTAGTTAATTTTCACAGAGATAATCAATGAAGATGAATAAGAAATTGTGTGGTCATTGAAGGATTATTATCAAAATAAAGTTCTCTTGAATTTTCTTGCATCCGTAGTAAGAGTTATTTATCCCCACATATCTGAGCAAACTCATGAGAAACTTATTTTGAGAAGAAATGGTGTAGACTATAAGAATAAACTACTTCTCAATATGATACATAGTGTATCTCGTATAACTCAAAGTATATATTTTTATTTTAAAATTGACACTTTGTGTTTAATGTGGTTCTTTATAGAATTTATGATATAAGTAGTGTTTTCTTATATAGGTGAATTCGTTTCTTTGAGATGGGGTGTTTTTTATGACAATTAATAGCATTATCACGAGTCGAGGTCAAAGAAGAAGGAACATTGATGTTTTTTAATATCCATAATAAGTCGTACTTACTAATGTAATTGTGAAACCAATGTTTTAAATGTCTGTAATATAGTGTTTTTCTTATATATTTTTTTAAATTTTATTTCAATTAAATTATGTATTTTCTCCCCATCTTTTCTACCTATATTTTATGTTGTAGTTTGGTGTTAAAATTACAGAACACCACCTTTATCAGTAGTAAACTAGCACTGATAAAGGTACCCCTTTATTGGAACTATATTTATCATTGATAAATTAACCATTTGTTAGAACTAAATAAAATTGATGATAAATATGGCCCTTTATCTGTGATTTTCTAGAGACGATTAAGAAATGTGATTTTAGAGGTGCTTCAATTATCATTACTTTTTATGCTGAAAAAACTATATTCTAGAACTGTTAATGGTTTCATGTGTAGTAGTGCATAGACCGCCCAAATGGAATTTTCCATGTATGATAAAGACCACACTATGGTTTTTTTAGATTCAATTGATAGAATAATATATAATAAAGTAATGAAAATCAATCCATAGGGAAAAGCTCATCCTCTGTCTACTAAAGAAAAATGAACATGCTCTCACTATGGTCATCATGTCACTGGGGTAACCATAAAGATACTCTAGGTCTAATACTATCTTGAACAACTCATAATAGTCCCTCAATACGAAATCATATATCCGGCCAACACCCCTCGACCATCTCACTAGCCCGTAGGCTCAAGGAAACTCGTAGGTCTCAAATCGACAACCCCTAGGAAAGTAATCCTAGCTCGACTCTAACCTCTAGTTAGAGGTCTCTAAGGAATCTTACAACTTAGGCCACTACACATTTTTTCATAAAATAACATCAAGCGTATTCCCACTAGGGCCTATATATTATAAGACACATCATGATAGTTAAGGTCATATCCATCAGTGGTCGAGAAAAACCAACCAGTGGAGAATTCCATTGGGCCCTTAGCACTTTTTGCATCCAAGTCAATGAATTTTAGTCAAAAGGGGTAATTAATTTGAGATTAGAAATTTTAATTAAAATAGAAAATTCAATCATCATCTTTTTCCTGGCTAATGCCTCAATGGTGTGACCACACTTCCATGAATCATGGCAGTCATACATAATACCATTGGTCGGGTACCAAGGACCACCTACCTATTACCAAAGACAAACCCCTTTAATTGAATCTAGGATCAACTAAAATCATCCAAACCACCTATGACCCTAAATCACATCCAAAAACCAATTTGAATAATTATAAATATGGGGAAAATTAATTAAAAAATAATAATATAAAACTAAATATTTATAATTTTGTATAATTTTTGAAATAATTATTGAAAGGTCTTGTTGCAAACCAACCATAATAGAACACACAAGGGGGTATAAACCATTATCTCTACACCCTCCAAGGGGTATTACTTATTAAATAACACGAATAAAATATATAATTTAATTTAAATTAAGAAAAAAACCTTGAATAATTTGGTGATTTGACATAACTTTAACAAATCATCGAGCAACAGTGTGTAGATGTCATCTTAGGACACTCTCTTACTAAGAAACACCAAAACCCCATCGTATTCTGATGGTTCCCCCATGCTTCCTTATAATCTTCCCTAAAAATTATCCTATGATAAATTATAAATATAATTAAAGGAGGTATGGAGGAAATAGATCACTAAAGGGGAAAAAACATTAGAAAACTTGAAAAATACTCTATGAACACCCCTTAATCAAGGGGAAATAGCGAGTGGAAGGGGGTTAAACACGTAGATCACATGACCAATATTAGAGGTGTATGGGGCCTTCCCATTCTAAAAATCTATAGGATATGAATTTAAATTTCTTCCACTAAAAACAACAACAGATATTCGATGCCTAAATAGATATTCCTGGTGCCACTGTTTAGGCTAGTGGCTATAGACTGTAGTCCCAGCTAGCCTGACCTCCTTCAGTTCCCTCTGGATACTCTCATGATCCCTATGACCACTTTATAGACATAATTACTTTCTCAAAAAACCTATGTTGGGATGTTAAAACCCTTAGTAAACCATATCTCCCCTTAGTTGAAAATTTGACCACTCTACTAATTAAGCATTCAAACTCTCCTGGAAATTCAAAACCAATATGGACATAGCATCTTACAACCCCCACAATAATTATTTTCATTCCCAAGAAGTCATGGTAGTTATTCAACCAAAAATTCTAAACCACCATGTTCCCCAATTATTCTTAAAATATCTACATACCATTCTTGGATGCTCAACATGCCTCCAAATCACAATTCCAAAACCATGACAGTCAACCACCAAATACTATGCCATAAAGAAATTCACCACCAATTTAATGGCATGCCAATCACCAGAGCCCATCCATCCTAATATTCCCAAGCATCATCATCCAATTATTCATCCATATCATGGTTCAACCCACTAGAAATATTAGTGTACACAAGCCAATTCCAGACGATAGTGCCTCATACCGATGGGTTTTTCAATCAAAATACTCTGTTGATGGCCCACTAACTTTCTTAGAATGGTACCCAACACACCACACCTCTACATAGATGAGACCATCAATCAAGAACTAGAACTAAATCTTAATTCCATTTCCATGACAAAAGAGAAATTCCTCCAAATTCCAACCATAACACGAGAAATCCATATTTTCCCCAAAATCCCAAACTAATTTCCAAAGCATACCTATTGTATTCAAGGAAACACAACCAAATCACCAAAAAATTTCCAATCTTGAATATAATTCTTGTAATCCACCAATTACTATATCCAAATCTATACATGTAATTCACTGAGGAATATAGGTGCATTCATGTCCCTTTTCTCACCAATATAAAAAGCTAAATATTTTATTTAATGACTGATTTCACACATCCATGACCCCTCTAGCATGAGATTTGTATCACCATGACTTATATCCCACTCCCCACCATAATAAAATCCTTTCCATAACATCACTAGATAAAATCTCCCAATCTCCATGATTCATGCCTCATCAATAACTAAACATAATGACCAACATGGATAAACACTCTTATTATTGAGCACCAACCTGAACCTCATCACCCATTACTAAGAAATGGGAACATTATTCATAACACCAATTGAGATTCAACCCATAACAAGGGTCACCACCCTCAATCAACCACTAGTTCACTTCCCACCACCAAACCTTACTTACCAGAATCTTTGAGTGAAACCTCAATAAGTTACATCACCAATCTTTTGTGTCGCTCCTCCTGATCCACACTCATGAAAATCCCAAGATAATAGGCCCCCAAACAACATATAAATATATATAATTCTTTAACGTTCCCACCACCATCACTGATTTAAAATTCAACAGGTTCCACACTGAATAAGAATATAGTGCCTTAATTTTATTCATGCACAATAGGTATGTGCTCCAATACCACATGATCAGAGAAACCCAACACACTCTACCATGAATTTTATCACATTCTTACTAGGTTCACATAACTAATTAAAAAATGTACCATTCCTATTTCATGTCAATTTCACCAAAAAAGAAATTTCAAACACTATCATATAAATAGGTTCCTCACAACCCATCCAATTTCAAGTCTCACTATCCAAAATTACTGACAATTACACTTCATCATGTCAACCCTATCAAACCAAAAGTACCCTGGGAACTCCTATTCAAAATTTTATTAACTTCTATGCTAAGCTTGAACACATTCTTAGCCTCTACCTGAAATTGTGACAAGTCATGAGTGACTACCCGCACATTCACTATCCTGCTAAAACACATCAAAAGTCAATAGGGTTCGACAAAAAAATTGTTCTTCACTCTTGAAGTTAGTCTTAATACCATGATATTCTAAGTTCCTCACATACCAAGGCATTAATAGTCTTAGTGCTGAAGCTCAAGAAGTATATAGAATCACCAAACCAGAAACCTAAAACTCGATGGAATCTATCCACACTTCCTCTTATAACTAACTCACAATCTTGGGCTTACCCCACTCTCAGGTTACCCTGGATCACCACTAAACAAAAAAATTACTAAGGTTAGAGTAAAAACTAAGGGTATATAGGTCTCTCATCTAATCCAACAAGTTAGGTCTCATAAAAATTCAAAACTCATAGTACATAATCTATAACCCCACCCTAAATACCACAATAATTCATGTTCCACAACACCTGATCATGTTGTAGAGTACCTCAAATTAGACATTTAGTTATACTAGAATTTTTATAGTATAGCCGGAACCCAAGCTTGTATCTCCATAGAGCCTTAGATATTTAATTTTAAAATAATGTTTTGATTATGAAAATAAAAGGTTGATATAATTTTAGAAAACTTGGGTTTTTTTATTTAATAATCCAACAGATAAAGGAAACTAATAAAACAAAATAAAAATTAATAGAATTGATTAAGTGTGCTCTACATGGGGAAATATCATGTTCATAATCCTTAACAGATTCAAGATATAGAGTTTTGATATTTTATCCCCTAGTTTTTAACACCTAGAAATATAATTTCACTCATTTTCTATTGGAATACCTCCTAGAGTTCAATCAAAAACACAAAAGTTTTGACCAGTTACCACCAATGATTGGGTGATTTGTGTTCGGATTTATAACCGAAACTCACCTAGGAAACACATGAAGAACTAAATGTATTTTCCATCTTTTTTCTAAATTTGATACCATGAAATAAATTCAAATGTCCATATAATTGTTTATGAGATTTTATTTGACCAATATGAACCACACATATACTAAAATTGAAAGGGGGGAGGAGAATTGGTGAACGGTGTGTGAAACATTACATGAATGGGTACCCCAAAACATGATTATATGTGTTGAGTATGAAATATCAATGCCTAAATAAATTATATAATAAGATATAATGTATAAAAAAATAAAAAACTATAATAAAAAAGACCATTCAAATATTTCAAACAAGCATCTCGGGATTTACATCACGTTACTCACCATGTCACCATAAGAGGTTTAGAACTCCATGGAAAGAGATGAATATGAATATGTTAAAGAATAAATTCCCAAATCCTCAAATATTGCACTATATTTTGGAAAAAGTAGAAATTGAGGTTGAGGGGTGTTTTATGGTCATATACAACAAACTTTCTACAAAAGAAGTCAACTGCCTAAGGAGCTATGTGACTATTCATGGAATAATTTTTATTCCTTATTTATTAAGATGATTGACTAACCAAAATGATTGAAAATGTCATGGAATTCAGTTTAACAGTGTGACTATGAATTATATGTCCAATGGATTTGTAATTAACCCAATAGGTGTTCTGAGGCCCATGTTATGGCCCAAATACAAAAGGATGGTCCAATCCAGCACACATAGAATTTCTTCACATTATAGTACTCTTTTGGCCCTACACATTGATGAATTGTCCTCCATGTTATTTTATATAAATATATCCCACATATTCTTCCACTCTCCCACCAATTTTCAACCTAATTTTATGTACATATTATCCACAGTAAAAATTGAATTCCACATTTGTGCGCAGGCTCTCAAGAATTTTGGCCCGTTTTTCTTGAATTCCATAGTGGGCTCTCCAAATCACCAACACCTACAATGAAATAATAAAAAAAGTAAAATTAAAATTTTTAGGATTGATAAAAATTAAATTATTTAATTATGCATGAATCGTAATTTGTTTTTATATTTTTCATTTTCAATACGAAACTAGTTCAATAAAGTAGTGTAAGGGTGTAAATGAATAGTGAATCACTACGTGATTAACACCCATATCTAGGGTCACAAATATATCACTATAATCATGTTTTAAGAATCAACTAGCATTTATAGGGAATACATATAGCACATATAGTGAAATCAACTACCGATACACCAACCTACCAGACACCAATTCTCACTAAGGATCCCCATACAGAAAACACCCTTGAAAATCAAATCTCATAAATAAATTATTACAACCAATGGATTGATGAAGTATAATTTCATTATAAGATATATGAGAAAACAACAACAGTTTATTAACATCACATTAAATAACTTAATCGAAAAGACAACCACCAACAAGGGTTATAAAACATAGACATCATGTTCATGTGTCCACCTTGGGTCACTGCACCTTCTATGTGCATGTACTATATCATCATCCCCATCATAATACATATCACCATAGATCCACATGAAATTAATTCAGAAAGAATAAAATATATATACAAGGCATTTCATTTGAGTAGAATTCTACCAATATCTTATATGGTAAAAACTATATGATCTGTTGTTAAAACTCAAAATAGTTGGTCCTCTATTGTTAGTGAAACAATCACACACTAACATACTTACATGCCATATGAATACTATATTAAAAATCACAATTCATGAGATACCTCTTATCTCTAAGATCCAAGATCCAAAACCCAAATAAATCACAAACATCGAAACACCATGTGAATCACATGAGGTAAAATGATATATAAAATTGTATCATCACATACAAAAAACATAAATCCCATATTTCAAGACCAGAAATTTTTACCAGAACAGGTGTTTTTGATGTAACATCTTGATATCTATCATAGGCTCTGACACATTAAAATATCTCATGCTACCATATCCCAAACAATAATATAAAATAAATACATATTTGATGCACTTTTTAATGTTTTAACCAAGATAACTATGAAAAATAAACAGATTGGTGGCGCCACATAACCTCAAACATTCCTCCCTAAATGTTATAAGCTTCCAACTAGAAATAGGGGCCTAAGGAGATACTATGGGGTGGCTATACCCCATGTATCAGGATAAACAATAAAACCATAAATAATTAAGTTTCAAAAATATTTTAAATAATTAGACAAGTGGAAGTGGTAAATATAAAACATGCTACAAAAAATGAAATTATATATAAAACTAAAATATTCTTACTAAAAAATGTGAAAAAAAACATCACCCACTAGGTATAGCACATATACATAGGAACAATACAAATAAAAAAGTAAAAGTAATGGCTCCAATGCAGCTCTAAGACATACCTCATTCCAAGATCTATATAGTCTCTCAATAAATCCCTACTAACCATGATAATCCTGATCCCTAGCCTCATCCCAAACTATACCTATAATAACCATGTGATATATGAATGAGTACCGATGTGTAATGGACACCCAACCATGATGTGAGTAAAAAAAGTCCACATTAAACCACCAACACTATCCCATACTAAACAAAATATGTTATGCTATGTCCATGCGACATGATTAGTGCGAATAAATAAGCTACTAAATAATAAATAAAATAAACAACCAATAATAACTTATTCAAATAGTGCTAGAATATATTTTTGAATGTTGTATTAGTTGTTCCAACCTATGTTCCATGTTCCATACTATTGTAGGTGCTTAGGTAATAGACCCCAATCGACCATAGCTTCTTCTAAAAATGTTTAGGTGTCTCTGTCCACGTCATGATGATCATGACTCCCAATATAACAGACACAAGTTTCTTTAGTATACAGAATAGGTACCTTGGACCTCCCCTATTGTAGTCATCTTATCCATGGAATAAGACAATAAGTAACATAGATCTCACCTATGATAGTTTTATCACTCAATGCATAAGGAAATAAGTATCATGGACCTCCATTGTAGGTTATTTTCCCATAAAATATTAGCAAAAAAATTACCCTAATGGAGTTTTATCACACATGTATCAGATACCACCCAATGTTCATTTTAAATACATGATAAATACCACCCCAAGGAGGATTTACCATTCAATCAATATAATCATAAACAACAAAATACAGAAAATCAATCACCCAAGAAAAATCATATCCATTCCCCACTAAATAAGAGTAAACACCCTCACACAAGGTCCAATACATCACCAGGGAACCTATTGGGATCTCCCAGGTCTCATCAAGATCTAGAGAACTCAAAAGAGCACCTCAATCCCTACTCATATTTTGGGTCAACACCCGTCACAAGAGTGATGGAATCAAGAACATTCCCTATCCAAAACACTCTATGTCATCCCAAAAATCCAACATTTACATTAATATTTCAAAGGAATACTCACATAGGTCACTATATCTCCATGGTGAAAGAACACCCCACAACCATCTCACTAGTCTGTAGGCTCAAGGAATCTCTTAGGCATAACGTGGAGAAAACCTAGGACATTCATCCAAGATCAACACTAAATTTTACTTGGAGGTCTTTAAGGGATCCTAATACTAGGTCCACTATGACCCATTCATAAAAAAATATCATCTTTATTCCCTCTAGAGTCCATACATCAAAAAACACATCATTATTGTCATGGCCTTGGCCATCAGTAGCTGGGGAAAACTTTTCTGTTCCATTTATAGTTCCATTAAAACTTTGTAGATCCTAACTACGGAACATTTTTACAATGGGAAAATTAAATTTCAATTAAACATTTTAATCAAAATAAAAAATTTAATCATCACCTTTCTACAGGACAATCACTCAGGGGTGTGACCACATGTCCATGAATCATGAAATTCATGCATAATATTATATGTCGAGTACCGAGGACCACCTACATTTTACTAAATCCAAATAAATTTAATCCTTAACTCATAAAAACACTATTGGATATCATCCAAGACATACAACCATCTTCCAAACCCCCCTCGACCCTAAATAATGTTCAACTAAAAATTTAAATAGTTAGAAAATTGACCAAAAAAATTAAAAAAATATAATTTAAAACTAAATGTATAAAATTTTTTATAATTAGGGAAATACCTAGTGGGTGGTCTTGTCACAACCAAACCACTACAGAATGAACGAGGGATGTTTCATGCCATACTCCCAATAGCCACCCAGGAATGTACCTTATCAGCTGAAACCAATGACATAATTAATATAAATTAAATTAAGTAAACACGTTAAATAATTTTGATTCATGAAATACCTTAGATTATTCATGGAGAAAAAGCCTGAATTTTTTTTTCTTAGGATATCCTCATTTTAAGCAACACTCAAGAACCATCATCTTTGGATTATTCTTACACACTCTTATGGAATCATTCATAAAACCTAGACCGAGAGAAACAAAAATCAAAATGAGAGGAGTATGGAGATGAGGGAAAGGATGAATATTATCAAAGGTAAAAAATAACCCAAAACACTAGAAAAAACTTTAATAAATCCACTTGATCAAGGGTAAGGATCTAGGGGGAGATGGTTCAATCCCTGGATCATGTGACCAAACCAAGAGGAGAAGGGGGAGTACTCCTTCTCAAAACCTAAGAGGGTAGAAATGTAATTATTAACCATAAAATCCCTTGGACTGGTAGGTACATCTTAATAGTGGCTCTTTTAACTACCCTAAACTACTGTGTAGCTGGTTTCAACCTGTAGATTTCAGGTTCCATTTTTTAGGCCAGTGGCTACTCGGTGGCTGTATACTGTAGCCTCTACTAGCTCGTCCTCCTCTGGTTCCCTCCAAATTCTCTCTTGATCATTCCATGTCCCATACAACCTTCATTAGATTCCCAAAAAATCTTTTTGTGAAGGTTCAAACCCTCAAGACACCATCTCAATAATCGGTTGAATGTTCGACCCCTCCAATAATTGAAAATTCAAACTCTTAATGAAATTAAAAACCCATATTGATATTGGATCTTACACCAAATATGCAGAATTTTAGCATCAAAAAATATCCAATAAAGGTACAAAACAATGAATAAATAGTTCTATAATGACCAATTTTTTATATATTGGACTTGTCTATTGGAGGAGATAATTGGGTTTCACCTTAGTATTGAGACATCAAGGATACTTGAGGTAGACGAGGAAACCAAAACATCAAGGTGAATGGGGGAATTATCTATTGATAGATTCTATGGCTATTCTTAAAATAGGGGATCCATTATTCTATCTTAGACTATATCATTTTATCTTAATTTAGATCAATACACAAAGAGGAACCCACATGGGTCTGTCCCTCATGTAAGTGAATGTTTCTCACCAACAAGCCATCTTGAATGGTTGAGGGGTTATATAAGATGGAAAATATGTTACATGGTTTACCTTTAGGTGACTAGGATTACATTCTCATCCATTGAAAGTATTACATCTGGGGTTTTTAATTAGAATGATTCCATAAGGCTTATAATATCACATGAGGTACACTCAGTATGAGAAAATATTGATAACCATGATATCATCCAACTCAAACGAGAGTAAAAAGGAGAGAATACATGGGAGGGAGTTTTCATCATGATATGATAAATATAATTATACACAGATTTTCACTTGTGAAGATATAAGTGGTTAATCAAAGTGAAAATTCATGTTTAGGCCTAGGATAATAAATATATCATCACTACATATCCTAAAAGATAAGAATAAATATTAACATAGTTATTATAACAGGGGATCTTTAAATGGATCTAATGTTCATGTGGGGATAAGTGGGGTCTTCCTCCAAGAGTCCCTATGAAATAGAGAAATCATACAAATGAATTTAGATGAGTCTAAATCATTGTATCCATGACTAGGGGTGGTATTATATGAAGTAGTTATTGCATGGGTAATTTTTTAATATTTTAGGTCACATGAGAGAGGGTAATCCAATACTTGGGACAAACAGAAAGGGATTGGTGAAAAGGAAAACCGATAGTTGGGTCTAGGATAGGTGATCACAGATGCCACTGTATATCCTATCTAGATAGAAATCAATCCCCATGAAATTCATGACATGTATATACAAAGATCCATCTCATTGAGAGTGAAAAACTAGGTCTCATCCTCGTATAATTTCATTTGGGATATTAGATATTGTCTAATATTCGCAACACACTACGGTGTATCAGTGTTGAAAATCATGAATGATCTTAGGGTAGGAGATCCAAGAGTCACTATATATCCTAAAGTAACATGAATGAATCCTTACATAGTTCTTGAAATGTCCCTATATAGATCAAAATTTTATATAATGGAAAAGGGGTATTTCTTATATATAGGTTCATAGAAAGAGAATTCTACATCAGGGGATCCTAAGTAGGTCTTATTCATACATGGGAGAGGGTCATTTTCATGTTTTGGGAACACATACCCAAACAACCCAATACTATAGGATGTATCACTGATATGTAAAGATTTTCTGAACTGGTGAAATTATGGTTGGGTTTAAGGTAATTTTCTGAGGCATCACTTCATATACAATCAATGTTTATAATTATTCTACACATAGTTCTTAAAGGGGAATTATTGACATAAATATAGCTCATATGTAAGAGAATGTAGAATTTTATTTCCTTTCAATTTTGATTTGAATTTTACATTTGATCCTAATATAATAAATCAATGTTTCACTACATATACTCTAAAAATTGTAGTTAAGAAACAGATAGTTCTTATATGGTACCACATCTACATTGATCATGATCAAATATAGGGGCATTATTTATTAATAAATTTTTTTCATGGTAATGGGATAAGAGAATTGAGCATAACTGCATATCCTGAAGTAACAAAAATCCAGCCACATGTAGCTTGTGAATAGAACATTATAAAAATTTATCTCATAACTAATAATAAATGTATTAGTTTTGGTGTAGGATGATAAAAGTAAAAAACTAAGCCCCAAAAATTCGTACATGGTTCAAACTCTCACATGGGGAAAATAAGATCACAAAAAGTGGAACACATTCATAAGTTTAGGGTCTATATGATATAATTATGAGGGAATTAATTTTGGGTTGACATTCTTTTGCTAATGTGTGCTCCAATTTAAAGTCATGTAATGAGGAACTCCACTATACAGTTTTACATCATGTAAAAGGGGTTTTCCATTCAGTTTATGGTCATTCAATGAGGACCCATTCCGATATTTTTATAGTTATACAGAATGGATTTGAAAGTTATATAGATTAAGGTCATGAGGAAAGGACCAAGATGATGTGGAGTTTATGTTCATTCAATTTGAAGCATGTCAATGTAGTTTAATGTCATGAATTTAATACATTGTGAACCAACATTGAGTCCTCCAAATTATTTCATGAGAAATATGGAATTGGTAGGGTTTTTTCTATGATAGCCAACAATTATATCCAATTATTAAGCTTATTTTGAATAGAACTTATATATAATATAAGGCCCCCATGTTTTGGTTCAAGTTTCATAGGATTCTTCCCTAGTACCATTAGTGTTTTGAGAATCAAAACCAGATCTCCTTGGAGTAATAAACAAATGTTGGATTTCTTTTTGAAGTCTCACAAAATTCATTTATGATAAACTTCCATGTTGTTTAGTGTACACAACCTCTTCTCATAAATCCACTCTAACTCATCACGTCACTTCTAAGATTTCTTGTCATTTAGGAGATCTCAAAATATATAATTGTGGAGTAGGGTAATTTTAACATCGATTGCTATCTCCAACTTTATTCTATAGACAAGTTAATATGGGTTAACTTTCATGGTAGTAGATTTTATACTGTAATAAGGCCATAAGGTATGAATAACCTTATATATACTAGATTTCATGTATTTATCCACCATATTTAGCAGTATATTTTATATAGTCTTATTAAATATCTCTATATATCCATTTACGACAACATGATAGATAGATTAGTGGTTGGACTTGATGTTGTACTCCGGATAAAACCTTTTCAACTCAGAAGAACAAAAATTAGCGTCGTTGTACACCAAAATTGTGTGAGATATAGAAAATATGGTAATGATTTTATACTTTTAAAAGTTTTTGATATTAGTTTTATTTAATTCCTTAAGGTGTATTTCATTTGTCAACATGAAGAAGAATTTAGTTGTAGTAAGGTTGTAATTGAAATACTTGGCTATAATTGAGGGATATGGCCCTATGGAATCCAATCCCCATATTGAAAATGGAAAAGAGTACTTGGAAGTATGAAAAAACTTTGGGGGTTTATGGATAAAGTGTGAATGAATTTAACAAGCATGAAACATCCTAGTGAATTCCATAGAATATAATGTTTTCAATGAACAGAAATAGCCAAGCCTCCTAATTTGATAAGAGAGCATATTACTTGATTGATGAGTATTGCAAGAGTCTATATAAATATCCTACATAATATAAATGGTTTATTCTCATTCAATGAATTTGAGAGGGACCTCATCAAATCCTCACTTGTAGAGGACCCGTTTTTCATTTTGGATAACACAAATGATGAATTTTACTCCTCAGCATCATATCTTTTCCCTCTTGGATCAATTTTATAGAATAAAATTACTTTGGAGGTAGTCCATTATGGGGAACATCGATTCTATAATGGTGTTAGATGATAAGGATATTCAATCTTCACTCTCTCGGTAAGTATTGATTTCATTGAATTTCTATATGATACTGATGATGACATGGGATACCATTATGCAGTGCATAATGTAGAAAATATTCTCATCCTGGTAAGGATCAGATATATCCTTGGCTATATTATCGATTGTATCATCACATGCATTCTACGAGTGGGGGATATGATTCAACATTAGCTCAAAGTGGAACTCTGCCATCAATATCCTCACATAACCAATTATGGGGCCCCCACTTTCTTATTAAAGGAATATTAGACATTAATTTACTTAATTATTAACTCTATGTTTACATTAACATTCAAATAGGATAACTAGAGTTACAAGGATAACTCTAAGATTGAATTTAATCCTAATATACCACCTCATTGTTGGTGTAGCATTCTGATAACAATAGGGTCAAACCACCTTGGCTACAAAGATAAAGACAATTCTCATACTAACTCTATAGAGCTTCGGGTTTTCCATTTGTTTCATAATTTCCATTCTAGAGGCTCCATCAAAGTACATATCATACATATGGGGAGTTCCGTAGAAATTTAAAACCTCTTCATTCATGAGCTTGGTACTGATCGAGTTGCTTTTTTGGGGTAGGGTGTTCTATGAGATAGTTGGAAATTTTATGCACTTTGATTGTCTTCTATAACATGAATTGAATATTGAAATGTTTCTAGATAACTACACATTAATCTAGATATCCAATCAACATCGAATTTTTTATGTTATAATTTATAGAATTAATTAGAGATACCTAGAGGACCTCATGGTTCTATAAATAATTCCTTAAATATTTTACTATAGAAATTAGTGTGAGGTAGTTCTTGTAGATGTCAGAAAAACGAGTCTCATTATCTAATATTGTTATACTAAGATAATAGGGACCCTTCTCTTTCCATGTATCTTTTTTGTTTTTAATAAGGGAACCAAAAAATAAATCTATGATGGATAAATATAGGATGATTCGATTCCCTTATACCCATGACATCAAGACCAGTGGGTGTAGTAGATATCACAAGATATTTAATAATTATTTTTTATAGTATTCATCCCATTGGAAAGCGACTCCCATCTTTGTCAAATTCATGAAGTGGAGGAATTTACAAGCTAGGTTGGCTATGAAATTATTAATATAGGCAAGGAATCCCTAAATCCATATTAACTATTTGAGGTTTTAGGGAGGTGAAATTTCAAGAAGCACACTAGTATTATAATGGTCTACATGGATTTCATAGTGGCATACCATGAAGTTGAGGATTTTTCATCTCTTTTCTTGAAAAGCACACATTATAGTTCATTCATCTTCAATATGTGTTGTTGTAGTTTATTTAAAACTATTTTAATATGGTTAATATGGTAAAATATCATCCAAGATTTGAGCACTAGATCATTGACATTGAATTATATTATCCTCCCCAGAAATGGATTGATGATATAATTCATGGGGCATTGATTTGTGGCTAGAACATCCTTTAAATTGAAAGTCATAGGTTGATAATATAATGCCCTTTGGGGTTCTTTAGAAATGATGAATTAATTTTCCTTAGGGTTCATCCAGATATAATTATACATTGAGTACCCATAGATGAATAAAAGGTCTTTTATGAATTTATTTTCATTAATTAGTATTTATGTAGTGGGAAATAGAAAATCATCCTTTGGATAGTGTTGGTGGACGTCCCTAAATTCGATACATACATTGATATTCACCTTCCATTTATTAATAGGGATAAATTTGGTGATATAATTTGTGTATTGGATTTCATGAATGAATTTTTATTTATTAATATTATGTCCATTAGTTTCTACCTTAACAACATGAGAAAAATGTGTCCTCTTGGATGTTTTCTTGAAATTATGACGGTCATATAGCTGGCCCAAAATATGGGTGACCACATCACAATATAGACAAGGTATATTTATATAATTTCAGGTGAACTCACACCAAAATTGTTTTAATAAAGATATTGATATTAAATACTATTTAGAAGACATGATAACAGTAATAAATGTGGGATTGGGTCCTCATCAATACCCATATTTATTTTTCTAAGTTCAACAATGGTAGTAGAGATGTCTTCCTCAAGTGACAGAGGGAATCTTTGAGGTCATCCTCATCTTATTACTCTATCTCACTATCATTAGGTCCTTAAAATTAAGGGTTATTTTTATATCTATATGATGTTGTGGGATTATTTTTATCTTTGGTGAATGATGAGGAGACAATCCCAGGTTCTAAGGTTACTATTGAAACTACATCACTGGGGGAAAAATAAGTGTCAAAATTTCGTTCTTTTGGAGATGATATGGAGGAATATTCATCCATTTAAAGTGATGGTAAAGTGTATTCCATTACAAATTATGATCAAAAGATATCCTAAGCATGTGATGATAAATAGGGGATATGTTTGAAGGGGGAATTTTCACCTATGGTGTCATCCTCACCTGGTACAACCTAATTACTTTTTGATGAGATCATCCTAGTGGACACAACTATTACCCTGTAAATAGGGCCATACAAATCTTCTGAATTGTAGTGGTTCCCATGATCTTGGTTCATAACCTCCATAAGATTTATTAAAAAATATAATTATTTCCAAGTAGGTTATAGTTTTTTTATGTGGAATTTCTCAAACCCTTGTGAGGAGTAATTCATGTATATCATTCTGCCATCATTTTCATTCCTTCACTATTATAGAAACCTACCTTAGTATACCGGGATTCACATGATTCAAAGGGGGAATTGGTGTTATAAATTAATCCAACCTTTCCATTAATTGGGTTCCTTAAGAATTGTTACAATATAAAAAAAAACATAAAGTAAGATAAAAGATCTCTAAACAAGGACTTTAGTTTGGTTATCTTGAGGGGATTTTGATCACGTTTTTCCTACCCTTGAATGATCAACTTAGAGGGAGAAAAGTCATTATTAATCTCAAATAAGAGTAAAAGTGCCAATACTTGTATAAGATTGATCCAAAACCATTATCAATCATATATCAATGATTATTGGTATTCTTGAGCTTGTCAATGTTATAGAGGGGCCTAATATACCCATGGAAAATGGCCTCCCAATATCTCTCT
The DNA here is from genome assembly GCA_963277665.1 of Viscum album. Lineage (NCBI taxonomy): Eukaryota > Viridiplantae > Streptophyta > Magnoliopsida > Santalales > Viscaceae > Viscum > Viscum album. The sequence continues at coordinate 323,967,356 of OY728139.1, read as the reverse complement.
GTAAATGATATAATGACTTTTCTCCCTCTAAGTTGATATATTTGTTGTTGAAATTTATTTTCTTTTGATCCTTGGTCCTAGAAAGAACTCAAGGTAATATTTTAAATTGATATATTGAGCTGAGCGCGTATGCTCACATGTCGGGGCTAGTTAGATAGTTGGAAGATTTCCAATCATTCTTCTAAAAAGTTTGATTGGGATGAAACGTAGAGTATCGAGAAATGTCCTTATTCTATTGTTGGGATCATTAATGTGATTTCCCTTATATTTTTATTGTATATATTGATTTAGTAGGGATATAGTCGAAATATTGATCTCGGATGTGATTACATATTCCCCAACCTATTCATCCCCTACAGACTCTATGTTTCTAACACTAATTTTGGATAAGGTTTTGAGGATCACATATAGGTTATTCATTAGAGAATGTGTCTAAAAAGTTGATGAAATTGAATATGTCACATTGTGACTCTTTATCAGATGAGGTTTCCACTTACCGTGGTAGTTCTCATGTTCTAAATAATGTGGGAAGGAAATCCATGAGAGTTTGGACTAGGTTGGGAGTTGGTTGAAGTTCTTATTCCTATACCATTTTTTCTTCCACCAATTACATCTACCGCAAGTTAATGGATTCAAAGATGTGGATTTTTTAATTTAAGAAGTAATTTGGTCCATAACTAGTTGATTATGTTATGTCTATAAGATATAATGATCAAAATCTACTATATTCTATATCATCTAATTATGAAACTTTCATTCTTGTTTGGTCGATACTTCTTTCCGATCATATTATTCCTCAGGATGGATAGTGGACATGTTGGACACTTTTTATTGAGGTTTTCCCAATATCACTGTCCAGAATCAACTATTTTTTGGAGCATTACCTTAAAGACAGTGCATTTTTGTATAGTGTGGCCCAACATCTAGTAAAAAAGGAAATGGTCAAGATGATAACTGATGATGACTTCATTAGGTTTCCTAGACTTGGTAAGCTTCAAGAGATTATTTTCTATATTTGTGTTAAAGTATCAAAGAACATTATATTTTTGAAAATTGTATATTTTTTCTTTAGTCATCATATCATAAGAGACCTTAGTCTTTTCCTGCATCTGAATAAGGGTAGTTTTTTTATTTTCATTTCTTAAAGGAGGTTATGGGTGATATGGTGCTTACCGAGGTGCCTTGGTAGTCATTGATATTTCATTAAGTATTAAAATGATAGTTTTTCTTCTCTTGACCTTTTCCCTGAGTAACATGTACATGCTGAGATTTGGAATTGGTTTTTTGAATAACATCCTCTAGACGTTGTGTCATTTCAAAAAAACTCCCAGAATCGGCCTTAGTAGTTTAATTAGTTTAACAGTGTATTCATATTTTCATATTGGTTTTATATAAAAATATACAATGGACTATCCTGTGGTAGTAACCTATTAGGTGAGTCTATTAGGTCGTTCCATTTGGAGATGACATCATAGACCCTCTCATTTTCATGTTGCTTTCAATTTTAGAGGTAAATGATTGTTTTCTTCCTTATCATAATGATTAATTGTAAATTAAATTGAAATATTATGTATTACAAATCAATGATGGATCTAGATATTATAATAATATACTATAATAAGTCTAGTAACTCCAAATATCTATAAAGAATTTATGTTTTTCCACCTCCTTTTGATTGAGTGTGCCCATCATAGGGCTTTAGTGAGATACAAAATGTTATTTGTTATGATCTATATATCCCATGAAATTTATGTTTTGAATTATTAAGTTCATATGGTTTCATGGTGAATGAGTATCATCCACCCATTTTGGAGATGGTTTCCTTTCAAGATACATTGGGTTGCGCCATCCTTCTTTAGCATACATTCGAGAAGTGAGAGACTCAATGGAAAAAAAATGTTCTGAATGAAATTATTTCTAGGTTGATCCCTGATCATGTGTATTAGGAAAAGATTTATGGGGTCAAATTTCATGTTTTTGATGTTGACTCATGGTTCAAACTAAGCCTATGTGACTTTCTCAGAACGAGGGAATATACTATCAAAATAGAATAAATTCTTGGTCATCTTCAGCGATTGGGTTAAGTTGGACTAGTTTTCTAGATCCAAATCCAACACAGTGATCAGATTATAATATAATGGGTTTATTATCCCCTTCCAGATTTGTGGTTAGAAAGAAATTCATTTCTTCTTAAGGTTATATTCTGTGGGAATATTTCCACTGATAAAATCATAATTGAGTTATTTAATATTTCTTATCACAATCATGTACTATGATACCTTCCCTTAAGTATGGTGTACATCAACCTATTCGGGAAATTATTAGAATATAATCATACCTTCTCATTTATCATTATTAGATGATAATTTAGGGGGTGGGGGAATGGATCAGCTTGAGATTTCATGTTTTGAGATAGCCTTTAGTTTCAGGTGTACACACCTTTCATGTATGTTTTGGTGGGAACCATATCTTAGAAAAGTGTTTCTTCATTTCATGGTTCAATATCCATGTCTTAGTCTATATCCTATACCAGATGAACTATGAAAATGTTCATGGATGCATACATGGAAATGTTAATCATGTTTTATTAGAATATTAGTATGGGTCTTTATTTCCTATATTCCCCTTAAATGTAACATTGATTTCCTCCTTTTTTTCTCCAATATATGCGGGACCTTCTAACTTATGACCCATATGGGGTTTAATATTATATTATAGAAGTTCCCATAATATTGATATGTGGATGATAAAATAAAGGGAATATCCAACCATCCTTGATGATTGTTCCTAAAATGTTATGGGTATGTCTTACAATGGTAGAAATAATGAGGGTTCTGGTCGTCAAATATCACTACTCAGCTAGGATAAGAACAAATTCTATAAAGGAAGTGATAAAAATGACCTCATACGTAATGGATGGGTCTATCTTGGTACTAAAATAACAAACCCTAAACTCATTAAGGATATTATGATTCAAGGATAGTAGTGGTGGAAAAAATGACCCTATCCTTGTGGGATGATGTTACTCCTGGATTATATTCGTATAGAGTACCAATATAGTTTTCTTGAGTTATAACGCTTTCAATTAGGCAATCTTTGGGAAAAATTAATGTTTATAATGTGAACTTCCCACCACTATAGTCTTTATTAAAGTTGTGTACTTTTTCTTTCTCAACTTTTATGATTGTAAAACCTTATTGGAGGCTTGGTACAGTAAAATTTCAGTGAATATTTTCATTTGGACACACCACTTTTGTTTCTTAGATTTATGAGGGTTTTGTTGGATTGTCTAACTAAAATGTGCATTATTTTTTTCTTGTGACCTATCGTGTATTTATAAACTTTTAGGATGTATTATTTGGTAGATTATTCTAGTATTAGGATGGATTGAAGTGTAATGATCTTTCAAAACCTTATCCTTAGATAAGCACATCAGATGCAGTGTTAGTGATTATATATTGAAGTTCCTTAATACTATGATGTCATGAATTCCACAAGTTCTCATAGTGTTTTATGATTACAGTTTTCAATCTAAGAAGGAAGTAGAAAATTCAATGATATAGAAGATCTTTTCTACATCCTAGAGATGATATCTACACCACTGATAAGAGAGGTTCTTATCCTTTAGCTGATGAAGTGTCACCCAGAAGTTCTAAATAAAGTCAGGAACTCACTCATCCTTTAACATATTTGGGATGGCATATTAAGGAGTTGAAATTTTCCAAAACATAGTGATGAGGTTATCCTTGGATATTTCTTTCCATATGTCCATTTCCTCTTCATCATCTTTAGGGAAACGTTATCCCACCTGATTAAAACACCTTATATATTTTCGATGTAATTTATTAGAAAGGGGAGTTTTTTCTTATATTGATGCAAATAATGTACCATAGAAGGAAGTTCAGACTATGGTAATAGTATATCTCAATCACATAAGAACTTATCAGTATGTGGGTATTATAAAAGAGTTTTTGAAAAAGGTAGGATCTTATTTTCACATGTTTGAAGGAGGACCACCTAGAATATTGATCATAGTATCATAGGGAGAACCTGCATGGATGAATATGAACTCAATTTCTAGTAAGGAGTTGATTGAATATCAGGAAACCATGGAAAAGTGTTGAAGGTATTTTAGAACATCAACACTAATCAATATATGAATATGGATTTCTCTTAGGTCATTGTAATCCTTTATTGATATCTTCTTTTAGATTATATTATTGGGATAGAATAGTGATGAATTTGGATGAGATTCTTCTTAGATGACTCTCACACCATTGACATAGATGGTGTAGAGACCCGAAGCTTATCGTACATGGACATTACATTACATTTGCGGAATACTTAGTACATAACAAAAACACACACTAAAGGATCGTAATAGTTTAGTGTCTTTGGAAACTCGGAACGTAATCTTCTAATCGTGGTGAAAGTTCTTCAATATCTCCCATAAAGGTCATCCCTTTTTTTTTACCTAAAACCTTTCTTTATATCCTGGGGAAAAGAAAACATTAAAGGGTGAGCTCAAATGCTCAGTAAGGGTAAACAAAAGAAATATCAATCACATAATTTTCATAAGAACATAACTTTTTTGGAAATCTTAACCTGCAAAAGAGAGCATAATTTCATAACATGGGATAAATCATAGTAGTGAAATGAAATAATAACTTAAAACATTACTCATTGTGGCATACACACATAATCATAGAGAATCATTTCTTGTTAGTCAAGACTCATTTCCAAGACTATCTTAGTGGACAAAGTCCCTTTCTGAATCGAGTAATCCTCGTTTCAGTCCTGTTTCACTGAACCGGTATAACCTACCATTCCAGCCATGTCTATCTCATGAGATATAAAATCTTTACCCAATGCATTGGAGGGAGATATAGGTCCCACCCATCTCATAATGATACCATTCTTATGTGTGCCACAAAATCATAAATCATACATCATTGCATAACCCATGTAATAAAAATGGGATTCTTAAACAACATGACATCATAAAACCATTCATATAAGATAAAGGAATTCATAAACATAATTCCATCAAAACATAGTCAAATCAATGTAAAAATATGGATAGAAACAGAACCCTTTATTATCTTAGATGGAAAATAATTTTGATAAAACACTTGAAATGAATTCTTGAGGAAAATATCCTTTCTTCTTCAAAATAAATTTCTTTTCACAAAACATCATACAATTTTAAAAGAAAGAGATTTTATTAAAAATAGTCATGAAATATTTTGGAGGAAGGTTCATGAAAATAAGGCTTTATAAAACCGTAAAAATCCATTCGTGCCGTATAAGTTAAAAAAAACATTCTTCTCGTACTTTTGTCGGAAAAGTCAAAAAGTACCTCGTATAAAAAAACGACAAAAGATTCCTTTCATATCTTTTACTAAAAACTCACCGAAGGGTAAAATTGGATTTAAACAATTGTAGGTGGGTGGAAATAATATTACATATTGAAGAAACTTGGATGTGGATGATAAAATACACCCCAGTAAATACCAAAGTATAAACAATCTCGGATAAAAATGAGATTGTGATATTTCCCTTACCTTAGGTCCGACTTGCTTTGTACGTGTCTGAACCTCCTGTATAATGATTTACATAATGTTATTGACTTATTACAGAATCATATTCATTGTTATGATATCATATATGGTTCTCTTATGGCTTTATATTACCCGGTCTTTTGTAAATTCATGTTAAAGTAGCATTTTGGGTAAAATCGTCTTATTTGTCGTTCGTGTTTTTAACTTGTAATTATTAATATGATTACTTGGATCATGATTACTTATATCCAGAATGTAAAACATGATTTATATATAATATATATTCAGAATATACATATATATATAATATATTGTTAATGGAATGAAATACACCGTTCATGGAGACGGTAGTCCGTACGTACGCATGAACGCTGTTTTCGTTTCCTTATTGAATTGAATGGAATTAAGTAGATGACATACATATAAATATACATAATTCCAGTATCATTATTATGTAATATATTTCATTAGAACTTATTATATATACTTTATAATCATTCATTAATGGTTAATCATTGAAAATGAATCTCATCGCGTCGTGGAGACGGTAGTCCGTACGTACGCACGAGCGATGATATCGTTCCCATGGTCGTGGAATTATGTTTAAGTGTATGTATACTATTTCAGTATCAATATCACTTTATAATAATCATATATAGTTACTCATTACACCTTTATACCCATCCTATTAAGGTGGTGGCGGAAAATAGATTACACCACGGCGTGGAGACGGTATTCCGTACGTACGCACGCGCGGTGATTTCCTTTTTCCGTAGGATGGTTAGAAGGTTAATTAGAGTTGTTTCATATTTATGATAACATATCAGTATATAAGAAATACTGATGTTATTACTTTATCATGAAACAACTAAAGAAGAATAAGTTGAAGAAGAAAGAAATTGAAAAAGATCGGTAATGGATATTACCTCTTCTTTGAAGTGCTTCTTTGAGACCTCCTTTTAGGGAACTAAAATTGGTCTTTTAAGAAGACCAGGACCTCTAGGATGATACTAGGGAAGTGGAGAGGAGAAAATGGCAGGGGTTGGCCGAGCTTGAGTGCTCAATTTGGTGTGAGGAGGAGGGGGAGGAGGTGTCCTTTTATAAGGGAGGAGAGGGGCACCTTAGGAATATCTCAAAATATTATTTTATATTAAAGTCAAAATCGGTTTATAATGGTTCCAAAGGGTCTTATTTCGAAGATAAGGTGGGGAGGGGTCGAAATCCTATCAACCAATAGAATTTAGACAAGTTTAGGATATTATTTTAACCTTATCAATTAGATTTAACTCTAAGTTAAATAATTTAACTTTTACCATGTCTTTTTGTTTTCTTTCACTATATGGTTAATAAACATACTATAACATGCCAAACGAACCCCAAATTGTTTATTATTAATATATATATCCTTATCTAAGTCATTTGGCCGAACCTTAGATTTTTAGGAATACAATAACAATTAATAATATAATATTTGATTTAAAAACTATTTTGTGTCAATTTTGACACTATTTGATATATGATTTTTGTGAAAGTCATAACAGAATTAAATGTTCGAACCAAGTTGATTAAATCAACATTAATATATCATAGTAACCTAGAAAATTAGTGGAATTCATAAAAAATCTCAAATTACATTTATTTTGGTGTTTATAACATCAATTATGTCAATATTTCATTAATAAGATAATTACTGCATCATCGTTGTGTCATAAATAAATTAAATTATTTTATGTCTAAAAATTACAAATAAAATACCATCATGTAGGAAATCTGTTTAGCTTTCTAATGAATATTTACAATCGAATTTATCTTATGTATAACCCCTTATTAAAAATGATTTACTTATTAAACATTGATTTTAACTATTTTAACCTTTCTTTAAATAAATTAATAATAAATGTCCTAATCTAATCCAAGTGGGCCTAAATGGTCATATTTTATTCCTAAGTTTGTTTTTGGTCGAATTACACTTGTCCAATAGAATTAGGACATGTGTTAGGGTAATATTAATATCATATTTACCCTTAGTTACCCTATTGACTATTAACCGCGGTAAAAAAAAGTAAAAAGTTACTATTCACCAAAAAATTATTTTCATCTCATTGAACCACATTTTAGTCCTTGATATTAACCGTGTCTCTCGGATTTTCGAAAAACCATTCACAGAAGCGGTAAAATTAAGTTTTATGCAAAATTCAGTTTTTAACCTACCACTTAGTAGTTTCACTATTCATCAAAAATTGATGTTTTTCAGAACAATGCCAAAATTTCATCCCAAGCTATATTTCATATTCCGAATTCAAAAATGAAGTCTATTTTACCAAATTCATAACATAAAAGTTGCATTAATTAATTTTATAATTAAATCCCGCTGTTAAAACAAATAGCGTGTTTTTAAGAAACAATATCTATCAAAAGATTGACACTTGTTTATGTCTAGTTTAAATGTGAAATTACATCCAATGACCAACATTGTATTAAATTGTAAAAATATATTCTAAATATACTTTAAAACCACTCAAATTAATGATTTATCACTATTAATTATTTCGATTAAAAAAGTTGTTTTTAATTATAATTTAGTAATTTTCACTATTCATCAGAATATGAAAGTTATCCGAAAAGTACCAAAATTTCACCTTAGGCTAAATTCGATACTCCGAATCCAAAAATGAAGTCCATTTTGAGAGTTAAAATTTCTAAAATTTAAAAAGTGGTTATTACTATTCATAACGGCTAGTTTTAATAATATCTTAATAGCATATCGTTGTTTAGAGAAACTCGGTATTGCGTATTACACACGCTATCGAGGAAGGTCGTGATTGCGTGTAATGCAAGGAAAGTCAAGGATGCGTGTTGTGCAAGCTCCGTTTGGTGTAGCGTACAACACAAGACTTTAATAAAATTAAAAAGAATATTTTTTTTATAAAATCTTGGGCTGTTACATTCTACCCCCCTTAAAATGAATTTCGCCCTCGAAATTCATCGGGGTTATAAATGGTTTACTATTTGAAAGTTTCTTTAATAGAAACCCACATCGTAAAAGGGAATACCAAAACTAAAGTATGAAATGTAACGATTACCCAAATAAACTAATCACTGGGTTTCCACATAGGTGAAAATATGGATATGGAAGAGAAATCTAACCATCATGTTCTGATGGAGAGTGGTAGAGAACATGGTTATGGAAAATCCAGTAATCACAAATCCATAAATTTGTGATGATATAAGGTACCATTTGATTCATCAGGTATAAGATCACTAGGACAACATTTTTGGTTTTCAAGATCATTTCCCTAAAGTTGAAAATTTGCTTAGAATAAATACTTACTTTATTTTGGTACAATCTCACTTTTGTTCGTGCCTTGAACAATTTCTACTTCATCTCTTAAATAAATGAAGTTGAATTTTTTATTTGTGAAGTGTTAGCAGATCATGTGATAGAATGACTGTTCATTCCATCTGTCTCAAAAGGTTACCAAAATTATATACATAAGTCGATCTATAGTGAGATTAATTACATATGGTTTCTAAAATGGACTTATACTTCATATATCATACTGCTTAATATAATAAAACTAGTTTCTACTAAACAGGGACTTCCTGTAGGTCAGTGGTAGGCGATAAAGGCCAGTTGCACTTCGGTTGTGGGTTTGATTCCTACAGCCTTGTCCGAAGCGATGGGCTGTCGCCCGTCCTGCAGATTGTCCTTTTTCTAAAACTACGTTACTATAACATCCCATCAATAATATCGAAAATCTTCTATCCTTAAACAATACTAACTTATGTCCAGTCTAATCTTTAGGCTTATACATAATACTGCAGTCCACTCTCATAATATAGTGACAACGATTACCAGAGATTTAATACTGTCGTTGATCCCCACATATCATAAGATATGTCTTGTTGGTCACATTCCAAACATTCAAAGTCCTTAATCGTGTATTCTCTTGAATACCTTAGTGAAAACATGATTGCAGTTAAAAGTTAACACTTTCCACATACCAAAATCCTCAAAATTCTATATACTCAAACCATGATATCACTTAGTCCTTATATCAATCATGAGCTCATGAATACTATCAAACATTTAATTTTCTGCTTATCCCTTCATTATGCGCATATCATCTACATTCCAAAAATATCTGAATAACCTTTCATGGATACTGGTAACATTAATCATACACCTTCAAAACACAAGGAAAGACAACAGTGTAACAATCCATAGATGTCTCTTTATTCCAAAATTACACATGATAAACATGTAATCATTCCACTACATTCTCAAACCATTGACCGAGCTTCAAAAATTCTTTCATCTCACATATCATTTGTAGTCTCTTCATCATCATCCACATAAATACTACCCATATGACCATACTGATTCTCTTCATGAGTCTTTCCCTTAGGGCATTTGTTTGCATAATGCCCATACATTCCACATTTAAAACACTTAACCATTTTTGATGTCGTAGCAATACCATTATCCTCATCCATGGTGTTAACCGACCCTTTTCCTTTGCACTTACTTGCTTTGTGTCCTTCTTTTCCACACCCAAAGCATCTTCCAGTTCCCTTAAAACATTCTCCTTGATGCCTCTTCCCACATGATTTACATGGGGGAAATTGAACTTTCTTCCCTCTATGATCATCATGGAACTCCATCTTTCTCTTATTAGTCGAGTCAGGAAAATTACCAAATTTTACTTTATTGATCATGTTGTGAGATTGATGATTCGGCATAATAATGATGTTTGGACATCCAAATCCCATTTCATTTGGTTGCTCATGAAGAATATCATTCCATTGTCCATCATATCCTCCATTATTGTGAATCATCTTGTTTCCAGCCATTTTCTAAAACCCAAACAGAATAGTGTTAGATGCAAAAATCGTAATAAAGGGGGAGTAACTTAAATATCTATCATCTTTGGTTTAATCTAATATCGTTACCATAGTTCTAGAACTATATCCTATACGTATACTTATCCTTAGGGGCATCCCTAGACATACCTTAGAAATATCTCTAGGGATCTCACTAACGTTTTCGCATCCTAGTTTCCAAAGGTTGACTAAACCTCCCTCTGATACCAACTGTAGAGACCCGAAGCTTATCGTACATGGACATTACATTACATTTGCGGAATACTTAGTACATAACAAAAACACACACTAAAGGATCGTAATAGTTTAGTGTCTTTGGAAACTCGGAACGTAATCTTCTAATCGTGGTGAAAGTTCTTCAATATCTCCCATAAAGGTCATCCCTTTTTTTTACCTAAAACCGTTCTTTATATCCTGGGGAAAAGAAAACATTAAAGGGTGAGCTCAAATGCTCAGTAAGGGTAAACAAAAGAAATATCAATCACATAATTTTCATAAGAACATAACTTTTTTGGAAATCTTAACCTGCAAAAGAGAGCATAATTTCATAACATGGGATAAATCATAGTAGTGAAATGAAATAATAACTTAAAACATTACTCATTGTGGCATACACACATAATCATAGAGAATCATTTCTTGTTAGTCAAGACTCATTGCCAAGACTATCTTAGTGGACAAAGTCCCTTTCTGAATCGAGTAATCCTCGTTTCAGTCCTGTTTCACTGAACCGGTATAACCTACCATTCCAGCCATGTCTATCTCATGAGATATAAAATCTTTACCCAATGCATTGGAGGGAGATATAGGTCCCACCCATCTCATAATGATACCATTCTTATGTGTGCCACAAAATCATAAATCATACATCATTGCATAACCCATGTAATAAAAATGGGATTCTTAAACAACATGACATCATAAAACCATTCATATAAGATAAAGGAAATCATAAACATAATTCCATCACAACATAGTCAAATAAATGTAAAAATATGGATAGAAACAGAACCCTTTATTATCTTAGATGGAAAATAATTTTGATAAAACACTTGAAATGAATTCTTGAGGAAAATATCCTTTCTTCTTCAAAATAAATTTCTTTTCACAAAACATCATACAATTTTAAAAGAAAGAGATTTTATTAAAAATAGTCATGAAATATTTTGGAGGAAGGTTCATGAAAATAAGGCTTTATAAAACCGTAAAAATCCATTCGTGCCGTATAAGTTAAAAAAAACATTCTTCTCGTACTTTTGTCGGAAAAGTCAAAAAGTACCTCGTATAAAAAAACGACAAAAGATTCCTTTCATATCTTTTACTAAAAACTCACCGAAGGGTAAAATTGGATTTAAACAATTGTAGGTGGGTGGAAATAATATTACATATTGAAGAAACTTGGATGTGGATGATAAAATACACCCCAGTAAATACCAAAGTATAAACAATCTCAGATAAAAATGAGATTGTGATATTTCCCTTACCTTAGGTCCGACTTGCTTTGTACGTGTCTGAACCTCCTGTATAATGATTTACATAATGTTATTGACTTATTACAGAATCATATTCATTGTTATGATATCATATATGGTTCTCTTATGGCTTTATATTACCCGGTCTTTTGTAAATTCATGTTAAAGTAGCATTTTGGGTAAAATCGTCTTATTTGTCGTTCGTGTTTTTAACTTGTAATTATTAATATGATTACTTGGATCATGATTACTTATATCCAGAATGTAAAACATGATTTATATATAATATATATTCAGAATATACATATATATATAATATATTGTTAATGGAATGAAATACACCGTTCATGGAGACGGTAGTCCGTACGTACGCATGAACGCTGTTTTCGTTTCCTTATTGAATTGAATGGAATTAAGTAGATGACATACATATAAATATACATAATTCCAGTATCATTATTATGTAATATATTTCATTAGAACTTATTATATATACTTTATAATCATTCATTAATGGTTAATCATTGAAAATGAATCTCATCGCGTCGTGGAGACGGTAGTCCGTACGTACGCACGAGCGATGATATCGTTCCCATGGTCGTGGAATTATGTTTAAGTGTATGTATACTATTTCAGTATCAATATCACTTTATAATAATCATATATAGTTACTCATTACACCTTTATACCCATCCTATTAAGGTGGTGGCGGAAAATAGATTACACCACGGCGTGGAGACGGTATTCCGTACGTACGCACGCGCGGTGATTTCCTTTTTCCGTAGGATGGTTAGAAGGTTAATTAGAGTTGTTTCATATTTATGATAACATATCAGTATATAAGAAATACTGATGTTATTACTTTATCATGAAACAACTAAAGAAGAATAAGTTGAAGAAGAAAGAAATTGAAAAAGATCGGTAATGGATATTACCTCTTCTTTGAAGTGCTTCTTTGAGACCTCCTTTTAGGGAACTAAAATTGGTCTTTTAAGAAGACCAGGACCTCTAGGATGATACTAGGGAAGTGGAGAGGAGAAAATGGCAGGGGTTGGCCGAGCTTGAGTTCTCAATTTGGTGTGAGGAGGAGGGGGAGGAGGTGTCCTTTTATAAGGGAGGAGAGGGGCACCTTAGGAATATCTCAAAATATTATTTTATATTAAAGTCAAAATCGGTTTATAATGGTTCCAAAGGGTCTTATTTCGAAGATAAGGTGGGGAGGGGTCGAAATCCTATCAACCAATAGAATTTAGACAAGTTTAGGATATTATTTTAACCTTATCAATTAGATTTAACTCTAAGTTAAATAATTTAACTTTTACCATGTCTTTTTGTTTTCTTTCACTATATGGTTAATAAACATACTATAACATGCCAAACGAACCCCAAATTGTTTATTATTAATATATATATCCTTATCTAAGTCATTTGGCCGAACCTTAGATTTTTAGGAATACAATAACAATTAATAATATAATATTTGATTTAAAAACTATTTTGTGTCAATTTTGACACTATTTGATATATGATTTTTGTGAAAGTCATAACAGAATTAAATGTTCGAACCAAGTTGATTAAATCAACATTAATATATCATAGTAACCTAGAAAATTAGTGGAATTCATAAAAAATCTCAAATTACATTTATTTTGGTGTTTATAACATCAATTATGTCAATATTTCATTAATAAGATAATTACTGCATCATCGTTGTGTCATAAATAAATTAAATTATTTTATGTCTAAAAATTACAAATAAAATACCATCATGTAGGAAATCTGTTTAGCTTTCTAATGAATATTTACAATCGAATTTATCTTATGTATAACCCCATATTAAAAATGATTTACTTATTAAACATTGATTTTAACTATTTTAACCTTTCTTTAAATAAATTAATAATAAATGTCCTAATCTAATCCAAGTGGGCCTAAATGGTCATATTGTATTCCTAAGTTTGTTTTTGGTCGAATTACACTTGTCCAATAGAATTAGGACATGTGTTAGGGTCATATTAATATCATATTTACCCTTAGTTACCCTATTGACTATTAACCGCGGTAAAAAAAAGTAAAAAGTTACTATTCACCAAAAAATTATTTTCATCTCATTGAACCACATTTTAGTCCTTGATATTAACCGTGTCTCTCGGATTTTCGAAAAACCATTCACAGAAGCGGTAAAATTAAGTTTTATGCAAAATTCAGTTTTTAACCTACCACTTAGTAGTTTCACTATTCATCAAAAATTGATGTTTTTCAGAACAATGCCAAAATTTCATCCCAAGCTATATTTCATATTCCGAATTCAAAAATGAAGTCTATTTTACCAAATTCATAACATAAAAGTTGCATTAATTAATTTTATAATTAAATCCCGCTGTTAAAACAAATAGCGTGTTTTTAAGAAACAATATCTATCAAAAGATTGACACTTGTTTATGTCTAGTTTAAATGTGAAATTACATCCAATGACCAACATTGTATTAAATTGTAAAAATATATTCTAAATATACTTTAAAACCACTCAAATTAATGATTTATCACTATTAATTATTTCGATTAAAAAAGTTGTTTTTAATTATAATTTAGTAATTTTCACTATTCATCAGAATATGAAAGTTATCCGAAAAGTACCAAAATTTCACCTTAGGCTAAATTCGATACTCCGAATCCAAAAATGAAGTCCATTTTGAGAGTTAAAATTTCTAAAATTTAAAAAGTGGTTATTACTATTCATAACGGCTAGTTTTAATAATATCTTAATAGCATATCGTTGTTTAGAGAAACTCGGTATTGCGTATTACACACGCTATCGAGGAAGGTCGTGATTGCGTGTAATGCAAGGAAAGTCAAGGATGCGTGTTGTGCAAGCTCCGTTTGGTGTAGCGTACAACACAAGACTTTAATAAAATTAAAAAGAATATTTTTTTTATAAAATCTTGGGTTGTTACAGATGGTTAATGGAGTCCTTGAAAATAGATGGGAGTATGGTCCAGTGATTATTTTCTACAAGAATATGTTTATGGGTCCCATTAGACTAATAGAGAATATTTTTTCATTTTAGTAGCAACTGATCCCTGTCTTTGTTTTTCTTTAGGATGAAGGGGAGTAGGGATGTGTTCCTTATTCCAAGTTTCTTTTTGGATATACTAACCTAATTCTCAAATGGATGGGGGATTATGGTCCCACTACTATGTTTCCATTTGAATAGACCAATTTTCCTCTAAGAGAGCAGGGATATAAACCCACTCTAGAGTAGTTGTCAGAATGTACAGACGACCTTCTTAATTATTAATAGGAGAAAGGATAAATGCCTAATCCTAGGTGATCACTAAGATATTTTACATAACACCTTATTCATCTGATTTTACGATCCATTAATAGCTTCTTAAGGCATAGGTAGTGATATAGGGGTATCCATGCTTCACCACCAGTATATATTGATGATATTTTGTATCCAGAATAAGAAAGCATTCCCCAGTGGGAGTTAGAGTATTTTCCTATTACTTCCTTATATTTTACATCATCTTATTCCAAATTTATTCATCTATAGGGGTGGGAATATTTTATTGCCCATTGTTTATGTCTAAGATATGATGGAATGCATCCCTTGGTGCTATTAGAATAATCTATCAGGATTGTTATGCATGAATGGGGATATAGAAATGCTCCCTTGCCACTATCATAGTGGACTGGTCAGCTTCTTCTATGCTTGGGTGGAATAATCCCACTCCTTTTACTTAGAATCTCAAAAAACCTAGATTGATATCTAAGATATTAGGTTATGAGTGGGTGGGGGAGGGATCTACTTGGTGGCATCATTAGTGGGTAGTGGAGGGTCGGTAGCCACATGATGTTGGAAATGATGAATATTTTCAGGATCCCATCTAGGTAACCCATGATCTTCCGTGAGGTGATATTTGACCTCATGATCCACATCCCAATGAGAAAGGAAGTATTAATTATCATGATAAATTGATGGACACCAAAGTGATTTGTGGTGACACTAGATACCAATAAATTTACTACATATCCCCTACGGTGAGATAGAATATGAGGCTTTAGTACTTGAAGACACTTTTTTGCAGATTCAAGTGACAGAGTAGTACCATGTCGATGGTACTCCCTCCCCATTGTATTCTCCACATAGTACTGGAAGTGATGTATGGATGAAATATTCATTCCAATCATTAGGTCTGTAGTTTTTATGATATATGAAGTGTGAAAATGTCTGATGGATTAGGATTATATCACTTTGGATCTAATGTATATCTTGGAACTATACCTGAATGGAGAACATGATAGAAAATATAATATATTAGTGTAGTATTACATGTAAGAACATGATTGTGAAATAATTTTATCAAGTAAAAGATTCACACCAGGTTTCACATTTTTTACATGAAACACAAAGAAAATGGTCTCACTCCATGGGATATTTTGTATCTTTGGTCATTAAATAATTCAAATCCTGTTAATATTTTTTGTTTCATCGGTTTCTGATAGGGAGTTTTTCAAAAAACCAAACACTACCAAAGACTCCTCTACATGTGATAATAAATGGCATCACATATCAACTTTATAAAGAAAGTAGGTCACTGGGGATTCTTACTAATTATTCTTAAAATTTTGTGTTGGTTTATTAGATGGGTGGTTGGGCTCATCAAACCATTTTCAGGGGAATAATTTCTTAATTTGGGACTCTCTTGTAGAGCTAATATGTGTTCATTAATCCTTCTTAAATCATAGTATTATAATTTCCACCAACTATGCAAATTATGGATCATAATCTTGCATTGATGTAAAAATATGTATATATTAGAGGTTCTACATATTTAATTTACTTATTAGTGATGTTTAATTTAGGATTATATGTTTTAAAGACACAAATATAGACCCTACAAAATTTATTATCATCCAAGAAGTCAATAATAATTTTGGAATCACACACATGAGTAGTGATACCTATGTATTATGGAAAAATAAATCATAACCCATTTAGTTTAGTTTCACTTAATGGGACATGAAATACCATTTAAGTTCAGGTGATAAGGACCTATCCGTTCTATTTAACATCATATTGTAAGGAAGACTATGAAAAAGGGTCCTAGAAATGTATGGTGTTAGACTTAATAATAAATTACCCTTTTTGATTAATATAGAAGAGAAAATAGCCTAATGAGGACATTGATATGATAAAAACCTAGAGGGATTATTTCTCTCTAGTGTGGGAAACAATTTTGTTGGGAATATGGACCAATCATTTAATGATAATATTAGATGATAGGATTGGACCTCAATGAGTAATCTTATGTGTCCCACTAAAATAGAAATTAAAGCCTTCATAGATCGAGTTTCATAGCTTATGGTCCTATTGAAGTACTATTCCATATGGTTTAAGATCTTTTGGTACATATATATGCATTGTGAAAGGTACGATGATAAATAATTGAGTGTGAATTATTCATATGGGGATGCCCTTGCAGTAGCATCCCTAGATTGTTGATGAAATAGTAAATGGGAAACAATTTGGATTTTATACCTTAAGAGGAATCCTTTTTTCCCATTTTACTAACTTCTTCTATATTAGGGTAGGATATAGAGGTATTAGGAGGATGGAATCCATCATTTAAGACTAGGTTCTTACTCTAATATGGATTATATTTTCTAGTATAGTCCATAGAATGGAGAATAAATCCACCATTGAGTGTGGAGAACTCATACCACTATCTCTATGATTAGGTCCCACATTATTAAGGTATTACATGATTAAATTACCTTTTGAGGATATTCGTTATAGAAGATTAATGAGAGACACCTTTTATCAAGGGAATTCATGATCAAATGGGTGCACTATGATGTATATGCTCAAATCATATGAATTAGGTGGAATTGGTAGAGGATTTGATAGTTGAATACACAAATAGGGAGAGTGGGTGAAAGGGTTAATTTTATATAGATTTTAGGGTATACATGGTTACCTACTATGAGAACTAGTAAAATAGTTCTTCCTATTTTAGGTTCTTAGAGATGATTCTACTATGTGAGGGATTAACAGTGGTGAGTCACCCTAGTGGGGGGATTAGTGTATGATTTACCATAGTAGAAGGAATGAGGTTATGGGCCACCCAGGTGTAAATCATTAGGTGATTGTTCAACCAAGTAGAACTCCATGGGATATAGGTCACTTAAGTGGAAGGCCTACGATGAGGGATTTACCAAGTGGAATTCCTTGGTTGAAGATTTGTCCAAGTGGAAGTCCTTGAGTGATGATTCATCCATATAGATGGCCTAAGGAGATGATCCACCCTTATGGAAGGCCTTAGGTGATGTGTTTCTCAAGTGGAAGGACTTAGGTGATGTATAACCCAATTAGAGGACTATAGGTGAAGGTTCAACATTGTTAAGGCCTTGAGGGATAAGTGTAAGGCCTTGGTTGATGGGTTTCCCTTGTGGAAGGCCTTATGTGTTATTTCACCCGTGTTGAAGGAATTGGGTGATGTGTCTCTAAAGTGTAAGGACCTGGGGGATGGTTCACCTTATAGAAGGCCTTGGGTGATGGGTAACACTTATGTAAGGCCTCAGGTGGTGGATCTCCCCTTATAAAGGCCTTGATAGATCGGGTTCCCAAGTGAAATTCCTTAGGTGATGGGTCACCCATAGGGATGGACCTGGGGGATGGTTAATCCTTGTTGAATTAGTTTGAAGATGCGTCACCATTATGTAAGGCCATTGAAAATGGGTTACCCTTAGGGAATCCCTTAGGACTTAGTTCACCGTTATTTAAGGCCATTGGGGATGGGTCACCCAAGTGGAAGGACATAGATTTTGAGCTTGTAGAGGTGATGAGTTAGGTCTTTCTCTTTAGTGTATGGTGACTAGGGGAAATATATTCTCGCGTAAAGGGATTCTCCATCAAATGAATTAATATTCAATTAATTTAATTATCTTATATTTTAAGTTCTATAGGGTATTTGAATAAGAATTTTGAGACATGGGGGAAGTGGCACAATGGGACACTCTCATTTATAGAAGTAGTGAAACTTATGACCAAGTTATGTGTCAAGGGGTATATTTGTAAAAAGTTTAGAGGATTGGGAGAGGTAGGATAGGATAGAAAGGTGGTTTTTGTAATTATATTGGGTAGTATATAATGGGTGATATTGCCTAGAAAATGTAGGCTAGGCAATCCCAAAGGACCATAGGTGATGTGACCTGGGTGGCCAGCCATGTCTTTAGGCTAAATGGAAGGGATTCTTATTTGGTAATTTTAACCTTATCATGATTTGTTATCTTGTCCCAAAATGGGTATCTAATATAATTAATTCCTCTATCCCATATACAGTTGAATATGTGGATGCCTATGTGTTAGTACAGGTTATGAAAGGACAATACCACATAGAGTTTAAGAGTTTTTTAGACAGAAAATTTTATCCTTGTCCACTATATTTTTAAGGATATTTAAAAAGGTCATGTTGAAATCACTTATCTGTTCAATCACCACTATATAATATCTAGACGAGTAGATATACTAGATATTTTATTCTTGATACATGCTTTTCAATTTGGATGCTCAGACATTGGCTATATGGTCTGCTAATATCATGTCACAGACACTAAATTGGGTGATGATATGAGACATAACAATGTTTATAATATTCTTTTTCTCAACTAAATTAAGGGATTCGAACTCAACTTAATTGGATATGAATATGGTGTTAGAAAGGATATACTTGGACTATTTGTATGTAGTTGGGGGTTACCGCCCCTTGAAATATATTCCTCACATTACAGACACCAAAGAGTACCTTGGGTTGTGACATAATTTTGTAGGTTAATGGATGAAGTTGCTAGGTATATGATAATCATGGAATTTAATTTTAAATTCCATGTTGTCTTTTATCATGGATGGAAATATGTAAAAAATCTATTAATTTTTTGTAAGATCTTGGACCCTGACTTGTGAGCATCAGAAGCACTGATATGGCCTTTCTAGATAATATCATGGGTCACTCCAACATTAATTAATTTAATGAGGACTTAATGATATCCATGATTGTAGAGAGATTTTTGGGAATTCAATTCATCATAAAGGATGAAATTTTCTACCCACAACTATATTTTTCCCTTCTTGTCTCATTCTGATGGTAAAATCCCATTTTAGAGGTAGCCCATTATGGATGAGATCCATTAAATTGTGGAATCAATCTGCAAGGATATGGGTTCACCTTGGTGAGGGTTAGTGTTTATTCCATTTATCAATTATATATTAATATTGATAAATGTTCAGTCCACTATATCATTTATGATGAGAAAGATTATTCTTTTACAGTCTGAATCTACCAGATATATGGCTTCATTAGCCAATTTTTGGGAATAGGCATTTTATGAATGTGATTTTTTAGACAATATGGGTTTTGAGAATAATTCATCCATCAACCCTCACACCTAATCTAGAAATGGAATAATATCATCATTATCAATAAAATATTCACTATTTTTTTTGATTATCAACTCTAAGACAACATTTATGTTCAGGTGGGTCACTGATATTTAATGTGAGATCCCTAATCCTTTAATGAGGGATTAGTATTCCAATACATTGTTAGTTCAACCTTATGAAAAGGGAGAAGAATATAGAATAAATACATTCCCTAGAGTGATAATTTAACTCCCCAAGACAACATTTCTGATCATCATAATTTTCATTATATTTCTTGTTGCGCTCCTAGAGTCATCTTCAAAGCACATCTTCCATGTTTGGGGAGTGTTTTGGATATAGAAAACCTCTTCATTGGGGGGCTCTGTATTCACTCGTTAAATTTTGGGGAAAATAATTCAATGAGGAAATTTACCAAAACCTAAACATTAAATGACTTTTGGTGTAGGAAGAAAATATAAAATTACTTCAATATGAGTGCCCACCATGATAAACTACCAATTAGTATCAGATGTATCGAGATGTATTTCAATGGATCTATATGAGAAAATATATGAACCTCATAATACTACTATTGGAAAAAAGTTTTTTCACAGTAGGAAATGGTGTTTATATTGTGTTTGTTATGAATCCTTTCTAGGGTTTATAAGGGAGTTTTCAAGGAAAGAGTCCTAATGGTGCAGATGGATTCAGTGTTTAAGGTAATGTTATTTACCAATGTTTTCAAAAATTTTGGAGCTCAAAATTAGGAGGAAGGATTAAGCTTTTTGAAAGGTGGATTTATAGGATTTATTTTTTAGAAATATAGTGATGGAATTAGTTTTGAAAAAACAAGAGTTTCCTAAAGGTGTGAAGCTTTGTGATGGAATTTTGATTCAAGAATGTGTAGAGAATCATGAACACGTGATGGAATGATAGTGTTCTCATTACTTCAAGAATCATGAATGCGTGATGGTAAATCTATATGACTATGACAAGGTTTTCAAATGGGAAAATTTTCACAAGAGCATCATGAATTAGACAGAAGTGGTTTGTAAAAATGGGTGCTGGAATCTTGGAATCTTCTTGAATGATCGAGTCTATAAATAGGAGTCTACCCCCACTTCATTTTACATAGAGAGAATTGGTGAAAATGAAGAATCAATATGATTTCATGAAGGTCTATGTAATCAGTAAATCTTAACGAATTAGGAATCCTTTTTGAGAATAGGCACCGCGAAAGGGATTGTTTTCAACTGATTGTTATTAAGGAATATTAGAAAAGGATGTTTCGTGAAGGATGTGTGTTCCATGAAGGCTGGTAGCCTTAATAATTCTAGGAGATTTAGGAAGGATGATTTCATCAAAGAGGATGGTAACTTAACGAATGCATGTCAGTTTTAGAACTTTGGGAATTATTTGAAACATAAAGGAGGGGTTTTAAAGGTTAAGATATTTGATAAAAGTAGTGTTGATCATTTAGTTAATGTGAACAGTTCATTCAAGTTTATCAGCTCGATACTATATTGTAAGGAGACTCTTGTGCTTATCAAGGAAAAATACTTAAATTCAAAATCAGCTGAAGTGAACTTCAAGTCGTTAAACTAAGTAAGACTACACCCAAGGTTTTGATCTAGGGGGAGTCATTGGTAGTGTTTTGAGGAAGGCAATTTTCTATCCCTAGAATTGTTAGAAATATAATTTCACTAGGATAACATGACTATGTCTGATATTTTTTATTCCATAATAACTAGTGAAATTTAGTTTATTTAGGTAAGACCAACACATTTTCATCATATTAACCTTTTACTATACCTTAGTAGAAAAATAAGTAAAATTTATGGTTTTTCTCTCTGAATTTGATTATAATAAAATAGGTGGTTAGCGCAGATTTATTTTCAATGGTTCTAGTAATTTCTGCAAAATAAAACTAGTTAAAAATAACAATATCGCAGTAGTTTCATGAAACCAAACTGATAAATTTTTTATGTTTTTAGTTAGCAATAGTTTTAATTAAACTACTAATAAATGTTTAAAAAAACCAAAATCCCTCCCACTCACTTTCTCCTTCTTAACAACCCTGATCTCTCTCCCACACCTCCCCTAACCCCCTCTCCTCTCCCTAGTAGGGATCCTCTTTCCCCCCACCCCACCCCACCTCCTCTCTTCTCATAAGTGGTGATCCTAATACTATGACCCCCTTTCCCTCCACCCCTCATCCTATCATATACCCGATGGTAACCTCGAGCCCGTGATCCCCAACCCCCATGACCTCCACCCCTCCGACACCGACCCCCGCTACCCCCCCCCCCCTCCGACCCCGACCCCTATGACCCTCCCCCCATCGGACCTCCTCTCTCGTCAGCTCACCAGCGACGGGACACCCCCAACCCCCTCGTACCCCTATTACATCCTCTATGGATATCTCTCAAACTACTATACCCCCCAATATCCCTCACCTTATCCCAGTTCCCCTCCTCAGTGGTAAATTTGTACTAAAGTTGTATCATTACATTTCATAAGTCTATTATATCTAGTAACATTTTATTATCCATATCTATTTTCCTTGGGTGGTGGTATATGTGTCATTATATTCAATAATTTTTTTTCATGCATAAATTTGTTATACAGGTGGTTACTAGTTTAATGATGGAGCTTTTTGATTATGTATTATGTATTTTTTTCTTATTAGATATAGGTTTCAATAGGTTAAGGTATCTTATATATTTATTCCTTCTTGGTGTTAGTAATATTCTTGTATCATATTTTAGGTGGTCTTGTGATAGGGTTTTTAGCACACCACCAGACCAGGACTGGAACCAGTGAAATGGGGTTCATTCCAATTGCATAAGATAGGTTCAGTAGCTACAAACACATATAGATCACATTATTTATTTTTCCTTACATCATAAAATAACATTTCCTAAGAGATACGTCTAATTCTTAGCTACTAAAATTTATGGATGTTTTTATATATAATTTATGAACATTCTTAGGATTATATGTTTATTATCAATTATTATATGTATAATTATAATAAATAATATTGGAACAATAACCAATATGAAAATAATAATTGTAACATTATATTACTTGAATTATATCACATATCTATTATACTATATGATACATGACTCTGATAAATACCATAGTATTCATTTATGATTATAATGTTATGTTAGATATATATAATATTCAACTAACATATTAAAATATAATATTGGTTCATAATATATTATTTACATATTTTATTGAATATTTATTAGTTCCACACAAGCCATAATGTTTTTCAACATTATTTTTCATACTTCACAATTCTAGGAGAATGCATCAAATATCCATTAAAAGTTGTTTATAAAAAACAATAATTTTTTGAAAAAAAACTTCTAAAATCATTTTAATAAATTTTCTAAAGAAATATTGTAAATATACAGTCTTTAATCTTTTGAAATGCCAAAATTTGATGAATTTTTTTTCAGGATCCTAATTTATCAGCATCTTATTCACACCACCACTACTATTATCTTTTGTGGATGTTAGTGATTCTGTTGTACCCCGGACACCTATTGAGTGATATGTTTCCCCAGATGTGATTGGTAACCCACATTCTAATTCACCTCAGATGATGGAGCAGTTCATCATGCCTTCATCACAAGAGTATTTCCGAGTTATCGTTACATGAATGTACATCATTTTTTTTAAAAAAACATTATATTTGATTAATTTTTTAATGCATCTATCAATCAGATAAATAAAACCATATAATGGATACAAATATGAACATACTAGATGTATGAGACCTAAAGGAATTCAATATTATCGTCCCATTTGATGAGTTCAGGGTGCCTATCGACGACGCTGCCGGAATCTAACAACAGATTCTTGTGTAGATTGCTTGCGAGATGGTGAGAGTTGACATTAATTATAAATATTAGAGGCATATTCTTAAATGTTGAAAAAATGAGGTCTTTTATATTCAAGTAAAAGTAATATTAATTTAATATTCCTTGAAAACTATTTTAAAAGACAAGACGATAATGTTTTCATAGACAGATAAAGTGTTATCTTTTTTATTTCTAGATGTTTTTTTCATTTTGATGTACCTGAATCCATTTCACTCCCATGGACATTGAAAAATTTGGTCAAGAAATAGAGAGATTTAAAATGGATATTATGGAATGAGTTTAATGTATCTTCTCTAAGCTCACGAAAAATGTAAAAGAAGGTGCCTGAAGGTATTTCTCGTGAGAAATGGAAGCTCTTTATCGATATCAATAGAGATGCAGCTCATGAAGTAATTGTATATTTTATAGTATAATAACGACATAAACACTATAAAATTATAATGTTTATTGATATTTCTATTTTTGGTATGAATTATCAAAAAAAATATGTGAATCCTGAGAAGTAAGCCATTCCTAGAATTTCTGGGTCTTAATGTTTTTTGAGAAAATGAAAAATTTTGATTTGTATTTTATTCAATATTATTTATATAATTTTATTATAACTCAATTTTTTTATAATTTGTTTACATTTTTTCAAAGGATAATAAATTAGGTCACTCTACTGGCCAAATAGGGATGTGGTTTAATGTGCCTAGGAAAACAGAAGGTAGTTTTGTAAATGACCCTACCAAAGATGTTGGAGTATATAATTTTTATTACCATTTCATATTACTTCAATACCATGAAAATGTATTAATAAAATATATATTATAAAAAAATAGTCCTTAAACCCAATTAAATGTGTCCAGCAACATGGATAAAATTATGTCAATTTGGAATCATTTGATACATCTAGCCCTCCCCAATTAGTTGGTGGTAAGACCTTTTTGTGGTTATAATATAATATTCAATATTATGTTTTTAATGTCTTAAAAAAACAATAAATACAAAATAAAATATTATTAATTATATAACATTATGAATTCAAATATTTTAAAAAAATCACTTTTAATATTTATGTATTAACATGTTAAAATTTCTGAAGTATAGGATATAAACCCATCACTATCCGCATTGGTTTCCAAGAATGATGCAGTTGTAATAGTTTAAGGGAAGGAGCACCCCTTACGTGTATCAGGGATGGGTTCTAGGCCTTCTAATTTAGAAATATTTTGTAGGGTGGTGTCATATATTATTGATACACCGATGGGGGTTTTAGTAGTGTCGTTGATCGGTAATCACTATGATAAATTGCAAGATTGAAAGAAAAAGTGTAAGAACAAGATTATTATAGGAAAACATAGGATTAGAGGCAGTTTCAAAAGGAAAATGCTTTAGTTTTATTATTTCAGTGGATGACCAAGATGATCCTCAAAGAAATTTTTAACCTTATAGCTCATCCTAATAAGGTAAATTCTAAATTTAATAGAAAATTTAGACATTTTCAAATAACATATAAAACATTCATAATCGATACAGTTGAAATGTCTGATAAACTTCAGTAAAAAATTATTTTATCTATTTAGAGACTGTTCTTGATAACCATCACTAAATAATTTATATATGGTCATATTATGTTTTCCCATGTTATTTTTTTTGTTAAAAATCTATCACCAACCAAATAAAAACCCACTACTGAGTACCCAAAATACAACACCTATAAAAACTATTGCTCAAGAATAAAAATATCCTCTAAATTAGTTTGGACCATGAAATACATGACATTTTAGAAAGTAAAATTCTTTTTCTTTAGTAAAATTCTAGCACTGAAAAATATAAAATAATAATTCTATATTTTAGTAATTAATTAAACTAATATTTTGAAATATTGCTAAATCATTAATTTTATTTAAAATATATTATTTAAACAATTATAATTTTTTAAAAATATTTAATGATTAAAACATTTATTATAGGAAAACAACCATATATTGATTTTTCAAATTTAGGAATTGACACCACATCAATTTGAGTTATGTTTTCTTTTGGTGCCTATAAAAACGTTTATCATGCTTCAAAATACTAAAATGAATATTTAACAATAAAAAAATAAAAAAATCCTGTATTTATGTAAATTCATGGGAGAAACCATTTATTAGTTATAACATGTACAAGAAGACAACACATCCATTCAACATGTGGTGTGCTCTGAATAGATCAATAAGAAATTTCAAAAGATATCTGGTTTTAGAAACAAAACTCAGGGATTAAAAACCTATAAAAGGAAGTCTTATTTCCATAAAATCATGAGACAATGACCATATATTTAATTTTGAAATATAGGAATGGACATTACATCATTCCAAATGTTGGTTTTCCCGTTATGGTCATAAATGATTTGTTTTTCATTTTAAAGCACTAAAACATGATTGGAACAGTCAAAACCAACCAAATGATGTCATATTGTCCAGAAGTCAATATAAAATGACAATAGATTGAATTTTTATATATAGTAACTGACGGAATATCATTCTAAAATATAGTTTTCTTGTGATGGTCGTAAATATGTTTTATTGTTTTAAAACACGAAAACATGAATGGAAGAGTGAAAACCAGATAAATGATGTTGGATTGTCCTGAAATCAGGGGAAATTATCATACATTTATTTTTAAAATATAGGAACTGACGTTATGTCATTTTGAATGACAATTTACCTTTTATACCCTTAAAAGTATTTTTTGTGTTTTAAACCACTAAAACATGTGTGGATGGATAAAATATGAAAAATGATGTGATATTATCTTGAAATCAGGGGAAAATGACTGTATATTTAATTTTGAAATGTAGGAACTAACATCAAATCATTCCAAATGATAGTTTTCCCATTATGGACATAAATATTTTTTTGTGTTTTAAAATGCTAAAACGTGCATGGAATGGTCAAAACCATGAAAAAAAATCTGATTGTTCTAAAATCAACAAAAAAACATTATAGATTTAATTTTTAAATTTGGGAACTAATGTCACATCATTGCAAATAAAAGTTTTCTCATTATGATCGTAATTTTTTTAGTGTTTTAAAACACTACAATGTGGGTGGAATAGTAAGATCCATGAAAACAATGTCCGGTTGTCCTAAAACCACGGGAAAATGGCCCTAGATTTAATTATGAAATGTAGAAACTGAAGAAATTTCATTCTGAATGACGTTTCTCCCATTATGGTTTTAAATTCATTTTTAGTGTTTTAAAACACTAGATTGTGTGTGGAGCGGTCGAAATTAGGAAAAAAAATATGTCGAATGGTCTTGAAATCGGGTAACAACCACCATAGATTTTATTATGAAATGTAGGAACTGATGACACATCATTGGGAAGGGCAGTTTTCCCGTTATGTCCATAAATTTATTTTTAGTGTTTTAAATCACTAAAACATGCATGGAATAGTCAAAAACACAAAAAATACATAATATTGTCTGAAAATCAGGGTGAAAACCAATAGTTCTAATTTTAATTTTTAGGAATTGATAAAATATAAATCCGAATTAAGGTCAGCCCGTGATGACCGTCAATTTTTTGTAGTGTTTTAAAACACTAAAACATGCATGGAATGGTCAAAAACAAAAAACAATGTCATAGTTTCTTGATATCAGGGGAAAATACCATATATTAATTTTGAAATGTAGGAAATGATGGAACATTATTCTGAATGACGTTTTCCCATTATAGTCCTAAATATGTTTTTCATGTTTTAAAACACTTCAAAGTGCGTGGAACCATCAAAACTAGACAAATGAAATCATATTGTCCTTAAATCATGGGGAAATTACTAAAGATTTAATTTTGAAGTTTTGGAACTGATGACACATTATTCTTAATGAAAATTTATCTGTTAAGGTCGTAGATACATGTTTTTGTTTTAAAACACTAAAATGTACACGGAATTGTCAAAACTGTGAAAATGACATCAGATTGTCCTAAAATAATGGTAAAACCACTTTATATTTAATTTTGAAATGTATGAACCAACAAAAAATCATTTGGAATGGCAGTTTTCTGGTTATGGTTATAAACATATTTTTCATGTTTCAATCACTTAAACATGCGTGGAATAATCAAAAACATGAAAACAATGTTGGATTATCCCAAAATCATGGAAAAACAACTATATAAATTATTGTGAACTGTATGAACTGATGATACACCATTAAAAATGAAGGTTTACTCATTATGGCTATAAATGCATTTTAGTGTTTCAAGACCCGAAAACAAGCATGGAGTGGTCAAAACCATGAAAACAACACTGGATTATCTTGAAATCCAGGGAAATCACAACATATTTTATTGTGAAATGTAGGAACTAATGAAATTTTATTCCAAATGACAATTTTCCGTTATGTCTGTAAACACTTGTTTAGTGTTTTAAAACACTAAAACGTGCGTGGATTGATCAAAACCATTACAATGACACTAAATTATGTTGTGAATTGTGGGAAAAATAGTAGATTTTATTTTGAAATATAGGAACTAACATTATGTCATTCCGAATGATGGTTTTCCCATTATGTATGCAAAGGTGTTTTTAGTTTTTCAAAACATTAAAACGTGTGTGGAACTGTTTAAACCATGAAATCAATGTCAGATTGTTCCAAAATCATGGGAAAAGACTGTATATTTAATTTTTAAATATAAGAACCAGTGGAACATCATTCCAATTGATGGTTTTCCTGCTATGGTCATAAATACACTTTTATTTATTTAAAACACTAAAACGTGCGTGGATCGGGCACAAAAAGAGAAAAAATGCTGGATTATCATAAAATAAGGGGAAAACCACCATAGATTTATTTTTTAAATTTTGGAATATATGACATATCTTCTGAATGATGGTTTTGTTATTATGGTAATAAACTCATTTTTATTGTTTTAAAACACTAAACCCTACAATAATTGGTCAAAATCGGGCAAACCACGTTTGATTATCCTTAAATCAGGGGGAAACCACCATAGTTTTAATTGTGAAATATAGGAACTGACGAATCTTCACTCTAAACGAAGGTTTTCCCATTATGGATGTAAACATGTTTTAGTGTTTTAAAATAATAAAACATGTGTGGAATGGTAAAAACCATGAAAACAACATTGCATTTCAATGAATTTATGGGAAAAATGGTCCTTAGTTGTTTTTAATGTATACGCATTGAAAACACTTTATTACGACATGCATTGCAGTTTTAATTACTCGGTAAATACTTTGGAATGTTACAAAAGCCTTTAAAAACAATATTGTGGGGGGTGAAAACTAGGAAATTAATGTCGGATTGCTGTGAAATTAGGATACAATGACTATAGATTTAATTGTTAAATGTAAGAAACAAAGGCATGTTATTCAGAATGATAGTTTTCCCATTATGGTCTTAAACACATTTTTGTGTTTTAAAACACTAAAACGTGTGTGGAATGGTCAAAACCAAATAAAGGATGACTGATTTTCCTAAAATTAGGGGGATACCACTATAGTTTTAATTTTGAAATGTAGAAACTGATGGAAGATCATTCTGAATGATGGTTTTCTCTTAATGGTTGTAAACACATTTTTATTGTTTCAAAACACTAAAATGTATATAGAATAGTCAAAACCCGGAAAATAAAATTAGATTTTCCTAAAATCAAGGGAAAGTGACTATACATTTATTTGTGAAATACATGAACTAAAAACATATATTTCCGAAGGACGTTTTTCCTATTACATCTGTAAACTAATTTGTAGTGTTTTAAAACACTAAAACATTCATGGAATGGTAGAAACCAACAAAATTATTTTTTATTGTCTAAAAATTATTAGACAACCACCATAGATTTAATTGGGAAATTTAGGAACTAACGAAACGTCATTCTGAATGACGGTTTTCCTGTTATGTCCATAAACATGTTTTAGTGTTTTAAAGAACTAAAAAATACATGGGATGGTCAAAGCCAAAGAAAAAAAAAATCTCATATTGAAGTTCAATAATGGGTCGACTACCACTGAGTTTTTTTAATATAAGACATTCTAGGATATCAAAATATTTAAAAAATATATATTAAATAATTTTCAATCATATTGCACATCGCTTTGAAAATAAATTAGAATATTTGCTTATTCCTTTTCACTTTCTAGTGTTATCTCATAGTAAATAGGTATGCTTATATTTTCCATGTGTTTTTTATTATATATTATGCCTTTTATGATAAAATGTCTTATATTTGAGTAAATAAACAAATTTTATATGTAGAAATCTAAATATATTCTGTTTAATTTCCCTTTCGCATTTCTTTTCTTAAATGTTCTGGTTTTCATTACAGGTGTTAGATTCTTGCAGTAGGTATGAGGTTAAAAATTATGATCCAAAAAATTCTTTAGAAGGTATTTGAGATGGTTTTTATTTTCCATAATATGTTAAAAATGTATCAATTATTCTACTGTAATTCAAATTTATTATTTGTAGTTATATTTCTTGTTTAATTTTTTGTTACAATTGATGATATGACATGGACAGTTTCAGTTTATGACATGATGTGAATGTAATAATATGTGGTGGAGGTCATAAAATGGATGTATATGGGGCCTTGGTTGTTGGTGAACATATTTTATATGTATATTGACATATGTTTGGGTTGACTTAGATCGAGGTTATAATCATTGGATGTTTGTATATAACTTTGGATGTATGGTGGGTTTGTCTTATATTTATGTTTTAGTTTATTATATGTCAATTTTTTTTATTTATAGTTTTTTATTAAATTATTTTAAAATAATAAATCTGATTTAGTAGTGGTTTTATGTAACTAATGTTAAATATATTAAGGAAAAAATGTTAAGCAGTGGTTCTGTGTGACCTCCACTAATAGGTTCCATGGTGGGTTTTTTATATTATTTATATTTAATGTGGATATTTGTTTAAAAAAATTATTCTAAATAAAAAGGAAACTACAACTAAAATCATCAAAAATCACTCTTACCAAAACTATCATGAAATAGTAAAAACTGACAATAAATATCTAGTGACCATGCAATGTGTGGCTATTTTTATAACTGCTACTAAATATAAAGGCAGAGGTTTAAACCATAGCTAATTAACCTTTTTGTGTTATATTAATGTTTAATTATTAGACAATTAAATCAAACATGTTTAACATGTTCCTATCAATGTGATATAAAGATTCACCTCTTTAAAAGAAAAGGTTGACACCCTGATTCACCCCTCCCCTCTCAGGGTGTTCTAAGGTCTTACAATAATAGGTGGTGTATTTTCTATTTCACTATGAAATAAATATGGGAGAATTATTATCAATATTTCAGTATCAATTCTCTATATCTAAAACTATTATATTGAGATATTAGAGACTTCTCTACTTTCTTATATCATTATTCTGAGAAACGATGGATCTATGAAATTTCTCCAAGTTTTACAAATACAAGATAAGAAACCTTGCTTCTACTAGATAAAAAAAATGGGTATAAGAGATGCTAATTTAGGTCATTAGATTTTTCTTGAGAACTATCCTCCCAATGATAGGTAAACCCCTTATTAATGAACTTTATGAAGGGTATTCATTTTCTAATGTGTTTGGATTTGAATTCCCTGGTATAAGTGATGTTCCCTTGGTGTACTATAATAACCCTACTATTTATTACACACTTAAACATGATTTATTAAATAAAGTATTCACTTCATTAAATATGGAATATCGAGAGGTCTTGTGTCTTTGGGGCTTAGGAACATTACATAATGAATTAAAACAAGATACACAACATCTTTATTGAAAACTTCTTTTAAATGACCACTACATTCCCTCGTACTTAGCATTTCATGGGATAACCTGAGGACATGCATAAGAAATGGGTGATCTATAAATCCCAGTAAGGGGGTAAACAAGGAATAACATAAAGAATACAATACATGTTAGGAAATTGGAATATCAATGGATCATAAAAGAGTATTAACATAAAGGCATGATATAACATGATTATCATCACATGGAAATGTGGAAACTACAATTAACATGGTATTAGCATGAGCCAAAGCACATTGCAGATAGATCATGAGTAAACCCTCATTGCACATGAATTATCATGGGTAAATACTCATTTCACTTGAATTATCATGTGTAAATCCTCATTTCACTTGATGTACCATGTTATTAATCTTTACCCAATGCGTTGGAGCATTATCAGGGTGCACCCTTCATAAACATTTCATTTCATACATAAGTGTGCCGCATGGATCATAAAACATGGAATCATTATTTATTTCATGATAAAGAAATGTGGAATACATACATTAACCTCTTTAAACAATAATTAAATGTGCATAAAGGTTAACACTCTTGATAGATAAATGGGCATGGTATTCACTATACAATGGCTTGGAAATTCGGAGTGCAATTTCGGTAGCATAATAGTGTGACATAAAAGTTCATAAAAATGGTTGAAGAGAGAGAAAGGGTTGTCTCATCATATGTACATGAAATGGACAGTAATTATATCCTATATATACATGTCCCAACAATTTTAATGGAATTTAGATTCATCATACAAAATAATTACTTGAATGTAAATGAGGAGAGAGAAATTTCATACGGAATTTCAGCATGGTAATAGGTGTACATGGGAGGAATTAATGAGAGAGAAAGGGGTCTCTCAGCATTATAACGTAAATAGGGCAGTTTGGGGGAGGTTAAAAATCATACCCAAAACTTTATAATTGAATATAAAGGGCATAACAATATTAAGAAACTTTGATAAAATGAGAAAGGAAGGAAACCCTTACTTGGAAGTGTGATCCCAAAGGATTGGAAGGGGCTTGAGAGAGGC
This sequence comes from Viscum album, assembly GCA_963277665.1. Lineage (NCBI taxonomy): Eukaryota > Viridiplantae > Streptophyta > Magnoliopsida > Santalales > Viscaceae > Viscum > Viscum album. Next base: position 323,934,276 of record OY728139.1, on the reverse strand, counting down.
TTTTTGGGAGCTTGGGTTGACTTGGGAGGATTATAGAAAGAGGATGGAAGAGTTTGTACTAACTGCAATCGCTTTGAGTGAAGAGTTAGTTGGATCGTGGGTTGGTTTATATAGTAAAGGAGAGGGATTTCTTTATTATTTAGGTTTGTGACACCATACATTAAACTAATCAAAACCACAAATCCGCCCGTGGTTTTTGCCCATGGTTTTTGCCAAATGGGAGTGTAAAAAAATATTTTATAAGTCCAATGGCCTATCTTATTAAAATAATAGGGTTTCTTATGTGGAGGTGAGTCACACTCTCAATGAAATCAATTTAAAAGCTAATATGTTTTATAAGTCTTGGAGGGTCCAAAATGATTTTGTAAAATAAATAAAGAAAACATAAACTCATATTATTTTAATGGTTAAAAATATATTGGCCGAAAATAAAGTTTATAGTATTTTATTACATCACTATTGGGTCATTATGATGTCATAAAACACATTATATAATTAAACGGTAATTAATTTTTATCCAAAAATTCGACCGTCTCAGAAAATTATGAAAAATTCACCATTGGACAATTTCGATATCATGATTACAAAAATAATATTCATTTTATCTATATAATTTTCTAAATTTATGAATTTTTTACTTTTAAAATTAAAAACCTACATTTATCGAAAATTCATGGGTTTTGACAAAAACAACTTTCAAACCTTAAAAATTAGAATTGTATTCATAAAAACAATACAATCATTTATAATTAATGAAAATTATTTTAATAGTATTTTATTAAAATATTATTTAATTCAAAAATCCATTAATTCATCAAAATAGATTCCTTAGTTGAATATTAACTAAAAATACTATTAGTGCTTTAAAATCAATTTACCAAGTAACAATAATAAAATGATTGTATATTATTTATTATATACAAAAAAATCACATAATCATAGTGATAAGGTATTGTTACATAACCCCATTATAATACCCTCAAAAGACCGAAGGGTAAGGTGTGCAATGGTGACAGACTCTTGGGGTGACTCGGATAACATCCCTTAGGTGGTAATATGTATCAACTTCTACTTCTTCTGTAGGCGGTTCCATTTGAGATTAGAATGTTGAATCTCTTCTAGGGCTTGTTCAAGAGGAAATCCCTATGACTCCACCTCCTTTCTGAACTCTGACAAATGGGCTTTGTATGGGGAAATTATACTAGATGATTCCATCACTTCCTCTTTCTGAGTAAATTGGATTTGTTAAAGACCTATATTTATACTAATCATGTGATCACTATTCAACAGTTATATTAGCAATGATCACAATTATTAATAGTATTTTAATATCAAAAAACATAAACACAAGGAAGTTATTATTTTATATAACCATTTTACATAATAAGACATTTATTTAGACCAAGAGAAATTTTCATTGATAAATGTTTGGGTCATTACAATCTTCTCTCCTTAAGAATTTTCTCCCTAAAAATTTACTTTTCCCACAAAAAAACAAATGTGGGTAACTTTGCTTCATCACTTCCTCTGATTCCCACATCACATCTTCAAACTTCTGGTTTTTCCACAACACCAAGATGAGAATCGTTGTATTATTTCATTGAACGTTTTCTCTAGGATCTAAGATCTTCACTGTAACTCCTCATAAGAAAGATCATTCTCTAACTGTACTACCTCAGAAGAGAGTACATGTGAAATGTCTGGTATGTACTTACTTAAGAGGGATACATGAAAGACCTCATGATCTTTGTCCATGGTAGGTGGAAATGATAGTCTACAGGCCATAGCCTTGACACGATCAAGAATCCCGAAGGGGCTGATCTAACTAGGACTTAACATCCCTTTATTTCCAAACCTCATGACCTTATTCCACGAAGATATGCATAGAAATACAATGTCTCAAACATTTAACTCAGGGTCTCATCGATGATTATCTACATAAGTCTTCTGTCAACTTTGGGTTTCCGTGATATGTTGCTAAATGGTTTTCACCTTCTGCCCCATTTCTTTGACCATTTCATGTCCTGGAAGCTTATGCTTACCTAATTCATCCCTACACGCTAGTGTTCTACACAATGTTCCACAAAGGGCCTCATAGGGATCAATTTTGATGCCTGAGTGGAAATTGTTATTGTATGAGAACTCAACAAGAGGGAGATGATGATCCCATCCTAATTTTAAGTCCATTGACCATGCTCTCAACATGTCTTCATGTTTTTGGATAGTCCACTCAGATTGGCCATCAGTTGGAGGATGATAAGTCGTACTAATGTTTAGGTCAGTATCCAGAGCATGTCAAAGAATCTTCCAAAACGTATAGGTGAATCTTGGATCTTTATTGGATACAATAGATAGTGCTACTCCATGCAGCCTTACCTCTTCTTGGATAAATATACATGCTACTTAATCCAGTGAGAAATCCTCTCGAATAGCAATGAAGTGTGCAGCCTTTGTAAGACGATCCACAATAACCCAGATAGCATTGTTTCCTTTGGATGTCCAGTGACAAATTCCATTGTGATTTTATCCTATTTCCATGATGGTATGGGTAATGGTTGCATCATCACCTTAGACTTCTGTCTCTCAGCCTTCACTTTCTGACACACCAAGCACTTTGATGTTTACTCAGTGATCTCATTCTTCATGTTATCCCACCAATAATGATCTCGGAGATCTCGATACATCTTTGTGTTTGCTAGGTGAATATACAAATTTGAACTATGTGCATCATCCAAAATTTCCTTCTTCAGCTATGGAATTTATGGAACACATAGTCTTTTCCCAAATCTCACAATTCCTTCTTCATTAACATTGAACTATGAGGATTTCCCTTTTCCTATAGTTTCCACTTTCTTCTAAATTCCCACATCATCATTTTGAGAATCCTTTAACTCTTCTAAAAGATACAGTTGAGAAATAATTTTTGAAATTATTGATTATGTTCCGTTATTTATTATTTTCATGTCCATCTTCATCAAATCTAATAACATTGGATCCTTTTCAGTTATCTTCGATGATAGAATTGATGGGTCCTTTATACTTAGAGCATTTACCACCTTATTTTCATTCCAAGGGTGGTAATGGATTGAGAAGTTATAGTCTTTGATTATCTCTAACCATCTTCATTGATGCATGTTCAACTCTTTCTATGTGAATATAAACTTTATGCTTTTGTGGTCCATATATATTTCACACTTCTCCCCAAATAGATAATGCTACAAAGATTTTAAAGTGAATATCATTGCAGCCAACTCCAGATCAAGTGTTGGATAGTTTTTCTCATGAACATTCAATTGACTCGAAGCATAGGCAATGAATTTTTTATTTTTCATCAACACAGATCCCATACACTTCTTAAAAGCATCACTGAATGCAATAAAATTTTCTCCAATTGTGGGTAATCTGAGCACGAGCGCAAGGATAAGCCTATTTTTCAACTCCTTGAATATCTCTTCGCATTCATCACTCTAAGAAAACTTGAATCCCATTCGAGTTATCTTGGTATGAGGGTTTGACAACCATGAGAAATTTCTCACAAATTGGCGATAATATCCAGCTAACCCCAAGAAGATGAGGATATCCATTACCGGTGTTGGCCTCATCCATCCCTCTATTGTAGTTTTCCTTGAGGGATCCAATGATATCCCACTACTTGTGATGATATGACCCAATAATGATACTTCCTTCAAATAGAACTCACAATTTCTATAATTTTTATAGAACTTATCCTTTCACAAGGTCTCCAGTACAGTTCTTAGATGCTCCTTATGATCCTCCTTGGTTTTGGAGTATATTAGAATATCATCTATAAAGACTACCACAAATATGTCGAGGAAATATATAATGAATCTAATCATCATGTCCATAAAGATTTCTGGAGAATTAGTGAGTCTGAATGGCATTACTATGAATTCATATTGTGCGTATCTTGTACGAAATGCAGTCTTGGGGATATCTTCCTTCTTCACCGTTAGTTGATAATATCCCGACCGCAAATCCACCGTGGAGAAGTATTTTGATCCACGTAGTGGATCAAACAAGTCATCAATTTGGGGGAGAGGACACTTGTTCTTTATTGTGAATTTTTTAAGCTCACAGTAATCATGGCAAAGTCGTATTGACCCATCCTTCTTCTTGATGAAGAGAATTGGTGCACCCCATGGTGAAGCACTTGGGCGTATAAACCCTTTATCCTGATTCTTTTGTAGTTATTTCTTCAGCCCCTCAAGCTCCACAATAGAAATTCTATACAAATTATTGGATATTGGAAATGCCCCAAGTATAAGATCAATTATGAATTCAACATCTCTTCTATAAATAAGATCACGAAATTCATTGGGATACACTTTAGTGAATTCCCTCACAATATGCATGTCTTCAAAGATGGTTTCTTCCTTAGACTCAAGTATCATTGCTAGATACGTGTTCTCATAGGGAAATAATATCCATGAATGAGAGGATAGTGCTAAAGAAGATTCATCTTTTTCCTTCTACTTGTACAGAATCGAGGGTTGATTCACCATATGGAGAGTGATTTCCCTCTCATGGTAATTTATGTTTTCTCTATATAAGGGAAGCCAATCCATGCCAAGAATTACATCAAATTACACCAAAAGGAGTATGGCGAGTTTCACCAAGAATTTTAATCCACCGATTATGATAGGGGAGGATTTATATTCATTGGATGTAATGATTTCCCCATTTTCCGTAGTCACTGACATCTTTACTTCCATGATTTGTGGTGGTGTTGGGATTGTTCTACTAAACATTCAAGTTACAAAAGAATGTGTATAATCAGAATCAAAAAGTTTGTGCGCTATTCTAGAATGAATAACGAACATAACTGTCACCACATCATTGTCAGGGTTCACTTTGGTGGTAGAGATGGAAAAAGCTCACCCTTGCTGCCTTGGAGGTTGTTGGTTGCCTCCAAAAACCCTTTTCTTAGGTAACTGATTTGAACGGTACCTAGGTTCTTTTCAGTTATAGAAATGAACAATGCATTGAGGTTCAATCATACTGTTCCTCTCCTATGTTGTTTCCATGAGTTTTTCTTATCGACAGTTAAGGGCTAGGCATGCTTCTCTTCCACACCAAAATCATTTCCTCATCCCCTTAAAGTAATTTTCAGGGTGCTTCTTTCGACACCTTTAGCAAGTGGGGTGATGGATTTTCTTAGCATTGTTATATTTATCCATTGGACTGCCAAAATTGAATTCAACCTTCCACTTCTTATCCCCGTGATACCCCTGATATTATATGATATCCATTTCAACCATTAGGGAACAACAGACAATTTCTTCATAGCTGTCAAAGTCATGGATCGCCAGGGCTTTCCGCAAGCTAGGTTTCAGCCCACCAAAGAAGTGGTCAACCGTGCATTCAGTGGTAACAACAAAGCTGGAGGCATATCATGAAAGGCTTGTGATGTTTTCCTCGTACACTCCGATTGATTCATCATCTTTTTAATTTAAGGAAAGGAATTCCATTTCCATTTTAAGATAGAGGGTGTGAGGAAAATATTTATCAAAAAACATTTTCCGGAAATCCTCCCATTCCAAACCATTGATCTACTCCTTATGATTTGTATTTTTGATCAATTTACACCATTTATCATCTTCACCCACCTTACGATAAGAAAGAAGAAGAAACTTCTCTTGTTTGGAACATTGAAGGATGGAGAAGATATTTTCAATGGATTTGATCCATTGTTATATGATTGAGGGATCATATGATCCATTAAAAGTAGGGGGCATTTGTCTCCTAAAGGTGTCTATAGGGACTTGTTATTTCTGGGGGGGGTTAACATACCTCTTGACCCATATTTCTATTCAAATCTTGAGTTAACTGAGAGAGTATCGTGACAAAGTTCACGATTCCTGCGACTCCCATCGGTTTGAGCATCTCATTAGAACAGTCATCACATTGTTCTTCGCATCAGTTGTTAGCCCGAGTCCTCCTATTATTGGCCATTATCTGGAATAAAAGGAAAGTTATGGGTAAGACATAAATGGAAATCCAAGGACAAAACATAAGACTTAAAACTTACTTTTATTCCTTAACATATGAATCTACAGGCTTAAATATATGATATCTATGATCTACTTTCTAACATATATTCTTAGGGGAATTTTTTTATTTCCCTTAATTATTGATCGTACTATGATTATCAATTTACCAAAGAATATCCTATGGGATTGTCATAACCAAGAGTGTAGAAAGGCTCATTTTCATGTACCAGGATACCTCAGGTCAAGCCTAAAACTGCTTAGCGGAGTTTTCACTCCTTCGTACATCTACGCCAGAGCTGCCTCTACCTGCTCATATCTAGATAGAGATGTATTTTCTTTACACACCACTTACTCAATAATAAACAAAATTTAGGGATGTTTTTATTTTACTTAGTTTTGTCTCCAAGGCTTCACTAGGAGTTTCTAATCCTAATCCCAATAATAACTAAACCTATCCATTGATACTAATAATAACAACCCAGTTCATTATTACACACTTAAAAATGATTTATTAAGTAAACTCTGCACTTGATACAACATGGAAGATAGATAATTCTAGTGTATTTGTGGCTTAGGAACATTAAATAATGACTTAAAACATGAAACACAACATCTTTATTGAAAAATTCCTTTATATTACTAGTATATTCCCTCGTACATAACATTGCATGGGATTATTCGAGGACATGCACAAGAACAGGGTGATCTATAGAGCCCAATAAGGGGGTAAACAAGGCATAACATGAAGAATAAAATACATTTTAGGCAATAGGAATATCAATGGATCATAAAAGAACATAAACCTAAAGGCATGATATAACATGATTATCCTAACATAGAAATATGGAAACAACACTTAACATGGAATTAGCACGAGCTAAGGATCATTGCACATAGATCATGAGTAAACCCTTATTGAACATGAAATTCCATGATTATATTATCATTTCACTTGAATTATCATGAGTAAATCCTCATTTTACTTGACGTATCTTGATACTAATCTTTACCCAATGCATTGAAGCACTTTTAGGGCGCACCCTTCTTAAACATTTGATTTCATGCATATGTGTGCCACATGGATCATAAAATATGGAATCATATTTTATTACACGATAAATTAATGTGGAATAAATAAATTAAACTCTTCAAAAATTAAGTAAATTTTCATAAAGATGAATATCCTTGATAGAGAAATTGGCATGGTATTCACTACACAATGTCTTGGAAAATTGCGGTGCAATTTCGGCAGCATGACGCCGTGACATAAAAATTCCAAAAAATGGATGATGGGAGGGAAAGGGGTGTCTCATAATATGTGCATATAATGTACAGTAAAATGATCATATAGATACTTGTCCCAAAAATTGTAATGGTATTTAGATTCATGATACAAAATAATTTCTTGAATGTAAATGAGGAGAGAGAAATTTCTTAAGGAATCTCAGCATGGTAACAGGTGTACATGGGAGGCATTAATGAGAGAGAAAGGGGTATTGAATAATTCAAACATAAAGAGTGAAGTATGGGGGAGGTGAAAAATTATACCCCAATATTTATGATTGAAAATAAAATGACATGACAATATTAAGGAACTTGGATAGAATGAGAAATGAAGGAAACCCTTACTTGGAAGTGTGATCCCAAAGGCTTGGGAGGGGCTTGATAGAGGCTTCTGGGGAGATTGGGGTGCCATGGGAGGATTATAGAGAAAGGAGGAAATAGTTGGGAAGAACTAAAAAAGATTTTAGTGAACATGAATTAGGATCTTGGGTGGGTTTATATAAGAAAGGATAAGGAATTCTTTATTATTTAGGTTATGGACACCACACATTAAACTAATCAAAACCAAAAAACATTCCCTGATTTTTTTCCCATGATTTTTGCCAAAGGGCCATGGAAAAAAATATTTTATAAGGCCAATGACCTAAATTCTTAAAATAATATGGTTTCTTATGTGGAGGTGAGTCACACTCTCAAGGAAATCAATTTAAAAAGATGAAATGTTTTATAAGTCTTAGAGGGTCCACTAAGACTTTATAAAATAAATTGAACAAACCTAAAATCGCATTATTTTAATGGTAGAAAATATATTGGGCAAAAATAAAGTTTATAATATTCTATTACATCACTATTCTTTTATTATGATTTCATAAAACACATTATATAATTAAACGGTATTTAGTTTTTTCCCAAAAATCCGACTGTCTCAGAAAATTATGAAAAATTCACCGTTGGATAATTTTGAAATCATGATTCAAAAAATAGTATTCATTTTAATTAAATAATTTCTAAATAATTTAATTTTCACTTTTGAAATAAAAGCCAACATTTATTGAAAATTCATGGGTTTTGACAAAAACAAATATCAAACCTTAAAAATTACAATTGTATTCATAAAAATTATACGATCATTCATACATAATAAAATTTAATTTAGTAATATTTTATTAAAATATTATTTATTTCAAAAATCAATTAGTTCATCAAAATATCTTCCTTAGTTGAATATTAACTAAAAATACTATTTTTTCTTTAAAAACTATTTAAAATGTAATAATAATAAAATGAATGCATATTATTTATTATATTAAAAAATAATGCACATAATCATAGTGATAAGGTCTTTTTACATAACCCCTTACAACACCCGCATAAGACCGAAGTGTAAGGTGTGTGATGGTGATATACTCTTTGGGTGGATCAGATAACATAGCTCGGGTGGTAATGTCTACCAACATCCTCTTCTCTCGTAGGTAGTTCCGTTCGAGCTTAACATATTGATGCTCAGTTTGGGCTTGGTCATGAGTGAAACCCAGTGACACCGCATCCTTTCCGAGCTCTGATAAATAGGCGTCATACGGTGAAAGTATACTGGATGAGGCCATCGCTTCCTTTATCTGAGTAAATTATATTTGTTAAAGCCCTATATTTATACTAATCATGTGATCAATGTTCAATGAATATATTAGCAATAGTCACAATTTTTAACGGTATTGTAAAATACAAAAACCTAAAACCAAAAAAGTTCATAATTTATATAACCATTTTATATAATAAGACATTTAATTAGACCAAGAGTAATTTTCATTGATAAAAGTTTGGGTCGTTACAAGTACCCTCAGGTTATTGAAATATTGAAATATTGAGTTGGAGGGATATAAAATATTTCACTGGACTTTACAGGGTAGAAATTGATTCCTCTATGGAATACCATAGAGATAAGTGTTTTTCTTGATGTTACCACGAAGGTTTATTTCCAGGTATTTACCTTTAGGCTATGTTACCATATTTTATTGAAAAGTGTTTTCTGATTTGAAAATATGATCACACATTAATTGATAAATGAACACCAAATCATAAAAATTAAATTTTAAGATCATCCCTATAAAGGGATAAATAATTTAGTGATTTTTGTGTTGATTTTTGGCACCAATTCTTTTCAATACAAATGACATTACTTGATATAAATATACTCCTTAGGGTACCCTAAAGGTAGTGGACTCTTAATCCTAAATGGATAGTCAAATACTATTGTATCTTGAGTACTCAACCATGAAAGTGAGGTCTTAGAATCTAGTTATTTCATTGATCAGTAATTCTATGATCAAGAAGTGGAAAAATATTATTGGTCAGTGCCAACAGAGATCCATAAAATTGATGAAAACCATGATTTTCTCGTTATTTTTCATAATGAGAACAAAAAAGGTGAGCTATTTTGGGTATTAAATTTCCTAAATAAATATTACTTTGATGACCTTGTCATCGTCAACTTCTACCTAGACAGAATGGGTTAGATTCCTTTTCCTTTATTCATACTTATATACATTAGAGTCCTTTAGAAAACCAAAATGATGGTTAGCCACATCGAGACCAAGTCTAGAAATCTTGGTATTGTTCTATGAAAATAAATTATGAACCTATTTCATGGTAGAGACATATTTATCCTATTCCTCATGAGTCACGAAATAACTCATCAATATAGGAATTAGATCTTCCTAAATATCAATATTCATCTTTCATTGTTCATTGATTGTGTTTCTAACACCATTCTCAAATACTATAGGGGAATCTCTAATATATGTTTTCTTCTTCTGACTCTTCTTATGAGACTCTATTGGTGGAAGAGAAATATAGATAAAACGTTTGTGATATTTTAAATTATATAGAGGAATATTTAGATATTAAAGATAATGTGAGGATATCATTAGTTATTGATGAGGATGATGTAGTGGAATCATTATTCCCCCCAATATCACCCCTCTCCTCATGGTTTTTCTCAGCTAATGTAATAAATACCATGAGGCTAGAGGAAAATGTACCCAACCCCCATGCTCACCTTCTTATCTGATGGATGTGTTCTATTCAATCGATGATCCATGCTTATATAGTCTAAATATTAGTTAGAACAACCCTCTAATGTTGTCACTTAATGGATATATTGATCAATATGGATGGTGTAGAGGCCTATCTGTTTCCACTTGGTGGCTTCTTAGTGGGGGAATCCACCTGAAGTGGTAAAAAATGGAAAATTTATTAGATTATTTGGCCTATTATCAAATTTAAAACACATGTATTGATGATTTTCCAAATCTGGGGTGGTCACCTCTATATAGTTTATAGACTACAAATATTTTTCACAGAGTTCTCTCCATGGAATGTTAGATCCATTTCCAAACCATTTTGGGTGGTAATCTGGATAGCATTGCCAAGTCTCAACTGCTTCCCCTCCCTTTTATAAAACTGTATGTCTATATTTTGATATTTTCAAGACTCAAAATGGTCATTATCACCATGTATTACACCAACTAATTCATCAATAGAGTACTAAAGGCACTGATGATATAATGAGGGCACCACCATGTGCGTTTGGGGCCTTTCAATCCCTAGAATATCCTTAAAGGATCTTTCATGCTAAAAAACCATACATTCATATTTGTAGATAAGGTCTCTAAATTAGGTATTGATCATGATTATGATGATAGGTTTATGCTTACCCTTATCAAACCCTTGGATTTTGATGTTGGAAGGGGACAACTCAGATTTATCATAGCCCAACCACTGGAGGGTTTGGCTGGTATGAGATTGATTCCAAAGATATTTTTAATCATGTCATGATGGAAATCATCATCATTAAAATTTCAAGATATAAACAGAGGTCTAATGTGTTCTTGTATGGTTTCTTCCTAGCCTTGTTTCCAGAAGGATATGACCTTCTAACACTTTGTAATACTAGTCTCCATGTGATATTCCTCTACTATAGTGTCTTATTCCTTGAACTCATGAGTATATAAAAGGGACACTATGAGTGCATTCATTAGTTCTAAAGAGAGATAAAGGGAATCTCGGATGGATAGTTTGGATTAGAATGTGAATATATGTTTCATGATTTTTTATTTCTTGACTAATAGTTTTGATTGTTTTCTCGAGGTTATTCCTTATCCCGAGGTTTTAGGGATGATGATAACTATGCTAGTGGAACCATTCCCTATATAAAACATGGGTTCATTTTTTTCATTTATCTGATAGGATAAGTTGGCCTTCCTGTATTTCAATGCAGACTAGTAAACTATATATCTACCACTTGGACTTCATGAATGACTTGTTCTAAATAATCCCTACAGGATTCAAGATTATATTGATGTTACTTTTTAACTCTCTAGAGAACCTATCTTCAGTTTTTTAGTATATATAGCGTATATAAAAATTGTTCCTAAATATAGAAGATTGTTTTATCCTCATATTCCTTAACCTCCTTGACCTTTATAGCTTCTTATTTTATTATGAGTGGGGAACTCATGTCTATATGTATCTTCCTCATCATCAAAGGGGAATGTCCTATGGATGAAATTGATGAAGCCATATTTTGTCTCTTTAAATGAGTAGGATTATATTTGGTGAGGTGTTTCATATTATCTTGTTTTTTGGAATGTTTCCCATCCTCCCAGTGATAGGGGTAAAACATTAGAGAGGATCTATATCATCTTGAGTACTAGTAAGGGGTCTTCATCGTACATATTCTCCCATGAAAAATGATTACATCAACTCCTAAATAATTTTTATGATGAAGATACTACCTATAATATTGTAGGGGATATAGGATCAGAATTTACTAGCTCGGTTGATCCATGAGTATAACATAGGCCTAGATGATCGATTTTCTAGTTATCCGATCAAAAAATTTCAATTCATTCCTTCTTAGGACTTGATTCCATTTTCCTTCTTCCTATGGTAGAGTAGAAAAAATTTGGGTCTCGTCTTCTGGTGGTTTTCCCAACATAACCTTCATAGAATAAAATATCACCAAAAGTATATCCTTGAAGATGAATTAGTCTTGGATATTGTGATCCAATATCTAATGGTAGTGTAATGACCCAATCTTTTTGAATGATATTTGTTTCTTGAAATTGTGTGTTATATAATATTTTATCTCTAATGACTAAGTGAGTATATTTTGAAATGTGACCATTGGGTTTCAACCATTATAAGAATATTTTACTATTATGAATGTTGGTCAATATGACCATTGTAAACAATACTCTAAATAATAATTTCAATGTTATAATTATTGTTCATAACTAGAAATGACAACGGAAAATTAATGCAGAAAGATGATTTGATGGAATCATCCAGAAGATTTTTATCGTACAAAGCCCATTTGTCAGAAATTGGGAGGGAGGTATCATAGTTGGGCTTATCTCTTGACCATTCCCAAGATGAAATTAAACAAGTGAGTATTGAATGAAATCACTTTCGGCATAAGTTCAGTTTAGTGGAAATTACTAGTCAGACGATGTTATCTGAACCCCCCAAGGATCTATCACCATCGCGCACCTTACCATTTTGTTATATGTGGTTATTGTAAGGGGTTATGTATTGAGACCATGGTTACTTAAATTATAATGAAATTTTATAAATAAATTTTTAGTTCCATCAAATTTTTATGAATTGTTTTTCTTAATAAAATTAAGTTGGAATTTGATAAATAGTTTTTTTGGATAGAAAGTGATTATTTCATAAAACATATAAATATCATAATAATCCAATATATTATGAACAATAAATACTTTAATGAAATAGTATGATTAATAAACTCTAATTTAAATTTAAATAAATAAATAATTTTATTTTTTTTAATTGTGAAAAAGTTTACTATGTATTTTCTATCATTTATTATTTTTAATAAATAATAAGTTTTCTATTTAAAGGGTAAATTTATCATAATTAGATAATTATTATGATAAAATAAACATTATTTTTTTAATCATCTCATAAAAATTATGTTAGGTTGAATTTATGATAATTTTAAAAAATATTTTATTTTTTAATGAATTGTAAAAAAGGTTTTAAGTTTTCAGTATGTTTAATGGAATCATAGTGATGTAATAAGTAATATATAATTATAGTAAACTCTTTAGGATAAAAATAAAATATTAGGTATCCCAAGTGGCCAATACCATGGTCAATCCCTTGGTTTTGAATTTTCCACCACAGAAGTGTCTAAAAAAATTAATAAACAAATCCTCCTCTTTTTCTATAAATACCCACCCATTCCCCATTTCCTTTCACTTCCAATTAATGATCCACAAATCTATATTAATTTTACCTCCCAAGGGATCCTCTCATGTTGTCCCCGATCCTCCAATGTCCCAATCTTTTAGTTTTATGAGTTACTCTTCAAGCTAAGGGAAATCTCCACATCTCTTTTCCATTCACGTTTCCCTTTTATGGGGTATGTATTTCAAGATTCCATATTATGTTATTCTATCCATTTTATTCAATAACTTTACATTATTATGATTCTTATATTAATTTTATACTATCTCCCCCTCTCTTTTTAATGTTTTCAAAAAACCATGTTTTATACATGTTATGCTGCTAATTGTTTTCTCAAAATTTCTCTCCTCTTATCAAGAAATTATCTTATTATCTTTTTTGGATACCAAAAAATATTTATTTTCATGGGTTATTCAACTATATTTCAAAATGATATATTTTATTCTGGTATTAACATACAAGAACCCCACATTCACTTTTAAAGGGTTAATAATTACATAATGATCTTGGCTTTAAGAACTATTTTTAAAACACCATGATTTTCATATGAAACCCATTTATTTAATTCTATATGGGTTATTTATGAAACTTTTTATTATGATATATGTTATTCACATTAATTAATATATATTAATGGTTTACCTTGATATCACTCCAATTAATTAGGTAAATAATTTAATCTCTAAATATAAAATGTTTTATGAAACCATGGTGATTAACCTAGGTAATGTTTATGACACCTCAGTGACAAACCATGAGGATATTCTTATGAATGATGCAATTGAATGTATTAGCTAAATTTTCATGTTATTTTTCATTTTTAACTGTTATATTTCCATTTTTTCATTTATCATTCCTTTATGATATTCCTCATGTTCTTATCAATATTTCCCAAGATCACATGTAAATTATTTCTCTTGTTTTTCCCTATTAGGCCTTATGCTCACCCTTTTCTTTGATCTACATCCCCAGGTTATGGGATGAAATAAATGTACATAGGATGAACCATTTATAATTTTTTAAATTAGAATAGAATAATGTTTTAATTTTTCAAGTATTGTGTACCCTTTTTCTAAGAAACTAAACATTAAAAGTTTCTCTCTTGTGTACAATATAATGAAAAAAATTTTAAAATAAAAAGTCAAGATGCTATGGTCAGTATCAAAATATTATTTAGTTATTTGGGGAAATTATGATTTGAAAGCATTAGGATTAACCTTACAGACATGTTAAATTATAGGAAAACATCCTGGTATTTTTGTGAAATAATATGTAAGTGGTTTCTGAGAAAATAAATCTATGTTTGGATATGAACATGTGGTAAGGTTCAGGCACAAATGTACCTAGGGGTAAAAAATATGACAAGGTGTGTTGGGAATGACTCGGCGTAACCTATTATATGACAATGAGCCTTACTGCACACCTAGTTTGACTCACCCATGCGATATTTTTGGTTAATCACATGCTTTTCATGAACCATTATAAAGGATCTATAGAAAATGTAATTGTTAGTGAAGAATAAAATATTTAAGAATTATTTTTTAATACATGAAATTTCATTATAATTACAAGATTAATAAATGAAACACCCTTCGAACTACGGTTTTCTTCTATTAGAAAATTACGAGAAATAGAAGAAATCGTCTAAATGGTAAGCACAATGGATAGAGAGATGAAGACCTTTTGATAGAAGTCGGAATGAAGAAATTCATGAGAATGACGAATAAACAGACCCAAGTTATGATCTATAACTTGAATCAATCATAAATAACATTATTGGATGGAAGGGAACAACTTCCCGTCAATTCATTTATGCATCTACAACCACCTTATTTTAGAGGATCTACCAACCCATTGATTTTTGAATTGTGGATAAGCTATATAGAAATGATATTTTTGGTACATTGTTGTTCAAAATAAGAGAAAGTCACCCTGGATGTGTATCATCTAGAGAAAGAAGCTGATCAGTAGTAGAAATTGGTTAAAAAAATGAAGCCAAGAGGGGAGATTGATTCAATGTTGTGGGAAGAGTTCAAGGGAATATTTTTCCAAAACTATTTCCCCCATTTAATGAAAATGAAAATGGAAAAATAATTACTAGAGTTGAAGGAGAAGGAAAATGGATTTTTGGGATGTTATGAGATGAACTTCACAAGACTTTACTGTTACACCCATTTCTTTGTCATGGATCCTAATGGGAAGGTTGATAGATTTTTCTGTGGACTAAGACCCCATATATGGAAGAATCTATACAACCAAGACTATGAAAACTATGAGGATATTGTGAGTAGTGCAATGAAATTTGAACTGGTGTTCGGAGATATGTATTGTCCCCATAGATAGAATGAAAAGATTAAATCTTTTGAGCCTAACATGGGGAGGATATTTGATCAAGGAAATGAGGGAAAAGTTCAAATTTCCACATGAAAAAATTTGGGATGATGCATTCGAGGAATTTCTTATTTGGGAGTGGGAAATGTTACAAGCATGGAAGAGATTGTCATATTGCTGGGAACTATCATAGTGAGGTGAAGCCTCATATTCTCAACACTAACAAAAACTGGAAGATGGTTTTAGTCCAACATGAAGTTTGGTGCTTCAAGTGTTGATAGTTTGGGAACTTTTCCAATAATTATCCTAATATGATGTCAATAGAGGGGAATCAAGATCAAACTTAGCATAGGGAAAGAATGCATGGTCAGGATTTTCCTATCATACAGTTGAAGTTGAAGATCCAAATGATGTGGTGGAATGTACTATCATTGTTCTCTCACATTAAGATAGTACTTTTTTTATTCTTGTTCTATGTATTCCTTTATCTCCTCCATGTTTTCAAAGAAAATATAATCAATCCCCAAAGATCTAGATCTAAGACTATAAATAAAGACTCATAGAGGCATTATCCAAGCATAAACCCTTGATAGAAACTCTATTATTTACTTTGGTAAGAATAATCACATCACAAATATAGTGGTCATTTCTAGGATTTAATTCGACATTATATTAGTTATGGACTAGTTCTCAAAGTATAATACTAATATCAACTACAAAATCAATGAAATATTAGTATTCATGAATGAAAAAAACTATAGTTGTTTTGAAAGGAGAGATATATTGACCTGAGACTTGTGTAGAAGAACCTTATGTAGCCTTCTTTATGAAATTTTTCGATGAAGATGAATAAGTAAATTAATGTATATGAATAGAGAATGTCCCGATCATTTTAGAATAAACTGATGTATTTCCTAAGGAGTTTTCTAGACCTCCCCCAAAAAGAGAGGTATTGTTCTCCATTGAGATCGTGTTTGGTTCCAAGATTATTTCAAAGACCCTATATTGAATGGAAAATGTAGAGATGGAGGAACTAAAGAAATTACTACAAGACCTTTTTGAGAAGTTTTTTATCCAGAAAAGTGTGTATCCTTGGGGAGAACCTGTTCACATTGTGAATATGAATGATGGATCACTGTGGTTATGCATTTATTTTAGATAACATAAATCTATCACAGTGAAGAATAAGTACCCACTTCCTAGAATTGATGATTTATTTTACCAGCATCATGGGGATCAATTATTTTCTAAGAATTTTATTTGATATGGTTATCACCAATTGAAGTAAAATAAGGAACATATTCCAAATACCCCCTTTCAATCAATATATGGGCATTATGAGTTTGTTTTTATAACCTTTTTCTTGACTAATTCTCCTATAATTTTTATTGATTTGATGAATAAAGTATTTAATTACTACCTTGATAACTTTGTGGTAGTTTTTATTGATGATATTATTGTATATTATAAAATCCACAAGGAGTATGAGAATTTTCTAAGGGATATATTAACAACTTTGAGGATGGGGAGGCTATTTGGAATGTTCATAAAATGTGAATTTTAGTTAAAAAAATTTTCTTTCTTGGGGAATATTTTTACTAGTGAAGAAATCTCTACTGACCCTATTGTAAAAAATGGTATGGAGGAGTTTCCTTATCCTACAATTGTAACTGATATTTGTTGTTTCATTGGATTAGTGGGATATTATAAGAAGTTTTTTTTTAAAATATTTCATAAATTTATAATCCACTAACCAAGTTAACTCGAAAAGGGTTTAAGTTCAGCTGGACAATGGAGTATGAAGAAATTTTCAAAGAGCTGACGAAGAGATTGGTTACTACAGCCATGTTAATTATACCCTCTATCGGAGAAGGATTCATTTTTTAGATATGCATCTTCGAATGGTCTTGGGTGTGTCCTCCGGTAAAATTACAAGGTGATTTCTTATGTATCATTATAGTTTAAGAAACATGAGTAAAACTATCATATGAATGACTTGGAGATGGTTGCATTTGTTTTTTCTCTAAAGATATGGAGGCACTATATTTATGGGGATAAATTCGATATATACATAGACAATAAAAGTTTCAAATATATTTTAATGAAAAATGAATTGAACATGAGATAAA
Organism: Viscum album; assembly: GCA_963277665.1. NCBI lineage: Eukaryota > Viridiplantae > Streptophyta > Magnoliopsida > Santalales > Viscaceae > Viscum > Viscum album. The sequence continues at coordinate 323,916,248 of OY728139.1, read as the reverse complement.
GGAGATGCTTATAACCTTTTGAAGACTATGATGGTTAAATTCATTATCATCCCATAAGAACAACTAAAGTCACAAATGTGATAAATAGGAAAGACCATTTTTTAGTAATGGTGAGGATTCAAATAGATCTTTTGATCAAATACCTTATAAAATTGTAAATGGAAATCGTAAGGGAAGGGACATAATCAAACCTATCCCTAAATATTTCTCAACCATCATTACTTGAGAATATCAAGAAATATAAAATATAATATACTTTGTTATAGAATAAGTCATAGGCTGTAAAGAATGGAAGTTTTCCTAAGTTCAATATTGATCAAGAAGGTTTAATCAAATTTTGTATAGGCTTATTTGTTCTATCTATTCCAAAAATAAAGAATAAGATGAGGGATGAAGCTCAGAGATCAAATTTCATCCTGGAATCAAAAAAATGTATAGATAACTTCAAGATCATTATTTGTGGGATAACATGAAAAGGGAGAATGCTGACTACAATACAAGGTTCCTAGTTTGTCAATAAATGAACATAGAGAGACAACTTCTTAAAGGGGTGTTACCACCACTAACCATACCAGCATAAGAGTGGGATAATACAGCTGTGAAATTTTTCATTGGTATCCTAAAAACATTCAATAGAAAAAATGTGATTTGGGTTATAGTGGAAAATCTCACCAAGACATCCGATTTTATATCTATTAGGGGATATTTATCTCTTGACCAGCTTACTAGGATAAACGTAAAGGAAATGGTAAGGCTGCTTGGATTGGAACTTTATATCATTTCTGATCATTATCCAAGGTTTACATAAAAAATCTGGATAAGTCTTAAATATGATCTGAATACTGAATTGAATTTCAGTACAACATATCACCCTCAAACTGATGTTCAATCTGAAAGGACTAATCAAAAACTTGAGGACATGCTGAGAACATGATCAATAGAATTAAAATGGAGATATAATCAACATCTCCCATTAGTTGAGTTATCATACAACAAAAAATTCCATTCGAGTATTAAAACGGTACCCTATAATGCTCTATATGTGAGTTGATATAAAAATTCTATTTATTATGTCAAATATGGTGGGAGAAAGCTTCTTTGGCCTGATCTTGTACAAGAGATGATAGAAATGGTTCATGCCATCCAAAAACACATGAATGTTTCTCAAATTTGGCAGAAGAGATATGCTGAAAACCATTGAAGGGACTTAGAGTTTGATGTTAGAAATAATTTCATCCTTCAAATTTCACCATAGAAGAGAGTCATATGGTTTGGAAAGAAAGGGATTTTTATCCCAAAGCACAATGGCCCCTATGAAATCTTTGATCGCATGGGAGTAGCGGCCTATCTGATTTCACTTCCTCCAAATATAGATCAATTTCATGAAATATTCCATGCATCTCTATTAATTAAGTACATACCTGACCCTTCACATGTACTGAATCCTGAGGTGGCACAATAGGAACCTGACCTATCATATGAGGAGCATCCAATGGTGATTTGGGACCATAGAGACAAGGTTCAATGCAATAAGACCACCCACGTCATCAAATTATTGTGGATGAAGCATAAATATGAAGAATCAATGTAGGATCTAGAGGAGATAAGGAGGTAGATATACCAACACCTTTCCCCAACCAAGGGAATAAGATGTAATATCTAGGACAAAATTTCTTAAGGGTAGAAGAATGTAATGACCAAATTTTTTTGAATGATATTTATTTCTTTGAAATGTGTGTTATATAATATTATATATTTAATAGTATAGTGAGTATATTTTGAAAGGTGACCATCAGGTTTTGACCATTATAAGGCTAATGGTTAATATGATCACTAGATACTATACTCTGAATAATAATTGTATTGCTATAATCATTGTCTATAAGATGAAATTGAATAGTAAAATTAATGATGAAAGAAGATTTTATGGCCTCACCGATTAGTTTCATGTTGTATGAAGCCAATTTTTCAAGACATGGTATAGAGGTAGCTTCCTTGGGCTTCAATCATTACCAAGACAAATCCTAGTTTCAACAAGTGAGGCTTGAAAGAACTCACTTATGAGAGAAGTTCAATTTAGTGGAAATTACTACTCAGGTGATGTTTTTCAAGACGCCCCAAGAATCTATCACCATCACACACCTTACCCTTAGTTCATATGTGATTGTTATAAGGGGTTATGTTTTTAGGCCCTAGTTTTGTAAAGTGTAATGTAATTTTGTAAATAAATTTTTTGTTTCATAAATTCTATTTTAATAATAGTGTTGATTAATAAAATTGAGTTGGAATTTTATAAATTGTTTTTTTGACAGAAATTTTATTTTTTGGAAAGGATATAAATATTATAATAAAATATGATATGATTAATAATAATTATTTTAATTAAATATTATGGTTAAAACACACTTATTAAAATTTAAATGATATTTTTTTCAAGTGTGAGAAATTTTATTATTCATTTTCTATCAATTATTAATCTTAATAAATAATTATTTTTATATTTAAAAGTTACATTTATCATAATAGAAGAATTATTATGAAAAAATCAACATTATTTTTGAAATCACCTCATTCAAATTAGTTTAGGGTGAATTTATGATAATAATCTAAAATAATTTGTTTTTTGGTAAATAGTTAAAATATATTTTTTAGTTTTCAGAATGTTTAATGACATCATAATTATAAAATACGAAATATTAAATTATAGTCTACTCTTTTTGAATAAAATAACATCTTATGTGTCCCAATTGTGCAATAATATGGGAAAATACCATAGTAAAGCCCATGGTTTTGAATTTACCACTACTAAGGTGTCCAAAGAAATTAATAAACAAAACCTCATGTTTTTCGATAAATACCCACCCATTTATCCATTTCCTTGAACATAAAATTAAACCTAAATGAATATATGATATTTTTACCTCCCACTGAGGCCTACCAAGTAGTCCTATAAAGGTTTACTCAATCCCCCATAGTCACAATCATTGAGTTTTAGGAGTTACTCTTTAAGGCATGGGAATTCTCAACTTCTCTTTTCTTTTCATGTTTCCTTTTTATGTGGTATGTATTTTAAATATCCATAATATGTTATTATATAAATTTTATTCTATAACTTTACTATATTAATAGTCCTTTATAAATTGGATACCCCATTCTCCTCAATTTTTAATGTTGTTTAAAACCATGTTTCATATCTGTTATGTTACAAGATTTTCTTCTAAAAATTTCTCTCTTTTTCTCAAAAAAGTTTCTTATTTTTTTGTGAATACCCAAACCTATTTATTTTATACGTTTATTCACCTATATTTAAAAATGATCTATTTATTTCTGTTAGTAATATATATAAAACTATCCTTCCCTTTTCATGAGTTAATAATGACATAATGATCTTGTCTTTAAGTACTTTTTTTTAAAACACCATTAATTTGATATGAAACCCATTTATTTTATTATACATGGGTTATTTATGAATTTTTTTGATATATGTTCCCCACATTAATTAATACATATAATGGGTTTACCCTGATATCTATTTAATTCATTGGGTAAAGAATTTAATCTATTGAGATGACATGTTTTATGATACCTTGGGGAATAACCATGGTAATTTTTATGACACCTTAGTGACAAACCTTAGTGATATGCTTATGAATGACTCAATTAAATGTTGTAGCCACATTTAAATGTTATAATTCTTGTTCTTTTACTATTATATGTCTCTTTTTCTTTTTCTCATTCCTTTATGATATTATTTACTTTCATATCAATATTTACCAAGATGACATGTAACTTGTTTCTATTGTTTTCCCTTAATGGGTCTCATGCTCACCCTTTCCTTGGATATATTACCTTAGGTTATTAGATGAAATAAATTTAATTATAATTAAACTCGAATAATTCTTTCAAGTGGAATAAAATAATGTTTTTTGTTTTCCTATATTATGTACCCTTTTTCCAATAAACTAAACATTAAAAGATCCTATGTTTTGTACAATGTAATGAAAATTTTATGTAATAAAAAGGTGGGATAATATTTCTAGGGTGAATTATTTAGGTATTCATTTATACCAACCTCATTTGGTTTTATAATCTCTCTAAATTTGATAAATGTTTTCTCTATGGAATAGATGATGTCTCCCAGAATTTGATCTCTTTAAAATTAATAGGTTTTATTTTACAAGACCCTATAATTTGGATGATTTTTCTATTTCTTCCCATTCTAATGAAGGAATTGTTGATGCTACATTAATTTTGTGGAATCACCATGTGATATTAATAAATATTTAGAGTTTTATTTGGCATAATTAGTAGTTTGAGTGTAACTATTTTATTCTCCTATCAACCAAGATTCTCCCCTTATGTCAATTTTGTTAATTAATATTTATCCCTAGAACACCAAATAAAATCCTCTAGTTGATGTTCCATTATGAAAAAATCCGAAAATATAAATGGATAATTTAGTTGAATAAGTGGGGTTTTCAACTCATCCAAGATATTCAATATAAATTTCTTCATTAGAATATCCTGTGTAAGTTGCATGTTCTAGGAGAATGTTAGACTCTTACATTTGGTGATTAAATACCAGACATTATTATTTTCATGATTAATTTAATTATATACACCAATTATCTTTATCATTATCACCATTAAAGGGATTTGGTATAGGAATTTATAATAACATACTTCATAGTTCACAATAGACCCTTCTTGTAGGTTTCTATACAAGATGAATTTTGGTCTTCCAAGGGTTGTATAAAGAATATAAGATTTTCTTCTCCTTACTGTTTAAGTGTTCCCATCATGAGGCCACACCAAGATACAAATTGTATTAAGTTCTTTTCTAGGTATCCCAGGTCATTATATATTTGGAATATATGATTCTTGATGCAGGGAGGTGGAGGACTTACACACACCCACTTAGGATATGGATTTCTCTGCAAAATTATTGGATCATGTATCCCTTATAGAGATGAATATGGTTATCGCTCCCATGCTTGTTATTGTTTTTTAGTTATAGAAAACATTGGGTAGTTTTACCAGCATAGTGGTGGTAAGTACCCCAATGGATAAAATTCATAATAATCATCAACCATAGGGTTTATATAAAAAAGATTCCCATATTCAAATCCATTCATATTGTTGAACTCTTCTCTTAAAGTTATATTACATCTTTATTATTGAAGGGGGCTAATTAAATGATAAATATCAACCTTTTATGGGAGTTTTGTTTATCAGAAATATTTCATATGAGTAAATAAATATTAAGTGGCATTAATCTATCAAACTCAACTTCATATTGAGAGAAATTCTCCTTAATAGTGATGTGGTCAATTACATTAATTGGAGGGTGGAATATAGCTACACCTTCTCCATTGTATTTAGACAGGGGTAGTCGAGTTAGAGGTAGATTATTGTTCATATGATTTTTCATTTCTTGATCCTACCTCTAGTATTGGTTTTGCGTAGTTTTGGGACTTTAGTCACCCTAATGGGGGGGGGGGTGAATCCGGGTAAAACCAGATGGAAAATATTTCTTTTTTTCCTAATCACCAATATTATTTGAGGATATTTCACCTATATAAAAAATAAAATTTATTCAACACATGAAATGAATTATTTTACACATAAGATTTAATAATGATATTTTAATATAAAATAATTAAATAGATTCAATATGAATAGGAAAATATAAGGAGAAAACATCATTGAAGTGTTTGTGTTCCCATATGTAATACTATTCATGATCATTTTAAAGTGATTCAGAAAGGAACACTATTGATACATGGTCACTCCCTCTTCTCTACTATGTGCACTACTTCAATGAAGGATAAGTTTAGTTAATATAATTGAGTATCTCTTCATGATATTCATGGTAATTGTTTTTCATATTATTCTCTATATAGATGTGATGTTGATCCTCTAAGATTGTTCCCTCCTTTTCCCATAAATTGAATGAGTAAACAACTTAGTTTTAAGGGTTGTATTTGTGTAACCCTTGAATTGAAACGCTACCTTATCATGGATAAACAATAATAGTAAAGATTAGAATTATTCTTTATACTTACCTTCTCTAATCACACCTTTTCTTATAATACATTGAATAGGGTACTAAAATATTCTCCTCAAGTCTTGTATTCGAAAAAAATACAAGACTGGATCACCAGTATAACCTTTTTTCTATTTAGATAGAATCAATTATTTCAAAATATGAAAGTCTATCTCTATATTTTATTATTTTGAACCATATTTTCTTTTCAATTACCTACCACCCTTTTCTTTTTCCTCTAAGAAATAGAATATATTGGTGAAGTTCATATCTCCCACTCATTATATTATTTGGAAAAATAGATATGGAAATATGGAACATAACTCACCCTTTTTCTTCTTAAGAATATATATAATCAGTGAATGACATTAGTTTATATTCCCTCTTTATTCTTATTTTTTTCTTCTTAAAGGTGAACAATGTAAACCTTTTGGAAACTACATTCCATATTTTGATATTTTAATTCCTTCTAAAAAATATAGATTTCATATCTTCCTCCCTATTTTTTTCTCTTAAAATTCCTATATTTCTCAAAATTTAATTTTTTTTATCAAACAATATAATAAATTTTTTCGTATTCTGAAAAAATATAAACCTAAGAGATCTATGAACCTTATTATATAATATATAAATTTATTTAAAATTCCTAATTTTCACATCATAAAACCTTATTTAACATTCCCAAAGATCATGGAATTATTTATCCATGTTTAAGAATCCATTTTATCCTTACGGAATATCATGGCATGAATAATTTTTAAAAAAAACACAAAATACCTCCAACTTCCTTCTCCTACAAATGTCACAATTTCTTTCTTTGATCATGGACACTCATATGAATCCATGAACAATATTATGATCTCACTTTTAATCATTATGATAACCATATTTTCTCATGAATTAATAAACTAATGTGGTGTAGCCAAATTACCCTTATATGAGATCTAATAAACAATAAACAGTCTTCATATATCCTTAAATTACGCCTCGGTTACCCTTATTATTTTCTCCTATTACCTTTCCATTTAAACCCTTATGTAGTGCTAGAGTTACCCTACTACACATCTTATCCCAACATGACACATAAACCCTTACACACATCTAATCCTTCAACCATGGCCACCGAGACTACTTCAACACATGACACATCATATAATTTATCCTAATCCTTCATCATATGAGTCCCATATCAAAACTTCATGGGTCATGATCTTCAATCCAATTAGGAAAGCCTATATTGTATTGGATATGCATGCAGATTGTCATAGTTGGATGTCCAAGTAGATTTCAATTACATAGTGTAATTTTTAGTATAGATGAATAAGTATATAGTGTGTGTTATATTTTATCATCCTTTATAAAAACATCTCTTATATTCTTCTGTATTAATAAGTCTTTATATAGTATCAACTCGCTAGTAAATCTCTTTGCCACCAACCCATGGTGGTGGGTCACTCAAGCTGGACCCCTTGAGTGTTGTAACCTATGTTACACCACCCAAACATTATTGTTTTCATAAATTCAATTTCCAACCTATGGTGGTACTCACCTGCATAGCCACTCATGGCTGGCTTTCCACATTGTAACTTAGTTAATAGTCAATTTATGGCTTTACTACTTTAGTGATGTATTGCCTTGAGTTAGACTAGTTTTTTCAATTCCACTTAAACATTCATAAAAAATATAGGATCTATATACTATTTTTTTCATTTTATTCTTAGCAAAGAGCCCATTTTTTCAAAGGAAATAAAAAATCCTCCAAAAATCACATGAAAAACATCATACTGTTAACAAATTCGAACAAAAAACTAAATTTTCAACATTATTCCCCTTTATATTTTGTTGATAATGTCTAATAAGTTATAAATTCAACTCTGTCCTCTCTCACCTTTATGAGAAAAATTCAAAGTATTTTTTTCTTGTTCTTTAAGGGGTACCACAAGCATTTTTACTCTTCCTTTTTTCTAATAAACTCATTAAAAAAAATTAATAAGATAATTGATCACCTTAAAAAAATTAAAGAAATGTGTATTTTGAAATATTACGACCCCCTTAATATTTTCTATCAAGTCCTTATAGAGTCATACATCCTTGAGATTCATTCAATTTTGAATTACCCCTTCAAATTCCAATACATTTAAATATTACAGTTGAACAGCTTATTTCAAAATATAATGGTTGAATCACCACTTGTAAAAGTCTTGTCAATATATCCTATAAGCCTATTTAACCATATCTCAGTGTAATAAATAAGACTAATAAATTAACAGTTTCAATTTTGTTTATTTTTCTTCAACTAATCCATAAACCACATTAATACTTGAGTATTCAAATACTTCTATGATATCAAAAACATTATAACTAAAAAAATTATTATATAAACTATAACGCCCCGACCCTAGTTACTTAGAGTCGGTACATTATTACATAACATTGACATGATCACAAAAGTTCATATCTCAAAAAACCGATTAGTTTAGTAGCCTTGGAAGTACTAGATACATTCATAAAGTTTACATTACATCATAAAATAAAAAATTACAACAACATTGTTTCCATGGACAACACTTAGATCCCATATACTGTCCCAGAAGGTGAGTCATAAAATACTTCTTCACATCCTGGTATAAATAAAACATAGAAAGGGTTGAGCTCATATGCTCAGTAAGGATTACAATATAGAAGAAAATTTCATAAATAAGCACAAACATTTGGGGAAATGTATAATACTAAAACAAATTCCATTTATATTTGATCTTCATCATAATATAGAAATGATAAAAATCATATAATTCCATTTACTTATTCACATGGATATTCTACTAGTTGAATAATCACATGCAATATCAATAACCAATTTCATAATGATGGAATGCATAATGCCGGAAATTCATAACCACATATTCACGTCCTTGTGCCAAGACTACAAATAATATTTTGTCAAGGCCATGTTCCCAGACACTAGTTTGTCTGATGAGACCTACCGATTCATCGAGGACCTATAGCGGGCTCCACCTGTCACTTACTAAGTCCAATTCATTCCTCATATGAAAAGGTTTCAACATAACATAAACATTCATATTATAAATGGCATACGAAATGTCAATACATTATCCATAAACCATAAATGGTATGAAATAACACTTCCATAGTCAAAAATATAATAAAACCTTCAATACAATATGGACGTTTTGTATCATAATAAATCAACTTCAAACAAACTTAAAATCCATCAAAGGATATAGACATAGATGAAATCAAAACCTGTTTAGAGAAATATCTCTTTCTATTTTGAAATCATTTAAAATTAATGTATTTATATTTGAAAATATTTTTATAAGCTTGTATGGGAAGCTTTGATGATGTTATAATGGCCGGAAATAGCTGCACCCTCCGTATAAGTTAAAAAAACATTCTTACCTTAGTTTTGTCGAAAAGGTTATAAAGTACCTTGTTTGGAAAATGAAGAAAAGATTCCTTTCAAAAAAATCTTATAAAAAGTCAACTGAGAGTATAAAAAACTTTATCCCATAGTCTAGTAAATAGTAAAAATGTTTTGAAATACATTTTTAAGAAACATGGATGTGGATGATAATGAGGTCCCAGTAGATTCTTACGCAAAAGAACCTCGGATAATAAAGAGATTGTGAAATTAACCATTACCTTTTACATTTCCTTGGTCGAGGGTAGTTTAAGCTCTTGTAAAATGGTGAAATAATTGTTATTAAATTATACAAGAATAATATACATTAATATGATATCATATATAATCTTTTAAAATTGCTTTGTTAAAAATATCTTAGTATTATCGTTGTTTCGGGTGTTAATAGATTCATTTTCCTTTATGTTATTTGTTATGTGAGTCAAATTTGTTATGGATGGGATGTTTCTTATTCATATCCAGCATGATATAAAGTTTTTAAACATTATTTATAATCATCTAATGAAAATTAGTCTTGAATGGATATGATCGGGAATGAATCTCATCGCGTTCGTGGAGACGGTAATCCGTACTTACGCACAAGCGACAATATCATTCTTTTGATATTAAAATAACATATAATTTGATGGTATATCATATATACAGAATCATTATCATGTTATATTTATTATTTACATGAATTACACATGATTATTATACCCATCCAAATAATAATGTATTGAATAACAATTACACCACGACGTGAAGACGGTAAGCCGTACGTACGCACGTATGGTGACATGTCATTAAAAGGATGGATAGAATAATGAATTTGGTTGTAAAATATTTATAATAACATAAAATCATATAGAAGATACTGGATTTATTTTTTTATAATGTAAACAACATAGAAAAATTAAGTGGAAGGAGAAAGGAACTTGAAAGAGGTGATGGAATATTTACCTCTTCCTCGTGTTCTTCCTTTTGGTTTGATCAAAAGGTCTTCTAAGGTTATCATTATGAATAAAGTAAGACCTATGGAATTAAGTGATTATAGTTTATAGGGTATTTGGGTAGATTTTGGATGATCCAAATGGCTTAGAAGATGTGAATTAGAGAGAAGGAGGAGCTCCTTTTTAGAAGAGGGGTGAGGGGAACTTTAGGAAAAGCCAGAAATATTATTTTATTATAAAATCATTTTCGGTTTCTAATGGATCTATAATTGATTATTTAAACTCTAATGTGGTTATGTGTCTAAAACCAGTCAACCAATAGGTTTTAGATAGGTTTGGGTTACTATATTAACTTTATCTTTTAGATCTAGCTCTTAGTTTAATAGTTTGACATTTACCATGTCTCTTTTTATTTTTATACTATATGGTTAATAAACATACAATATAATTTCAAGAAAACCCCAAGTGGTTAATTAATGATACACCTATCATTATATAAGTCTTTTGGCTAAACCATATATTTTTATGAATATAATATCAATTAATAATACAATATTTGTCTTAAAACCCCTTTTATGTCAAGTTGGACACTATTTGGTATTTTGTTTTTTCTAAATTTATAAATGCATTATTACTTAGAAAAAAATTCATCTAAACAAACCTAATATGTCATATTAACATATAAAATTAGTGGAATTCATAAAAACTCTCAAATTACATATATTTGGTTATTTATAATATCAATTATTTTAATATTTCATTAATTAGGTAATTACTGCTTCATCATTGTGTCATAAATAAATTAAATTGTTTAATGTATAAAAAACTATAAATAAAATACCATTATGTAGGAAATATTTCTATCTTTATAATGAATATTTATAGTCAAATTTATGTTTTTTATAACCCTATATTAAAATGTTTTAGTTATTAAACTTCAATATTAACTCTTTTAACTCTTCTTTAAATAAAATAATTATAAGTGTCCTAATCTAATCCAAGTTGACCAAATAGGTTTATTTTTAATTCCTAAGATTTTTTTGGTCGAATTATACTTATCTAATAGAATTGGGACATGTTTTAGGGTAATAATAATATCATTTTTACCCTTAATTACCCTATTTACTTTTAACCGTGGTAAATAAAAGTAAAAAGTTACTATTCACCAAAAAATATTTTCATCTTATTGAACCAAAATTATCTTAATGATATCAACCACGTCTCTAGGATTTTTAAAATTCCATTCAGAGATACAGTAAAATTATGTTTTATGTGAATTTGCAAATTTTCCTAGGAGGTGGGTAAAAGGCGATAAAAAGTTCAATAAAATTTTTCTATATCTTAAACTATTATAAACCGACTCCAATGAATTACATTGAACTTATACATGTATCATGTATCTATTTTGACCTAAAATAAATATAAATAAAATAAATAATTATTTAAATAAAAATTTTGTTTTAAACTATAACTCAGTGTTTTTCACTATTCATCAAAAATTGAATGTTTTTAGAAAAATAACAAAAATTCACCCATAGCTAATTTCGATATTCTGAATCCAAAAATGAAGTCCATTTTGGAAGATAAAATTTATAAAATTTCAAAAAAGTGGGTATTTCTATTCATAACGGCTAGTTTGATGGGTTGTGGTGTGTTAGAACTCGAAGTTGCGTACAACACACGCTACTGTATTATTCAAAGAGAAGTGTACCATGGATGCTTGAGGTGTTACATTATCCCCTCCTTCAAATAATTTTATCCTCAAAATTTCTAGAATATTACTGCATAAAAAGACGCAGGTGGTTCTTGGTCATAAGTTCATCAGGTTCCCATGTTGCTTCTTCCATCTTATTGTTTCTTCATAGTACTTTTACCAGACGAGTAGTCTGGTTTCTCAGCACTTGTTCTCTTATATCAAGAACATTGAAAGGATCTTCAAAATAAGACATATCGGGTTCCATTTATGATTCCTCATAGGCGAGTACATGCGTTGGGTCAGTCATGTATTTTCTCAACAGTGATATGTGGAACACATATTGAACTTTGGATAGACTTGGTGGCATTTCCAAATGGTAAGCTACAACCCCATTTCGTTCTAGAATTTCTAAAGGTCTGATATACATGGGACTCAATTTCCTCTTCTTACCGAAATGTATAACACCCTTCCATGGAGATACCTTCAAGAAAACATGATCTCCTACCTGAAATTCCAAATCCTTCCTTTGGTTATTGGCATAGCTCTTCTGCCTACTTTGAGTTGCTTTGATGTGGTTTTGGATTGCCTTCACCTTTTCCACCGTTTCCTCCACATGTTCTGGGCCTATGAGTTTTCTTTCACCAACATCATCCCAACAGGTTGGTGTGCGAGATCTCTTTTCGTATAACACTTAATATGGTGCCATCTGAATACTTGAATGGAAGCTATTGTTATAGAAAAATACTACCAGAGGTAAATATTGATCCCACATACCTTGAAAGTCAAGTGAGCATGATATCAACAAGTATTCTAAGGTTTGAATAGTCCATTCTAATTATCCATCAGTTTGAGGGTGGTATGCAGTGCTCAAAGGAAGATTAGTATCTAGGTTTTTCTGAAGACGTTTCCATAAATTTGATGTAAAACATGGAACACAATTAGAAACAACCAATAACGGTACTCCATGAAGTCTAAAAACCTCATTAATATATAGTCTTGCTAGACGTTCAAGTTGTAAATCTTCTCTTATAGAAATAAAATATGCTGACTTGGTACGATGATCAAAAATGACCCATATTTCATCGTTCACTATAGGAGTCTTTGGTAGTCGCATGACAAAGTCCATTATAATATTATCCTATTTCCACTCAGGTATGGGAATAGGTTTCAAGACTCCTCCAAGCTATTTCCTTCCATATTTCACTTGTTGAAAACCCATACATCTTGACACCAAATCAGTAATCTCCCTCTTCATGTTGTCCCACCAAAAATGTTCCATCAAATCTCTATACATTTTGGTGCTCCTAGGGTGTATAGAGAAATTGGAACTATGAGCATCATCCAAAAACTACCTCTTTAGATCAGGTATATTGGGAACACAAAGTCTCTTACCAAATTTTAAAATTCCATCTTGATCAAAAAAACCAGTCAATATCCCATAATTCATAGCTTTAATCTTCTTTTGAAACTCTTCATCATCATTCTGAGAACTCTTTATCCTTTCTAGTAAAGATGGTTTAGAAACCATTTAAAATATTATTGATTTTTCACCATCCATGGTGATTCCCATATCCATATTTACTAGATACATGTATATAGGATACTTTTTAACTCTCATCTTGTTCAAAACTCCATGATCCTTTCTGCTCAAACCCTCAAGTTGAGTTCTTTCTGTGAGAAAATATACTTTAAACTGTTGTGATCAGTATATATCTCACATTTTTCACCATAGAGATAGTGAGTCCAAATCTTCAAAGAAAATATTACAGCTGCTAACTCAAGATCATGAGTAGGATAGTTTTTCTAATTAATTTTTAGCTGTCATGATGCATAGGCAATAACCCTATCATTCTATATAAGGACACAACCAAGTCCTTTCTTTGAAGCATCACTATAAATTAAAAACCCAACTTTCCCCAATGGTAGAGTCAAGATAGAATCATTGACTAATATTCTCTCCAGTTCATCAAAACAATCTTCACACTCTTTTGTCCAAACAAATTTCACCCCTTTACGTGTGAGCTTGGTTAATGGGTTAGCCAATTGGGTAAAATTCTAGATAAAATGCTTATAATAACCTACTAAGCCAATAAAATTGCGTACCTCAGTTATACTTGTTAGTGATGGCCATTCTTGGATCTCTCTTGTCTTATAAGGATCAACGAAGATTCTATCCTTGGAGTCAATATTTCCAAGAAAAGAAATCTCCTAAAGCCAAAATTCACACTTGATAAACTTCCCATATAATTCATGTCTTCTAAGAGTCTTCAGGATAATGCGCAAGTGATTCTCATGATCTTCGTAGCTTTTAGAGTATACCAAGATATCAACAATAAATACCACTACAAAGTCATCAAGATATTCCTTAAAAACCTTATTCATTAGATATAGGAGGAAAGAGGGTGCATTAGTCAATCCAAAAGGCATTACTATAAACTCAAAATGCCCGTACCTGGTTCAAAATACTATCTTCGGAATGTATTCCTTCTTCACGCACAAATGATGGTATCAAAATAGAAGGTCAATCTTTGAAAAATATTGAGCTCCATGCAGTTGGTCAAATAAATCATCAATGCGAGGTAAGGGATACTTATTCTTTGTTGTTATAGCATTGATCTCCTTGTAGTCAATGAAAAATCTCATATATCCATCTTTCTTCTTAACAAAAAGAATAGGGGATACCCATGGATAAACATTAGGGAGAATAAATCCCTTATTACCAAATTACACTAGTTTTTTCTTTAGTTCCACTAATTCCAGAGTGGCCATTCTATAAGGGGTCTTCGATATGGGACTTGACCCATGAATTAAATCAATGGAAAACTCAATTTCTCATTCTAGAGGATATCCATGTAAATATTCTGGAAACATATCAACATATTCTTTCACAATGGGTACATACTCTATTTGAACATTCCTTTCCTCATCCACAGTTATTTCATTCTCCTCCTCCCCAATAATTGAATTTAGTTGAGCTACTGGTGATGGATCTAGATAAGAATTAGGTGGTGACGATTCTGCTCTAAAGATAAGGTGTTCCTTATAATCTTCATCAAAAATTGTAACCTCCTTCTCCTTACAATAAATTTTTTCATTATGGTCTGAAAGCCATTCTATACCGTGGATTATATCAAATTCAATCATGGTTATGACGATGATATCAGTAGATAAAGAACTTTTATATTCCCTAATGGGTACTAATGCACAAAACTATGTTGCAATGATACTTTCCTTAGGAGTATTGACTAAAAACTCCCTTGTTAAATCAAATTGGAAATATCAAATTTTATTAGAAAAATAGGAAGATATGAAACAATGCGATGATCCAGAATCAAATAAAGCATTTGCTAAACTTGAGGAAACCATTAAATTACCTGCCACCACGTCTTTCGGAGCTTCAACCTCAGCAGTAGTGTTAGATAATCTTGGCCTTGATCCCTTGGCCTTTTCAGAGGTAATTTCCCCTGACTCTTAGGACACTAATTCACATAATTCCCCCTTTCTCTATAATTGTATCATTCAACATAAACAACCACTTTCTTCCCCTTGCAATCACGAGCTTGGTGGCCTTTCTCAAAAAACTTATAACAAACTCTCATTCACATCAGGCAAGTACCGGGGTGTTTCTTACCACATTTACTGTAGGATGGATATTCCACTTTTCACTTATTCCCCTCATTTCAATTTTTAGAGTGTTTAACAGATCTCTTCTTCTATTTATTTTATTTAAAGTCATAAGTCTTAGAGAATTATTTTTCAGTCTTGATAGCACATGAGACAATATCTTCGTATGATGAGAAAGATTGTGATACTAATGCTCGACGGAGAAATGGTTTTAACCCATTAATGAAATGGTAAATATTACTTATTAGGTTACGTATATAATCTATAGCATGCCTCGATAAACTTGTAAAGTTATCCTCATACTTTGTGACATTCTCATCCTCCTTTTCCCTTAGACTTAGAAATTTCTTTTCCATATCTGCTCGATGGTCATGAGGAAAGTATTTTTCTAATAATAGATCTTTAAACTCCACCCATTCCATATTTGATACTTCATCACCATCCTTTGTGTTATGAATCAATGGCCACCATTGATCCGCATCTCTAGTGAGGCGGTAAAATACCATGACAAAATTTCCCTTTCACTACTCCCGAAGGCATGGAATATTTTCTCTAAGGAATTTATCCATTTCTCTCCTATAGATGTATTTTTATTCCCATTGAATGTTGGTGGTTTTTGCCTCATGAAGTGATCTAACATTGATCCTCCACACTATGGATCAGGGTGTTCCATACAGGTAAGGTTATTATTCATAACTTGAGTGAGTTGTCCCATTATTGTGATAAGATGATCATCACCAGTTGTATTACCAACTCCACTATAATTATCTTGAATAGGAGGGTAATCCCTACATGGAGTGAGTTCATTGATATGGTTTCCATTCCTTCCACTAGGCACCATTTCTAAACAATGGCATAAACTAGATTAGTTTATGAATCGAAATACATAATTCTAAACTTGTAAAACACTTATCAAAAACTGAACATTTTATGGATATAATCCATAATCATAAAAAATGTTTTATTTGAGAATGTGTAAACTCATAAACCCTTCATAATGGTTTGTAAAGAAAATGAGAATTATCCTAAGTATATCCCCCAAGAGTGTTATAACCAAGAGTGCAGTAAGGCCTGTTGTCATGCACTAATTCCCATTCGAGTCTATCTCAAAGTGGTGTTTTCAGGTTTTACCCCTAGGTACATCTGTGCCAAAGCCGGATCTACCGGCTCGTATCCAGACAGGGATGAATTGCTAGGAAAACTCACAAAATTTCTAAAATACCAAAATTCTAGGACGTTCTTCTATACTAATCCTCAAATTCTATCTTAGGGCTATGTGCTTTTATCAGAGTTTATCTAAATATAGATTCCATGTTTTGTACTAAACTTCCTCTGATACCAACTATAATTCCCTGACCCTAGTTACCTAGAGTCAGTGCATTATTATATAACACTGGCATGATCACAAAAGATCATGTCTCTACAGACCGATTAGTTTAGTATCCTTAGAAGTACAAGATACATTCATTAGGTTTACATTACATCGTAAAATGAAAAACTAAGAAAATAATATTTCACTAGAAAACACTGAGAACCATTAGACTATCCCTACAGGTCAATCATAAAATACTTCTTCGCATCCTGGGAAAAATAAAACATAGAAAGGGGTGAGCTGAGATGCTCAGTAAGGATAATAATATAGCGGAAACTTTCATAAATTAGAATAAACATTTAAGGCAATGTATAAGACTAAAACAAAAGCCTTTTAAACTTAAAATTCAGCATAATATGGAAAAGATAAAAATAAAATAATTCCATTTACTTATTCACATGGATATTCTACTAGTGGAATAATCACATGCAATATCAATAGCCACTTTCATATTGATGGAATGCATAATTCCATGCTTTTATAACCACATAGTCAAGGCCTTGTGCCAAGACTACAAATAAGATTTTTTCAAGGTCTTGAGCCAAAAAACTAGTTTGTCTCATGTGGCCTAGCGATACATCGAAGAGTTATAGTGTGCTTCTCCCATCACTTATTAAGTCCAATGCATTCCTCATATGAAAAGGTTTAACATTACATAAAAAATCTTTTTAAAACTGGCATAAGAAATGTCAATAATTTATACATAAACCATGAATGGTATGAAATAACACATCCACATTAAAACATATTACAAAACCTTAAATAAAATATGGATGTTTTGTATCATAATAAATCGACTTCAAATAAACATAAAATCCATCAAAGGATGTAGACATAGATGAAATCAAAACATTTCTAGAGAAATATCTCTTTCTATTTTGAAATCATTTAAGATTAATGTATTTATATTTGAAAATATTATTATAATCTTTTAAGGGAATATTTGATGATTTTATAATCGTGGAAAATAGCAGCAGGCACTGTATAAATTAAAAAACATTCTTACCATAGTTTTATTGAAAAGGATATAAAGTACCTTCTTTGGAAGAAGACAGAAAGATTTATTTCAAAAACATCTTATAAAAAGTAAAAAGAGGGTATAAATAAATTTATCCCATAGTCTAGTAAATAGTAAAAATGTCTTGAAGTACATTTTTAAGAAACATGGATGTGGATGATAAAGAGGTCCTAGTAGATTATTATGTAAAACAACCTCGGAGAATAAAGAGATTGTGAAATTAACCCTTACCTTGTACTTTTCCTTGGTCGAGGGTAGGTTAACCTCATGTATAATGGTGAAATAATTGTTATTAATTTATACAATAATCATATACATTAATATGATATCATATATGATCTTTTAACATTTCGTTTTTAATAATATCTTAGGATTATCGTTGTTTCGGTTGTTAACAGATTCATTTTCCTTTATATTATTTGTTATGTGGGTCATATTTTTTATGGATGGGATGTATTTTATTCATATCCAGAATGATATCAAGTCTTTAAACATTATTTTTAATCATGTAATGAAAATTAGTCTTGAATGGATACGATGAGGAATGAATCTCATTGCAATCGTGGAGACGGTATTCTGTATGTACGCACGAGCGAAAATATCATTATTTTGATATTAAAATAATATATAATTTGATATTATATCATATATACAGAATCATTATCATGTAATATTTATTATTTACTTCAATTACCCATCATCGTTATACCCATCAAAATAATAATGTGTTTAATAACAATTACACCACGACGTGGAGACGGTAAGCCGTACGTACACACATTTGGTGACATGTCATTCAAAGGATAGAAAGAATAATGAACTTGGTTGTACCATATTTATAATAACATCACAGTATATATAATATAATGAAGTTATTATTTTATAATGGAAACAATAATGAAAAAGGAAGTGGATGAAGAAAGGAACTTGAATTAGGTGATGGAATATTTAACTCTTAATTTTCATCCTTTTGATTTGATCAAAAGGGATCCTTTAGTTGGCTTTCTAACTAAAGGATGGCATCTAGGATGAAGGTAGGATAGTGTAGAGGGTATTTGGGAAGATTTTGGTAGAGAAAAATGTCTTCGATGGTGTGAATTAGAGAGAAGGGAGTGTGCCCTTTTATAAGAGGGGTGAGGGGTACCCTAGGAAAAGCAAGAAATATTATTTTATAATAAAATAATTTTCCATTTATAATGGCTAAAAAATGGATTATTTAAATAATAAGGTGGTTATGGGTCGAAAACAACTCAACCAATAGGTTTCACATAGGTTTGGGTCACTATATTAACTTTATCTTTTAGATTTAACTCTTAGTTAAATAGTTTGACATTTACCATGTCTCTACGTATTTTTATATTATATGATGAATAAACATACTATATACTTCCAAGAGAACCCCAAGTGGTTAATTAATGATACACATATTATTATATAAGTTGTTTGGCAGAACCGTATATTTTTAGGAATATAATATCAACTAATAATATAATATTTGTTTTAAAAACTCTATTCTGACAATTTTGACACTATTTGGTATTTTGTTTTTTCTAAATTTATAAAAGTTTTATTACTTCGAAAAAAATTCATCTAACCAACCCTAATTTGTAATATTAACCTAGAAAATTAGTGGAATTCATAAAATGTTTCAAATTAGATTTATTTGGATATTTATAATATCAATTATTTTAATATTTCATTAATTAAGTAATGACAACATCATCCTTGTGTCATAAATAAATTACATTATTTAAGGTCTAAAAAATACTAATAAAATACCATTATGTAGTAAATCATTTCAGATTTCTAATTAATATTTATAGTTGAATTTATCTTATGTATAACCCTACATTAAAAATGTTTTAGTTATTAAACTTTGATTTTAACTCTTTAAACTCTTCTATAAATAAAATAGTAATAAGTGTCCTAATCTAATCCAAGTGGACCGAATAGGTTCATATTATATTAATAAGTATGTTTATGGTAGAGTTATACATATCCAATAGAATTGGGACATTTTTTAGGGTAATAATAATATCATTTTTACCCTTAAGTACCCTATTTACTTTAAGTCGTGGTAAATAAAAGTAAAAATATATTATTCACCAAAAATTATTTTCATCTTATTGAACCACATTTTTCTTACTAATATCAACCGAGACTCTCAGATTTTTTAAATTACACTCAGAGAAGTGGTAAAATTATGTTTTATGTGAATTTTCAAATTCTCCTAAGAGGTGGGTAAAAGATGGTGAAAAGATCAATAAAATTTGCATATACCTAAAATTATTATAAACTGACTCCAATGAATTACATTGAACTTATATAGGTATTATGTATCTATTTTGACCTAAAATAAATTTAAATAAAACAAATTATTATTTAAATAAAAATTTGGTTTTAAACTATAACTCAGTCTTTTTCACTTTTCATCAAAAATTGAATGTTTTCAGAAATATACCAAAAAATTTTCCTAAGCTAATTTTGATATTCCTAATCCAGAAATGAATTCTATTTTGAAAGATGAAACTTATAAAATTCAAAAAGTGGGTATTACCATTTATAACGTCTAGTTTGATTGGTTGTGGTGTGTTAGAACTTGAATTTTCTTACAACACATGCTACTATATTATTCAAAGGGAAGTGTACCGTGGAAGCTTGGGGTTTTACATAAACATTAAAGTGAAAGGGTGGGGAATATACCATTTATAAACCAGTTGACACTATTAGTTAAGGAAAGTGATGCCACTAAGAATCCCATAATCTCAAAGTCTTCACAAATCATATCCATTCTTTCAAATGTGTCCATAGAGCCTATGAAATCTCAACAATAACTCATATTGAGTGTTTGAACCTTCTACACCCCACATATTGGTAATATTTCCATAATAAAAAGCATTGTTTGTTACCACTTGTTTAGTACCAATCTCTATTCAACTAGCTTCTAGGTATCCTAAAAACCACTTGAATGATAACATATGGTTAGTGAATAAAAAATATATATAAAATATTAAATGTCACGACCTATTTACATTGTTCTCTATTGTCTTTTAATGGTCTTCCACCATTTTTCTATTCTAAACCATCCATGATACCAACTGATTTTCACGACGTCAATATTCATGGATATATTTTGTCATGAAAATATAGATTCCAACAAAACAAATGATCATATTTATCTTGAATTATTTGAGATTACAACTTAATCAACACTGTTGGATAGATCAATCTTCTCCTCTTATCATTTGAATCCATATTAAAAATTTTCTCCACATGATAGTAGATTTGTGCAATTTCAGCTTTATCTTGAGACTTTATTTCAGTATGAAATCTTAAAAATTAGAATTTTTTATTCATGGTGGTAACTTTTATCACCACTACTATCCAATAAATGAGAAATTAAAAATTTAATTATTTATGTGTTCTTATTTAAAAGTAATTTATTGATAGGTTAGATACCACTTTATTTTAGTCACTATATTGTTTTTATTTCATCATATACTTTAATATTTCACATAATTATCCTTTCAATGATTTTATAATATTTCATTACCGAAACACATATTTTGAATATTCCCCATTGATTTTATACCACCCCGTATCACCCCATTCATTAAATTTAATAATAATATACAAAATGGGAGAGTGGTACCACCATCCCCCTCACATTTAGGAGGGTGATTTTTCTTTATTGACCAACTCTTTATTACAAGGCTTAATAGTGATGTTATTTTACATACCAACATTTTAAAATGCTTCCCATTAAATTATTTACTTATAATCCATTTCAATCTTTAACTTGGTATTTTTTCCAAGAGTGAGACTTATCCGAATAATGCAGGTCCCCTTCAAATAATCCATTATTCTTTCATTATTAAGATTCTCTTTCCAGGAAAGGATATCTTGATCAAGTTTTAGAACCTTATTGTACCTCAATATGGGAAATAGGATTTATTCATATTTATTATTATTATTTATAGTCTTTTATTTAATCCTTTATCTATATTATGTTTAATTAGAACAATATCCACCTTGAGTAGAGATGTTATTTCTTTTATATTCTATTTTTTGTCCAAGTGATAAACTTGTTTATTATTATTTTATTTTCAATATGGTTTTATTTTTTTATGATTATATTGGTTTTTTAATCAACATTTATTTTCCATTTGATTAAAGGATTGGGGTATATTCTCTTGAAAAACTTTTTATAATAAACTATGTCGTTACCTGTTGAGAAAATCATGGGAAAATTGAAAATTTATTATTGTGTGGTTTTGAGGGAAAAAATGATAAATTTTCCTCGAATGTGATCTTATAATAATTTTTAACTACTTATTTGGTATTGGAATTGTTTCTTACCCTAGGGATGGAGTTCTTTGAAATTCTGTGTTGTTTATGTTTTCATAGAAAATTTAATGATTAATTAATTATATAGGTGAGTTTGGTGATATATATATAATGATGTCTAATATTAAATTAAATATTCACGATTAATTTTTTATCTAGGATAGGGGGTTCCTAGTTGATGTTTAAACACACTTCGGGTTCCGGGGCTTGGGTCAAGCCATTTCAGTGGGGATTATATTTTATTTTTCTCTTAATTATTTTTAATTTTTTCTATTTTCCTTATTCCTATAACTTATGACTTTTTGTATAAATTTTGAGGGTATCCTACCCGATGAGTAGGAATCAATCAAGATAGTGGTATATGAATAGGTATAGGGAGAGTAAATCACCACTGAGAAGCTTGTACAAGGCTATATTTGGATGCAATGGCTGCATAACCTGGATATAGGCTCAATGATTTCGAGTTTAATATATCAAGGTATTATTTTTTTAGTTTCAAACTATATTTACGATTTTAATTCATAGTTTTTAAGTTTTAATTCCTTTTTTGTGCTTTTGGGGGCCTCTTGAGGACCATTGTGGAGTGTTATTAAGTGAATCCGGGGTTTAGATTGATTGTAAGGGGTTTTCTATTATAGAAAACTCAATCACATGAAGTTTAGTACAATAATAAATAACATGTGTTTTATTTTTAAATTTAATGGTAGGATAAGGAGGATAAATAGTGAGTTTGTTTGGTGTGCACCATGTAAGGTTACTTGAGGTTTGGTCGGGGAACTCATCCAAACAGCCTATGTCAAGGCACATGACGATTCTTGGTACACTACTAGACACCATGTGCAGTACAATTCCAAAGTCCATATGGGGTATATAGACAGTTACTTGATTTAAATCACAAATAATTTAATTGGGAAATATATTTTGGATTACGACGAGGTACATGTCCAGTGAATATTTTTGGGTGTACGTGTCATGTACACATGGTACACACTATGTAACCCCTTGGGATGTGGTTGTATTGTTTTATCTCCTTTGATATGGAATTAGACATTTTAGTATTCTATTTTGAGTGTATTTTTACATTGGACAATATAGTAAGGACCTTGAGGTGTTTAAAGGCCATTCCTAAGAGGTTTTGGAGTTGTGGTAGGTTTGGAGGGAGGATCTTATTATGTTTTTTAGTTGAGTGATCTCCTAGGGTATTGGTTGAGATTTTTCAAAAGAGATTCATGGTATGAAACCCATGTTAAGGTTGTGATAATTATAGATGGATTGGCTCAACAGATACCAGTGATTTTAGTTTTAGGTTCTTCATAAGTTTCCCAGAAAGAGGGATCAAGTAGAGACTTTTCGTGGGAATACCAAAGGGGTTTAGATGATGTTCATTGGAAGGTTCTTTGATATTGGTACCAGTTTCTTGAGATTTTATTGGTTGATATTTTAGACCAGTTTCTCAAGATTAGGGTTTATTATAGCCTTTGTACTGGGATGACACCAAGGGGTGTCAGGTATGGATGGGTTTTGTGGAGTTGAGATTGAGAATGGTCTGAGAGACCCATTAAGGATACCCTTACACATGATGTGTTTATCATGGATAGTTATATGTCAGAGGGTCCAATTAATTATCCTTAAAATGGTATTATCATTAGGCTTTATGTTTACTAGATGATCCCCTGTTAGGTTGTCTTATTTTTATTGAGGCTTGGACCCTTGGGAGGGCTCCATGTTTGGTTAACTATGGGAGTTTTGGTTTTGCATTCAATTGTTTTGGATGAGGGGTTAAATATTTGGTTGGACCTTTTTTTGGATTATGTTAGGATTATTAAGGTCATTATTATTTAGTTTTTTGATTTGATATGGTAACATTGCAATATAATTGTATTTTCAATTGTCCCTTAGTTTTATTCGATTCTCTACACTATTGGTTGGTAGTTGTTAGGTAGGATTAGGTAGTAAATGGATGATCTACATGAGTAAACCTTTACTAATAGTTAAGTATCATTACATTTCTACGATTTGGTTCACATTGAATTATGTTATTCTCTTGGGATATACAATGAATATTTCCATGCACATGGACTGTGTTTGTGCCCGATTAGGAAATGTTGTGTTGATGAGACATTTATAACCCAACTAGTTATGCATGAATCCCTAGAATTTGAAAGGTTATCTAGTGTGTAAACATATAGGTTACTATCTTCTATTCAGTTTTTACAATAGGATTCCTAGAGCATATTAGTGTTTTGTGTTTTTTTTAATTCCTAGAGTGTGATCCTTGGGTCCAACATTCATGAATGTTGTTTCATATGTCTAGAAACATCCACTAGTATCAATAGACATGCCGGACTTGTGTGGGTTGTTGAGTATCATTCTCTACGTCATATAGATATAGAAGAAGTAGGGTAGATCAATCTCATACGGAACCTTAGATCCCAAGGGTTTTTAGTGTTTTATTTTATGTCATCCTTTATTTTCAAAAATTTAAATTTATTCCAGTTGTTAATCATCTATCATAGACATACCATGTTATTCATGACCTTGTTATAGAAGAAGATATTATGTCCACTATTGGGGGTGGCCTATTGAGAATTTGTTTCTCACCCCATTTATGGTAACCTAGGTTATTATTCAAAACATATGTCTACTTTTAGGTCGAGCATAGGATATAAAATGTATTAGGTTAAGGTCCCATTTTTCATAATCCATAGGGGGTTCTCATGTGGATTTTTAGGATCATGCTTTAGCAACATGACACATATTAGTGACTGGGATTGAGGTACATATTGATGATTTAAGTAGATATTTTTGTATATTTTACTTCCATTTTTTTAATATGTATATGTGGTTGAACCAGTGGGTGACTAGTTGTTGTGTCTAGGATGATTATGAGTATGTATGAATTTTTTTTATTTTATATATCTTACATTTGTTTTGTTTTTTATGCATAATTGAATGTTAATGGATGTGTATGTTTTTTGTTATTTTTTATTCTTATTACACCCTAATTGAAATTCAGAGTCTCGCCAATGTATTTATTAGGTCCTTGATAATATTTAGTAACCTATAATGCATATGGAGTGTCTCTTGAGGCCGTATAATGAGCCAAATTATGTGATAGGTTAGGTCGAACAGGGTCATTTCCTGAAAAAATGGTATCGTTTCATCTATTTTATTTACCTTACAATTTAAGGGTGTTAGATAAGAGGTCTAGGAATGTTTTGGATCATGTGATGGACCTCATACTTCTACTTTAGGAATAGTTTTTAATGAATATTTTAGGCTACCAAGCATATGGGATTTTTGTTCTTGATTTTTAATGCTACTATTGTATGATTTCACCTAGTGCGATGAACCTGAGTTTTGGATTTAAAATTATTAATTTTTTGGATATTGGACTTATGATAAGAGTTTTATATATATACATCATTTTATACTTATATTATTCACTTTAAATATATCTATATGTGCATGATTTCATTTAATATGGAGCTTCAATTATTTAAAGTGTTAAAAAAATCATTATGTAATTTTATCATACAGCTTATTGTTGAAATTATAATCAAACCAACCATTGATAATTTTATTATGATGATATCCCATATAGATTTTATGAAAACTTTTTATCTATTTGTGGTAATTTTGTTCATTCATCAAGGGATGTGTGGAGACACTAGTGGGATAGTGTGGGATTTACAAGACCTGGTGGTATACCAATGAAGGAAAGAATACATGATATGTGTTTGGATTATGAAGAAATTATCCCAAAGGTTGGGGGTACCTTTATCTAGAGAGATAGAGTTACAAGAGTGATTTTTCAGTAGAGGTTTGGTTGATAGGGTAGGTTTTGTTGGATGCCTATCCATGTTGGTTCTGGTAGTGCTTCTGGTGGAAGATTGAGAGTGTGTCTAGAGTCTCATGGTTTCAGAACTGGTATGTGATATGATAAAGGGAACTATTTTTATTTGTTTGACTAGGTTTTTTGGGTGTATCTCATGTGAGCGTGTGTCTAGTTATGCAATTGGGTTACATGAGAGAATATGGATGTTAAGATTAGGTGAGTATGAATATGTTAGTGAGTGAGAACCTATGATATGTTTTTAGTAATTTCAACTTCCTTGAGGGGACGAGTGGAGGTTAGAAATAATTTTTGTGAAAAAGACTTGGTGCATAAAGTCATGTGTGCGATAGTTATGTGCAATGTTGGTTGGTTCATGGATCATTATAATTGACCATGTATGGGTTTCTTGGGTTTGATTGGGTCTTGGGAAACTCAAGCGGTGCAACCATGTTGGAACTATTGAGTTCAAAACTCATGGAGTAGTTTTATGGAAACTGTATAGAGGGGATGAAACCATACTCCATTAGAGGGTGTGGTCATCATTATAAGTGGATCCTTGAGTATGGAGGATGTTTTTCATGGAGAGATGAGTGCTGATGGTGGTTTCTGTTTTCATTCTGGTGCTAGAGTTTGAGAAATTCATCTATTTTTTAACATTATGTTCGGTAGTTGATGATTCATGATCTATGTATTTGGGTGTTTTGGTAGTGGGGTGACGATGATGATTCATCTATGGTGTGAAGTATCTTATCATTTGTGGATGAATGGACATCATTTAGGGGGAGTCACAAGTTCAATGTGACCAATT
Organism: Viscum album; assembly: GCA_963277665.1. Lineage (NCBI taxonomy): Eukaryota > Viridiplantae > Streptophyta > Magnoliopsida > Santalales > Viscaceae > Viscum > Viscum album. Next base: position 323,889,125 of record OY728139.1, on the reverse strand, counting down.
GGTGGAATTTCTAGATGGAATCATATGTGGGTGTATAGGTAGAATCAAGGTGTATTTGTTTCATGGAATGTACCATATTTAGGTTTGGTATTACAATAGTGTGATGGTGTCCTGGTTTTAGTAGCAGACACATGGTAAATCATATTGCCACATTGGCCTCTAAGGATTCTTGATGACTAGTGGAGTTATGGTGTGGATTTTGTAAAGAACCACATCATTATGAGATAAGAAAATTAGTGAAAATTCAAAATTTTGTTCTTGGGTGGTTTTGAGTGAAAAAATGATGATTTATTCAATTTTATGAATTTTTTTATTCTTGAATGGGATGTTTACCCAATAGAAGAAGTTAGGTGGAATTAAAAACCATTCAAATTTTCACAAAGTACTTAATATTTTATTAATTAAATATTAATTAATTCCTTAGGTTCTTTCAGAGATATATCTTTATTCGGATCTCATATTGAAACTCGGACTTCATGGTTGAGTTCATAATGGAGATTTTTTCCAAGGCAAAGTGTAAACTCACTTTTGGTTTAAGAGTCTCAAGTTGTGACATTTAAGTGGGAGTTTACTTTTCTTTTTCTCATATTTATTTTTATTCTTCACTTTTAATTATTCCTCCCCCTCATGTATGGATACATATTCCAAAAGGTGATTTTCCCTTATACTATGGTTTCATCTAATAGATATGGAGTGGGAGATGGAGAGAAAATCATCACTGATGAGATTTTTTAGGGTATGATCAGGATATAATGGTTGTGTAGTATGGATCTAGGCTCTAAGATTTTTTATTTTACACCCATAAGTAGTTTTTTTAGTTTTATTTGGTTTTAATATTTTAATTAATAGTTTGAAGATTTTACTTTCTCACTTGTGTTATAGTGTTCCACATAAGGGACTCCTTCCTCATGTTTTGTACTCATATGAGAGGGATGGAGAGGAAGATGGATATAAAATCTTCACTGAAGAGATTGTTTAGGGTTGTATCATGATATAGAGATTGTGTGACATGGATCTGGTCTCAAATATTTAGAGTTTTACACCCCTAGGTAGGATGTTTTTTAGGTTTTTTAGTTTTATTATTTTAATGAGTTTTTTAGTTTAACTAGTTCTTTGAGTTTATGGGGGAATATTAAGGGATGTTGTGGAGTTTTTTTAGAAACCCTGGGGTTTCGGGTTATTTCAAGGGGTTCTCTATTGAGAAAAATCGATTACACGGTGTTTAGTTCAAGAAAACATATCATTATTTTTTTTGGATGAAGGGGAGGAAAAGGTTACTAGATTGATTTTATGTTTAGTACACATAGTGCAGGGATAATCTAGGTGTGTCTAGGGTAATTGGTCATACACCCTACATTGGGGGACATGGTCATGTAGGGTACATGACCTGACCCTATGTGTAGTACTTAATAAGAGGCTTTGTGGGTTATTTAGATAGATCCTATGTGGGGTACATGGTTAGGTAACCCATTTAAATAAATCACTCTATAGGTTTAGTTCAAATCATAAACATGGGAATTACTTGATGTGTTGGGATGAGGTACACACTTAAGAAATTGTTTTGGGTGTACACACCATGTAAAAATGGTATATTCCATGTACCCTCACTTTAGATGAGTTTTGTTTTTTTTCTTTTCTTGGATTTGGAATTGGAATCTTTTTAAGTCCATTATATGTTCTATTACATGTGGGATTTCATGGTAATGATCTCATGTGGTATATAGGTCATTTATTTGAGGTTTTTGTGTTGTAAATGGTTTATAGGGAAATTATTCTTGTGGTTTTGGGTAGAATGATCACCTGGGGTATGTGAGTTCTCTAGAGATATGTATGGTATGGGACCTAGGTGAGGACTATGAGTCTGATGGATGACTTGGATTAGGAGATTACAAGTATCTTAGTTTGAGTTTCTTATAATTATTCCTAAATTGTGAGATTTAGTAGCAACTTGTCTTGGAAATTATAAGGGGTCTAGATGAGGTTTTTTGGATGGTCCTTAGATGTCAGGAAAAATTGATCAAGGTTTGATCAGTAGAGTTTTTAGACTAGTTTCATGAGGTTACGGTTGGGTTGATACTGTGGGGTGTTGGGTGTTTTTGGGTTCCATGGAGTGGAGGTTGAGATGGGTCTGAGTGTCCCACTGAGTATGCCCTTACAGAATGGGTGTTGTTCTAGGATAGTTTGTGTTCTAAAGAGGCTAAAGAACATTTCTAATGATAGTATTGGCCTATAGTTTTACTTGTACTATAGGAGGAAATTTCAGGGTGTTCTATAATTGTTAAGGATAAGGGGACCCATATATGTGCCCCATGTTCTATTAATCCTAATAGGGTTGGTTTCAGTTTTAGTGGTTTTGGATGAGGGGTTTGGGGGATGACTAATGTTGTGTGGATTTTGTTATGTTTGTTAAGGTTATTATTGTTCATGTTTTGGATATTAGATGAGACCTTTTTGATATTATTATATTGGGTTTTGGCAGTTGTTTTGATTGGATTTTAATCTTTATTGTTTGGATAGTGTTTGATGGGATTATGGATCTAATTTATGATCTGGATGAGTGCACCTTTACACCCTATTTTTGCATTATGATAAATCTTAGATTTTGGGATGGCTATATGTAATTTTTCTCCCATGACATATTATGGATCTTTTCATGCAAATTTACTTTGTTTGGTCTCAGTCACATAGTGTTGCATTAAATTTCCATTTATATCTCAGTTACTTCAATGTGACTCCCATGGATTTGACATGTTATCTAGTGTATCGACATAGAGGTTCCTATCACTATTTTAGATCATATTACTAGATTCCTAGAGTCTGGTAGTGCGGTATATTGTTTTATTTTATTCATATAGTGTGATCTAGTGGTTTCAAATACATTTGAACTGTGTTCAACATATATAAGGTGTTGTTATGATTGTTGGATTCACCTAGTTTTGGTGGATTAATGAGTAGTTAACTATTTGTATTACATTTTTGTTTGAGGGTGGTAGATAAATCTTAGGTTCAAACTTATATCTGAATGTTTTTCATTTTTTTACTTTATTTCTACTTTTCATTAAATTGTATACCTTTATGTCTGTTGTTGCTTATTTAGGATAGGCATACCACATGTTTCATGCAGTTATTATGGAAGTAGATTTTAGGATCACCATTTAGGGTGGACTATTGAGAATTATTTCCTCATCCCCTATACGCAAACCTAAATAATCATTAATATCTTATTTATTATTTTAGGTTGATTATAGTATACACTTTAGATAGGTCAGAGGACCAAATTTGCAAGATTGAGTAGGGATTATCTTGTAGAGTTTAAGGATCATACTGGATTTGCTCAAAAGATATTGCTAACCAGGTTTGTGGTATGGCTCTGGGATGACAGTAAATCCTTTTGTATATTTTATTTGCTTTTAATATTATATTTATGTGGTTGTCCAAATGGGTGATCTATTGTTTTTTGAGCTTGAACACTAGTCTTTATACAACATTTTCATTTGATATAGCATAATTTTGTTTTTTTATTTGTTATGTGTACTCTGATGTTCATGGATACATATGTTTTTGGTTATTTTCCATTATTATTTCAATTTGATTAAAGGGAATACTCTCCCAATTATATAGATTAGTACTTTAATTCTATTTGATAGTCTATGGAATATATGGAGGTATGCTTTAGGAAAAATCATGGGCCAAATCAGGTGGCGAGGCTGGTTGATCTGGGCCAATTCATGACACATTTTCTTATGTTGATACATTTTATAGAAAGAATTACCAAAATTAATTCAAATAAATAATTTTCCACCAAAATAAAATCTCATGTGATGTTTCTATTTCAAATGGGATGAGACTAAAATACTTACTCATCTATGGATAAGCCTTCAAGCTTCTATAGACACACCCATGTTGTGTTTTCTTCTCTGATAAAAATTTAAATGTAATTCCTTCTTTCATTGAGATTTATTCACATCAATACTATAAAGTTTGTACTATCTTATTTTATGTTCATTTCTATCCAAATACCACACATGAAGTTCTTTTTATTCATCGTTTTCTTCATAGCATGTGACCCCTTTACAAGATTTGTAACTCTCATACTTTTTCCCTTCAATTATTCTTTTTATTTCTCAAGATGAGAATTATTTTCAGTATATACTACCTTCATATTATCATCAATTTATTCCATAAGGTCAGTCATGGATACTTCATGTTGTTTCTCTATTTCCACGAATATATTTATTTCTTAAACAATCTCTTCAATTATATCACTTTGATTTTCCATTTTCTTTATTATTTTTGTGATGGTTTATTTTTAAATCATATATTCCACTATCAATATTTGATTTTATTTTTTCAAATATTTTTATGAAAGAACACCTTTTTCTATCTTCATCCATAAAGGATTGAACTTCTTCTTTCAAGGATAGAAACTCATTTTACTAGTTGCACCAATAATCAAAAAATCCACCACTTAATTTTGTTATTCAATGTTAATATATTCTGGTGGTTTAAAATCTATATATTCATATTTACAAGGAATATCTTTTGTATGGTCCGAACAATTAGTTCATGAAAAATTTTTTTTTTTTACCTATATAGGATTATCCAATTTCATAGTATCCTTCTTCTTGAACCTCTGACATTGGATTTTAGAGAAGTGACATGTATCTTCAATAAAATGCACATCTGAATCATCCGCTAATTTAAGAACATCATCTGAAAAAACTAATAATATTATGTTAAAAATGAATACATTCCATATATATCATATAACTTCATTTATATTTCCTTATAAAATTAATAGTTAGAAATATTTTTTTATATAAATTCTTTCAGAGGATCCATTAGGGATATATTATCACTAAAATCAATATTCAAACGTCCTTAATATAATTCGTACACTATTACATATTGAATTTTCAATATAATCCCATCCCAAAAAAACATGAAAAGGGATAACAATATGTTCTTCAGTTTATGAAAAAAAATTCTTCCACATAGAGAATTTAGTTTCATCCAATATAGTATCCTTCACAGTTGAAGCCATGAAAAGTAAAAAAATTCAAAAAATAGATATTAAAAGATGAATACAATCATAACATTTTATATTTGATACCACTTGTTAGGACATGAGAAACCCTATGAAGGGGGTGAAATATGGTGACACTATATGGAAACTTTTTATTTTTTCCTTGTTTACCTTTTTTCCATTTAGTATCTTTCTTCTGTGCTAGAGGGAATAGTTATTTAACATGTGACATGAATTATCTTACGCACAATCTCACCCAATGATAATATAATATTAAATAATTCATTAATGCAATAAAAATTTGGATTTTACTTAGTTCATCAAAATTGGATAATCCAAGGAACACCCACCAATGATGCATTGATGTGCCAAGAAGTAATACTACTCATGTTCATATTACAATGATTCAGAAAATAGAACTATATATCTAGGGTCACTACCTATTCTCTACTTCTCACACAACTTATATAAAGGATAAATTCAATTTTCATACTTGAGGGTATCTTTATGATCTTTATAGTAAGAAAAAATAGTTTAAATATTCATCTCTATGTAGATGTACTATTGATCCTCTAATCTTTCAGTCTCCTTCCTCTATAAATCAGGTGATTCTACATCCAAGTTGTAAGGGTTATATTTTCATCCTCCTTGAATTAAAACACCACCATAACCCACATAACAAATAATTACAAATATTATAATTATTATTTACACTTCCCTTATCATTTTTCCCATTTACTTGTACTATATTGAATATTGAAGTGAAATATTCTCCTCAATCCTTCTACTCTTAAAAAACTCAGTGGTTGGATCATAGGAAAACATCTTCTTATTTACACAGAAACTGAGTATTTTGGTATATATTTTATTTGATCACTCTCTATATATAATTATTTTGAAACAAATTTTAAATTCAACACTTGACCTCTCTTTTATTCATTTTCAAAAAAATCGAATTTATCAATGTTGTACAGTTTTCACATCTGAGCTTCCTTAACAACAAAATATAGTGATATGGAAACACACTCTATATTTTTCTTATAACGAATTGATATGATCAAGGAATTATAATAGTATTTTTTCCTTATTTATTATCAAGTTCTTCTTAAAGGTTCATGGAGTAAAATGGGTAAAAATACTTTACATATATTTTTTGGAATTCCATCGAAAAAACTCAACTTCGAGATCTTCCTTTATTTTTTAACTAAAACACAAATATTTATAAAATTTATATTTTTACCAACCACTACATGATATATTAACACATTATGAAAATATGGAAACCTAGTAATTCTATATTTCATATTTTAGAATATAGAACCCCATTCAAACATCTATAATTATCACTTCATAAAATAATCATTAGCTTTCTCGAAGATGGTGGAGTTATTTATCCATTTTTATGATTACATTTTATCATTGATGAATATTATGTAATTGATATTTTTTATTCAATATTATCGAATATCCCAAGCCTCATTCTTCCACAAATATCATATTTTTCTTTTTCAAGAATGGCCACTTATATGTAGCCATAAAGAATATTCTGAGATTCTTTTTCATCCTTATGACAGCCACATTTCCTCAAAAAATCATTAAATGGTCTAGAATATCTAGGTAACCATTTAGTGAAGATTATGATACTTTACATTTTCTTCATATACCCTTATAAAATTACCTAGCCACACTTATGATCGGCCCAGGTTTCCTATCCGTGTGAACCCTTGTGTAAGGCTTGAGTTACCCTTCCACAAATCTGCACAACATGAAACTTACACCCTTACAACAACTAATCCCTTTACTATAGTCATTATAAATCATTTTAACATCAATGTATAAAATTATCAACCCTAATATTTCATCGTGTGAGGATATGATCACAACATTATGAGTCTTTATTTTCAAACCCATCGATCAATCCCACATTGTATAAAATATTAATAGAGAACAATGGAGCTGTCTAAGCACATAGTATTTAATAAATTTTTATTTCTTATGTCAAAACTACAATAATATTCCTAATTTTTAGTAGGTTTGTGTGTGTTATAATTCCATAAATAAATCCCTTAACCACCGACCGATAGTGATGGGTTTTTCGAGTCTCCCCTCTTTATTGATCTACCCTATACAATACCCCACATACTTGTTCTCCCTCACACATACTATTTCCAATCCATAGTATCACTCAACTATATTGAAATTCATGGATAGATTTCCAAATTGAAGTCTAGACAACCTTAATTTGATAGTATGAGTACATGGTTTATATTCGACCTTAAGCTAGCCCATTTTTTTTAATTCCCATTAAACACTTATCCAAAATGTATTTTATCTATACTATTATATTTATTGATTTATTTCTTAAAAATTAACCTAGTTTATTTAAGAGAAATAAATTTTTCTATAATAATTACTTGAAACATATCATATTTCATCAAATATAACCAACACACATATGGTTGAAAAACACATCTTTTTCAATATTAAACACAATATATTTTATTCTCCTCTGATTATTTCTATAAATTAAACATTTTCCTTTATCTTTATTCTATTTAAGTACTCAATATATCAAAATAATATTTTTAAGAAACCAACTTTTTTTATACTCAATGAATAATATTTTTCTTCTTTGAACATATTTTCATTAAAATGTTTTAAAGAATGTTTTTAATATTATACAATGATTTGTTAAATAAATTTCTACCAGGGTTTTTCTTTAAAAAAAGCTTAAAATAAATCTTTTTTTCATTTTACAAATGAGGTATTTTGGCCATTTTACTGAAAATGTAAAAGGAATCATTACTTTAATTTAAATAACATAAAACAAATTCCCACCACCATGACCACCCAGTTCATTGAATGTAATTTTACAAAATTCAAAGGTTATTTTCGAAGAAAATTATTTCCTTAATATCATTGAATTTTATTTACTTTAAATAAGTCATTTTAATTTGAAAAATGTTATTTTCCTTAATAAAATTTTCATTGACCTTTTGAAAGTAATTTCGTCAATATCAACATCCTTTGTTGAATCTTATACTTCACTGAGGATATACTCTAATGTATCATCCAACATATTTTTCTAGATGGTTTATGATCAGTTTGACTGTAAAAGTACTAATATTATGTATAAATGTTCTTCCAATATAGATAGTTATTTATTTTTTTAAACCATGTTGATTATTCACATGATAAATTCATTGAAATTATGGGTGGGTCCAAGAATTACATACACCATGATTCATTAGTAAGTGTCAGGAGAGAAACTATATTATGTATTTGGATATGGCCTTACCCATTTATGTAAGACATATTGGAATGAGGACTTGATGATTTGTTTTAGATGTCTTAACACGAGGCATTGCTGGAAAGTTTTATTTGATCCTCATTATATATTCCATCATTCAAAAAGCAGTTATCAGTGACCATGTGATTATTTTAATGGTTAAGATATCCATGGATAAGTTTCTAGATCATGTTATTATTTATATGAAATTATTTGATCATCATTTTTATGTCCATATTATTTATGTCTTATTAGTTTCTAAAATATAAAAACCCTTACTGAACATCAGAACTCAACACATTATTATGTTTCTTTTCCCTAGGATGCTAGTAAGTATATTTTGATTGATATGAAAAGATATTCTAGATTTAATAATGGTGTTATAAGATAAAATACTGTGTTATATTTTATATTTTAAAATATAATGTGAGATTCAAACATGTGTCTAGTTTATAAAGACTAGTAAAATATTTGGTCCTTTATGACAAGATCATGTGTATCTTATGTCAATGTAATAGAATAACCACTATCATGTGGCGACTAGGGTCTTGTTCTTTATAGATTTTTACAAGAATACCCTATCAAAGATAAACCTTTCTTCATGATCTCCACCTAATCTCTGACCTCATCCTAATTATTTAACTGAAAAGGCATAAAAGATCACTTAATTTGACATCTCAAGGAACACTAAAAATGTTTTTCTTGTTCTCTATCATCTGGTAGACAATTAATAAACCAGACAATCAGTTCCTTAAAATGGTTCCCAAATATATGTACACTTATATCCCCCTTTTGAATCACTTCAAGAAATATCATATGATCATATATCTACACATAGGGAAATAAATTATTTTTTGAATAATGCGAGAAATTCTCTACCTAAAATATCATTTAAGATTCTACACCACATCTCACATCATCTTTTCGTTACCTTCTTATGTGATCCCACTGTAAATAAAACTTAGAATTGATCTGAATTTTTCATCAATCCAAAGTCAGCCTCAACTTATTCTAACTCATCCCCATTATTATGGTTGGAGTCTCCATTGAAGAACATTAGTACTTCCTACCAATGAAATTTTAGTAGTTCTATATACTAAGATTCATCATTCTTCACGAAATTCCCAATTTCTTGATGGAATTTTTATTTCAAATATTTAGATAAAAAAAATGATTTAGAAAAAACCACACCCAATATATAGAGGTTAAAAAATCATCGAAAAACACCTCGATCATATACAACTCTTCCCCACCTTCTCAGCCACATAACCCCCCCTCCATCAAGCACAACATCATACCAAATCTAACTCACTACTCACATCACAGTATGCCAACTATGGATGAATAACTACAATATATGAATCTCATTTCCATATAATTGGACAAACCATCATCGCCACGCCAATAATCACAACATCCCACATCATCCAGGAAAACCATCTGCAACCCCTCTACCTAATATATCCCAACACCAAAACTATCAACAAAAATTAGCAACCACTTATACATATACCATAATAAGGTAAAATTTGACAATCATAAAGAAATTAACAACACAACATAAATAATTCAATTTTCATCATTCTGCTCATAAAGATTAAGTGTATCTAGTAATAACATCATCAAAAAATCTCAAGTGTCTAAATAGTAATGTCATTACTAAATTTAAATAATTAATGTTTTATGGGTGGAAATTATAAGAAGTCAATCACATTAAAAATTACAATCAAAATAATTGGACCCCCCCGATAGAAAATAATAACTTAATACTAATTTTAAAAAATGACAAGGAACATTTAGGATAAAATTTTAAAATTTGAACACTTTATGTTAGATGTCCTTTAGAATTATAATATATGATTAATAAATAAATTTTTCTATAAAAACATCAACACCTCGAGTTACTAAATCCTTAAGAATCACATCTTAAACAACACTAAAATTTCATTAGGTTAAATTTTCAAGAAATAACAATGAAATTAACTTAAATAACATCAATTTAACATTCTTTCAAGTTATTATGAGAATCTGCACATGCCTTAACATTATTTACCATATTTTAAATAAAAAAAACAAAGTTCTTTAAACATTATACTAATAAAAAACATATATTAAGATTATATAAAGGGTGTCATAGTTTTACTTACATATTTAAGTTTAATATTATCACAGTACAACATTATTGGGAAAATTTGTACTAGTGTTTTAATGGGAAATCGTACAACCATTCATAAAATTTATTCCTACTTCCAACAATAATGAATAAACAATCCACATCTCCCCCTTATACATTTTCGTCTTTATTTATACAAATAAAAATGGTATGACACTCACTATTCAACACATAACACCAAATAATTTAGTATAAGAAATATCCATTACTGAAAAAAAGGGGGGAAATTTATATATATAATCATTTTTAAATTCTAACAGATCAATACTAACCATTTTTCTCATCTTAAAAAAATTATAGAAATAAATGGAAACAATCATCCTTATAATAAACTACTAACACGTGAATATAATATATCACCAGTGTATGGAAACACATGGCTTAAAAACTTGCATCAAAATAAAGATACTTTTAAGCATGCATATAAAATAATTTATTTCATCATGTAAATATATAATATTATTAAGATGAATTTTTTTTAAAGCCTTTAAATTTTTTGGAATTACACATACCAAGAATAGTTTAATCATGATTTAGAAAAAATTATGAACGTTTTGAAAAATGATTAAAATGATAAAAAAACAATTTAAGAGGTGTCATGTTATAGAACGCCTGGGGAAAACATATTCAGGTTTCCAGAAGTTTTTATTAAATATTATATTCTGGTTAACCATCATTTTATGCATTCCTTTAGTTTTATAAAATCAATTCAACAACAAAATGATAAATTATCAACAACTACAACATAAATGTATAGTCATATAAAAATATATAAGATCTAGCATTTAAATTCTGAATTATCAAAAGATAATGATGCATATACCACTCTATGATTTCTACCCTAAAAAGTTCCATATTTATCTAATCATTTTTGTAGGTCATCAAATTCCTCACATTAGATCATAATGGACCCCAAATACTAATGTCTTAATAGGTCTATTTGGTATAAATTTAATGTTATGTTTAAGTCTAACCATTTCCCAAGAAATCCCTTCGAATCATAATGCATGTATAACTCAAAACTCAACCTTAAATCTAAATTAAAAACTCTAATACCACTTTTTCAAGTCCCACATCTACTAGGATCTATCCTAGGAACTATACAAAGGTGAGAGTGACCCATAATGCATGCCTCAAAAAATCCCATGTTAGGGTACTACCATCGATGCTATAAAACCCACGTATAGAGTACATTTACCTCATAAAATCCCAAGAATGATAAAAAACTCGCTAATAAACACTGAAATACATCAATTTACCCAAAATAAATTCATATAACTTGGTTGATACTTACATGTAAATTACACATCATCCTAAAAAACCCCGAAATACGATCTCTTAAACAAAGAGTTATCTACCAATTCCATCTTTTCTACTTTAACAATTGCTCTAAAACCTTTCGGTCTATTATAAAAACACATAAAAAATTGGTGTAAGATGATTACTTAGAATTACATAGTAGGATCAACCGTCAAAGAAAATTGATATTCATGTGAAATAAATATGAAAGAATAAGAAATATTGATTTCAAACAAACAAAAATAGTCATAGAAAAAAATAATAAATAAGCATTAGAAAATATAATCACTAAAATCTTTTATTTACATCATTTTCCTCTATATCCTCCACCTCATGAAATATCCATAACCATTTCCAAACCAAGAGTACATAAAAACTACATAACCCATAATTGGGATATATTAGGAACACCATAACCATCATCAAGTCATTGAATGAAAATGGCTTGATAATTTCCCACCACTATTATCTTTCAATTCGGGGGATTCTCCAACTAAAACCAGTAGTCAGCCGATATGACAACCCCTCACTAATTGACAAGGGATACGATATTGCAACAATATCAACAATGAATCATAAACCATCACTCATTACACAACCAACCAGGATTCACAAATTCTATCCCCACAACATCCCAAAACATAACCACCATACTGCTGCAACATACCTCATTAATATATATCCAAGACCGCACCATCACAAATCTGAAACCACACCATCATATATCCACAAATGAACCATCACATATCTACCTTTATATCAACACATATTTAGGGTAACATAAATATATAGGGCATCAACCTTGTTCCCTCGCCCTATATGTATGCCCCCACCCAGACTGCATAGAAACATCCTACTTATCATAGTAGAGTATTGTAACCATTTATGAAATCATCTTCATTCCTTCATCCTACCATGAATAATACCAAACATATAGCATTACATAAATACCCAATAAGGCCTACCAATACATCACATACTAAATGTTAATCCATTATAACCCATATGGTCATACCAACCTTGAGCTATCACAACCCATAAACCTAAACTAAATGAGATCTATTACAACCTAAATAGTTCCATCACATCATTTCTGTATTAATACACCAGTCTCCCATAACCATGACTACAATTTACCTAAGAAAACATAACCACACATCAATATAAAACTTTTCAAAACATAATATCATCAATAATTGATGAACCAAGCCTAGGGTAAAATGGGAACCACATAAGCAATGACATCACATTTCGACATCATTCACATTCCCACCAATTTCCATTTACTAGTTTCACTAGATTTATTATGCCAATTATTCATCCATGTCAATCCCTTTATCAACCCAAATCCCATTTTAAGTTGTTCATTCATCTTTCATCACATTAATTTCATCATTTCCCATTCATCAAGATCATTAAAAGTTTATTAATATTATACTACCTTTTATATTCTATACCATAATCATAATTACAATAACCATATCCATCCTTTGGTTTTTTTTAGTTTTGAAAAGTCATCATCCATTTTATTAATATTAAATTACCCTATTTTATTCTCACCCCTTGAACTATTAGTTTCGCAGATCAACTCCATTCCCTTTACCTTATTAAACTCTAGAACCAATTTTTAAATATTCAAGGGATGGAACAACAAAAATTAATAATAAAAACTCATACCCCCCATCATCATTCCCTTTAAGATGTGTTAAAATTATCATTTTGGCCTCATTCAACTACGATTTTACCTTCCAATTTCAATTACCCATTACCATTACTATTTCATAATATTTTTTTCCATAATTTATGGAAATCATATCAATCAAAAAAATTAGAAAAATTATTTTTAGGGGAATGTAAAACAACATCAAGCATGAGCTTGAACATCAAAAACAATACCAAATATCAAATTCCAATTTATAGAAATCTTTTTTTTGTAACTATTATTTAATGATTTTCCATTCATGATGATTGAAAAATTATTTACTAATTTAAAAAATAATATATCCACAATAGAAAGAATCAATGAATAAAAATTAACACATATAAAATAACATGGAGACTATAAATCACATGAGTCTCCCTATCCCTTCTAACTATTCTTATTATCCAGTTTATCACCTTTATTCTATTTCATAAATAATTTCTTCATAAATAATAAGTGAATATTATGAGTGAAGAGTGTACGATGAAAAATAAATAAAATGAGATAAAATGAAGATTTTATTTTATTTCAAATCCAAATGATCCTATATATACTTTTCACACACTCTACCTAAGAGTATTTATATCCACTAAATATACATCACTTTTGAAGGAGAGTAATAAATCTTTACAACCCACCTTTCATGGGACCAAGGCATAACAAAACCCCCTTCCTTTTACACACATATAAAAATTACCTATAATTCATAACTTTTTCTATGTTTATGTCAGAACCTTGGATTTAATTTTTATTCAGGTTAGCATAACCAAGACGTTTACATTTTTAATTTAGTATATCCATGAGTGAATCATAAATAAAACTATATAAAAACTATAAAATTCATAGATGATATGACTCAATGAAATATAAAATATTTACACCAATTAAAAAATAATATAAAGGGTTTTGGATTAGAGATAGACATATTTATCCATTCATAGATATTGAAAAATAAACTCAATTGATCCTACATAATCTCAGGAGTCATTAATAGAATTGTGTAAACAATGAGGCTCTCATACATTGAATCACATTTAAGTATCATATATGAATTATCTATATGAATCATGTGTCACACTACTTGTATCTTGATATTATATTTATAGGTGAAACAACATTAAATTTTGAATAATAACCATTATAATGATTTAAATATATAAATAACATGGTTAGCATAATTCCCCAAATGGTCTCAAAATTTACCACTCATATAATTCAATAATAAGGTACATACTTAATCATTTGAATTCCCTGTAAAATTTTCCATAAAGTACTTGAAGAAATATCTAAGATAAATTTATTTTGAGATTAAATTTTTTTTAATTTAAATATGATCAATGTTTCATAGAATGTTTTTCATTGCGTAAAATTACAATAAATCGTAGAAACTGATAGATAATTCACCAAGAATATTTTTTTTCGTTGAATTTACAAAACACAATCTTCCATAGAAGTTCTACTTTAAGTGAACTCTTATTATATGCCCTTTAAATCCTTCCAAACATATCTTTTGAATCCCTCTAAACTTAACTTCCTAAACACATTTACTATAAAACATAAGAGTAAAACATCGATATATAACTGTACTTTCTAACAAAAATTGTAATACATAAGGTTAATTTCCTTTCTAATTTTGTAAATCTACCATGATATGTATGGGTCTATCCAAATGGAGGATTAAATTTATCATTATAAAAATGAAATAAATGAATATTACTTTTAAAAATTTTATATATAAGATTAAATCCTTCAATACATAAAAGAAAATTATGGTGATAAGGGATTTATAATTTTTGTTTGGTTTTTGTAAAATCAGAATATATGGGTTGATATATAATACATAAGAGTACTTTTAAAATCTTACCCATCCTTATTGGCTTGAGGAGTGTTGGGGGATCTAGAAGGACTTAGGTAAAATCCCCAAGACACCAAACTATGGAAATAAATTCCAAGGACCTCAATATCATTTTGTGGATAATTTTACGTTTAAAAGATAAAACATCATAAAAACAATAAAAAAACTCTATATGATGCATGATTATAAAATACGACCCAAACAAAACTAAACCAACAACCATATTAGAGTAAAAGTGGAATCAAAAATATATACTCAAGGAGGACCAAAAGACCATAATAACACAAAAGTTACAACAACCAGCAACACCCCACCCACTCCAAGCTTCTACAATACATGTCAACCCATGGTATCTTGAACCATCACTAAATAACTATGAAAACTTGAATTTAACTATGTATCAAAATATGTAATTTATAAATGTAAAACAATTACCATATAGAGGATGTGTCAAAACATATTATAATTTCACCAATGAATTCCCAACTCATGTCTCTAGAAAAAAACATCTTGGCACATTTTATAAAAATAGTTTAAAATAAATTTATACAATTTATATCAATACTAGAATTGTGTTTTTCCAAAGAAAGCATCAAAAAATATTTTAAACAGTTTCTCATTTGATATGGAATATTATTTTCCATTTACACACTCAACCACACACACACACACACACTCAAGATTGATGTTATCATTGATGCCAGGACTTCACATCCATACTATATTCCATTGATTGTGGTACTTCATGGCCATTATTCATCCTATTAAACTCAAGTCCAACCATTTATGACAACATCATGTCAAGTAATTTAAATAAAATCTTTTATTGATTTAAATAATTTCCAAAAAAAAATACTTTTCATGAATTAATCCAAACAAGAATTTTAAAACATATATTAAAAATTATAAATAAGGGGTTTTCCAAAAACCAATCAACTTTATAAAATTTTCAAGCTAATATGAAAAAATATTTCCATAAAGAGTCACCCATGAATTTCATAACCATTTTAAAAAAATCATTTAATTAAAACATATACTTTAATATATAAATTATATTTAATTGGGAGAGAATATACCTACCTCTCATATATTAGGGAAAATGCAGAGCAACATAATAAAACTCCAAGATCCAATCAAAAAAATGTTCCCTTTACTATATCCAATAAGAAATCATCAAAGAATAACTCATAACACACACAGATATATATATATATTCGTAATGGATTGGATATATGGATAAAAGAGAGAGAAATGTTATGGATATAAGAATAACATATCTTAATAGGCACTTATAGATATATCCAGCTATCCAACATACTTTAATTCACCTCTGGATCACTCCTGGATCGAAGGGGATTGTCTCTCATTCCTTGGGGGGAAAAAGACTTTGAATTATGGATAGAATAGGGGAAAATAGGGATTAAGAGGATAATAAGAATTTGATCCACTTTTTAAGGAGTTCCAACTATAAACCACATGGTTTGGAAAACCGTGAACCAACCAAGAAGTGATAATGTGTTAAGACCACACCTCACACGGTCAGATCAAATGGTTAGAAAAATTGTGTTCCTACCTTGTTTTCCCATTGTTTCAAGATGAAATGTTTCTCCTAGGAATTCATATGATTTGGCCAAAGCATGTGCCTACCCAGTGATCACTTTATTCCTTGCATAGTTTCCTTTAGATATTACACGATTTCTACTGACTGGGTACAAATCCCAAACGTCTAGAAGTAGATCCAAAATGATCTAAACCCCCTCAGTACGTCCCAAAACATACCTGAGCATTATATAGTCTCAAAATAAATTAATAAAGAGTTATTTACCTAAAAATATGGGTTCTAAATTCTCACCACCATTGGCCTTTTGATCCTAGGAATATAGAAAAACCATGTTGTCTTGAAAGTGTTTGGTTCATTGCTCCACCATTTCCATTTCATGATCCCACATTTCTTCTTGAATATGACCATGTTGCTTTAAAAACCATATTTAAATGATGTTTTCACATGAATGATATTATCTTACCAATAAATAAATATATACCATCACATGAATAAACATAGAATCTAGTTCTAGTATAATATATATTCTTTGAATCACATTGTTAGGATCATGTTGGAACTTCTTTAACGGAGATACATAAAACACATTGTGCACTGGACTGATCCTTGGTGGTAAATTCAACTAATATTCCACCTCACTAATTTTTTAATCTATCCCAAATGGTATATGTATCAAGGATATAACTTTTATAGCTTACCAGAATAAAAATTCCCAAGCCTTTGTGATATTCTTAAGAACACATGATCACCTACCTCAATTGAAAATGATCATTAATGGTGATCTATATATGATTTTTGATGAATCTGAGATATGTCTATTGTTTTTATAATCAACTAAATATTCATTGATATCTCTAGAATAAGGAGGGGTCCAATTAATGAAGTTTCACCTATTTCCACCCTTCATAGTGGATAATTATGAGGAAACCAATACATTTCTTCAAAATGAGTCCTAAGTATTGGGGATGGATAAATATAATTATATGTGAACTCCACTAAAGGTAAATACTCATCACATGAGCCACCAAAATCCATTACAAAAATCGTAAGAATATCCTCTAATGTTTTTATTTTCTGTTCAGACTGTCCATTCGTTCGAGGATAATAATCCATACTCATAATAAATTGTGTTCCAAGGGTTTACTACAAGGGTTTAAAAAAATAAGAAATAAACCTGAGGTCTCTGTCTAGTATAATCAAGACAGGAATATCAGGCATCTTTATAATTTCTTGAATGAATATTTTAGACAAGTATTACACTAAATTATTTTTAAAAATAAGAATAAAATGATCTAAAATCATTAGAAGATCCATAACTAATCATATGGGATTATTTTCATATCCATACTTGGTATACTAGTAACAAAATCCATGGCTATCTACATCCATTTCCACACTAGGATCAGTAAAGACTATATCATACCCACTAGTTATTGATGTTCATCCTTGAACTACTGAGATGTGAGAAAACGTGAGAGATACTTCACCAACCAAATTTCATTTTAACCCAAAAAATTATTCATTTCAATGTTCTATACATTTTATAATTATTAAGGTGAACAACACATCTTTTATGGTGGTTGACACTAAGAAGTTGTTCCTAAAAATCCAATGTTACATCAATCAGATCTCTAAACAATAACATTAAACTTATATCTATACTCCAAAACTTAATTGTCCCCCCACCATTGAGTTTTTACCTCATAGTAACAAAATTTTGATCATGTATTTGGGAAAATATATCCTATATATCCATACTAGAAACAAACAAAACTAGAAGTAAAATTGCAACACTACCTTGGTCCATGCATTATAAAGACATATCTTCTATGAATAGAATTAGTAATCACTAGCGTGAGGAATTTTTATCCAACTGGTCATATTAATTCCCATGCAATGCAACCACAACATTGTTCCCTTTACCTGGTATATACAACATGTCATTGTCAAATATCTGCAAATACTCTATCCATTTACATTGTCTTAAATTCAAATTTATTTGCGAGACAAATGTTTTTTAAACTATTAAGATCTATTACACCATGAATTTATCACCAAATAGGTAATGACACCATGTCCTCAAAACATGGACCATTGTATCTAATTCTGAACCCTGTGTTGGGTAGTTCTTCTCATGAAACCATAACTATTGTAAACCATAATCAGCAACATGATCTCATTGCATGATAAAACATCCCAAATCAGATCCTAATGCATCACAATAGACTACGTAGCCCTTTCAAAATTATATAAATGTGAGTATAGGTTCTTCATTAACTTCAATCTTTTGTTCTTGAAAGGATTTTAGGAATTTTTCATTCCATTTAGAAGTGATGTATTTTAGTATCAAAGTTGTCATTTTTGATTTCAAGTGTGAAAAATCATCTACAAAAACATCTTTAGTATCATAATAATCCAAGTAAAATATATATCTGAAAGGAATTATTTTGTTTTTTCGATGAGATAACTATTACTATATTTTTAAAATCAATATAAACTTATTTTTTTTTTAAAATTACATGGCCAAGGAAACGTACCTATTGTATCCAAAAAAGTAACTTTAATTACATGTAATAAAGATGTTGTTACTTAAAGATACATAAAAATATCTTCAAGTGCTTCTCCTGATCTAAATTTTTCCTAGAATACGCTTGTAGATCATCAAAAAACACCACAATAAAGAAATAATGATATCATTAAAAGATTTGATTCATCAATTACATAAGGAAGGCTAGTGAATTTGTAAAAACAAAAGGCATAATGTAATATTTTTAATTTTCATATCTTATTATTAATGTTTTCTTCAAAATAACCTCCTTCCAGACTCACAATTGGTAATATCCTAGGCACAATTAACTTTTATAGAACTATTGGCCTCCCCTCAATTGATCATAAATATAGTCAATCCATGGAATTGGATGACAATTCTTTATCATATGTTGGTTATGTTTTCCATACTCTACAAAAGGTCTACTATTTTTATCATTACTCTTCACAAATAGATCTAGTGATGACCACAAATATGTAATCAGTTGAATAAACCCTTTACATTCCATCTATTCTAACTAAAAAAATCAATTCCCTCAATTTTGTTGGTGTTATCCAATAATATGGAAGTCATATTGGACTAGTCCCTAATAGGATATCAATCATAAACTCCACCTCTCTTTTGGGTGAATCCCTACAAAATTTTCAGGGAAAACATTATAAAACTGATCAAAAATAGATTTAAAATCTCCATTACGAATATTATCCATAGATAAAAATGTAAGAGTTTCCAAATAATAAGATATGGTTGCAACTACAGTGAAAAAGTCCTTATTTACTTACGTTTACACCCCAATATCTTCTAAAGAGATAATCAATAGAATAAAAAGATGTGAAACTAACCTTCGAAGAAAAAATGAACTAAATTCATAAATTTATCTACATACTCCATCACCAAGAGATTATATTTCCTCAAATTGAAGAAGTATATTGATATAGAAATCTGAAAGGTGTGGGGATATAATTTCTTGTTATACAATTCTTTAAAATCATACCATGTGATACCTTGGTCTGATTTATCCTGAAATGATAATTCTCACTATTTTCATTCCAAACCATCTATTATATAAATTTAAAACTCCACTTTCAGCTCTGGTGGCGTCCCTAGGAAATAGAAGATTTGATTCATCCTATTTAACTTGGATTCCTCTTTTTTCCATCAAAGAATCCCCCAAATGATTGGTGGACTCTTATATTTATAACTAAATTGAATTTTCCACTTTCCATGGTTCATAATTATTATTACCATTATCTAGGTTCTATAAATACTAGACAATGATTTGAAGTAGCTTTTGGTTCATCTATGGCTCAGGTGAAGCCACATTTTCAATAGCCTCTTCTTGTTGGTTTCTAAAATTCCTACCTTGTTCCATTCAGTATAACTAGAAGAAAACTCCATTTAATATTAGTCAATAGCAACTAAAGGCTTATCAATTCAAATATACCACATATACACATATCACAACATAGATTTTCATAATTCAATGATCATTAATCTTTTTATCATTTTTTAAAATATTAAAACCATGCTTTTCAAAACAAAAATTTTCACCATTTCCAAAAATCAAAACCTTTTTTAATTTTTGTTAACTTTTTAAATTAAAATGAAAATTCATTAATATTGGGAATTATTCTATCAATGCAGTTTAGGAACACTCATTAGCTAAAACCATGAAGATGAGGTGAAAACTCTCTATAAAGTGTATAAAAACACTCATGTACCCAAATTACATGGCAACATTATGTTCAGCATCAAGAGTTTAGTTTTCCCTTTTTATTATCTACATTTCATGTTCTAAAAATCTTTCTCCTTACTACCATCCCATGAGATTTACTGATACTATTTCTAAATAAATGATCCAAAAAAATTGACACTATTTCCTTTGTCAAGGACTGAACAATAGTGATACCATTTTTCCAAAAAATTTTGATTTACCAAACAAAGTTGATACCATTTTTTATGTATTTAATTGAAAAAACTAATACCATTTATCTCAAGGTATTTTACTGACTAAGACTAATAGACATTAAAACATCCCGCCCCTCCTCATTGGCTTAAGGAGTGCTGGGGGAGATACTAGGCTTTAGGTGACATCCCCAAGACATAAAATTTGATAATAAATTCCAAGGGACTCAAAAACATTGGGGGATGATTTAACCTTTGAATGATAAAATTTAAAAACCACAAAAATAATAATAAAAAAAACCTCTATATAATTTATGAGTATAAAATAAAAACTAAACAAATAGCAACATCATAGTACATGTAGAAACCAAAAGATATTCTCATGGAAAACTAAATGACCACAAAAAATCAAAACTCCAAAGTGAAAAAACAACAACAACACCCCACCCATACATAGATCTAAATCCACATTTCAAGACATGGTATCAAGAAGCATCACTAATGAACTATGATAACTTGTCTTTACTTATGTCTCGATTGATTATATCTACAATTTCACAAGAGTTACCGGTATTAATATGGAACTAAACTCAATAGTATTCCACCAATGACAACCCAACTCATTCCACTAGGAAAAAATGTGTTATAAAATTTTATAAAAATTGGATAAAAGTAATTTACACAATTTATATCAAAAATAAATTTGATTTTTTCCAAGGAATGCATAAAAGAAGCTTTTAAACCATTTCTCGTTTTATTTGTCATATTTTTTTTCATGTCCAAACACATAACCACACACACAAACACACTCAATATTGGTGTTACCATCAAGGGTGGAACTTCACATCCATACTTCATCCCATTTATAATGGTACTTCACAGCCATGATCCATCCCATTCAACTAATTCCCAACCATTTATGCCAACATAATCCCAAGTCATTTTAATAAATTATTTATTTCTTTAAATAATTAAAAAAAATACTTTACATTAATCAAACCAAAAAATAATTTTAAAACATCAATTTAAAATCATAAATAAGGGGTTTTCCAAAAACTAATATACTTTCCAGAATTTCCAAGTCAAGACCAATTTTTTTCCATCAACAGTCATAAAAGTATTTTAAAACCATTTCAAAATAATAATTTAATTAAAACTAATATTTCATGTTCTAAATAAAGTGTATTTTATAGAGAATCCATCTACCTCTCAAGCATTGGTGAAAATGAAGAATGAAAAACGAACCTCCAAGATCCAATCACAACACACAATCCCTTCACTAGATCCAAAAAGACATCATCTTGATATAATTCATAATACATAGATCAATCATTAAAATACTAGATATATGGTTCCAAGATCGAGAAAAAAATTATGGATCTAAGAATAATGGAGAATAAAAGGAACTTTTGGATGAATCTGAGCCTCCATTGCATTTTAATTTTCATAAAGATTTCTCCCAAATCAAAGGATATTTTCACTCATTCATTGGGTGGAAAATAAATTCATGTTATGGTGAGACTAGGGGAAAGATGAAGGATTAAGTGGATAATTTGTATTAGATTCACTTTTGAATAAGGGTCAATTTTATGCCGCATATTTAGACCACAATGTTTGTAAAGCAGATCCCCAACCATGCAGTGCTACTATATTAAGTCCACACCTCGTACAGTTGGATCACAGGGTTAGAAAAACCATGCACTAATTTTGATTTTACCTCTTTTAAAGATTAATGTTTTATATTAATAATTTTAATGATTTAAATCAATTTTGTTTCAATTGTGCACTTACTATGTGCCTGTTTTCTTCCCTTGCACATTTTTTTGAAGATGATGGAAAATTTATTTTAACTGTTTACAAACCATTCACCAACATAAATTCCTCCCAAACATGCCAAACCCAACACCTTTCAAAACCTACCAAAACATAACCGATGAATTATATAGGATCAAAATAAATTAATAAAGTTTCATGTAACTAAAACCAAGGGTGATACAGTATTTAACCGAATTTATAAAGGTCTATAATTTATATTTAAAGTTCCTATAACCAAGAAAAGTATTTAAAAAATGAGAATACGAAAATAAATTACATAATAATAAAAAATATGATTTTTTTAAAATATTCAATAATAAATGAATAAACTAAGAGAGGGATAAATAATTATAAAAAAATAAATAATAAAATCGAAGGATCCACTCATCATTTGAATATGAGAAAACTATAGTCCATTAAAATTAAATATATTTTTTATTTTGTTTTATCTTAATATGTGTTGTACCAGTTAGATCTATAATGGTTAAATAAAAAATTTCAATATCTAACATTGATGAATATTTTTAATATGAGAAAGAGAATTATATAGATAATTTAATTATTTATGTAGGAGTTAAAAGCACTAAAAAATAGTTATTACTGAATGATTGTATGGAAATGTTGAAAAACAATTATTTACAGGTTTCATTAAATTTAGAGTGTTATCAACACCCCTAGTTTTGGTTAACTTTAATGTGATAAATAGTTGGGTCAAAAAAAGATTAACTTAGTTTATTAAACTATTAGGAGAGATACTACCAGAGGCAATAACCTTCCATATTCCAATTACGATGCTAAAAAATATTATTTTCAATTGAAATGGGTTACAAAGAAAATACATGTTTTCCCCAATGATTTCATGTTGTATAGGAAAGAATGTAAAGGTTTTTCAAAATATTTAAAATGTGGGAAATCACTATGTAATATGGATGGAATATCAAATTTTGATTCATCTCTAAGACCATATAAAAAACCACATATTAAGGAAATTTTATTTCTTGTAATAATTCCCCATTTGAAAAATTTATATGTAAATGAAAATGGTAAAAATAGGCCGAGATAGCATGAAAATGAGTGAAAAACCGATAGAAATCTACATCAACCTACTGATTAAACACAATATAAGCAATTTGATCAATAATTTCTTAATTTTGGAAATGAAATTAGGGATCTAAAATTGGGATTTTGAAAAAAATGGGATAAATATATATCATATCCTCAGTTGTTAATAAATTTCTTGACATATTATATTGGTAGTTTACAACTTTCACCCATATCTATGTATAAAGTTATAATATGTAATGTTGAGATTTATGATTTTTAGTCCCAAATATTCTAGAAATTATATTAATGTTAACTTTTCACAATAGATCAATGATTTGAAAATGTTATGTAAAGTAGACGTAAATATATGTGAATCATATAAAAAAGAGTATTTCCTTCTACATGCTATGACAATGTTAACTCTAAATGACCTTCATTTATATAGATATTTATCTGGATGAAAGTTTAAGGGAAATAACTCTTGTCCAATTTTTAATAAGATACTTTATGCAATAAGCTATAATATGGAAGAAAGATAGTGTAAATGGGTCATCAAATATTTTTTGGAATGAATCACCCTCATCAATGATTAAAAAAATCATATAACTATTTGGAAGATTATTATTTTACCTTAAAAATTTTAAACTAATGGATACTATTTAAAGGTAAAAAATATCAATGTTATATATTTGAACACAAAAAATTAGTTCATAAAAATATACAGAGAAGAAATGGTTCAACTTATTTTTTGTCCCATATTATATATATTTTTTGTTCTAAAACAAAAAAATTTATTTTTTCTATGTTGAGAAAAATACATATGATAGTACTATTGGAACTTTATTTGATATAAAATGAAATACTAAAATTTTATTTCATTCAAGATTGTACTAATATATATGGTAATACTTATGCAGTGAGATCCTACTACAAAAA
This sequence comes from Viscum album, assembly GCA_963277665.1. Taxonomy (NCBI): domain Eukaryota; kingdom Viridiplantae; phylum Streptophyta; class Magnoliopsida; order Santalales; family Viscaceae; genus Viscum; species Viscum album. The sequence goes on along the minus strand of OY728139.1, from coordinate 323,863,972 downwards.
TAAATAAGAATATACTTTCCATCATCTTTTCACTTTATACTCAAGAGTGAAAATGGGGTTTTTCATTATTTTCATGGTATTAATATACTTATTGGTTATTCCTAAAATGTGAAAAATTAAGGGTTATTAAAGGATTTATAGTTTTTTGGTATGAAATAAAATGACTATCATATATCAACACAACAATAGTCAGTTTCACTAAATAGTATATAGTTGATGCATTTTAGAAATACTCTCATCGTGTTGTGATAATTTTTAATTCCATTTATAGAAAATACATGGATCTAAACATATCAAATATATAGGTGAATTAATACTTCATTAAACTTTTTCAACTATAAATTAATTTTTCACCATTATTTTTTATATAATGGTACAATAAATTATTCATTTTTTTTGTGGGAGGTAAGGTTATATGGCCCTATATATTAGCATTGGATGTATCCTTTTGAATAATATATGAATATTTACATGATATATGTTAAAAATATTCACAAACCCATGGCCTATATTTTTTTAAAATATATTTGGAAAGATTTGTTTGAGTTCTTTATTGAATTCTTGTATAATGTGTAGCATGTCGGGCTCCCTACGTCTCTATATGTGGAAATAAATAGAGAAGGTAAACATATTAATGGATTAAAATTAAATTTAATGGAATGAGATGGAATAATACATAAACGTTAATATATTTGGAACAACACAGGTTATTTTTAACCACATATATAAGCACATATTACTAGATTAAAAATATTATATTAAAAAAATTACATGTAGTGGATGAATGACCAAAAAAGAATTTTATTTATGGTTTAAATAGAGTCTCATCACTAATCCCTCTACAAAAAAACATTTAAATGGTTATCTGAGGGACTATGTGTTGATGTGATCACATGGTTTTATTTTGATATTCAGGGTTATATATTTTATATAAAAATAATCATAATAAGAATACCATTCAAAACAGTAAAGTAATGGTCATCACTGGAGAAATGAATTTTTTGTTTTCTTGAGAGAAAAAATTTGTTTCTATATGAGTGGACTATTTTTGGAGGTATTGAAGATATATGAGAATATGATTACATTAAAATTTTAGTACCAGTGTTTAAGTGAAACTAGGTTGATAGTAACAATATTGTGAAACATGATGAATTTGGACATACACTTTTTAATTTAAAAAATTTAGTTTAAATTAGGAACCATTTATCTTTGTGAGTTATGTTAAATGGATAATTTTTATTATTGATCCATAAAATGATAAATTTCTAGTTACTTTTCAGGGAAAAATTATTTGGGTGATTGGAATGTTGATAATGATGTTGACTTATGTGATATTCCTTTAACTAATATATGGTTACATAAAGATAATGATTAATATGATATAGATATCATCCATACTATATAAATTAAACATGAAAAAGGTATATATAAAAACACTACCTCAATCACCAAATAAATTAATTAAATATATTTTTTAAGTTTTTCAGTTAAAATTACATGTGTAATAACAATTAAAATTTCCTAAGTTTAATATATATATTAATAGATGTTCATTATTTCTTCCATGTTTATATTATTTTTATATACATCATTTTCAAGCACACATATTTGGTTGATGAATCCTGACATAGTAATTTTTATATGGATAGATCTTTATATTCATATTTTTAATGTACATATTTGTTTTCTTTCAGATTTTTAATCTTTTCATTTGTTTTTTTATTATGAACATTCGAATATTTAATTCTAAAATTAATTTACTTATATTAAAAAAAGGTAAAAATAATTTAATAACATTATAATTATTCTATTTTATTATAGGATATGGAGGAAGAGGAACATACACCAAGGTATGTGTGTTCTCTTCCTATAAATATACCGATTATAATTAAATTAATTCATGAAATTTAACTTATTATTGTTGAAATTTTTTATATGATGATAAAGACATATACTAGAGTGAATACTGGTACTGATTCTTCTACTTCTCTAGAGAATAATATAACCAAATTTAGTAGAAAAGAAAATTCCCATTTAAAAAAAGTATCACTTATTCATGGGAAGGAGTATGGGTTACAAGTTCAATTTTATGATACCAATAACTAGATTATCCAAACTGCAAATCCGTTGAAGATTTTCATGGAACTATAGTGTTAGGTTAAGGTTAGAAACTTGTATCTCGATTAGAGGGGTATTGATTAAAAAATAAATTATTTAATGGAATATATAATAGTAAAATATCTTAACTATTTATTATTTTATCAAATAATTTAAATATTATATATTTTATATATCCAACATTTTATCTATTCAATTATTATTATCCTATGACATTATCAATAGAAAATAAATTAATAAGTGGTGGTTTTTTTGAAAATTATAGGGAGTAATATTATATCATAATTTATCTCAAATTTTATTTTTAGGAAGAAAGTGAATGATCTTCCATGACTCAAATATTGATTTTTAGATGTAGAGACAAGAATTTGTTTTGTCAGCTAATAGAAGGAATCATTTCTGATATGTAATATTTTATAAAATAAATTTATATAATTATTTTTTAATTTCATAATCATTTATTTGGTTATTATTATATAATAATAATCTAGGATATCTCATGAGGATATAAATTAACAAAACATATACCCTATTACATTATCATATGGAGGGTATGCATTACTGTAAGAGAAAATCATTGATGAAAAATTTGAGTAATTAAGATATACATCAAATAGTGGCAAAGAAGAGGATTATTTAGGTCCTACCTCTCATCATAATCACCATGAAAATTAAAAAAAATGATTAAATCACAAAAAAGTGGAAGTACCTTACTGACCAATCAATGAAAATATCTAGTAAAAATTAACAAATAAAAATTTACTCTTTAATAGTTTTTTCATAAATTTATCACATTAATATTAAATATATATATTCACTTTGGGATTCTAATTAAGAGAAATAAAAATACTGAACCGCCATTCATATCGGTAGAATGTAAATTTTTGTGATTACTTTAGGAAATAAAGTACACATGGACTTGGTAATAGGACATGAGGAGGGTATTTTTATCAGCATTTTGTGTGGAATCCTTGTTTTGCATTAATGGAGGATACATACAAGTGATAAAGATATTCATTGAAGTATTAGACTTGAGAGATTGATAATTCCATTGGGGATATAATTATATTGTCAGTATAGTATATATTTGAAGATATGTTGAGATAGATGTAGCCTACACATCTTTCCCATCCAACTTTTCTACCTCTTCGCTTAGACACAACTATATACTATGAGTTTTAGGGTGGGGATCCCCATTTCATATTTTTTGTTTGTAGAATCATAGATAATCTAGGAGATTATATACATAATTAGTTTTTGTAGTTGTACTGAGAAAGAGGGATGATAAATGATGTTATTGATCCAACTACTCTAGTATCATTTCCTACTAGGAAGGTTGTCATGGTTAGAGAGAGAATATATCATTTTTTAATATTTTTAGTTATTTTTGTTCATAAATTGATATAAATCTATTTTTTCTTTTATATTCACTTGTTATTTAAAATTACTTGAATTATTTTCCTATATTTACCTTCTGTAAAATAAACTCAAATCTAAAGAATCATTGGAAAAATAATTTTTTTCAAACCAAAATGGTTTGATACTTTGTAGTTTTCTCAAGTGTTGTAAAAAGTATTAATGAATTCTTATATTTTAACGTGATATATTTTTCACAATTACTAATATATGTGGGGAGAGATTATATACTTAAAATATTTTGAAAATTTATCATGGATCTTGTTATTGATGATAATATCTTACTCTATATGTGTTGCAATTATTTTCCATGAATTTAACGATTAGTTTTTTTCATTTAAGTTTTGAATATATTTTTTAGTAATTTAATTTAATTCTTGATTTTTAGGTATATTTACACTATTTTCATAAACAAATTTGACCGGTTTCATTTATTATTTTAAGGATCCATAATAAATTTTAATAGATATAAGGTAACTAAAAAATAAATTTATATTGGAATATATATTTCTAAGATTAAATAACAGTGATATTTAGTGTTGGTTCCTTATATTTCTTGACTAGTAAGAAGATCCCTATAATTAAGAAATAATATTCATTATAATTTCATTCATATTGACATTTTCTATTTTAACTTACCATTAATGTTTTTTTATGATTTACATATCAACTCAAATCATATTGGCTATTCCCTTAACATAGTAAATTTCATGTTATTTAAACTGATTTTCTAGATATATATGTTTTATTCTCCTTTATTTGTACTTTAATCGTAAATTTTCTATTGTACTTGTGTTTTGGTACTAGGAAATTGAAAAATTCATTGAAGGTGTTTCATAAGGTGAATTTGGAGAAAAATAATTGAAATAATATTTATTTTGTGCATGTTATGGTATATAATATTTATATTAGTTAATATAATTTTTCTCTTATAAATATTTATAGTATCTCTCATTTTGAAATTCTTATTTTAAAATTACACTTTCATCTTAAGAAATAAATTTTTGGATTTGGTTATTATGTTTTATTACTCATTTATGAGATTATAATAACAAAAAATGATGAATTATTTTCACAAAGTTAGTTTCATTACATCACTTATAATTTACACTAATATGTTGTATTGTTAATTTTATAATATTTTAGTTTTTTTATGAAACTTCATCATATATTAAAAATAACATAAACTATGATTGTGGTTTATTTTACAGACTATTTTAATAAGATTTGAATACAATTAAAGGTTTTTTGTATATGTATTTTCATTGAAATTTTTTTAGTATAGTTTGTAAAATGCCCAGGATAATTGGAATACCATAACGGGTCAATCTATATGATATGTTTTATAATTTTTTTTCTGAATTGAACCTATATGACTAACTATATTCTTGATTCTTTGAGTATAAAATCATCCTCACCTAGATTGAAGTGGTGAAATATTATAATTCTAAACACATAAGGATTTTACAAGGTTTAGCCTCAATATGAAATCCTATCAGTTTCTTTGTTCTGGTTAAATTATGTGGCCAATATTATCACTAATATAATATGGATTAAATGAGTGGGGAATTGTACATACTTAACACTTTCTAGGATATCTATGGATCAAAAAAAGTAATGTAAAAATACATCCTTTAATTTGTTAAGTGATAGTAACAGTGTAGGATGTTATTTATTCTAGTACTACTAACCTCCAAATTCATTACATTATCTATGTTGAATCAGATTTCTTTTCCTCCACTGAAAGCATCACATTAAGAATACATAGACTAAAAGATCAATATAAATTCATAATTATCATATTAGCCTTCACTTAATAGATTAGATTGTATTACTCATTAATGAGATCATGCATACTCAAGATGGTCTTCTTACTCATCATAAGAAATTTCGTGAATCAATAGTAATGAAATAATATTTCCCCAACCTCTTTAAAATTATTAGTTTTGATTTATATCGATGATATTTTATTTTTCTCTCACTTTGATACAATAGAGTATCATCCTTCCTCAATTCTCTAACACCCATTTCTATTCATTTATAGCATTTATAATTTCTCAATATTTGCATGGAATATTTCTTTAATCCATCCAATGGCCTAAAGGCCTTCAAATGTTTATTATTTTGATAAAACCCCCTTTTAAGGTATGAAGGGGGAGAACCACACACACATCATAGACATAATACAACACACACCTGTAAGAAAAAAAAGTAAAACCAGACTGAAAACATAGAGTTACCCCTCCCCAACATATAGACATGATGAAGCTCTGCACTGTTGCAAGGTAGTTTGGAATACCAGTATTCTATGTCAAAGTACATGCCCTATCCGATGGAAAATTTCATACCCTCTCAAACAACCAAATATGTAAAGCTCTTCCAATATAAATCACCAGCTCTGAGTTCCTCCTTTGAAGCATGTTCCATGTAATCAATTTTGGATGCACTTCCTTCCCATCATCAAACTCAAACCATTCAAGAAACTCAACATTCACAACATAACCCATCAAATACCTTTCCCCACATGAGGTACTGAATCGATACAATGTGACTTGAATCCTTCACCAGTCATTGGAAACTTCGCCAAAAGGTAGCCCTGTCACCATCCTTAGATTCCTCAACCATCCACAGGAAGACCAGCTCGCATCATAGGAAGATGGAGAAAGCAGGGAGGAGATAAGGAGTTCTTCGGCAACACCGATGCTGTAAAAAAACAACAAACCATCAAAACTAAAAAAAACTTGCAGAACACTGGAAACCACATCCTACCCCTATGACCACCAAATCTGTACCAACTAGCACAAGAGAAACAACATAAATGTGCTTGACCATGCTTGACCGAACTGAGGATCCACTCCTCCACTTCGACATAGCAAGTTCCAAGTCGTGAAGATCTGAGCAACAGAGGGTCTACGATGCCGAAGAATGAGCCATGTCGAACTGAGCGAGAAGTCGGTGATTCTACAGGTCACGAAGTCACCGAGAAATGCCAAAGACCTTCGAGCTGCGATGGAACCTCACCACCCAAACCACACCGGATCCCCACCGCATCACGCCGTCGCGAAAAAATGCCTACATAGATACTCTAGAGGAAGTTGACATTAATTGATTCCAGTCGGAGTGGAAAGGGAATGCAAGGCTGGGAAAAACACTAGCCATCATGAGGAGGGGGGGGGATGCTGCTCCGAGGCTATCTTCTTATTTGCTTAATTATTTTAAGAAAATTTCTTGAATCTTGATTACGAAAAATTTCCCTAAAAATAACGTTTAGAATGATGAAGAATAATTTAAAACAATCCACATTTATTATCTTTGAATTAATTTAAATTTGAATTAAAATTCATTAAATAAATATACATGATATTCTATTTTACTGAACTTCATAAAAACATCTATGAATACTATTTTAAATAATATTAATTTACATAGTTAATGAAATTGTCAATTTTTCATCACAAAAAATCATCAATGTATTTTATATGCACTAAGACAGCTTACAAAGTGGCCTATCATAAGAAGTGTCTAGTATATTATGAATTCAACTATCATATGACATTAATGTCTTCTATTGATCTCATATTACATAGTGTATATCTAATGGATTAGTGGTAGGAACTTATATGTGATTTCCTTTTTTTTACATGAAATACATATATTACCCATTCCTTATTTTTTGCATGTTGGCCTATCTTATTAGATTATTTTATCATTCAATATTCAGCCTTTATTCCATGAAATGCATGTATTAGGAAATTTTTACTATAATAAAAAAAACTGACATATGAAATTTTTTAGCTTATCAAAAATGGGCTATATAAAAAAAATCACCAGATCTTATATGAACTTCCTGGACTACATCTTATGAAGTCTAGAGAAGTTAATTTTTTAAAATTATTTATTTTACCAAATAAATTAAATATATAAATTAATCAACTTAATGATATCTCTGAAAATATTAAAAAAAATCAAACATGTTCTTCAGAATTCTATTTAACCTCTAATAAATAGTTTAAAAAACACAACTCCTTCAAAAATTACAAGAGAACTTCTTTGAATTTTTTGTCAAATCATGAAACTATTTTTAAAAATTAAAATTTTACACTCAAATTATCATCTAATAGACACCAAATCACATCCTTTTTCTTGTGGAAAAAATCTTAACACCACACTAATGGTTTGATTAGTGTTTTTAAATTAAATAAATCTCATAGTGATAAGTAAAATTTTTATATGTTTTAAAACAACCCACTAAAATAAGGACACTCAGTAATTCAAATAACTCACCCTTTCCATATTAAATTCATCTAATAAATTATAAAATGATGAGGATAGAAATTAACACTTTTATATACATTTGAAAATGTATCTACCATAATTATTGAGCAAATATTTGTGCATTTAATTCTCCCTATTTGACAATATAAACCAAGGATCGTCATAGGTCCCAACCAAAGCATCCCAATAATGAAGGAATGGATGAACACTCGTGTATAGCCTAAGAGTATTAAATATTCCCTTAGGAATTTCTTTTGTGAATAATTCATCTAGTTGATTCGGAGTAGGAATAAATTCCATGTTGATGTAACTATTGGTAACTCTCTCTTTAATTAAATGAAACATGATGTCAATTTGTTTTTAACATGGATGTTGTAGAGTATTTTTATAGATATCTATAACACATTTATTATATTCATAAATTTTGATTGAACTTTCAATTTTCACCTTCAAATCATCAAGTTATTCTTTCATCCATGTCAATGGGTGAAAGAACTTGTATCAACCTCATATATAGCTACTATGGTGCTGAAAGGCACGAAATTTTTCTTCTTGCAAGGATAGTTAACAAAATTTTCTCCTTGAAAAAATATTCCACCTGAATTATACCTCCTATAATCATAATCTTCTACCCAATATTTATGAATGTAGCTACACATATTCAAATTTTTTCTTTATTATACTAAAGTCTATAGGTTAATGAAGCTTTAATGTGTCTCAAAACACTTTTTCCTTCTATAATATTAGATTTTTTAACTGAACTTTGATGCCTACAAAAAAACTCACAATATATATTATATCATGTCTAGATGTAGTGGGGTAGAGAATTCTCCCACTCAACCTTCTAAATTACCTTTTATCCATAGTTTCAATTTAAAAATTTTATACAATATTGTCCTGATTTGAATATGTGTAAAAATATATTTTGAGTCCACTATCTCAAACTTCTTCAATAGTTATTTACTATACCTATCTTGGGGAAAGAAGATAAGATATTTTTTATCACTTATAACCCCTTGAAGTATCTCAACTATCCCAACATGGTATTCCTAATTTGCTTCTTCATTTTCTTTGAAATATTCCCTAAAATCACTATATTTATCTCCTAAAAAATGATTTCATCAATATAAACAATTTCAATTAGAGTACCTAATTTTGAAAATTTGATGTATAAATTGTTATCTATACACTGATGGTCCAGTAACCCAAAGTGGGTTATTAAATTTTTAGACTAGTATAATATATATATATATATATATATATATATATATCACAGTATCCAATGGATTAGTTGTATCATGAAACTAGATACATAATTGAACATTACATTGAATTAAAAACTTAAAGATGCATAAAAAAAACCATGAAAAAATATTAGTTTCACTTAAAAAACCCAAAAATCAGACTTAGTATTCCTCTTGGTTTCATAGGGAAAAGGTAAAAAAAATTATGGTGTGAGATTAGATGCTCAATAGGGGTAGAATATAATTAAATTTTTCATAAAAAAACATTGAATCAATAATATGTTAGGAAAAAATATATTTCATAATAAATAATATACCCATGGAATAAATAATAATGAATAAACTTATGGATAAAAATAGCTAAGTGCAAATTGATGGAATGGATAATGTTGGACATCAAAAACATTCCATCTAAGATTGGTTGGAAGACATAATTCATGAATGGGAATTGATTATACCAAATACCCAACTAGTTTACCTCATGAGACCTATTAATGCATCGAGGGGAAATATAATTCAAGGCCTCACCCACAACATAGTAAGTATTATAAATCAATCATATGATGATAATTTATAAAGAATACATATCATAATATTCCCTAAGGAACCACATATATATTTATGGCTATAAAATAAATATTTTTATATATTAATAAAGATATATAGAATATCAATATTTTCATATTCAATGAAACAATATGGTTACTAAGTGAATATCCCATAATCAACATAGATACAATGAGATATTCTCAATGTATTTTAAACTAATCTTATCAAAATAACGGTAACAAGTTATTGGTGAAGAGTACTTTAGTGTTATAGGGGTGTCAATAGGAAATAATTATTTATTATTATTTATAAAGAGATCATGAATTATCCAAAGCACATCCATTGGGATTGTCACACTAAGTATACAATTAGGACCATTATTTTTTCACTGGGTGAAGGTTAAGTTAATACCCAAAAACTATTTTTATATTATATTATCCTAAAGTACATTTAAGAAAAATCCTTTATCAACTTCTGCATATCATGACCATGATATCATTTCTAAGAAATCACACACACTTTATTTTTTCAAAAATTTAAGAGTTCTTTCAGTTGAAAGAGTTTTTTAGGATTATAATGACTTATAAAGGAATTTTAATCAGAGTTCATGGTGATATATCATTGATAATATAATAAGTAATTGATAACAATGAATCATAATAAAAATTTTCATTTATAAGTATAATTAGTTGAAGGATTGAAAAAATAAAGGAGAGAAGAGGTTAAGAACCCTTACCTTGTAAAGAAGTTTCTTAGAACTTGATAGGTACACCTTGAAAACATAAAAACTCATTAGAGAGAATTTTTAGTAGTAAAATGAGAGGGAATTTGTGCTAAATGGATTTGGAGTGTAGAGGAGTTTGAAAATGGGTGGGAATTATTAACATAGGTGTAGGGTATTTTGGGTTATAATATTCACTATCCTTTCATTCAAGTCCAATAATTTTGGAAAGTATAGATTTCCACAAAGTAATTTAGATTATTATTAAATTATGAGGGTTATTTTACATTAATATATATCATAATTTTAATGGAACCATCTAAACACACCATTAAATGTATATAACCAACAAGACTTTTTATTATAATAAAATGAAATTTAGGTTCCAAAATGTCAAATATAATTCTAAATTCATCTTGATATTTTTAATGAAATTATTTCACTACTTAAAAATATTTTTGGTAAAAGAAGGATTCCTAAATTTTTATTTCATTCTAAAATCATAATTATCTCTTAAAAGTTGTGTTATTCGTTTAAACTATATTTTTTATTATACTAAAAATAAATCAAATTATATAGAAAAATAAGAAAAATTCACCATTAGATAATTTCAATATACATGTTCCAAATTTAAGGCCCTTTCATGGAAAATAATATTCCATTCAGGTGAAATTTAATTATTAAATAAAAACACTTGTGTATTTAAAATTTATGTATTTTTCAATTAATAGATAAGGAATATTCTATGAAATATGTGTGTAATTTCTATTCATTGAGTAATATAAAATACAAATAATTTATAATTATATTACTATCAAAATATTTTATAAAATTTATTATACACTTGAATAAATAATGGTTATATTACCTTAGTTGAATCTTGGTTCATACAATATTCACTTTTCCTTTTAAGAATTTAATTTATTTTAAAGGGTTGTTAAACTCTTAATACTATGCATTTAGGGCCTGTTTTAACACATACAGATCCATATTTAGTTTTAATACCTTATAGAAATCATTTTTTATCACAAAACATTTACGCTTTTTAATATAAACATTTTCTTCTAACTCATCATTCAAGGAGGCATATTTGAAAACCATCAGATCTAACTTATACTATTTCTAAGATTTTACAATAAGAATTATTATGATGGATTCTGACCTTTCAATTGGAGAAAATTTATTTTCAAAATCAACTCCTTCAACTTGGTTATACCCTTAATCAGACTACCCATTTTTTCCTTGTGACTTTCCCCAGTCATTCAATTTAATTTGGAACATCCAATTGGTCCTAATAAATGTTTTTTATTTTAGAAAAAACATCCCATGTATAATTCTTTTAAATTTGGTTTAGTTCCTCGTTTATAGCCTAAATCCTTTCATTATTCTTGAAATATTTATCCACTTCATGTGGAAACAATTTCAACGACCTGAACATTTATAAATTAAATTTCCCTTCTTAGTAAATTAAATGGCCTATTATGTAATGTGGTTAATAAAACACATGAACTTCATTGTTTATTTTTTACCATTATAAGTTATATACATTCATATTTAAAAGAATGTTATGAATCAGAACCATTGAAAATATAGTTACTGAAAAGTGATAAAATGATTAGTATATATTAAGGGTTATGATAAAGTCAAATTGACATAGATGAAACAAGAGATGGCCTCAACCAGTAGAAGCCTACCTTATGAAGCCTATTTATTGAAGCCTCCTAGGGAGATACCATCACTAGTCTTTTCTCTTGATCAATCCCAAGATGAGATTCAACAACTAAAACACAATAAATACCATTCATATGATTAGTTCAATCATATCGATATCATGACCCAAACAGATGATTACAAAACCACCCCATGAAAATATCTCTATCACAAACCTTACCCTTAGGGTTTTTTCTATTGTATTAAAGGGTAGTTTATCAAGACCCAAATAGTATGATTTTTTATAATTTTTTTACAGAATAATGATTATATATATATATATATTTTATTATTTATTATATTAATGATTGGATAAAAAGTTTGATAAAATGAATTTTAATACGATGAAACAACACTAGCATTTTTGGGAAATGTATAGTTCCAATAAAGACTCTGACTGAAACTTCTTCTTTTTTGATTTTTCAAATAAGTCACTTTATGGGTTAGTGAGAACAGAACAATCAAGGAGAACCATAGGCGGGTGGGATTTAGAACCACTTCAAAATCCAGACCCACCCAAAAGAGAAACCAAACAACAACCAAATCCTCACAAAACACATCAACACTTAGAACCAAAAAAAGAGCACTCTAAAAGTTCAAACATAACCATGACCACCTGCACAATCCAAAGAATCATCGAATCCAACTAACCCAACCAATTTGGGGTCATGCGCGATGGAGCATGAGGAAATGGCAGAGGGAACCAAAGAATTGTTGAACCATCCAGGTGCAAAACTCCACGACATCTTCCATAGAAACAACCTGGTCCTAGGATGGATGACAGGTGTCCGTGAAAGCGCCTGAGTGCATCCCACACCATGGCTTCCCACGTAATCCCCAGGCAACGATCCTGCACATCAGAAGTGCCAACCCAGTGTCGAAGCGGAAGAGAACAAACACAACAGATCAGAAGAGGGGTTAATATAAACCCTCGACACCGTTGTAGCTACAATCTGGTCCCAGGTTGAACTTCTGTCATCCATGAAAGAACTTGTGTGCGTCTCGCAACACGGCTTCCCATGTAAACCCTATGTGATGAACCTGCACATCAGAAGAACCGACCCTGCGTTGAAGCAGAAGAAGGATCACATCCAATCTGAACAGATCTAGGAAGAGGGGGACCTGCAAGGAAGCCACAGGAAGACCCTCCCCCCTCCGCGCCACACCGGGGCCAGCACCGAGCCTCGCCTGAACATGCCTCCCTGGCTGAGGCCACATCTGAAGCCCAACCGAGCTCCATCGAGGTGAAAATCTGGATGCACGCCAAGAATCCGAACGGGATCGAAGCCAGATCCATGCTGTCGTCGGGCCAACGCACCAGGAAGACAATGCCGAAGCTGAAGCCTGAGCCTTTACCGAGCAGGGGCCAGAAATGTCGATTGGGATCACAGCCAGTGACCTTCAAAAGGGATGAATGAGTCACGCCGACACCGATCCGAGGATGAAGACACCGACGCTAACCCGCACCACTTCATGCTGGATGAGGGAAGGGGAGAAACCGGAGAAGAGACCCTTGCCCGCCACTCATAGGGAAATGCCACCGCTCAGAGGCTCCTCATTTTTAGAGATCAAATAATGACTCTAGATTTAAATAAATTCATGATTTTTTAATAAATTATAATTTAATAAAATAATTTTTATTAAATATAAATTATTTATAATTTTATAGAGTCAAAAATAATTCTTTTATGGTTTAGAAAACTGTTATTAAAAAAACAGTATTTTTCAACATATGTGGATTTTTGAGTTAAATGTTAAGGTTATCATACTTAGAGATTTTTTGGGATAAAAATAATTTTTTTTTTAAAATCATCATGCTAAAATTTTCCAACAGTGATTTTTTTATAATTTTCATAGATTATTTAATTTTTGGATCAAAATTAAATATGGTATAAATATACACCCTTAATGAATCCTTCAAAAACAATATTATATTTTTAAGATTTGAGATCTGTTCTTTATAAACATGAATCATCTCAACAACACAAAGGGTATTATTTTAAAGACTTTCATTCTTAAAATATTAAAATAATGAAAAACACTTCACTTTTTCCGGAACCTTGGGAAACCCCATTGTAAGGTTTGTGTTTTTCATTACCTTATCATATCGAATCCAAAACTTATGTTTGGAAATTAATAATGAACTCTCCAATCATTTTTTCATATAAACCCAAAAAAATCTCCCATTTATATTCACAAGAATAATTTGGAGTAGTAAATTTCTATTACCTTTCCTCACTATACTCCAACCAAGGATCCCCCATTCTATCAAGAAGCTCCTCCTATGCTTTCTGAAGCACCCTCTCAAGGAAATGGATCCTCTCCTTCTCCTCTTTATTCAAGAACCTCCAATATATTTTTCATTTTTTTCAAAATTGTGATGTTGGGATATGTTTTTAATATTCATATTACTTCCCTTATGATGTCCAAGTTATGATATACCACTTTCAATCTCATTAATCTCTCCCTTTGTTGATTATGTACCCTTGATATGAAGCTGAAATTATCCAATGATATTTCTATACCAAACCATTGTATTGTGAATATTATCACCATTTCCACTAAAGGGTATTCACATAGAAGTTCATATCCATATTTTATTATTTAATTACAAGTTTGTAATCTATAATACATATTTTTATGGATAAAATTGGTGAAATTAATCCTTATGTTGTATGATCTTACTGTCACACTTATGTGGGTACATGATATGAATGTGACATGTGGGATTAGAAATATATATCCCAACAATGAATTGGGTAATTATTTAATATCATTATCTGATATGTTTGGTGCATGGGATGTTGTCCTATGGACACTATGTTATTATGTCTTGGATGTTATCCTTAACTTATGTTTTTTATTCCATGTTTTATGCCATTTCAACATTCCCATGTTTCATTTATGTCATCATCATAATTCATGCTTTATTGACCATGTTTATGATTCTCACCGCTTTTATGTCTAAATTAAATTCCTGTTGATGAACAAGTAATAATTTAATCATGTTATTATTTATTTATTCTCTTATTGTTATTTATAACTCATCACCTTTTTGATGTATGTCCCTAGGTTATTCTATAAAATTTTAAGAGAAATGGAATTTTAAAATAATGTTACAGAAGTTTTTAAAAATGTTGTTGTATCCATGTATCAAGTTAATATGATATGAACAAAATTTCACAAATACACTAGAACTTATGATATTTTTTTGGTTTAAGTGTACCTTTATATAATAAATCCTGAAAAAATAGTAATAAAGATATGGGTTGTCATAGATGGTATCATAGGAAAGTATATGTATTTTTAATATTAGGATTTGAAAACTTTAGTGAAATACTTTGGGATAAGACTAAACATATTAAAACATCCATAAATTCTTGAAAAAGTATATAGTAAGTGGTTTACAACAAAATAAATCCATGTCAGGATACTACATGTGGATGTGGCTCTGGTATAGTGGTGCCGAGGGGTAATAACCCAAAAATAGTGCATTGAGCTGAACTCGATCATCACCTGGTGCTTGAAAATGGGCATTGATTCACACCAAGTTTGAAACTTCTAGGGGATATACATTAGTAAATTCGAAAACTCAATATGATCCACTAATAAGAGAAAAAAATTCAGAAAATGTTTTATGATGGGAAAGAGATTATGGATAAATTATACTGAATCCTATAAATTAATATATTAAAGAATATATATCATTTATATGTTATCCCTTTAAATTTCATAATTTCCATTTTATATGTTTAATAATTTATAAATTATCATCCCTAATTTTCCCATTAATCTAGTCAATGGCAGGAAATAGGAGGAACTGAGTCAATTAACAATGGGAGGGGAAATGTTATCACTGCCCAAATGAGATGCCCAACCTGATGGG
Source organism: Viscum album (assembly GCA_963277665.1). Lineage (NCBI taxonomy): Eukaryota > Viridiplantae > Streptophyta > Magnoliopsida > Santalales > Viscaceae > Viscum > Viscum album. The sequence continues at coordinate 323,848,053 of OY728139.1, read as the reverse complement.
ATGAAAAATCATGAACTTCATTATTATAATTTCTCAATAGACTAAAGTTTAGAACTGAAACATAAATCAAGGAGAATTATTATGATCCCTTAAATATATAAAAATGGATATTCTCCACTGAAGAGATATTATTCATCCATAAATGCTTTGAGAAAGATCATTTCATGTTGGCCATTTATTATTTAAAAGAGGAAGTTGATCAATGGTTGACATTGTTAAAATAATATGAGGGATGAGGAAGATATCAGAGCAATGGATTGAAAGAAATTATGGATTTTTTTCAATAAATATTCTATTCATAGTCTCGAACTAAAAAAAGTGAGGGACTTATTTATCCTAAAGTAAAATGATGATGAATCCATCAAGGCATACTAGGTAAACTTTACAAGATTTTTGTGATATGCCTCTATCATTATTATAACTATGAATGTAATGTTGACAACATATTTTGTTGAATGTAGAAAAGTCTATAAAAATTATTAGGAATTTGGGACATAAAAAGTTATGATGAAATTGTTTGATGTTCTCTAAATGATGAAATTGAGATAAGTAAGTCTTAATGGTTACACGAGTATAAAATTGGAATGTGGAGTTTAATTCACATGGTGTTATGGTGAAATATAATGGTAAAATGAAATTTCGACATCCGAGTTATCAAAAGGGTGGGAAGATGCACCTAAAAAAACATGAAGGTGACAAGGAAATACTTTTGGTATAGGAAGGAAGGGATCCTAGCTTGAAATTGGGTGTAGGAAAAAACCACCAATGTGATGGATGAAAAGAATTCATAGGTCAACCCTCGTCACATTTTCAAATGTTTCAACTGAAAATAACATGGAAACTATGTGAATCAGTGTACTATGATAAAAGTAATCAATGAAAACTGATGATTGAAACCTCTAAGTCCAAGAGAGTGAGAGCGATATTATTCCATCACAAATTTGACAGTGGATTCTAAAAACAAAATGGTGACAAGTACACTAGTTATTCCTTTAATTATAGTGAATGTCCATTTTGATTCTGGTTCAATGCACTCTTATGTATATTAAAATTTTAGTATAACTATTAAAACATCGCTATAAATCATTGATGTAGATATATCAATGAAAATGAAATATGGTGAAACTAGTGAGTCCAAAATATATAATCCATCCCATATGAAAATTTGTGGGATGAACTTCCTAGAAAACCTTATAGTACTTCCCCTAGTAGAATCATTTGTTATTCAATGTATGGTTTGGATTTCATTATATAGAGCCATCATAAATTTTGTAAAGAAGTAAATTACCCTTTATATCATGAATCACTATATGATTTTATACATGTTCAAAGAGGAGTATAAATATTATTCGGTATCATCATATGAGGAATGGATATTTTTTCCCTATGATCATGTGTATCTAGATTAAATGATTAATAATAAGGAAAATCATTATCAAATTCATGCCCATTGTGAGGGAATAGAATGATGTGTTTCCTGAAGAATTAACTAGTCTTTATCCTTGAGGAGAGGTTGAGCTATCAATCAAGATTATACCTAGAGATTTTTCAATAGGAAAGAATCCACATAGAATGGATTTGGTTTAACTTAGAGAGATAAATAATAATCTACTTGATAATTTTCATTAAGATTTCATACGCCCAAATGTATAACTATGGGGTGTACTGGTCTTATTAATAAATAAGAATGATTGTTTGATGTTCCTCTACATTGATTATCATGCGATCAACAAGATCAAAATAAATAAAAATTATCCTCCACCAAAGAATGGTGACTTGTATTATCAGTTAGGATCATCGCACTGTTAATCTATGGTAGATATTTGGTTGAGATACTATCAAGTATGTCTAAAGAAAGAGGATATCCCCAAGACAGATTTCAGTACAAGGTATAGGAACTACAAGTTCATTGTGATGAAATTTATACTCAATAATTCTCTGATAATATTATTGGAATTAAAGAAATTGATTATATATGGATTACCAAGATATATTTGTTGTTGTATTTGTATATGATATTCCAATTTACTCTAAAAACAATGAGGAACACTAGTAGAATTAGAATATTATACTAGAGACCATTTGGAAAGGAAAGATGTATGTGAGGTACACAAAATGTGAATTCTATTCAGAGAAATAAATATTTACAAGGAAAGTTATATGATTTAAAACATCATTGATTTTTCTCAAATAAATTTCATAAAAACTATTAGATAGAAGTGAGATAGTGAATCATGTTCAGAGGGATGGAAAATCTGGAGGTAGTCCACAAAATGACTAAAAATAGTTAAAAACTATAAAAACATGCATCATTAATTGATTAATATTATAGTATTAACCTATTGCAGAAAATATAATAATGGAATTAATATTTTTAAACAGATAAAGAAAATTAAAAAATGATGATTGAGTATAGGTAAAATATGAATTAAACACTCAGGAAGTTTTGAATTCCTAATTAAAGAATTTCTTAATTGTGAAGTTTATATTAAATAAAAATTCAAAATACAAAAATTCAAAATATATATTCAGAACATTTACCATTAATTGAATGATTATAGTATTCATACAATACAAAACCCATTCAACTTCAAAGAATATGAAGTAGATCACAATTTAGAAATGATTGCAAAAAAAGGATTAAAATGATAAAACAGTACAATCTTACTTTACCACATAATATTTCTAACCAAATATCATAGTTTCATTAACCCTAATAAAATAATCCAATGAAGATTAATTCATTTAGAGAGAAATAAAAAATTATGGGAAGAGATAATATGAATTATCTCTATCCAGTATCTTTAACTCCAGTTTCTCATTGTGATATCAAATTTCCATTGATCTCTCATCAATGCCCTATTATTTGAAGGTCATTTTTTTATTCTTTTTTTTTTGGTGTTTCCCTATCAACCCTTCTTATTCATCACATATCTCCAGTGGCATGTTAAATCACCTCATTGTCTCAGAGTCATTTTTACATGGGTAAATCTCTGGATTCCACATTGCATGATTATCACAATACATTTTCCTCCATAGTAACCAAAGCCAAACCCCTCAGTTATAGAATGCATAATTGCTCAAAACTATGTGTGATGCAGTGAACATGATCAAATTATCATATGATATCAATGTGTATAGATTTATGATTATGATAAATGAGTGAGGATGCTTAAATATCTTGTTCCCACAATGTCATTCGATTAAAAAATTCAATTTTCTGTAATTTGAATGACCTAGTTATTTACTCACAAAACCAACTGGGAGAAATATTAGATTCACCACATAAATGATTTCCCTCATGTATCTATTTGGTATTTAATATCTATTTTTGACATAACTAAATTACCATGTAGGTGATTGGATTCATAATCATTGAGAATTATGTTTATCACACAAGACTGATTGAATTACCATGAAGAGGCATGAAGAGGCATGAAGAGGCATCAATTCTCTGGGCATAAATTCTCTGGGCAACATCACTCATTTATCTTGTAAGTGATTAGATTACCATGTATGTGATTACCATGCAGTTGACATAATTAAATTACCATATATGTGATTGGATTCACCACATAGATGATTTTCCTCATGTATCTATTTGAGGGATCATAATCATTGAGACGTATTCTCTTGAAGTTCTCATATGGTGATATCTAGTTTTGAGATCATGAGGAAAGACCCACCAATAGGAACACCACATGTTTTGGGTGTCATTGGTTTTTCTTATCTAGAGAAGTGTATTGATCTCCTGACTTCAGATCATTATCATTGTATTTCATATGATCACGTAATTTAATGAAAGGAAAAAAACCATGATATTGAAATCATGGAGAGATGGATTGTGTTGGGTGTGTAATTGGTGGTATGGTATTGGTTGAATGATAAAGAAAGAATTTATTACTTCTATGTTAAGGAAGTTATATATCTCAGGTCATGTTGATGAGGATGGTAACAACATTATAAATCCTTGGCCAAGATAGTCGAATGGCAGTCCATCTGGTTAGATAAAAACAATAAAGCAAAAAAATGTGATGACACAAGTGTTTTTCCTTCTTTATGATATATCTATGGACAAAGAGATTATATTACATTGTATGCATTTTTAGGTTGGTTTTCATTACTATGACATTACTTATTTATTTAGGGGCCTGGATGGGTTTCTAGACTCCACTTTTAGTCTTTTGATATTATTCACTTCTATCAATATAAGGGCCCAGAGGGTTACACACAATAGCATATTCAAGAATCTTCCTTATTCAATTGAGTAGGTATGTTGGATATGGTGAGCCCCACCAAGGGTTCTGAGTGTTGTCTAAGTTATCAATCACCAATAGAATAAATAAATTAATATTATCCAAGTAAAGAATAATTTTCATTGAATTTATTTACTAAATGTAGTTACAAGTTATATAAATATTGGAAAATATTAATCAAATAAACATTATTTTAATATTCCAGATTCATTTAATATTAAGTGAGAATTATGAGTCAAGTTAATGACTGTGGTTTATCAAATAATATATATGTTCAATATTTTATAGGTATGTGATAAAATAATAAATAATATTGACATAGTTTCATTCTTCATATTTATTTATTTTGTGGATGTTAAATAAATGGGGGTCAGGGAACCCTTCTCGATTTTTCTAACAACCACAATAAATAGAAGTAGAGAGGATCTCTCCATGTACTACTGACTATGAGATTTATAGAGCCTCTCTCTCACATAATACCTTATATAGAGATACCCTTTCAGGTCCTAAGTTCATATCGAGTTCATATCTATGAATTGAAGGAATGTCGATGTAGTGATCATCAGGACATTGAAGGCATCATCAAATCTCTGTGCTAGAAACCATAATTAAATGATCGACATTCCAACATATTTTTGAAGTACACGTGGATGGTCTATAGGGATTCTTCTTAGGATCCTTCATGCAATGATCTTCAGCAACAAGCATATTTCGACCACAACATTAGATATGAAAAGGGTACATTTTTTACATTATTTTTTGGTGCTATGTTTAATTTACACGACATCCTCAGACCATACTGGGTCTCAGACCATTAGAGATGAGGAGTATCATTATCCTGATGATGGAATATTTTTAAATATCTTTCCCACTAACTTCAATCGAGACACTGGTACCTATATTTTGGAGGAGCAATGGAAGCTATTTTTCGATGTCAACTGAGATGCATCTCAGGAGGTAATTGCATATTTTACAGTATCTTAATAACATAAACAAAATAAAATTATAATTTTTATTAATGTATCTATTTTTATAGGTATTTTTTAAAAAATACCACGAATCAAGAGATTAAACTAATTCCTCACATCGTTGGGTCTCCGAGTTCTTCAAGAAAATGAACAATTGTTTTTAATTATATTCATTAAAATTTATATCATTTAATTATAACTCAAGGTTTTTTTCTCAATTGTAATTTTTTTTATAAAGGCTAATAAATTAGGTCACCATGTTGGCCAAATAAAGATGTGGTTTAAAGTGCAAAGGAAACCCAATGGTTGTTTTGTAAATGAATATACCAAAGATATTTGAGTAAGTAATTTTCATTACCATTTCATATTATTTCAATAATATAGAAACATAGTAATGAAAAATATATTATAGAAAATAAAAATCCTTACACCTAATTAAATGGGATCAACTAAATGGAACAAATGATGTCAATTTGGCATCATTTGATACATCTAGTTGGCCCCAATTAATTGGGTTTAAGTCTTGTTAGTTGTTATTTTTTTATTATAATGTTTTTATGGTAGTGAAATAAAAATAAATAGTAATGAAAAATATATTAATTAGATAATATTATGAAGATAATATATTTTATAATATCATTGTTAATATTATTGTATTAACAGGTTTAAATTCCATATTTCTAGGATGTGAATCCTTCACTATCATCATCGGTTTCCAAGAAGGATGTAGTTGGAATCATTTTATGAAAGGAGCTTCATGTATGTGTACGGGGGATGGGTTCTTGGCCTACTCTATCTTCTATATTTGGTAGGGAAGTGTCATATTTTATTTCTACATCTGATGAAGGTTGGAGTAGTTCCACTGATATAGAATCATAAATAAAAATTGAATCATTTAAAGAAAAAGTTCAAGAACAAGACTCTTATATGAAAACATGGGTTCAGTGGCAGTTGACAATGGAAAATGATTTAGACTCTATATTTCAATCAATGATTGTAATGATCCCCAATGAAATTCTCATCCCTATATCTCATCCTGCTGAGGTAAATTCTAAATTCTATTTATCATTCACACATTTTAAAATGACACACATAACATCCATAAATAAAACTAAAATTACACTTTTATATAAAAAAATGCATTTAGAGTCATAAAAACCACATCTTATGACATATTGACATGTGGTTGATTCCAACACATCAAAAATGAATTATAGATTGTTATCCATGGGTTTAAAAACAATAAAATCTTGTTTGATCAGTTTAGACATGGAAAACACTTGTCAAATTTAAAAAAGATTTTAAAAACATCTATTGAGGGGTCAAAACAATGAAAATGATGTTTGAATGCCTGAAATCAAGGGATAATGACCTTATATTGAATTTTGAAATGTACGAACTGAAAATACATCATTCTGACTTATGATTTATCTAGGATGGTTGTATACACTTTTCTTTCTTTTGTTTTAAAACAATAAAACTTGCATAAAATGGTCAAACCATATAAAATAACCTCATATCTATTTGGAATCATGGTAAAACAACCATCGAGTTATTTTTGACTTGTATGCAAAGACAACGCATCAATCTGACGTGCGGTGTGACCATAATGACTTAGTAAGCACTTCTTAAAAGTACACAAGCCTTTAAAAACATGTGAGGGCTTCAAAATGAGGAAAAAATTTCATATTTACCTAATATCAGATTAAAATGATCATAAATTAAATTGTAAAGTATAGTAACTGACAAAACATCATTCTGACTAACAGTTTTCCCAGGATGGCTGATAACACATATTTAGTGTTTTAAAACACTAAAATGTGCATATAACGGTCAAAACCATAGAAAGTGAACTTAGATTATCATAGGATCCTGGAAAACCCAACAATGTGTTATTTTTTATGTTTATGTGTAGTCATCATGTCAATATAACATGCATTGTGGTCTGAATGACTTGGAAAACACTTATTGAAGGTACAAAAACCATTAAAAACATGTGTCGAGGGGTCATAACAATGAATACGATTTTGGAATTCCCAGAAATAATAGGAAAATGATTGTATATTGAATTTAGAAATGTAGTAATTGAAATAATTTCATTCCAACTTATGGTTCTCCCAAGATGGTTGTAAATGCATTTTTAGTGTTTCAAAATACCAAAACGTGCATGGAATAGTCAAAATCATTAAAAAAAGTAGATTGATTTGAAATCATGGGAAAAATAACTATGAGTTATTTTTTATGTGTTTATATATACAATATGTCAATCTGACATGAGGTGTGGTTTTAATGACTCAACAAACACTTCTTAAAGGTAATTAATCCTTTAAAAACATGTATCAGGGGTCAAAACTCAATAAACGACACTGGATTTCTGTAAAATTAGAGGAAAAGGGCCATGGATTGAATTTTTAAATATATTAACTGATGTTGCATCATTTTGAATTATGGTTTTTCTAGTATGGTTGTAAACTTGTTTTTAGTGTTTTAGAACAATAAAACATACATGGAACGGTCAAAGCCAAAGAAAACAACCTCATACTGAAATGTAATAATGGGACCACCATCAATGATCTATTTTTTATGTGTATACAAACACAACACATAAATTTGATGTGTGGTTTGGTTGGAATGACTCGATAAATATATCTTAAAGTAACAAAAGTCTTTAAAAACATGTGTCTGGGGATCAAAACTAAGAAAATGATGTTGGATTTACCTAAAATTGGAGGAAAATAACTGTAGATATAATTTAAAAATGTATGAACTCACAACACATTGTCCTCATTTTTAGCTTTCCTTAGATGGATGTAAACACATGTTTAGTGTTTTAACACACAAAAACATGCATGGAACAGTCAAAATCATAGAAAAAACCTCTAATTGATATCGAATCGTGGGGATACCAACAATAATTAATCTTTTCCATGTACTCATAGACAACAAGTCAATCCAACATGTAGTGTGTATGGAATGACACACTAAACACTTTTTAGAGGTATAATAACCTTTAAAAACATGTATCAAGGGATCAAAACAAGGTAAAAGACATTAGATTTTCCTGAAATCAAAGTAAAAATATTATCCATTTAATTGTGAAATATAGGAATTAACGACACAACATTCCAAATTATGGTTTTCTTGGATGGAGGTAAACACATTTTTTGTGTATTAAAACTCTAAAACATGGTTAAAATAGTCAAAAAAAAATTATCTCTGATTGGCATGGAATCCTTTAAATATCACTAATGAGTAATTTTTGAAATGTACACACAAAAAAAATATCAATCCGATGGGACATGTGGTTGGAATGACTCATTAAACACTTCTTAAAGGTACAAAAGCCTTTAAAAACACATTTCATGTGGTCCAAACCAACAAGACGATATCATATTTCCCTAAAATCAGAGTAAAATGACAACAGATAAAATTATAAAATGTAGGAACTAACGACACATCATTCAAACTTACAGTTTTCCCATAATGTCCATTAACACATTTTTAGCATTTTAAAACACTAAAATGTGTGTGGAACAGTCAAAACAATAGAAAAAAATATCATATTTATATGTAATCATGGAAAAACAACTACTATATAATTTTTGATGTCTACGCATAGACAACACATCAATCTGACATGTGGTGTGGTCGGAATGACTCAGTAAACAGTTCTTAAAGGTATAAAACCATTAAAAACATATGTCGGGGGATCAACACATAGAAAATGGTTTTGGATTACCAAAAAATCATAAGAAAATAAATTTAGATTGAAATGTGAAATATAGGAACCAAAAAAATCATTCCAAATTATGGTTTTCTTGTGATGGATGTAAATGAATTTTTAGTGTTTTAAAGCACTAAAACATGTGTGGGATAGTAAAAAACATTGAAAACAAACTCATATTGACATGGAATCATGGAAAAATCAATTCTGAGTTATTTTTTACGCGTTCACATAGAAATACAATCATTCTAACATGCGGGGTTGTCATAATGACCCATTAAACAATTCTTAATGGTAAAATACTTTTAAAAACATAAGCTAGTAGGTCAAAATTACACAAGCGATGTCATATTTCCATGAAATCACAGTAAAATTACTGTTTATTGAATTATTACATGTATGAATCAATGGAACTTCATTTTAACTGATCGTATTCATGGGATGGCCATAAATGTGTATTTAGTTTTTTAAAACACTTAAATTTGTGTGGAATGGTTAAAACCATATAAAGAACCTCATAATGGCATGAAATCAGGCTAAAACCACTAATGGATTACTTTTTATGTGTACGGATAGAAACAACATCAATTCGACATGTATTGTGGTCCAGATGACTTGGTAAGCACTTCTTAAAGGTACTAAATCCTTTAAAAACATGTGTTGTGTAGCACCCCAAGCTTCCATGGTACGCTTCCCTTTGAATAATATAGTAGCGTGTGTTGTACGCAACTTCGAGTTCTAACACACACCACAACCAATCAAACTATCTGTTATGAATAGTAATACCCACTTTTTGAAATTTTATAAATTTTATCTTTCAAAATGGACAACATTTTTGGATTTAGAATAGCAATATCATCCTAGGGTGAATTTTTGGTATTTTTTAGAAAACATTCAAATTTTGATGAATGGTAAAAAATACTAAACATTAATTAAAAACAACTTTTTTTAATCCAAATAATTTATAGTGATAAATTATACTATTTAGAGAATTTAAAATATAATTAAAATATATTTTTACTATTTAATCCAATATTTTTAATTTGATGTAATTTCACATTTAAACTAGATATAAACAAGTGTCAATCTTTTGATAGTTACTATTTCTTAAAAAACACGCTCTTTGTTTTTACAACGGGAATTAATTGTAAATTAATTTCTGCCACTTTTGGGTTTTGAATTTATAAAAATGGATTCCATATTTAGAATCAGTAGGTCCAAATTGTGTAAATTGGTAACTTTTATTTTCAGAAATTTTGAATAATTACTTCGGTAAATATTTTATTTACCATGGTTAAAGGGTAAATCCGGTAAATAAGGGTAAAACAATAAAATTATAATAATATTAAATCACACAAAAACGTGTCCTAACCCTATTTGTTGATACATGTCGACCCTAGACATCTTTGGGTAGATTTTGGGACCCCATGGAGCCACATGTAAATGATAATGACACTTTATATTAATTAAGTTAATGTAAATACAAAAATGACATAAGCATATATCATTTAGAAAAAAAAATTAAATAGGATCATATATGTTATATTTTCGACTATAAATATTAATTAGAAATCTAAAAATATTTCCTACATAATGGTATTTTATTTATAATTTTTAGACATTGAATAATTAAATTTATTTATTACATATTAATGATGTAGTATTTTCTTTATTAATGAAAGAATCAAATAATTGGTATTATAAATGATAAAATAAATATAATTTGAACGTTTTGATGACATGAACAGATTTTATTGGTTAATATGACATTTTATAATTGCTTAAATGAATTTTTTTCTAATTAATAAAGTTTTTATGACTTTAACAAAAATAAATTATTAAATAGTGTCAAAATTGACATAAATGAGTTTTTAAAACAAATATTATATTATTAATTGATATTATATTCCGAAAAACCTATGGTTTGGCCAAAGGACTTATATAATGATAGGTGTATCATTAATTGACCAATTGGGGGTCTCTTGGAAGTATATAGTATGTTTATTAACTATATAATATAAAATTACAAAGAGACATGGTAAATGTCAAACTATTTAACTAGGATTTAAATCAAAAGGATAAAGTTAATATACTAACACAAACCTATATAAAACCTATTGGTTGAGTAGGTTTATACCTATACCCACCTTAACCTTTAAATAATCTACTTTGGAGCCAATATAAACCGAATATAAATTTATTATAAAATAATATTTCTAGCTTTTCCTAAGTGCCCCTCACCCCTCTTATAAAAGGGAACTCCCAGTAATCAATAATTCACACTTTCAAATCCTTTGGGCCTGGCCAACCCCTACCCAAATATCCTTTAAACTTCCCCACTTCATCCTAGAGGCCCTATTTAGGTCAAAAATCCAACTTAAGGATCTATTTTGATCAAATCACAAGGAAGAACTCGAAGAAGAGGTAATAATTTCACCACCCTCTTTCATGTTCTTTTCTTCTTCCACTTATTCTTTTTTGTTATTTCCATACTAAAATAATAAATCCAGTATCATCTATATACTTTGAAGTTATTATAAATATGGTGCAACCATCTTAATTATTCTATCCATCCTTTGAATGACATGTCACCATAGGTGCGTACGTACGGATTACCGTCTCCACGTCGTGGTGTAATCGTTATTCAATACTTTATTATTTTGATGGGTATAATAATTATGTTTAATTAATTTAATAATAAATATATCCTGATAATGATTCTGTATATATGATATACCATCAAATTATATATTATTTTAATATCAAAAGATTGATATTGTCACTCCTGCGTACGTACGGATTACCTTCTCCACGAACGCGATGAGATTCATTTCTCATCATATCCATTCAAGAATAAATTTCATTCGATGATTAAAAATAATGTTTATAGACATGATATCATTATGTATATGAATAATATAAATCCCATCCATAAAAAATATGGCTCAGATAACAAATAATATAAAGTAAAATTAATCCGTTAACACTCAAAACGACGATAATACTAAGATATTACTAACAAATCAATGTTGAAAGATCAAATATGATATCATATTAATGTATAAAAATCTTGTATAATTAAATGAAAATTATTTAACCATTTTACATGAGGTTAACCTACCCTCTACTAAGGAAAAAGTGCAAAGTAAGGGGTTTCTTATCTCACTTCTAATTCCATGAGATTTCTATTGTTCACCGCTTATTTATTGCATGTGGTGTGCGTACTACCCATGATTGTATTCATTGTATAATATACTTAAATTTATGGATATTTACATCATGATTTTATGATACTTCTTTCATTGGGGTATGTTTCACAAGTTACAAAATCAATAAGGGAATTTGAAATTTCAATTTCCATTGATTCGGCTTTATGCATAATTCATTTATTATATTACTCAAAGATTATGTGTGGAATCACAATTCATCTGCTTATGTCATATTTTCCACTCCCCTTTTTGTGGATATAATTTTGATCCACATAATCACTCCATTGATAATTTCTCAACTCATCGATATGAACTTGAAAAGAGTAATTTTAAGCTTTGTGCTTGGGCCTATAGGGCCTTAGTACATGAGTTGTGATGGGATCCTATTTTTCCACAAAAGGGGCTTGTGTACTTTTATTCTTGTTTAATAAATGGGCTTTCCCCCCCACTTTTCTACTACTATCATTCACATATAATTATTTTGTTGATTTATCCTTAACCGAACGATATGGTATTTATAAGAGATTTCATCTCAAATTACATTCCATTGGGACTTCTTTGTTGTTATACAACAAATCACTTTTATATGGTGTATATAATGTACTTTGACATATTATATCCTGAATACCTTTATTCTCATGATATTAATTTTTTTTATTATATCAATTATTTTTATTCATGTTTCTCTCTTTTGGTTAGGAACTCTAAATAAAATATCATTTTAAATGTTTTAAATATTTATTATTATAAATCTTTCTCATTAATGTCCATGTTTTAAATTTGGTTTTAAGGATTTATTTATATGAAAATTTTTATTTTAAAATTGAAATTACTTTTAAAATATTCAAAGTGGTATGGGACACTTTGATTAAAAAATCTATTTTTAAACGACTTTTTAAAAAATAGTGTGAGTTTTAAATGATTTCAAGAAAAGGGGGGATGTTTCTCTCAAATAGTTTTGATTATTATTTTCATCTATGTCAATATCCTTCATTTTTCTCCAATTAGGTTAATCTGTTGCAATAAAATCTTCCATATTTTATTGAATGAGTTATTTTTTACTATAGATGTGTTATTTTTATACCATTCATTGTTTGTGGATAAAGTATTGACATTTCCTATGCTAGTTTTAATATGAATGTTTATGTTATGTTCCAAACTTTTCATATGAGGAATGCAATGGGCTTAGTAAGTGATGGGTGGATCCTGCTATCGCTCCTTGATGCATCGGTAGGTCTCATGAGACAAACTAGTGTCTTCGCACAAGGCCTTGACAAAATCTAATTTATAGTCTTAGCACAAGGCCTTGACTATGTGTCACGACCCGCCCTCGGGGTCCGTGCCGTGACTACCCCAAGCCCGCCTTCCATAGGCCAGGGGCTGGAGACTAGCACCAAGGCGTAAATCCCAGTAAAATGGGAAGGCATTGCCTTTGAAAAGTAAACATCACCACAGAGTAAGCAAGTGGAAAGTAAACACTAAACAAAAGCAGAGTACAACTGAAAGTGCGGAAAAGTAAATGGGCCAGTATACAAACCCAAACTGAAAGTAAAGTACAACTCGAAGGGGAAAACAGCAACTGAAAAGTAAAAGCCGCTACTCTGAGCTGTCCACTGGAAATCCCACCTGAAGGGTAGGTACAGATAGCTCCTCTGCTCCACGGGTCCCGCCGTCCGCTCCGAGCACATCCCGCCCTGTGGTCCACCTCCGGGTACCGTCCCGCTCTGTAAGCCTCAGCTAAGGTCAACGCTGTCCGTCGTCTGCAACCAACACAACGTAGTGCGGGAAAAGCCCGTGCAGGGGTGAGTATAAGCTACTCAGTAGGGACCCCGAGACCCCTGAAGGTCTCTCAAAATCCACAAAGGATAAACCACGAAGAAAGGTACAATCACGAAGTAACAACCAACACTGCTTAGGTATATGCCCATACATATACCTAAGTCATCAATTCAAATACGCTCCAACCTCCGAGCCCAAGTACAACTCAGTCCACACAGGATAGTAAACGTATTCCACACAGGAAAGCAAAACGTAATCCACACAGGATTGCACAACACAATCCACACAGGAAAGCAAAATGATTCAGCTCACACAGGTATACTTCTTCATGGACGATAAAGATGATCACTGATCCATCTAAGTCGTCGGACCCACGAAGGATCGATAGGTAACTAACCCCCGCAAAGACCCACACAGGATCAGGCCCACACAGGACCTGTAGGCGCTGGCTCACACAGAACCGCTGAGCGCGGACCCACACAGGATCGGGCCCACACAGGACCTGTAGCACTGATCCATGTAGGATCGCTGAGTGCTGTAGTCGTCGTCGTCGAATCCACACAGGATCTCTGTACTGTCGTCGTCGAAGTCACAGTAGCAGTCGTAGCAGTAGTAGCAGTCGCAGCAGTAGTAGCAGTCGCAGCAGTAGTAGCAGTCGCAGCCAGCACTAGGGTTCCCGCACACAGCAAGCTCGTTCGGAGAGTCCGCTCCACGAGCCGAGAGGCTGATACATCAACTGTCACAAAGACCAGAGTTGATGTATCCAAAAGTTCCGTATCGTCAACAGGAACTCAACGCAACAGACGGCGCGTCGATCGGAGGCCCGGTCTGAGAGTTATTGGCATTTTCGTCTCCGGGGCCCGGTTGGTTTTTAAGGCAAAACCAACCCGACCGTACTCCACCTGCGTCCAAACCTCGGGCGGAGTATGCCAAAAGATTCGTCTCACTAAGAGGAACACAACGCGACTGACGGCGCGTCAATCGGACGTTCGTAGCTCAAGATATGAGCGTTTCCGCTCCGAAGGCCCGGTTGGTTTCGTGAACGAACCAACCCGGCCGAACTCAAAGTAACCTGAAACCTTCAGTGCGATATACCGAAACGACCGTCTCGATCCAAGGATCGCGTTGCCGCAGACGGTTCGTCATTCGGAGGTCCGAGGCTCAAGATATGGCCCAAAAACCGATTCTGGTTCGAAACGGGGGGGTCCGGGTCCGGGCCGACCCGGCCCGACCCCCCCCCCCCCTGGGCGGCGCGGGGTGCCGCGGCGACTGTCGCCGCGAGGAGGCTGCGCGCGGGGGAATTTAATTCCCCCGCTAACCGGATGGCGGCGCGGCCTTTGTGCCGCGCCATTTTCTTTAAAACGCCCCCCCCCCCCCCCCCCACGTGGGGGGCCTGCTGGTGCGGAACCGGGGGGGCTGGCTGCCCCCCTCCTTCAAAGAACCGCCCCCCTCATAAAGAGGGGGGTTTTTATGAGGTGGCCGGGGGATTAATTCCCCCGGTTTTAATGGTATCCGGCTGGCCAGCTGGCCGGCCGGTTTTCTCTAACGGGACCGGAAATTCCGGTCCCCCCTTCTGCTTCCGACGCCGGCAGCCCGGCCGCCGGTCTTCTCTTCCGCCGCGGCCCGGAACCGGCCGCGGTCTCCTCGTCCCGCCGCGGCCCGGAACCGGTCGCGGTGTTCGTCGTCCGGCGCGGTGCGATGGCACCGCGCCCCTTTTTCCGTGCCTTGATTCCATTCAACGCGGCGCGACGGCGTCGCGTTCTTGTAGATTCTACCTCGGTGTGGCGCGACGGTGCCGCGTAAAATATAAGCACGATCATCCGCGTGGTGCGACGGCACCACGCTACTTGCTTCCACCCGCATGAATAAACAAGAACGATGGAGGGGGGTTCGGCCGTGTTCGTGCGGTCCGGCCCCCCCTCGCGTTAACAATAACACTTATATAAAAAATTCAAAAGCCTCACGTAGACATGCGATCCACGAGCAAGAAATGGAATAATTAAAGAATAAAACAACAACCCCTACCTTGGGTATAAGGTTCGAAGATTGTGAACGTTCCGCGGAAGATGACGTCGCGGAGGTCGGGCGTCGCGGAAGCCGTTCGTCTAATCCGATGACGAAGGGATGCGTTCGAAGAGACACGTCGTTGGCGAAACTTGTACGCCGCCGAAGGTTGTCCGAGGAAGAAGTGGCGTCCCCTTTCGTTGACACGGTAAACGAAGAATGGAGGTGCGGCGTTCTTCGTCGGAGTTTGAACGTCCTTCGTCAAGATGAACGTCCTTCGAGTTCCTCGTCAGAGTTGAAGGAGAAGAAGGAAAAGATCTCCACCTCTCAAGAAGACAAACAAAAAAACCCCAAAATAAAATAAGACAACATCTTATTTTATTATCACATAACTCATGAGAGTTTCAAAAGTTTGAAATTCAAAAGGTTTAACTCCCATAATTAAATAAGTAACTTAAGTCATTTAATTAGGGGTTAAGCAAGTTGAGATAATTTGAAAGGATAAGGGGTTCGTGTGGGCCCCACCACACTTAATCCTCCCAAGGGAGGTTAAGTGGGTGTGGGTCCCACTTCCAACCTCCTTTGATAGGTTTTAACAAGTTATAATAAAATTGTTCTACACAATTTTATTTAACTCAAACTAAAAACCCCAAAACTAACTTTCAACCCGCAACAAACGCAACTCCCGAAAAGGTCTCTTTAAGCGAATATCGGCGCTGCGAGTTCATCGGTGCCCTCGGATTTCAATTCCGAGCACCGGATCAAAAGTTAGTAATTCCCGCTCGTTCGTTCACTGAACGTACCCGAGCCAAACTTCGGAAATTAATTCCGGGCACTCCGGGCCTCGGAATCAGGTGCCGTCTGAAACCGCGCTCTTGTAAAATTCTAAAGAAAATTAAGAAAAAATTTTCCTTGAATTTTACGGGTCTTTACATTACTCCCACCTCAGGGCTTTACGTCCCCGTAAAGATACATCAAAAACTAGGGAAACAAATGAGGGTACTGAGCACGCATCTGAGCCTCCCGCTCCCATGTGCTCTCCTGGAGATTCCCGTGCTGCCATCTGATGCGCACAAGAGGAATCGATCGCCCACGCAGGACCCGCTCCTGTCGATCCTCTATCTCCACCGGGACCTCCGTAAAAGTCGCCCCATCGTCAACGTCAAGCTCCTCATGATCAATGATGTGTGTCGGGTCGTGCACGTATCTCCTCAGTTGAGATACGTGGAAGACGTCGTGCACCCGGTGCAACTGAGGTGGTAGAGCCAGGCGATAATCCACCTCACCAATCCTGCTGAGAATCTGGAAAGGTCCAATGAAGCGCGGAGATAACTTGCCGCCTCGGCCAAATATCCGAATACCACGTCGAGGTGAGACCCGCAAGAAGACGTGGTCGCCATCCTCGAACTCCAGTGGCCTCCACCTCCTGTCAGCATAAGACTTCTGCCGGCTCTGTGCTATCCTCATCCGCTCCTGGATGACCTGGACCTTCTCTGTCGTGGCCTGGACCATCTCCGGTCACACCAGTGCTGACTCTCCAGGATCTGTCCAGCACAAAGGAGATCTACATGGTCGGCCGTACAACGCCTCGTACGGTGCCATCCCGATGGTGGAGTGGTAGCTGTTGTTGTACGCGAACTCCACCAAGGGTAGGTGGTCCTCCCAGCTACGACCAAAGTCGAGAACACATGCGCGGAGCATGTCCTCGAGTGTCTGAATGGTCCTCTCCGTCTGACCATCTGTCTGAGGGTGAAAGGCTGTGCTCAGACGTAGCTGCGTCCCGAACGCCTCCTGTAACCCCTTCCAAAGCCGGGAAGTAAAGCGGGCATCTCGATCGGAGACGATAGATGATGGCACGCCGTGGAGCCGCACAATCTCCTGAACGTAGAGACGTCCCAAGCTCTCTACTGAGCCCTGCTCTCTGATGGGTAAGAAGTGTGACGACTTGGTGATTCGGTCAACAATCACCCAGATGGAGTCGTGACATCTGGAAGTGCGTGGAAGTCCAGTCACGAAGTCCATAGATATGCCGTCCCACTTCCACTCCGGAACCTCCAAGGGCTGTACCAAGCCTGCTGGTACCTGATGCTCTGCCTTCACCTGCTGACAGGTGAGGCATCGAGAAACGAACTCTGCTACAGCCTTCTTCATACCCGGCCACCAATGCTGTCGTCTGAGGTCCTGGTACATCTTCGCCACTCCAGGATGTACCGCTAAAGGAGAAGTGTGAAACTCCCTCAGCACTTCCTCTCGCAATGCGACTGGTACCATGGTATGTTCTCTGAAAAGGATGTCGTGCTCTGCTCCAAGGGAGAAACCATCAGGTGCCTGTCCCGAGGATATCTGTGCACGCCGCGTCTCACAGTCAACGTCCCCGTGCTGTGCCTCCCTGACTCGCTGCAGTAGTGGAGGAGTGACTGTGAGAGACTGAAGAAAGGCTGCTCCATCTCTATCCACGAAGGATATCTGCAAAGAGGCTAGCTTCTCCGTCGCCTCCTCGAGTAGCTGAATGCCCGTCCTCCTGCTGAGGGCATCAGCTACTACGTTCCCCTTCCCAGGAGTATAGACTATCTCAAAGTTATAGTCCTGGAGGAACTCGAGCCATCGTCGTTGTCTCAGGTTCAGGTCCTTCTGTGAGAAGATATACCTGAGACTCTGATGATCGGAAAAGACTGTAAAGCGCTCGCCCATCAGATAGTGTCGCCATGTCTTCAGAGCGAAGACCACTGCTGCTAACTCCAGGTCATGGGTAGCGTAGTTCTGCTCATGCGGCCTCAACTGTCGTGATCCATAGGCGATCACTGCCCGCTCCTGCATCAGAACACATCCGAGTCCGGTCCCTGATGCATCGCAGTAGACTACGTACCCTACTCCCTCCTCAGGCAACCTCAAGATAGGTGCGCTATTCAATCTCTGTCTCAGCTCCTGGAAGCTCTGCTGACAACTGTCTGACCACACGAAGGGTTTCCCCTTCTTCGTCAAAGCTGTGAGTGATGCCGCAACTATGGAGAAGTCTGGAACGAATCTCCGATAGTATCCAGCTAGTCCCAAGAAACTCTGAACCTCAGTCACGCTCCTGGGTGGCTCCCATGCTAACACAGCCTCAATCTTCGCGGGATCCACTGCAACTCCCGCCTCAGAGATAACGTGTCCCAAAAAGTGGACCTCACGTATCCAGAACTGGCACTTCGAGAGCTTACCATAAAGCTGGTGCTCTCGGAGTGTGTCAAAGAGAACTCGCAAGTGATAGGCGTGCTCCTCCTCTGTCGTAGAGTAAATCAGAATGTCGTCGATGAAGACCACGACAAACCGATCGAGGTATGGCTGAAAGATCCTGTTCATGAGAGCCATGAACACTGCTGGAGCATTGGTTACACCGAAGGGCATAACCAAGAACTCATAGTGGCCATACCGACATCTGAAGGCCGTCTTCTGCACATCCTCATCTCTGACTCTGAGCTGATGATAGCCTGACCTGAGGTCTATCTTCGAGAACCACCGTGCTCCCTTGAGCTGATCAAAGAGGTCATCAATCCTCGGTAGCGGATACTTGTTCCTCACTGTCACCTGGTTCAGGCGACGATAGTCAACACAAAGTCGCAAGCTCCCGTTCGCCTTCTTGGTGAACAATATCGGGGAAGCCCAGGGTGAAACACTGGGTCGGATGAACCCCTTGCCCTGCAAGTCCTCCAACTGTACCCGTAGCTCTCGAAGCTTGGCGGGGGCCATCCGATATGCTGGAGTGGATATCGGGGCTGTCCCGGGGTACAAGTCAATATAAAATTCTACCTCTCTGCGAGGAGGTAGCCCTGGAACGTCATCAGGAAAAACGTCCGCAAACTGATCCACCACTGCAGGAAAACCAGGACTCTGCACGTCAACTGCTCCAAGGATAAGGCTAGCCAACTGATGAGTGATGGGCTGTCCTCTCCTCCGAGGAAGTCCATCCTGTGCTGCTAAGGCTCCCTTCTCGCCGGTGAAGGTGAACCTGCTCCCGTCGGTGCGTACACAATGCACCTTGCGCCTAAAACAGTCAATCTGTGCATGGACCGTAGATAGCCAATCCATGCCCAAGATGACGTCGTAAGGCCTCGACGCTGCTACAAGAAGATCCCAGCCGAAGCTCTCGCCTCCTAGAGTAAGCTCACACTGCCGGCACCAGTGCGTAATCGTCGAGTCTGCTCCAGTAGGAGTCTCTAGCCGTAAGGATCGAGCCAACGACTCTGTCGGAATCTCCGAGCTCCGAACAAGGGCAGCGGCTATGAAAGAATGACTCGCTCCTGTGTCTATAAGAACTGCAGCAAGGGTGGAATAGACACAGATAGTACCTCGAATCATCTCGGGTGCGCCGTGGTCGTAGGACTATGCTGCCTGGAGCTGTGCCTGTCGCTGCCCGCCAGCTCCCTGTGGTCGGGGTGGACCTCCTGGTGGTGGTGGTGGTAGAGCCTCAAAGCGTCGGCCACCACCGGCTGCTCGTCCAGCTCCTCTGCCTCGTCCGCCTCCAACCTGCGGACCGCCACGGTCGACCCTCTGCCTCTGCCTCGGTGGTCCCTCAACCGTCTGCTGCTCCTCGGCACGGCGGGTCGGGCAGTCACGAGCCATGTGGCCCTGCCCGCCGCACGAGTAGCACTGTCTGCCTCTCGTAAGACTGGCTCCGCGCTGTGTGCCCCGCACTGCTGAGCCAGTGCCCTGAGATCGTCTGCCCGAAGGTCTGGTCTGTCTGGACCCCTGAGTCATCCGTCGACTGCCTGCTGCAGATGACTCTGCCACGTGCCGCCCTGCGGTGGGTCGCTGTGCTGGTGTAGACTCAGCAAGGAAGCTCTCGATCAGAAGGGCCCGCTCCAGTACTCCTGTCTGAGTCGGTATGCTGAGGGAGATCAGCGATGCCCTGATCTCGTGTCTCAAACCCTGCTCGAAGGTCCGGGCCCGGAAGAATGGGTCCCGTACCATGTCGGTCGAGTAGCGCGAGAGATCGGTAAATCTCGCCGAGTACTGAGCGACCGTCATGCTGCCCTGCCGCAGCTGTAGAAGCTCCTGGATACGCACCGCACGAAGGGTGGCTGGGACGAACTCCGAGCGGAAGAGGCTCTCAAAGTCCGTCCAAAGTAGGGATGCCTCATCGTGCACCTGGAGCATCAAGCTCCACCATCGTCCTGCTGCTGCGTGTAGTAGGCTCGCAGCGAGGATCACCATGAGGTCTGCTGGTGTCCTCACTAGCCTAAACACTCGAACCACTGCCTCCAGCCAGTCCTCTGCTGCCTGGGGATCCGTCTCCCCGCGAAACCTAGGCGGTCGCTGGCACTGAAACTCATGCAGTGCGCTGAGGCGACGTGCATCGTCAGCGGCTGCTGCTGGAAGCATCGGGGGATCGGTGGGTAAAGCTACCGCCGGTGCCACTACTGGAAAAGGGCCCTGCACCGAGGCCTCGTCGCTCGGTGGGCAGTCGTCTCGCTCGACTCTCGGAACCCTAGCTGGCTGCCGTCGTGGGGCCATCCTGAAATGGAAACAGGTGCGCCACAGTCAGAACAGTATACCTGGTGAGCTGATATAAGTAATCACAAAGAAAACATTGAAACACACACGCAATCAATGTTTTCGTGCATTAAGTCGGAAATCAGAAGTCAGGGTCCTGGTGTACGGATACGTCGGCTGCCGCACCAACACTGGACTCCCTGGACTGATAACCACACTCAATACGCTAAACATTATTGCTTCACATAGAAAAGATCAGAGTTCGCGGTAGAACCGAACTGCTCTGATACCAATTTGTCACGACCCGCCCTCGGGGTCCGTGCCGTGACTACCCCAAGCCCGCCTTCCATAGGCCAGGGGCTGGCGACTAGCACCAAGGCGTAAATCCCAGTAAAATGGGAAGGCATTGCCATTGAAAAGTAAACATCACCACAGAGTAAGCAAGCGGAAAGTAAACACTAAACAAAAGCAGAGTACAACTGAAAGTGCGGAAAAGTAAATGGGCCAGTATACAAACCCAAACTGAAAGTAAAGTACAACTCGAAAGGGAAAACAGCAACTGAAAAGTAAAAGCCGCTACTCTGAGCTGTCCACTGGAAATCCCACCTGAAGGGTAGGTACAGATAGCTCCTCTGCTCCACGGGTCCCGCCGTCCGCTCCGAGCACGTCCCGCCCTGTGGTCCACCTCCGGGTACCGTCCCACTCTGTAAGCCTCAGCTAAGGTCAACGCTGTCCGTCGTCTGCAACCAACACAACGTAGTGCGGGCAAAGCCCGTGCAGGGGTGAGTATAAGCTACTCAGTAGGGACCCCGAGACCCCTGAAGGTCTCTCAAAATCCACAAAGGATAAACCATGAAGAAAGGTACAATCACGAAGTAACAACCGACACTGCTTAGGTATATGCCCATACATATACCTAAGTCATCAATTCAAATACGCTCCAACCTCCGAGCCCAAGTACAACTCAGTCCACACAGGATAGTAAACGTATTCCAAACAGGAAAGCAAAACGTAATCCACACAGGATTGCACAACACAATCCACACAGGAAAGCAATAGGATTCAGCTCACATAGGTATACTTCTTCAAGGACGATAAAGATGATCACTGATCCATCTAAGTCGTCGGACCCACGAAGGATCGATAGGTAACTAACCCCCGCAAAGACCCACACAGGATCGGGCCCACACAGGACCTGTAGGCGCTGGCTCACACAGAACCGCTGAGCGCGGACCCACACAGAATCGGGCCCACACAGGACCTGTAGCACCGATCCACGTAGGATCGCTGAGTGCTGTAGTCGTCGTCGTCGAATCCACACAGGATCTCTGTACTGTCGTCGTCGAAGTCACAGTAGCAGTCGTAGCAGTAGTAGCAGTCGCAGCAGTAGTAGCAGTCGCAGCCAGCACTAGGGTTCCCGCACACAGCAAGCTCGTTCGGAGGGTCCGCTCCACGAGCCGAGAGGCTGATACATCAACTGTCACAAAGACCAGAGTTGATGTATCCAAAAGTTCCGTATCGTCAACAGGAACTCAACGCAACAGACGGCGCGTCGATCGGACGCCCGGTCTGAGAGTTATTGCCATTTTCGTCTCCGGGGCCCGGTTGGTTTTAAAGGCAAAACCAACCCGACCGTACTCCACCTGCGTCCAAACCTCGGGCGGAGTATGCCAAAAGATCCATCTCACTAAGAGGAACACAACGCGACTGACGGCGCGTCAATCGGACGTTCGTAGCTCAAGATATGAGCGTTTCCGCTCCGAAGGCCCGGTTGGTTTCGTGAACGAACCAACCCGGCCGAACTCAAAGTAACCCGAAACCTTGAGTGCGATATACCGAAACGACCGTCTCGATCCAAAGATCGCGTTTCCGCAGACGGTTCGTCATTCGGAGGTCCGAGGCTCAAGATATGGCCCAAAAACCGATTCTGGTTCGAAACGGGGGGGTCCGGGTCCGGGCCGACCCGGCCCGACCCCCCCCCCCCCCGGGCGGCGGCGGCGGCGGCAAGCGGCGGCGGCGCGGCGGCGCGGGGTGCCGCGGCGACTGTCGCCGCGAGGAGGCTGCGCGCGGGGGAATTTAATTCCCCCGCTAACCGGATGGCGGCGCGGCCTTTGTGCCGCGCCATTTTCTTTAAACCCCCCCCCCACGTGGGGGGCCTGCTGGTGCGGAACCGGGGGGGCTGGCTGCCCCCCTCCTTCAAAGAACCGCCCCCCTCATAAAGAGGGGGGTTTTTTTGAGGTGGCCGGGGGATTAATTTCCCCGGTTTTAATGGTATCCGTCCGGCCAGCTGGCCGGCCGGTTTTCTCTAACGGGACCGGAAATTCCGGTCCCCCCTTCGGCTTCCGACGCCGGCGGTCCGACCGCCGGTCTTCTCTTCCGCCGCGGCCCGGAACCGGCCGCGGTCTCCTCGTCCCGCCGTGGCCCGGAACCGGCCGCGGTGTTCGTCGTCCGGCGCGGTGCGACGGCACCGCGCCCCTTTTGCCGTGCCTTGATTCCATTCAACGCGGTGCGACGGCGTCGCGTTCTTGTAGATTCTACCTCGGTGTGGCGCGACGGTGCCGCGTAAAATATAAGCACGATCATCCGCGTGGTGCGACGGCACCACGCTACTTGCTTCCACCCGCATGAATAAACAACAACGATGGAGGGGGGTTCGGCCGTGTTCATGCGGTCCGGCCCCCCCTCGCGTTAACAATAACACTTATATAAAAAATTCAAAAGCCTCACGTAGACATGCGATCCACGAGCAAGAAATGGAATAATTAAAGAATAAAACAACAACCCCTACATCGGGTATAAGGTTCGAAGATTGTGAACGTTCCGCGGAAGACGACGTCGCGGAGGTCGGGCGTCGTGGAAGCCGTTCGTCTAATCCGATGACGAAGGGATGCGTTTGAAGAGACACGTCGTTGGCGAAACTTGTACGCCGACGAAGGTTGTCCGAGGAAGAAGTGGCGTCCCCTTTCGTTGACATGGTAAATGAAGAATGGAGGTGCGGCGTTCTTCGTCGGAGTTTCAACGTCCTTCGTCAAGATGAACGTCCTTCGAGTTCCTCGTCAGAGTTGAAGGAGAAGAAGGAAAAGCTCTCCACCTCTCAAGAAGACAAACAAAAAAACCCCAAAATAAAATAAGACAACATCTTATTTTATTATCACATAACTCATGAGAATTTCAAAAGTTTGAAATTCAAAAGGTTTAACTCCCATAATTAAATAAGTAACTTAAGTCATTTAATTAGGGGTTAAGCAAGTTGAGAGAATTTGAAAGGATTAGGGGCTCGTGTGGGCCCCACCACACTTAATCCTCCCAAGGGAGGTTAAGTGGGTGTGGGTCCCACTTCCAACCTCCTTTGATAGGTTTTAACAAGTTATAATAAAATTGTTCTACATAATTTTATTTAACTCAAACTAAAAACCCCAAAACTAACTTTCAACCCGCAACAAACGCAACTCCCGAAAAGGTCTTTTTAAGCGAATATCGGCGCTGCGAGTTCATCGGTGCCCTCAGATTTCAATTCCGAGCACCGGATCAAAAGTTAGGAATTCTCGCTCGTTCGTTCACTGAACGTACCCGAGCCAAACTTCGGAAATTAATTCCGGGCACTCCGGGCCTCGGAATCAGGTGCCGTCTGAAACCGCGCACTTGTAAAATTCTAAAGAAAATTAAGAAAAAATTTTCCTTGAATTTTATGGGTCTTTACACTATGTGGTTATGATAGTCTGGCATTATGCATTCCATCATTATGAAAGTGGTTATTGATATTTCATGTGATCATTCGACTAGTAGAATATCCATGTGAATAAGTAAATGGAATTATTTGATTTCATCTTTTCCATATTATGCTGATGTTCAAGTTTAAATTGCTTTTGTTCTAGTCTTATATACTGCCTTAAATGTTTATGTTTATTTATGAAAGATTCCACTATAATGTTATCCTTACTGAGCATCTGAGCTCACCCCTTTCCATGTTTTTTCCCAGGAGGCAAAGAAGTATATTATGACTGACCTCTAGGGATAGTCTATGGGATCTCAGTGTTGTCTATGGAGACAATGTTGTTGTAGTTTTTCATTTTATGATGTAATGTAAACCTTATGAATGTATCTTGTACTTCCAAGGATACTAAACTAATAGGTATTCCGAGACTTGATATTTTATGATCATGCAAATGATACGTAATAATTCACGGAATATGGGCTTCTAGGGTCAGGGCGTTACAGTTGGTATTAGAGGAAGTTTAGTACAAACCTTGGGAACTGGATTTAGATAAACTCTGATTAGAGAACATAGTCCTAAGATGTAATATGAGGATTAGTATAGAAGAACTTCCTAGAATTATGTTATTGTAGAGATTTTGTGAGTTTTCTGAGAAATACATCCCTTTATGGATACGGGCAGGTTGAGGTGGCTCTAGAACAGATGTACCTAGAGGTAAAACCTAAAAACACCGCTTTGACCTAGACTCAAATAGGAACTGGTGCACGACAACGGGCCATGCTTCACTCTTGGTTACGACACTCCCGGGGGATATGCTTAGGATAACTTACATTTTCTTTACAACCCGATTAGAATTATTTTAATATAAGATGATAATAAATGACCATGGTTAATCATAAGGTGTTTCATATTGATAATATGGGGTCATTATATTTTCTAAATGATTTTATGACTACTGTTACTCACACAATACTTTCTGGTTTTAGTCAATGGCTGGATTCCAAGGAAGTCATTGAAACTTTGATAATGATGTACAAGGTGGGAACGGTGGAGGAAATGAGGAAAAAAAATGTAATGTTGATAGGCGTAAAAGATATCGTGTTCATGAAAAATTAGTTTTCCAAAAATACTATCAATAACATTTATATTAACAAACTCCCAAACCCAACGAAGAAGATAAAGTTGATGAATGATAAGAGCTCCAGCAGTGGAGACCATTGAGAAAAGAATCCTAAATTTCCATCATGCAAGAAATGTGGAAGGAGACACCCAGGAAAGTGTCTCAATGGAACAAAGAAATGCTTCACGTGTGGGAAAGAAGGACATAAAGTGAAGAATTTCCAAGGAAAAATGAAGAGTACTGTGGAAGAAAATAATAATGGTCCCAAAAATCCATTTATAGTCATTTTTCATAAATTTATGGGACCTGGCCATTACCCGAGTGAATGCCCTATTCTATAGGATATTTTCTTGGTCAAAGAAGAAGATATGTGGAAATAAATGGGTGGAGAAATTTTTAAATATAATAGTACTCCTTTTTGATGGGATTACTTTGGAATAAGTTTCTCTTGTAATTGTACCCCTTCATTTTGTCACGTGAAAATAACATTTGAGGAAGAATTATCTTTTCTCTTGTGGATATAGTTATAAATAACCATTTGGTTTTATATGATAACTGGGTTTGCGGCAATTACAAGTTATTATATTTTGGGATGAAAATACAAGGTATGAGATAAAATTTGTGGTTAAATTATGTTATAGTTATTTTGAGGAATTTATCTCATTTTGGTAATGTTATGAAATATAGTTTTTGAAAAAGGACAACACACAGACCGTGTGACAACTCGTCGCGTCAGACAATGTTGTGGGAATCGAACCCACAACCAAAGTATGATTGAGATTTATCGCCTACCACTGGACTAGGTGAAGTCCCTGGTTAGTGTGACTATTTATTTTGAGTTAAATGATTTTATATATCAATAATAAGTTGATTTGGGATCATATCTCTTATCAAATGAATACTCTTGGTATAGGAAAATGATTCGCTGATTAAGTGATAAATTTTATTTTGGATGATGTTCGCTTTTTTGGGAACATTATATGCCGAAGGAAAATAGAATACTATGGGATTTCATTTGAGGAGTAATGGTGGATTTTTATCTATGTTTTTATTATGTATTTATAGTGATTTGGGTTATTTATGAAAATGATTAAACAATAATAGAGAATATATGATTTGGTTAATTACTTTTAAGTATGTGACTTTAAGATTAGTTGATGTAATTTGGAGATACAATTTAACATTGAAGGCTACATAACCAAATTCTTCTAAGTTTTGGGTTTCAATATTAGTTTGGATTATATTTAAGGATATTAAGGACAATTGTTTATTGAATGGAATTTATTTAACATTGGGGTATTGTTGGTTTAGTTTTAGAAATAAAGATTACTGTTTCTTTCTCTAATGGAACATCCTTTTTGGGGATCATCAGATCTTATACTAACCGTATTGGTTTTGATTAATCTCTAAAGAAAAGGTAAATATATTTTTTATCTTTTATGGATCATGTGATTCTATAGAAGTTTATTCTAGCTCTTCCAGTGTGACCATGTCTTCTTGAATACTAATCATTCAAACAAATGAGTTAGTGGTAGAAATTTATTAAAGAATGAAAGTCTACTTAAAAATTAAGCATATCTATTTATGTACCTAGTCAATATCATAAATGAATTCCTCATCTTTATGTAATGTAACTTAAAACAAAAAAATGTTGTCCATTTACTTTTCCTACTGGGAGACTAATAACCATCTGTACCATCACAATTCTGTGGTTTTATTGTTGTTAACTTTCTCTTAATCATGTTTTCTATCCCTCTCCATCAAAACATGACACTTAGTTTATCATCCATATCCATGTTTTCCTACATGGAATCCTAGTATGGGTTATCTTGGGTGACCTTTGTACTTCTCTTTGTTTATTTTAAAGTGATAGTTTTATTGACTCTTTTTCAGACGTGGGACTTTCCATTACATTCCCAAACCCAATTTTAAAAAAATTTCGAGGAAGAAATTATTTGAAGGAGGGGAGAATGTAATACCCCAAGATCCCATGTACGCTTCCCTTTGAATAATACAGTAGCGTGTGTTGTACGCAACTTCGAGTTCTAACACACACCACAACCAATCAAACTAGCCGTTATGAATAGTAATAACCACTTTTTAAAATTTTATAAATTTTATCATTCAAAATGGACACAATTTTTTGATTTGGAATGTAGAAATTATCCTATGGTGAATTTTTGGTATTTTTTAGAAAACATTCAAATTTTGATAAATAGTGAAAAATACTAAACATTAATTAAAAACAGCTTTCTTAATCCAAATAATTTATAGTGATAAATTATAATATTGAGAGGTTTTAAAGTATAATTAGAATATATTTTTAGAATTTAATCCAATATTGGTTAGTTGATGTAATTTCACATTTAAACTAGACATAAACAAGTGTCAATCTTTTGATTGTTTTTATTTCTTAAAAAACACGCTCTTTGTTATGAAAACGAGAATTATTTTTAAATTAATATCTACCACTAATGTGTTTCAAATTTATAAAAATGGATTTCATATTTAGAATCAGGATTTCCAAATTGATTAAATAGTTAACTTTTATTTTTAGACATTTTGAATAATTACTTCAGTAAATATTTTAATTACCATGGTTAAAGGGTAAATCCGGTAAACAGGGGTAAAAAAATAATATTATAATAACATTAAATTACCATAAAATGTGTCATTACCCTAGTTATTGACACATTTCCGACCATCGGCCTCTTTGTCTAGATTTGGGGACCCCATGGAGCCACTTGTAAGTGATAATGACACTTTATATTAATTAAGTTAAAGTAAATATAAAAATGACATACGCAAATATCTTTTAGAAAAAGGATTTTTTACATAGGGTTATATATGTGATATTTTCGACTATAAATATTTATTATAAAGATAAAATGATTTCCTACATAATTTTATTTTATTTATAATTTTTAGACATTGAATAATGAAATTTATTTACGACATAATAATGATGCAGTATTTTCCTTATTAATGAAATAATCAAATAATTGGTATTATAAATGTTAAAATATATATAATTTTAACCTTTTGATGACATCCACGAATTTTATTGGTTAATATGACATGTTATAATTTCTTAACTGAATTTTATTCGAATTAATAAATTTTTTAAGACTTTAATAAAAATATATTATTAAATAGTTTCAAAATTGACATAAATGAGTTTTTAAAACAAATATTATATTATTAATTGATATTATATTCCTAAAAATATATGTTTCGGCCAAAGGACTTATATAATTAAAGTTTTATAATTAATGGACCACTTGGGGGTCTCTTAGATGTATATAATAAGTTTATTAACTGTATAATATAAAAATACAAAGAGACATGGTAAATGTAAAACCATTTAACTAAGAGTTAAATAAAAAAGATAATGTTAATATAGTGACCCAAACCTATAAAAAACCTATTGGTTGGGTTTTTTTTGACCAATAATCTCCTTAAAATTTAAATAATTCACTTTTCAGCCATTAGAAACCGAATATGTATTTATTATAAAATAATATTTCTAGCTTTTACTAAGGTTCCCCTCACCCCTCTTATAAAAGGGCACTCCACCTACTCACTAATTCACACTTTCAAAGCCTTTTGGCTCAGCCACAAACTACCCAAATATACTCTCACCTTACCAAAATTCATTATAGAGGCCCTCCTTTGGTCAGAAAGCCACCTTAAGGATCCTTTTTGATCAAATCAAAAAGAAAAACATGAAGAAGAGGTAATAATTTCACCACCCTCTTCCATGTTCTTTTCTTCTTCCACTTCTTCTTTTATCTTATTTCCATTCTAAAATAATAACTCAAGTATAATATATAAACTTTGATGTTATTATAAATATGGTATATCTATCTTCATTATTCTGTCCATCC
This sequence comes from Viscum album, assembly GCA_963277665.1. Taxonomy (NCBI): domain Eukaryota; kingdom Viridiplantae; phylum Streptophyta; class Magnoliopsida; order Santalales; family Viscaceae; genus Viscum; species Viscum album. Next base: position 323,817,919 of record OY728139.1, on the reverse strand, counting down.
TTCGAATGACATGTCACCGTACGTGTGTACATACAGATTACCGTCTCCACATCGTGGTGTTACTGTTATTCAATACATTATTATTTGGATGGGTATAATAATGACGTGTAATTCAATTAAATAATAAATATAACATGATAATGATTCTTTATATATGATATACCATCCAATTATATATATTTTTAATATCAAAAGAGTGATATTGTCGCTCGTGCGTACGCACGGATACCGTCTCCATGAACGCGATGAGATTAATTCCCCATCGTATCCATTCAAGACTAAATTTCATTTGATAATTAAAAATAATGTTTAGAGACATGATTTCATTATGGATATGAATAATATACATCCCATCCATAACAAATATGGATCACCTAACAAATAATATAAAGGAAAATGAATCCATTAACACCCTAAACGACGATAATAAAAAGTTATTATTAACAAATCATTGTTAAAAGGTCATATATGATATCATATTAATGTATTTAATTATTATATAATTCAATAAAAATTATTTCTCCATTATACAGGAGGTTAACCTACCCTCGACCAAGGAAAAATTACAATGTAAGGGGTTTCTTATCTCACTTTTAATTCCTTGAGATTTCCATTGTTCACCGCTTATTTATTTCATGTGGTGTATATACTACCCATGATTATATTCATTGTGTAATATATTTAAATTTATGGATATTTACATCATCATTTTATGATCCTTCTTTCATGGGAGTATGTTTCGTAAGTTCCCATATTGATAAGGGAATTTCAAATTTCAATTTCCATTCATTCAGCTTTACGCATACTTAATTGATTATTTTACTCCAAGATGATGTGTGGAACCACAATTCATTTTCATATGTCATAATTTCCACTCCCATTTCTGTGGATATAATTTTGATACACATAATCACTCCATTAATAATTTCAAAAGTCATTGATATGAACTTGATAAGAGTAATTTTAACTTAATCTCCATTTGTTGAGTTAAATATCCAATTCATTGGTGCTGTCTTTACAAGAATATGTGTGAATGTCCTCTGATTGATTTACAATTAATATCCAATCATATTGAGTGTATTTATATTTTTCAAACATAATCATGTCGTTGATTTATCCTTAACCTAAGGATATGGTCTTTATAAGATATTTCATCTCAAATTATATTCTATTGAGACTTCTTTGTTGTTATACACCAAATCACTTTTATATGGTGTATACAATGTACTTTGACATAGTATATCATGAATACCTTTATTCTCCTAATTTTAAATTTTTTTTATTACATCAATTATTTGTATTCAAGTGTCTCTTTTTTGGTTAGTAACTCTAACTAAAATATCATTTTAAATGTTTTAAATATTTATTATTCTAAATCATTCTCATTAATGTCCATGTTTTATAAATGGTTTCAAGGATTTATTTCTATGAACATTGATATTTTAATGTTGAAATTAATTATAAATTTTTCAAAGTGGTATGGTACACTTTGAATGAAAAAACTATTTTTAAACGGATTCTTGAAAAATAGTGTGACTTTTAAATGATTTCAATAAAAAGGGGGATATTTCTCTCAAATAGTTTTGATGATTATTTCTATCTATGTCAATATCCTTCATTATTCTCGATTGAGGTTAATCTATTAGAATACAATCTTCCATATTTTATTTAATGTGTTATTTTTTATTATGGATGTGCTATTTTCATACCATTCATGGTTTGTGGATAAAGTATTGACATTTTGTATGCTAGTTTTAATATTAATGTTTATGTTATGTTTCAAACTTTTCATATGAGGAATGAATTTTACTTAGTAAGTGACGGGTGGAGCCCGATATAGCTCCTCGATGCATCGGTAGGTCTCATGAGACAAACTAGTATCTTGGCATAGGGTCTTGACAAAATCTTATTTGTAGTCTTGGCACAAGGCCTTGACTATGTGGTTATGATAGTCTGGCATTATGCATTCCATCATTATGAAAGTGGTTATTGATATTACATGTGATCATTCGACTAGTAGAATATTCTTGTGAATAAGTAAATGGCATTATTTGATTTCATCTTTTCCATATTATGATGAAGTTCATGTTTAAAATGATTTAGTTCTAGTCTTATACACTACCTGAAATGTTTATGCTTATTTATGAAAGCTTCCGCTATAATGTTATCCTTAGTGAGCATCTGAGCTCACCCCTTTCTATGTTTTATTTTCCCAGGATGCAAAGAATTATATTATGACTGACCTCTAGGGATAGTCTATGGGATCTTAGCATTTACTATGGAGACAATATTGTTATTGGTTTCCATTTTATGATGTAATGTAAACCTTATTAATGTATCTAGTACTTCCAATGATACTAAACTAATCGGTCTTTCGATACTTGATCTTTTATGATCATGCCAATGATACGTAATAATGCAATGACTCTAGGCTTCTGGGGTCGGGGCATTACATGTTAGGGGTGAAAACTAGGAAAACAATATCATATTTACCTAACATCAGAGGAAAATAATCGTATATTGAATTGTGAAATGTAGTAACTGACAACACATCATTATGGATTATGATTTTCCCAAGATGGCCGTAAAATAATTTTTTGTGTTTTAAAACACCAAAACATGTGTGGAATGGTCAAAAAAAATAAAACGACCACATATTAATGTGGAATATTGGGATAACCACTACTCTGTTATTTATAAAATATAGAACATGTTGTGATATCAAAGTCTTTAATTTTTTTTTATAAAGTAAATTTCAAGCACACCACACATCAATTTAAATATTAATTAAATTATTTACTTATCCCCTTTCAGTTTCAAGTGTTGAATCATATCTTATTTATGTTATTTTATGTTTTTAAATTGTTTTTTATTATATATTATTATTTTTATGTTAAAATTTATTATTTTTGATTAGAAAAATAATAAATTTTAGGTGAAATTTTATGAATATACTATGAGTCCTTTATCTTCCACATTTCTTTTCTTTAATTTTATGGTTTTCATTTTAGGCGACAATTGCCAGTAGTAGGAAATAATTTGACCATTCTAATCCATGAAATTATTCCGAAGGCAGTCATGATGGATCTTAGTTTCTATAGTATGATAAAATTTTATCAATTATTATTCTGTAATTAGGATTTATTATTTTTATTTCTATTTTTTATTTTCTTTCTTATAACAATTGATAAGATGATGTGGTTGATTTTAGTTGGTGAGATAATGTAGATTCATATAAATGTCGTTGAGGTCATGATGTGGATGTATATTATGTATGCCTTGTTGTTAGACATGTTTTATATGCATATATTGATGACTGAGGTATTAGTTGACTGGTGTATGGTTTGACTGAGATGGAGGTTATGATGACTGTGGATGTTTTCATATATGAATATGAATATATGACTTATGTATGATGGTTTTATTATACATTTATGTTTAAGTTTATTACATGTCATTTTTTTATATTTATAGGTTTTTATTAATTTTTTTACCAGAAATAATTGATTTTGCATCAGTTTTTAGTAACCACTGTGATATATATTAATTAAAATATGTTCAGCGACAGTTATGTGTAACCACCAATATAAATAACCACTATTAATATATTCAGTGGTGGAAAGTTTAATTTTTTTAATTTTTTCCCCCATCTATATTTAAAAAAAACTGATGCTAAATGCTTCAAAAATGGCATATATCAAAACCGCCATGAAATTAAAGAAACTGGTACTAAATGACTAGTGATTGTTTAATACATAGAGGTTTTCATAACTGCCACTATATTATGAGGCAGTGGTTTAAACTACTGCAAGTTCACAAAATAACCGCTGCTAATGCCTTTTTTCTATAGTGAACCAGGGTATCCTTAAACACCACCACACGTAAAATAGGGGTGGAACCACAGAACTAATATTCATGGGGAATTGTAAAAACCCATGATCTAAATAAATAAAAATAAAAAAACTAAATTCAATTAAAGAAAAACAAAAACTTCCAACATTAGTTACCGATGGGCTGTAGTAACATATGTTTATAGAAACTTCTATCATCCATTCAGTAGAAAAAAATACAAATAAAGTCATTATTCATATAACTATCCATATATTCTTCACGCCCCCCTCTTATAAGTTCTATAAACTGAACAAAAGTGATATTATGGTATGTTTTGTTGTGGTGTGGTTTTTCTTCGACATTATGTGTGCTTGGTTTTTCTGCATAGGATAGTTTAAGGGACTCAATGCTATTGAAGTTCTAACCTCAAGATTAAGGTGAGAACTGTTTGGATGGGGTCAAGTTATCATTGTTTTTTATTTTATCAAGGTTTATGTGTGTTACCTATGGACATTTGGGTGCTCTTATAGGATCCTTGGAGAGGTGATTCTATTTTTCTAGAATCTGTTTTTGGTGTCACGTAAGTGGGAATTGTGGATTATTAAAGTCTAAGGAGGATTCCCATAAGACTTTATGATGATTTTTTGAGGGTCTTCGTACTATATTTCTCTATATGATATACATTATAATATGTTACAAAAATTATGGTTAAAGAAACTCTAAATATGTTCACTTGAAATAATCAACAAATTATCACATTTATTTTTAAGAACATATTGTATTTCCTCTTTAAATATGAGGTCACCTTGATAGATATTAAAACATTTTCCCCTAATTCATTTAGTTTTTCTGGAAAATCCCTCACATTCATGTACATTTTATTTTAGTGTTTTTTTGATAAGGAATTCATAGCCCTAGCATAATCATTCAACAATTTTATGTCTTCTTTCATCATTGATGTTCCAGTGTAATTGCTTAATTGAATTCCATGAACCTCTAATCTGCAAAAATCATGCCTCAAAGATCATTTTTATGATATCATCATGGTCTTACATAATTTATAATAACATCCATCAAACAAGGTTACCTCCTATTCATTCAAAACATTTACCATGATTGATAGATTTTCCATCAAGGAATCAATGGCCATGATACCACTTTTTCTAACCTGAGGTCCCACTATAAACCCTAAGAGCTAGAGGAATAAATTAGGATGATTTTAAATTTATTATTATCTAAATTTTAATAGGATCATGTACACACATATGTAAATATACCTTGAATCGGTAATGATTATCACAAATAATCATAATTGGATGCATAAAAATAAAGAAACATGAACACATATATTTTTTCATTGTTCACCCTCACTGGGATATATCTAATGAGAACATATCAAATATTTATTAATATGACAAATAATAACTACTATATGAGTTTTTTATTAAAAAAATTAGGATAATCTTACCACTCATCCAACGTCCAAGAACAATTTCACTCTTCCATTCACTACTTTCCAAGAGGGTTAGAAAAAATATATAATGTTGAAATGCTGGTCAAACTCACAATAATGGAAATAAAATATTCGACTACAAATAGAAATGGGTGTTCTTCATAATGCACTATTCTTCATTTCTCGATATTCAATTATATAATTCAAAACTCTTTACTATAAATTCAAATCATTAAATTTAATTCAATTCAACCAAATTTCATCTTTTATATCAAATATTCAAAGAAATTTACAACTTGTTTACTCTGATTACATTCTTCCTAATATTACCTATTTCTTCTATGTTTCATAACTTCTTCTATGCATTAGGTTCCAATATATCATAGCAATTTTTTGAAATTCAAAATTGAAACATTAATAAACTTCTAACTTTAATTACTTCAAATCCATAAATTGAGTAGTTTTCTACTGAACCTCCCCATATGTTTAAAATATTTAGTCAATATATATTCTAAAAAATTTAAACACTTATCGAGAATGGAAATTCATAATTCTATTCAAATTATTTAGATTTCACCAGTCACAACTTCACACATTTCATCATGGTGTGACATATTAGTTTATTATTTAACTAACAATAGTGTCATGGAGTGACATAGAGCTTCCTAGTGTGATATTGATTTATGATTCTAAACAAGATGAAGCTTAACTTTCATAACTGTAATTCATTCTTAAATTCTAACCATCATGGAATGGATACTATAATAATAGGTGTGGCCAAACTCTATATATTCCTTATTGCAATATGAGTATCCTCAATGGAATGTGTTTGATTGAATTGGAAAGCCGCTAAAATCCATCTTAAACTCTTCATGAAATTATATCCCTCCCATGAAGTGACTGATATAATTAATCAAATTTGGAAATTTAATAATCTTCATGTATGAGTCATTTCTTCATTGTACACTTATATATGATCTTTTATACCCATCATATCACATTTTTGTTTAACATCTTGTCTTATTTCAGATTTCATATACCTTATGTTTCGGATAGTATTCCCATGGAATGACCGAATCTCCTCCACAAAAAATAGTAAAGGATAAATCCTTACATATTGTCCATAACCCTTATGCATCCCAAATAAATCCTTATGAGTTTTACTTTTAAATTTTCCCAACTATAACTCCAATCACGACCATGTTATCTCATCATGACCTATTCCTGCTAATTCCAAAATCTCCATTCAAAAATTTTAACTCGACTTGAAACATCCTCAAACACTTCAAACTACTCAACATGAAATTCTACTAATGTTCAATTGATAAAAAATATAAAAATACAACATGTGGTTGCAACATTTGAAGGTGATGTTTATAAAGTTCATTGTTGTAGTGGAATCCTTCCACCCTTCTATTATTATACACCATAGGTTGTTGAATGTCTTGATACAATTGAGAATTCTGTGTGAGCGTCTGTGGGAAGAGATTAGTGGAAGTATAGTGTCATTTTAGAGATGAATCCTAGACCATCAATGTAAGTTCATCCAGTTTCTTTAACTAGGTTAATTGTTTCTGATTCATTATAAAATAATGAACCACACATTAATGATCAAACTAGTATGAGGAAAAAGAACAAGATAGAGAGAGATAAAAATATGAATTAAAAAGGAAGAAAATTTACAAGGTGACATGAAATTGACCAACCCAGAAATTCTCCTCAGCAATGATGCCTAATTGATGCGAGAACTATCACTATGTCATTGTCAATAATATTATTTTTCCAATGACTCAAAATATTTTCAAACTATAGGTTATCACTCTAGGAGAGAACATAATTAGTAGTTATTAATTAGTTAATTCACACATGGAAAATTAGAGTGAATGTGTGTGTGAAATGATTAATTAAAATTTTAAAAGAAAAAATAAAATTGAAAAGAATGAAATTAAAAATAAAAAATGGAAATAAAAATTTATAAGTGGATAATAGATTGGTCCAAGAAAAATATAGCTATGTATTCATTGTTATGAAAATATATTTCATTTAAATTCAATGATTGTATTATATTTCATTAATCTAATTGGTCTTCATTATTTAAGGTACAAGTGATCAGTGCCTCTATATATGCATTTACCACTCACTCTCTCCATAGAAAATGACCAATGACACATCTATCCTGAGTGTTTGTTATCATGAATACTCCAAAACACATCCCATATGTGATTCTACTACTACTACTACAAAAAGATAATCCATATGCCAAGAGGATTGGGGGAAGGGAGTTTGAAATAATTTGATAATGGAAATAATCGGTCCTCAATGCACATAAAATATGTGAGTGAACACATTCAACCCACACTTATATATTAGTCCACCACACTTGAATTAAAAATAAGATAATTCAAATAAATATTTTTTAATGTATTTTTATTATTTTTAAATGAGTAGAGGTTATAATTTTTTTGAAAACACATGTAGAAAGGAAACATCGCAGATGCCTTCTTTCAGTTTAGTGAAAAGGAAGCTTCTTCAATGCCTCTTTTTCGGAAATAAATATTTTAAATATACATGTTTTCATATTTAAAAAAATATATGTTTTTATATTTTGATATATATATATATATTATTTATTTTATTTTATTTATAATAATATCTATTAATATTTTGATGTGAAAATTTTAAGTTTTTATGAAATAAAATTTGTGATGTGTAAATTACCTTTTACTTATTATATTTATGATTTTTTTACTTTCAATTATGTTTAATATGTTGAGTTAGTTTGTGAAATATTATTTAGATTGTATTTATATTTTATAAGTTATATTTTTTAAATTTTATATATATGATACATAAAAATGTTTGAAGTTGGTGTCTTTGAATGTCTATAAATAATGAAGTTGAAATACAATATAAATGAAATTGTACACACTTACAGAACATATGAAAAATAATTTCAAATATCAAACATTTAATAAAAATAATTAATGAAAATTAATGTTATTGGCATAATTTTTCTTTGTTTTAAACCATTACATTGGTATATATAATATTTTATTACATTCCTTTCATTTTAAATTATTTATTATATTTATGAATTTTTTTGACCAACATTTAGAAAATTAGGATACGTTTTATGTTTTATTTATATTTTTTGATAGTTTATATTCCATCAAAGTCACCTACATGAAACATAATATTGTTTAATGTAGGAAAATTGCAAATTCTAAAATTAATAAAGTAGAAATACAAATAAACTAAAATTTAACACACATAGTGAACATATAAAAGATAATTGAAAACGAAAAGTATTTCCTAAAAAAATTATTGAAAATTTATTTTAATTGCACAATGAAATTTTTTTTTTCAAACATTACATTAAGTGAAAGTTTTAAAATTTATTTAGAATGTAGTAAAACATCATGTATATTTTGTGCATATATTTTTTAATGTGTAAATATCATGTTTTTAAACAATAAAATTTGTGTCGTGTGAATTAATTTTGTTTGGAAATAATGATGAACTTATTTATATTTTCAATAAATTTTTATATTTTTAGGAAATGTTATTATATTTAATTATAATCTTTTTATAGTTTATATTTTATAATATTTTAAAGTTACATATTTGAAATTTAACTTGTTTTCTTATGTTTTGACCAATCCATATATTTTAATTTTCTAATGACACTTTTATGGGTAAGTGTGAACCAAATACATATCAATCCAGTGACAAGTCTAGCCAAGTAAACCAAAATCCACTGCTAGAGTCCCGCCACAGCAAAATTCGAAATTCAAATGGCCGAAAATTCAAAATTAGAACTTCATCATTAGTCTTGGTCCACGATCCACCAAACGTCATGTGATCCCTTGATTCACGCACCTTGTCACCTCACATCCCCATTGTCACTTTATGCCAATCGTTGCTTCATGCCAAATCGCAGGCAAGCCCTTCAACACGTTTTCTTATGTTTTAATTAGTTGACTTTGAAAGGTTATAAAAACAAAAATATAAGTAAAATCTAAATTAAAAGTAAAATACAATTTAATAGAATACATTATTGTTTCAAATCCTTTATGTAAACAAAAAAACGAGTAAAATACCTCTCTATTCTGAGGCACCATCCCATAATATGGTATGTGAATTGGACACCCGTAATGAGATTGTCGACCTTTGTGCTGGGGTGGAGTATGATGTGCTAGAGAGCGATGGTCCTTGGGTTCTAGAACCTCGTATGTATGATTCTCTTCTTATGTATCGATAAGAGGAGGTTTCAACTTGATTTTTTCATGTTCACCAAATCCTTCTCACATTATGTGAGTAGAAGCACCTACCATCATCTCATAGGGAAACTATACAGCCCATGAAGGCTCAGGCATGAAAGTTGAAGGCATGGGAAATGACCTCTAATTGAAGCTCATATCAACTGTAATCAGAAAAAAAAATGGATATACTAACAACACAAATGGATCCCATGCCTCATAATTCACATCCCTATTCAGTTGAGTCTAGACTCCTAAAGGGCGAACCTCGGACTGTGGAACAGGTGAGGTGTCTCATGTAGCATGATGCAGTCTACATCGTCATTGTTATGGATCCTCAAAATCAGCAGCAGCTTGAGGAGGTTCTTGAGTAAGAACCTACACTCCCTGGGAAGGAACTTCATATCCTTGGGGTGGAATATTAAAGATGATATTGTGTAAAACATGATAATCTAGAATTGTCCCTTCTGCTGTATCATGGTTCGCTTATAGGATAGCAACCTCTTCCTCCTCAAGATCAGACATGCAGATAATCTTTTTTAGTCATGTATGTTGTAAAGTGATTCAAAATGAATTTGAAAATAGTAAAATAGAAAACCTGATGGATATTTATTGACATAATTGATCCTAAATCCCTCTACCTTATAATGTAAGATACAATATGGACTTTAATTTATATCTAGTTTTATACTGGATTTTCTTTAATAGAAGAAATCACATCATATGCACACCCTTAATATGAAATAACACTCTAATATCTAAGAGGTTGATGTAATTAAGTTTTCATTTGCACCAGTTAACATCTTGCCTCCATGTCACCTTCACCACATGAAGCACTGGTGAATGTCTTGGTGGAAATAAAATATGCTAAACACAACCAAACGAGTGCATGAATCTATTCGATTGGTTCCACTCAATAATATGAAAATAAATGAGAGGCACTAAAGTCATCACATCATGAAGTTGAGTAGTGCATTATGTTGTAAACTATTATACTAAATCCCAATATGGAATCCATGTTATCAGAAATGACTTGTGTGATTTTCCAAAAATGTTTGTCACTAGAAACAAAAAATGATGATATTATAAAATTGCTAAGTCAATGAATGATTGTGTATACTTTGGAAGTGGGTTTTCCAACGTGAGATGATATGAACCCAAATTGTGTCTTGGAGCCCTTATGAAGTGATGTGTTCGACTCCAATAATAAAATACAACATTGAAAGTGATAAATAATAAGAAATTAAATTAAATAACTCCAGATATAATTAGTAACCAATAGAGATTAGTGATCATATCAGTTTCCATCTAGAGAATCATACAACACATATATATGAAACTTTAGACAAGAAAAAATAGGAGAAAGGAGAGGGATGCTTTCCCATACCTACATCTGAAGAAGAATGACGCATCCCCTGAGATCAGTGTGATCTGAGTGGCATGTTATGCATAAGGATCTATATGTGTATGCAAAGAATGCAGATCCCAACACTATCTCACAACCTGATAAAAATCCCCCAATAGGCCCTAGATACATCATCTTTACTTGAATACCTAAGTGATCAACATAGAATTTTCATCCAATGATCTGTTAGATATATGCATGATCTTGACACATGAAATTTTACTCTTCAGCATCACTAGGTAACTATGAAAAGTGAATATCAATACACCTAATGGATATTGAACCCCCATCTAAAGAATCATCATCAACCAAAATGTTGATTCATAGTAATATCAATACAAGATCAGTGCAGTCTCTATGGGTGGGTCCTATAACTGCATCCCCCTGGATAGAAAGTCTGAGTGTGACTACCACATCCTACCAGGTGATGGTCATCCCTCCCTTAGGAAAGTGTAATGTGTGTGTCTCTGGTCTCCATATCTCAGTGAGGGTATCAAGTAGGTGATAATACATGAATGTAAAATTATATACCATAATTCCATATAATCCATCATAGTGTAGGTATGATATAATGGTTGTTGGAGGCGAAATGTGATGATAATGGTGTGCTCAATATACACTAATTCATTAAACCTCATAACTTACTATCACATCGCATGAAACATTACTATACTTCTTAGTGAGTAGCCGAGTATCATCCATATGTACATAAAAAATGAAATAAGTATGAAGTGTACATTGTAAATATAATGTTATGGTCAATATAATGACATGACTGGTAGAATGAAATATATGAAATGTCTATTCCCATTATTCTATGATGTTTTTATTACCAAAATAAAAGGGAATTTCTTCAGGTTTCTCAAATCATATATCTAATGTTTTTTTAAATATTTTTTTACCTTGTAAAGGGGTTTTTGTAAGATATGGTTTTATATATTTACATATATATATAAATAATTGCCTTTATTATCTAAAATTTTATTAGAAAATAAGTCAGAGAATTTTTTGGAAAGTGAGATAAAAAAGATGAGAAAAAATTAAATAAATTTATATATCCATGATAAAATGAAAATTATGATCATATAAAGTGAAATAGACACTAAAAACCCATTGAATAAAACAATAATGTTTTAAAACAGACAAGTAATACCTTGAGATTTTTAAACATAACATATTTTCGATGAGATGATTCTGACTTCATAAGTGAAGTAAAATCCAGCTTATTTCCAAGTGGTATATTAATAACTTCTTCCAAATGGATGTACGTAACTTTTTAATTTTCAAAAGCTTTAGGCCTTTTAATTACAACTTCACCATATGGGGAGGTATGTCATTAGAATCCCGAAAGATTTTGAAAATTCAAAATTTTAGTACATCACTTTAGAAGATGCTATTAAGCTAACACATGAAAATAAGATGGATTTTACTTCACTTAAAAAGATAGTCTCACCTAATCCAAAATTTGTTCTATTGAAAAATTCCAAGGTATTTCATGTATATGGTAAAACATTCATGTGTTATTCAATGGGTTTGTTTTTGTCCATTTCACATTATATAATCATACTTTTCATTTTATCATGGATAAATTAATTTATTTGATGTTTTATCTTATTTTTACCTCACTTTGTAAAATAGACTATGAATTATTTTCTAATAATATTTTAGATAATGAAGAAAAAATGTTTTTATAACCCAACACTTCCTTAGTTTTACATTAACTAATAAGTTAGATCTAGAAATGTGTGCTTTTTAATTTATGTATGATTTATCACATGATGGTATGATTCATAATTATTTTCTCAAATGATTTATTTATGGTTTAGCCATGTATAGTTTGATTATGCTTTCATGTCAACTCAAATGTACTTTTCATATTCCTTATAATGATTAAATGAAAGGTTTATTATTATTTGATAGTTAAAGTATTAAAAAAAGATAGAAATTTCACTAAATAAATGATTTTATATTAACACCATGTAATTTATAATGTGAAAATATTACATTGGAGATAATACAACATTAGGGATGAGATTGTGAATTCGATCCAGCAATGTTAATGAATCGTTTCCTGTTATGGTCTTCTTGATGGAATATGTTGCACCTCAAACATTTCTCTTATTCTTGAGGATAGTCTATATCATTCCATATCCAGCTATACTTTCATATTCTTTATTGATGCAACCTGTTGGTGTTAGGTTTCAATATTGGTTGTTCTTTAGGCATTTGGAAATATCAAAACTCCTCAATAGGAATCCATGGTGCTGCATAATAGTTAGAAATGGTGTCGATACAATATATTGGATAAACATATGATTCCATTGATATGTTCACAGAGGTATATGTTGTAATGGAATGTGCATATAGAAATTGTAATTCCTAGAAGTTTTTACATTGAAATTGCCTCGCTTCGAGTAATACTGCCATTTTTTGACCACTTCTATTTTAGATGCGGTTTGAACACTCTTGAACATCAAATTGAGAGTATTCTTAGTGAAAAATGCACACTTGATAAGAAGAATCTTCATTAATGTTATTTTCAATCTCTTGTTGAATGTGCATTTCGTACCTTATCCCCTACTGAATCGCATCTGAGGCTAGTTATTGTCTATCAATGAAGTAGTTCACACAAAGATAAAAAATCTCCAAAACTAGGGCAGTTATAAAAATATTTTGAGTCCCCTTTAAGAAATCATTAATTTACTCCACAATGTTTATGGTCACGTGTTCATACCTATTCTCCTCTTCATATAACAATGTCTATTTTTCTTTTTTAATTCACATAATATAATATTACGCTTCATGATTATGCTTGAGGATTTTTTCAAAAAAATTCAAAACTTCATTGATCCGGCTCATATTATACACAGAAGGGATCATATTTTACATAAATTAATTTTATATTTAAATTGAAATAGTAAAAAATAATAAATACATTTCATACCAAGCCTCGAGATTTTCTTCTTCATAGGTTTGTTATCATATATTTTAAATCGTTGTTAGAAATGTGTCAAATGCAATACCTATGATGTACATTATGGGGTATCTATGAATCAGGATCCACATTGATCGAATCATTGATTTCCTGATGTCAATCTGATATCAAACAAACATCCTGAATGTGGGGGAAATGGTTACTGATACATGCTAAAAACCAACTCCATGATTCATAGTTTCTATTCTCCACAATATATAATGAAAGAGGAATAGGTGACTGGTTGCTATCTTGAGTTTCCATAATCTACAATATGACCTTGTATTTTCTATATATAAAGATTAAACCATTCTGTATGAACTATTTGTTAATATGAAATACGTGAATACATGGGAGGAATGACCAGAATAACGGATGAAATTTAACATGATATAGATCAATTCAATTGTCTTGAAACACACGATTTATCTTATGAATATGGAAGAAAACATGGTAATTTTTTTACTATGGCTGGAAATTTCAAAAACATCTAATATGAGTCATCCCAATCACCATATACCTTCACAATTTCCTTTTGTCTCACCATCCATGCCTTATTATAGGAAATCTTATAACTAAAGGTTTTTTGGATCCTCTCTTTCAAAAGTTATATAGGAACATCTTGCTGGGTCATAATTATATCGATCATAACAGATGAAACAAATTTAGTATCCAATTAAGTATGATCTTGTGTCAGGTTTGGCTGAACGCAAGTATGAACTGCCTCAAAATTATAAATTCTCCAACCTCCAAATTCAATATCTGGAATCACCCTTAAGAGGAATCTAAAATCATCACTATATTTATCACACAATATGATGTATTTTATGCAGTTATATTCTTAAAATAAATATTTATAGTGCCTCTCAGGATGAAATATTTTTAGTATGTTTTTTAGTGCTTCTTTACATATAAAATTAATTCCAACATATAATGTTTTTTTCCAAATCAATAAACTTATACACTACAACTATGGGAAACTCAATATTAGGTGTGAGAACATTGTAGTAAAATTTAGGCAAATGTATTGTTGATTTTGACCAAGATGAAAAGAGTGGTGGATTATTATATTTAATTATATTCTTTTTATAGTTTATATTTTATAATATTGTAAAGTTACATATTTGAAATTTAATTTGTTTTCTTATGTTTTGACCAATCCATATATTTTTATTTTCTAATGACACTTTTATGGGTAAGTGTGAACCAAATACATATCAAACCATTGACAAGTCTAGCCAAGTAAACCAAAATCCACTGCTAGAGTCCCGCCACAGCAAAATTCGAAATTCAAATGGCCGAAAATTCAAAATTAGAACATCATTTGTCTTGGTCCACGAGCCACCAAACTTCATGTGATCCCTTGATTCACGAACCTTGTCACCTCACATCCCCATTGTCACTTTATGCCAATCGTTGCTTCATTCCAAATCGCAGGCAAGCCCTTCAACACGTTTTCTTATGTTTTAATTAGTTGACTTTGAAAGGTTATAAAAAAATATAAGTAAAATCTAAATTAAAACTAAAATACAATTTAATAGAATACATTATTGTTTCAAATCCTTTATGTAAACAAAAAAACGAGTAAAATACCTCTCTATTCTGAGGCACCATCCCATAATATGGTATGTGAATTGGAAACCCGTAATGAGATTGTCGACCTCTGTGCTGGGGTGGAGTATGATGTGCTAGAGAGCGATGGTCCTTGGGTTCTAGAACCTCATATGTATGATTCTCTTCTTATGCATTGATAAGAGGAGGTGTCAACTTGATTTTTTCATGTGCACCAAATCCTTCTCACATTATGTGAGTAGAAGCACCTACCATCATCTCATGGGAAACTATACAGCCCTTGAAGGATCAGGCATGAAAGTTGAAGGCATGGGAAATGACCTCTAATTGAAGCTCATATCAACTATAATCAGAAAAAAAAATTGGATATACTAACAACACAAATGGATCCCATGCCTCTTAATTCACATCCCTATTCAGTTGAGTCAAGACTCCTAAAGGGAGAACCTCTGACTGTGGAACAGGTGAGGTGTCTCATGTAGCATGATGCAGTCTACATCGTCATTGTTATGGATCCTCAAAATCAGCAGCAGCTTGAGGAGGTTCTTGAGTAAGAACCTACACTCCCTGGGTAGAAACTTCATATCCTTGGGGTGGAATATTAAAGATGATATTGTGTAAAATATGATAATCTAGAATTGTCCCTTCTGCTGTAGCATGGTTCGCTTGTAGGATAGCAACCTCTTCCTCCTCAAGATCAGACATGCAGATAATCTTTTTTAGTCATGTATGTTGTAAAGTGATTCAAAATGAATTTGAAAATAGTAAAATAGAAAACCTGATGGATATTTATTGACTTAATTGATCCTAAATCCCTCTACCTTATAATGTAAGATACAATATGGACTTTAATTTATATCTATTTTTATACTGGATTTGCTTTAATAGAAGAAATCACATCTTATGCACACCCTTAATATGAAATAACACTCTAATATCTAAGAGGTTGATGTAATTATGTTTTCATTTGCACCAGTTAACATCCTGCCTCCATGTCACCTTCACCACATGAAGCACTGGTGAATGACTTGGTGGAAATAAAATATGCTAAACACAACCAAACGTGTGCATGCATCTATTCGACTAGTTCCACTCAATAATATGAAAATAAATGAGAGGCACAAAAGTCATCACATCATGAAGTTGAGTAGTGCATTTTGTTGTCAACTATTCTACTAAATCCCAATATGGAATCCATGTTATCAGAAATGACTTGTGTGATTTTCCAAAAATGTTTGTCACTAGAAACAAAAAATGATGATATTATAAAATTGCTAAGTCAATGAATGATTGTATATACTTGGGAAGTGGGTTTTCCAGCGTGAGATGATATGAACCCAAATTGTGTCTTGGAGCCCTTATGAAGTGATGTGTTCGAATCCAATAATAAAATACAACATTGAAAGTGATAAATAATTAGAAATTAAATTAAATAACTCCATATATAATTAGTAACAAATAGAGATTAGTGATTATATCAGTTTCCATCTAGAGAATCATACAACACATATATATGAAACTTTAGACCAGACAAAATAGGAGAAAGGGGAGGGATGCTTTCCCATACCTACATTTGAAGAAGAATGACGCATCCCCTGAGATCAGTGTGATCTGAGTGGCATGTTATGCATAAGGATCTATATGTGTATGCCAAGAATGAAGATCCCAACACTATCTCACAACCTGATAAAAATCCCCCAATAGGCCCTAGATACATCATCTTTACATGAATACCTAAGTGATCAACATAGAATTTTCGTCCAATGATCTGTTAGATATATGCATGATCTTGACACATGAAATTTTACTCTTCAGCATCACTAGGTAACTATGAAAAGTGAATATCAATACACATAATGGATATTGAACCCCCATCTAAAGAATCATCATCAACCAAAATGTTGATGCATAGTAATATCAATACAAGATCAGTGTAGTCTCTATGGGTGGGCCCTATAACTGCATCCCTCTGGATAGAAAGTCTGAGTGTGACTACCACATCCTACCGGGTGATGGTCATCTCTCCCTTAGGAAAGTGTAATGTGTGTGTCTCCGGTCTCCATATCTCAGTGAGGGTATCAAGTAGGTGATAATACATGAATGTAAAATTATATACCACAATTCCATATAATCCATCATAGTGTAGGTATGATATAATGGTTGTTGGAGGCGAAATGTGATGATAATGGTGTTCTCAATATACACTAATTCATTAAACCTCATAACTTACTATCACATCGCATGAAACATTACTATACTTCTTAGTGAGTAGCCGAGTATCATCCATATGTACATAAAAAAATGAAATAAGTTTGAAGTGTACATTGTAAATATAATGTTATGGTCAATATAATGACATGACTGGTAGAATGAAATATATGAAATGTCTATTCCCATTATTCTATGATGTTATTATTACCAAAATAAAAGGGAATTTCTTCAGGTTTCTCAAATCATATATCTAATGTTTTTTACATATTTTTTTACCTTGTAAAGGGGTTTTTGTAAGATATGGTTTTATATATTTACATATATATATAAATAATTTCCTTTATTATCTAAAATTTTATTAAAAAATAAGTTAAAGAATTTTTTGGAAAGTGAGATAAAAAAGATGAGAAAAAAATGAAATAAATTTATATATCCATGATAAAATGAAAATTATGATCATATAAAGTGAAATAGACAATAAAAACCCATTGAATAAAACATTAATGCTTTAAAACAGACAAGTAATACCTTGAGATTTTTAAACATAACATATTTTCGATGAGATGATTCCGACTTCATAAGTGAAGTAAAATCCAGCTTATTTCCAAGTGGTATATTAATAACTTCTTCCAAATTGATGTACGTAACTTTTTAATTTTCAAAAGCTTTAGGCCTTTTAATTACAACTTCACCATATAGGGAGGTATGTCATTAGAATCCCGAAAGATTTTGAAAATTCCAAATTT
This sequence comes from Viscum album, assembly GCA_963277665.1. Lineage (NCBI taxonomy): Eukaryota > Viridiplantae > Streptophyta > Magnoliopsida > Santalales > Viscaceae > Viscum > Viscum album. The sequence continues at coordinate 323,799,468 of OY728139.1, read as the reverse complement.
TAGTACATCACTTTAGAAGATGATATTAAGCTACCACTTGAAAATAAGATGGATTTTACTTCACTTAAAAAGATAGGCTCACCTAATCCAATATCTGTTCTATTAAAAAATGCCAAGGTATTTCATGTATATGGTAAAACATTCATGTGTTATTCAATGGGTTTGTTTTTGTCCATTTAACATTATATAATCATTCTTTTCATTTTATCATGGATAAATTAATTTATTTGAGGTTTTATCTTATTTTTACCTCATTTTGTAAAATAGACTATGAATTATTTTCTAATAATATTTTAGATAATGAAGAAAAAATGTTTTTATAACCCAACACTTCCTTAGTTTTACATTAACTAATAAGTTAGATCTAGAAAGGTGTGCTTTTTAATTTATATATGATTTATCACATGATGGTATGATTCATAATTATTTTCTAAAATGATTTCTTTATGGTTTAGCCATGTATAGTTTGATTATGCTTTCATGTCAACTCAAATGAACTTTTCATATTCCTTATAATGATTAAATTAAAGGTTTATTATTATTTGATAGTTAAAGTATTAAAAAAATATAGATATTTCACTAAATAAATGATTTTATATTAACACCATGTAATTTATAATGTGAAAATATTACATTGGAGATAATACATCATTAGGGATGAGATTGTGAATTCGATCCAGCAATGTTAATGAATCGTTTCCTGTTATGGTCTTCTTGATGGAATATGTTGCACCTCAAACATTTCTCTTATTCTTGAGGATAGTCTATATCATTCCATCTCCTTCTATACTTTCGTATCCCTTATTGATGCAACCTGTTGGTGTCAGGTTTCAATATTGGTTGTTCTTTAGGCATTTGGAAATATCAAAACTCCTCAATAGGAATCCATGGTGCTGCATAATAGTTAGAAATGGTGTCGATACAATATATTGGATAAACATATGATTCCCTTGATATCTTCACAGAGGTATATGTTGTAATGGAATGTGCATATAGAAATTGTAATTCCTAGAAGTTTTTACATTGAAATTGCCCCGCTTCGAGTAATACTGCCATTTTTTGACCACTTCTATTTTAGATGTGGTTTGGACACTCTTGAACATCAAATTGAGAGTATTATCAGTGAAAAATGCACACTTGATAAGAATAATCTTCATTAATGTTATTTTCAATCTCTTGTTCAATGTGCATTTCGTACCTTATCCCCTACTGAATCGCATCTTAGGCTAGTTAGTGTCTATCAATGAAGTACTTCACACAAAGATAAAAAATCTCCAAAACTAGGGCAGTTATAAAAATATTTTGAGTCCCCTTTAAGAAATCATTAATTTACTCCACAATGTTTATGGTCACGTGTTCATACCTATTCTCCTCTTCATATAACAATGTCTATTTTTTTTGGAATTCACATAATATAATATTACGCTTCATGATTATGATTGAGGATTTTTTCAAAAAAAAATTCAAAACGTCATTGATCCGGCTCATATTATACACAGAAGGGATCATATTTTACATAAATTAATTTTAGATTTACATTGAAATAGTAAAAAATAATAAATACATTTCATAGCAAGCCTCGAGATTTTCTTATTCATAGGTTTGTTATCAGTTTTTTTAAATCGTTGCTAGAAATGTGTCAAATGCAATACCTATGATGTACATTATGGGGTATCTATGAATCAGGATCCACATTGATCGAATCATTGATTTCCTGATGTCGATCTGATATCAAACAAACATCCTGAATGTGGGGGAAATGGTTACTGATACATGCTAAAAACCAACTCCATGATTCATAGTTTCTATTCTCCATAATATATAACGAAAGAGGAATAGGTGAATGGTTGCTATCTTAAGTTTCCATAATCTACAATATGACCTTGTATTTTCTATATATAAACATTAAACCATTCTGTATGAACTATTTGTTAATATGAAATACGTGAATACATGGGAGGAATGACCAGAATAACGGAATAAATTTAACATGATATAGATCAATTCAATTGTCTTGAAACACACGATTTATCTTATGAATATGGAAGAAAACATGGTAATTTTTTTAGTATGGCTGGAAATTTCAAAAACATCTAATATGAGTCATCCCAATCACCATATACCTTCACAATTTCCTTTTGTCTCACCATCCATGCCTTATTAAAGGAAATCTTATAACTAAAGTTTTTTTGGATCCTCTCTTTCACAAGTTATATAGGAACACCTTGGTGGGTCATAATTATATCGATCATAACAGATGAAAAAAATTCAGTATCCAATTAAGTATGATCTTGTGTCAGGTTTGGCTGAACGCAAGTATGAGCTACCTCAAAATTAGAAATTCTCCAACCTCCAAATTCAATTTCTGGAATCACCCTTAAGAGGAATCTAAAATCATCACTATATTTATCACACAATATGATGTATTTTATGCTGTTATATTCTTAAACTAAATATTTATAGTGCCTCTCAGGATGAAATATTTTTAGTATTTTTTTAGTGCTTCTTTATATATAAAATTAATTCCAACATATAATGTTTTTTTCCCAAATGAATAAACATATACACTACAACTATGGGAAACTCAATTTTAGGTGTGAGAACATTGTAGTAAAATTTAGGCAAATGTATTGTTGCTTTTGACCAAGATGAAAAGAGTGGTGGATTATTTATTGTGGTTATATGATGCTATAAAACTACTACATTTCTAGAAACTTCCTCCCAAAATTCTGCTACTCCCTCATCAGCATTATTGTCTCCATCTGTTCCATCATTATAAAATTCCTCATCGAAAGTCGGATTTATATGTATATCCATGAGATTATATCAGTTGTGATCTTACAAATCATTGGAAATTTCCATAATATCTTAGAATGGAACATCTTTAACCACTATTTTAAGTCTATGTATTCATACAATTTGATATTTTTTGTTGTATAGTTGAAACCTCAACATATAACTTCATCATGGCACCATCTAACCACTGAGAAAATAAATTTATTTCTTGGAACTAGTTCTCATCAGTAGTTAATTGTCAAGCTAGATGCCATAATTTATCTTGGAATTGAATATGTGTATATCTAATAGACTTGATCTATTCATTAGGTCCTAACATTAAACAACTTTGAATTATTTCTTGATGTTCGCTTTGGGTTACACAATCAGGTGTAAAAAAACATTGTTGTTGGTTATGTACTATAGGAAGCTCTTTTCTTGGTTTGAATATCCTCCATATAACAGTATATATATAAAAACTTGATCCTTTACATGAAAAATGTTTTTTGATCAGGATTCCCATAGTTAAAATACTATTTACAGTGAGGGTTGACCATATAATCCTTCTTCAACTAAAATTTTGGAACATATTTTTAAATCCTAAAAGATTAAACTAATTTTTTATAGTATAATTTTTAATCTTCCTAAAGGAATTTCAATAGTTTATAAATAAAATATGAATCATCTAAAGAATATCCCTCAAGTGTTTTAAACTAGGTGTGTAGCAAGGCCCATTGTTGTACACTAGTTCCCAATTGAGTCATGCTCAATGCACTATTTTTAGGTCCTACCCATAAGTACATATGTGCATGAGCCTCGTCCACTTTTAGTATCCATACAATGACTTTTTTCATAGATAACCACATAATCTTTATGAGACCAAAATTTTAGAATGTTTTCTTATATCATAAGTGATGACACTAATGCTTTTTATTACATTTTTTAACTTTCCCAAAGGTATGTTCAGTGGTTCATAAAGAGAATGTGATTCATCTAAAATATATCCATCGAGAGTAACAAACCTGGTATGAAGTAAGGTATGAATCATCTAAATCACAGGAGTACCAAATTATGTGTGTAATTAATCCTCTTTACCATCCAGTTCATCATCTTTTATCCAATGTTTATTCTATGTTAATATAATGATATTCATTAGATAATAATTAATTAATAATAACTTAATAATTATTTAATAATTAATTAATAGTATATAATTTATACCTTAATCAATCACTAATCATTATTTAATCAGTACTTCATTAATTGATAGAATGTAGTTACCTTATATATAATTATTAGTTACTTATTAGTTAATCATCAATTAATTATTAGTTAATAAATATTTATTTATTTGTTAATAATTCTTTAATGATTAGATAATAATTATCTAATCATTCTTCAATCATTAGTTAAATAGTATGTAATCATTAATTAATCATTATTTAATCATTAGTTAACCATTCTTTAATAATTACGTAATAATTTGTTAACCAATCTTTAATCATTAGTTAATAATTAATTAAACAATATGTAGTCATTAGTTAATCATTTATTAATCGTTAGTTAATCATTAGTTAATAAGTACATAATAATTCTTTAGCCATTAGTTAATCATTAGTTAATGATTATTTATTCATTCTTTAATCAATCTTTAATCATTAGTTAATCATTATTTAATCATTATTTAATAAATAGTTTATCACTACTTAATCATTACATAATAATTATTTAATCATTAGATAATAATTTGTTAACCATTAGTTAATCATTAGTTTATCAGTAGTTAATAATTCAATAATCATTATTTAATCATTAGTTAATCAATCATTATTCATTAGTTAATCAATATTTAATCATTATTTAATCACTAGTTAATTATTACTTACTCAATATCTAATCATTAGTTAATCATTAGTTAACCATTATTTACACATTCTTTAATAATTCTTTAATAATTAATTAATCATTAGTTAATCTTCAGTTAATCAATATTCAATAATTAGATAATAATTCATTAATCCTTAGATAATCATTAGTTAATCATTCTTCAATCAATAGTTAATCATCCTTTAATCATTAGTTCATCATTAATTACTCATTTTTTATTCATTTGTAATCATTATTTAATAATTATTTAAGCATTAGTTAATCATTACTTAATCATTCTATAATCATTGGTTAATGATTATTTAATTACCAGTTTATCATTATTTAATCATGAGTTAATCATCCTATAATAATTATTTAATCAATGTTTAATTTGTAGTTAATATTTAATTAATCACTCTTTTATCATTTTTAATAATTAGTTCATCATTATTTAGTCATAAGTTAATAAATCTTTAATTAGTAGTTAATTATTATTTAATAAATATTTAATCAATATTTAAGAATTATTTAATCATTAGTTAATCCTTTTTTTAATCATTAGTTAAAAATTATATAATTGTGAATTAATCATTAGTTAATCATTAGTTAATAATTATTTAATCATTTGTTAATAATTATTTAATAATTGGTTAATTATTAGCTAATCATTTTTTAATCATTCTCTAATCATGAGTTAATCATTATTTAATCATCACTTAATCATTATTTAATCATTCATTAATCATTAGTTAATCATTATTTGGTTGGGTGGCCTTGTCCGGCAGTAGTGTTCTGGCTTATGTTATACTGTTTCAATGATGTGGATTCGCTGCTCACAATGGTTTTTGGAGTGGTTGATTTGATTGTGGTCTGCGGAGTGTCGACTCGATATCAGGTTTGAAGGTTTTTAAGTTTTAATGCTTGAATGGATTGTCCATCCATTTTTCTTGAATGTTGTTTGTTGTGAAGGATTGTATTTTTAAGTGGGGAAGTGGTGAAGTGTTGAAATGGTGAAGTCGTGTATGGATTCTCACTTTTTCCTCAAAAGTTATTGCATAATAATAAAAAAATAATTTTCAGCCAATCAAATAAATAATATTAAAATAAATAAGAAAAAATACCTTTAAATGATGCATCACAAACATTATCACTCCTTTTAGGCCACTAAAATCACCACGCACAAATCAAGAACCATAATGATTATTATAGAGAGAGAGTGGAAGTTATAGTGATGAAGGGAATTTCGAGTGAGGATGGGGGGTGTGATTTTATAGGAACATTAGGGAATGGTGGTAGCTCTGGTGTTTTGTTTCCCCTTTACTTTAATTGAAAGGAGGCAATGGGAATCCCACTTTTCACTTTCCATTAGACAAAAGGTAGCATCTCCTTAGTCACCTTTTCATGTCATCGATCTATGTTGATGATAGACTAAGGCATCATTGGGTATACCACCATTTTATTTACAGCATAGGCGGGAGGGCCTCTATTGCCTTTTCATTGTATCATTCAAAAAAATTCTAACCCACTCTCATTAATTTTTTTACAAATAAAGTATGAAAATATTTTTTTATAAGTTATATTTTTTTTGAAAATGAGCCTAGGTTAAAACATTTTTGAAAAATAAGTCGTAAACCCATGAAGGTACTTCTCTCCTTTCTCTTTTCCAAGCGGGCCAAATGCATTTTGACCATTAACAAATTTGATATAAACTTCAGTCAAAGGAGTTAAGGGCTAAAACACCTTTGGCCAAACTCAATAAAAATATTTAATAAATTACTTATATATATGTAAGTATGTTTATTTTTTTAATTTTTTATTATATATTTATACATAAATAAACATTATAATTAAGATTAATATAAATTATTATTTATTGTATAATAAATAGTAAATAATAACATTATTATTATTAATTATATTTTCTATTTTACAAATTTTATTAATATTTATTTTTAACTATATTATTAACTAATTTATTAGTTACATTAATAATTATATTATTAGAATCATTATTCATATTTTTCTTTGTAACTTTTTAATAATATAATTATTTTTTATAAATAATGTAATTAATAATATTTTATTAAAATAACATAATTAATAATTTAATTAATAATATAATACTTACTAAGTATTATGCATTTAATTTTTCTAAAGTGTACATTTTATGTTTTTAAACAATAATTTTTATGTCATAAAATTTGTTTTTGTTTATTATATTTTTAATTTTTATTATTTTGAATTATTTTTTATATGTTTATTCGGTGTGTCAAATTTCATTTGGATTGTATTTATACTTTATAAGTTATGCTCTTTAAAAGTCACCTAAGTGAAACATAATAAGTCTTCATGTAGGTGACTTTGAAATCCTATAAGTTATAAAGTATAATTATAATCAAAATGAAATTGGAAACAAAGAGTAAAGATATAAAAAATAATTAAAAGTAAAAATAATTTCAGAATGGCCTACTAGCATGGGCCTTTGGACCATCATCAAGGCCTATGGTCCATGGGTCCTTTGGACCATATAAGGTCCCTTTGGGATTGGTTTCTATTGGGACATTGTGCCTTTAGACCTATGATTCTTGTAATGGGTTTCCCTCTACCCAACAAGAAAGAGGTGTTTCCATTGATTCTTAATAAAAGATGTGTTGGCCCCATTTTTTAAATAATATAGATGATATAAAACTTTTTTTTTCAAACATTTTAATTTAATAGAATACATATAAATCAATGATACTAATCAATATCTATGATGAGGTCTCATTCCACAAATTGGTGTGTGAATGGGAAGCCCATATCAAGATCTCTTACCTCAATTCTAGGGTGGACTATGATGAGCTAATAGGGGATCTTCATCGGGTGCAGAAACATCAAATGTATAATACTATATCCATGAATCATTATGAGTAGGTGTCATAAGGATGTAGATATATGCACATGATCCTTTTCCAACTACATAGGTGGAAGGATGAGCCTTCAGATGAGGTAACCATAAGGCCTGTGAATGCTTAGTCACAAAATATGGATGCATAGGAAATGATTCCAAATATGAGAAAGAATCAACTATACATAGAAAAAACATTTGATATGATTTAAATTGTAATGGATCCCATGCCTCATTCTATAGATCCACAAATTGGCTGAGGATCATCTTCTAGAATTTCTTCCTCTTCCTGTGGAACATGTGAGGCCTCATCTGTAGCTCAATGTGGTCTACATCATTATCAATAGGGCTTGTTAGCACCAGCCGCTACTGGATAAAGTTCTTGAGTATATTCCTCATTACCCTGGGTAGTAACATCATCTCCCCGAGGTGTAAAATCAATGAAACTATCTTATAGAACATTATTGTAGGGTCCTGAAAAATATGCAAAGGAGATTCTACCCAAATTCCCCAAAGAATTGGGGAAAAGAATGGAGAAAATCTAAAGAAGGGACAAAAGCCGGACCGGTCCGTGGAACGGTCCCATGAAAACGCGACGTGGCCAGGCTCTGCAAAGCGCCCCCCCCCCTTCACGAACCATCGTTGTTCATGCAATGGAGGCGGAGATCCTCCATGGTCACGAGGTAGGATGGGCGCCAATCCCATTCTCCGTCATGAACCACCCCAACCACAGACCGCGTCTACCGGTTCAAGCCGCATCCACTGTCGTTCGCGGAATTCAGGCGGAACCCTCCGCGGGCGCGAAGCACTCCCTGAGTTTGGTTCGCGGGGGAGGGAGAAGCGCTCAATACCCATCGTGAATTACGAATTGACCAAGTCAGCTGTAAACTGGGTATTCAGTCATGGGCCTCTGTAAATGGTGTCGTGTAACCACAGATACATCTCTTCCCCCACTCTATAAAAGGAGACTGAGTGGGAAAGGAAGGAGGATTCGGAAGATAGGGATTGGGATGATTCGAAGGTGGAGGAAGATAGTTTTTTGAGAAGAGCGATCAGATTTAGGGGGAAGGATTTCGAAGGAAGGCTTAGGATTTCACAAACAGTGAAGTTCCCATTCATGAACCAGAGCAGGTATAAACATAGGAATGAACTAATAAGGAACCGAAAAATGCATGATAATTTGGTGAACCGCGAACTTAAAATAACATAAAAAAGAGAAGACCGCGAGCCATAGCCCCTCCGTGGATGCACTCCCCACAGACCATGGTGTTTATGCCAATTTTCCGCTCCGCCGCACCACGTAGCACCCTCCTACGCTGGCGAAGCCTCGACTGAAGAACCCCCGATCGGCGCCGCCCTTGGCCGCCGCTGCTTGCGTAGACCCCTCCGCGTACCCCATGGTACGCGGGCCGAACCCAAAGCCATGAACCACCCTGGTTTGTGGGATGCTCGACAGACCACGAACCACCCTAGTTCGTGGGATTCTCACCAGACCACAAACCACCCAGGTTCACGAGATGCCAATCAGTCTGCGGACCATCCTAGTTCATGGACGGCCTCTCAGTCTGTAGACCCTCCTGGTTCACGGGCGGCCTCTCAGTCCACAGACCACCCTGGTTCACGGACGGCTTCTCCAGCCGCGTGGTACCTTCCTACGTGAAGGGTGCCACTACCCATACCCATGTGTGGTCTCCAAAACCTTCGGGGTTCCCATTCCCCGAGCCAGATAAAATCTTTCCAATCCGGTCAGATCCTCCACAACCTATTCATTGGCCTACTCATCGGCCCCGAGCTGAGGCCTCCACTAGAGCCACCAGATCCGTGTGGTGTAACCATCAGGCGCATCAGTGTACCGTTTTGAGTTCACATACCCATGTTAAGTAGAGGTAAAGTGGTTTACCTGACCCTTGAGCAGATACCTAAAGCATTCCTGGGTTCACATTCCCACAGTAATGTGGAGTCTGAGCTCGGGAATCCCCTTTCTACCCCTCCACTTATTAAGGGCTTCTCGGGGATAGTAAAATACCCATCAGAAGGATGCCATCATGCATAGAAAGAGAGGAGATGGGCACAGGTGCACCCCCTTTCCCTCTCCCACTGCGCTTTTTCGCCCTAGGCCTCCTCAGAGTGTAAGCCCCAATCCATCGCACTGGGCCTCCTTAGAGTGTAAGCCCCAATCCAACGCCCTGGGCCTCCTCAGCGTGTAATCCCCAATCCATCGCCCTTGGCCTCTTCAGAGTGTAAGCCCCAATCTATCACCATGGGCCTCCTCAGAGTGTAATCCCCAATCCATCATTCTAGGCGGCCCTCATGCGTAATCCCCACTCGACTTCTCACGGACGCACCTCTCGCGACGTGATCCTAGGGTCCCTACTGCGTCTTGTTTCTCACACCGAGCATGACTCACGTGGGCTTAGAGTAATCATCGACCATGAAATACTCTTATGGGCCTCATCAGAGTGTAAGCCCCAATCCATCATTCTGGGCTGCCTCAGAGCGTAAGTCCCATGCCAATGCGAACTACATGGGCTTTGATCCCTGCCTCCTAGGCAGGGTATGTAGGAAGCCTCCAAGAGGTTCAAGCCCACCACCCGGTTGTTCCGACAATCTTCACGTCGTTTTTCCTTTTTCCCACATGACGATAAACTGTACATGCGAACTATGTGGACTTTGATCCCTGCCTCCTTGGTAGGGTACGTAGGAAGCCTCCAAGAGGTTCAAGTCCACCAACTCGTCGATCTGACTATCTTCACACCAGTTCACCACATCACTCCTAGTGTCGTATCAATGAGTTCTGATTCCTTGGGGTCATTAATCCCACGAGGGATGGTAAACCTCAGGCATAAACAATTCTAAACCTCTATGTTTAGCTGACCATTTCCAACAAGGTTAAATCCATGGATACTATGCTTGGGTATAAACTAAAGATTTGTGAACATATGAATAAATATTAAATCAATAAGAGAGTCCCAGAACATACAACAATTCCCTCCAAAAGGGTGTGATGAGCCTGACTTCCCATCCTCTCGAACAATCTCAGTTCTTAAGTGTCGCGGGATAGAACATCTAGAGAACTCCTTCATTTGGAAAGCAGGTCCATGCGTCATCGGATACAGAACCATTGGGCATTTCGAGACCGAATCCCGAAACAAAAAAATTGTGAACCCGACATGAATCTTTAACCAATCATGATGGATTTAACTTAATCCCACCCTGTGCCCCCTTTTACTCACAAGGAGGGCCAAGCAAGGTCATTAAATACGCATGGTATCATGAGATGCTTATTTGACGGGTTTTGTTGCTTGTATTTGTTAAAATATTTTACAAGTACTACCTTCATAACTCCCTTCGATCCAATGGCGTCCTGAAGGAACTCACAAGCGTGTGCTTCCATATATGCAATGATAGGACTTCCTCACCTATGGAGGACCCCGTCACCCACCCAGCATCTTCAAAGCTAGGTCTCAGACGTGCTGATCCAAGAGTACCACGTGAACGGTACACTCCCAACAGTGGAGGTGGCCATGCACGCCCTCCAATCCGTCAAGATTCTCTGGTCGCCTGCCCAACAGCAGCCACAAAGGCAGGTCCAGACAGCCCCTGTTTCTGTCTCCAACCATTTCTGGATTCTATCACTAGAATGGGACAATGCATACGTCCCTTATCTTAGGGAGGTGGATGAGGTCGACGTTGAGGAATTCATCCCCATTGAATGGGGGTTCCGCTCCAAGGCCCCCTCCGGCAGACGTCATCACAGTCACGCCACAATTCAACATCCTCGTGTCGATCATGATGTCTCCCCGAGGATTCAGGCCCACGCTCCCCGAGCTCCGGCCCCTCGGACCGCCTGACGAGGGCGGCAGACGTACAATCAGGGACCGGTCATCACCCTGGTCCCTGAGGAGGAGCTCCACTGCCCAGCCATGGAGACGTACCACGATTAGGTACCTACACCTGTTCACTCCTCCCGATCCCTCAATCCAGACATGGCAGCATCATAAAAGCCGGCACGAATCCCCTTCGAGCTCTATCAATCCCACCGCTCACACAGGATGGTATTTACCAGGTAGGCACCTCTCCCTGCCCAGGGTCGTGAAGCCCACCAGCTTGACGTGGCGGTGACCCAACTTCTGCAGGACTGGCTCCTCCTAGTTGCTTTTGATTCCTACCATCCCGATATGGTGGCGATCAACAAATCCTGCCACCCAGATGTGGCGGCAAGTCATAGGCAGGCACGTATCCCTGCCAACAAAGGCCACCGACTCAATACGGTGGAAGACAAATATATATAGGGCCAGTTCCCTGTGAATGCAAGTAAATTCTGCCATCCCGATGTGGCGAAAAAACGGAGAGACAAACTGGCATATCCCAGTACAGGGGAAGATTCATTCACCTGCCCCGACACAAGATAATTTTCAGTACCCACTGACCACCGGAGGACCGGAGCAGGATATTCCTACTCTGATACTGGAATGGGCCTTCATACCCATTCCAGCCAAAGATGTCTCTCTACATATCCTGGAAATGATAGAGGAGTAGGTATAGATCCCATATCATATCTTGTCGACTTTCCAGAATGCAATTGAATCATCGGAAACAGCAAGGACTCGAGTCCGTGAGCCCATCTCCCCAATTAAGGCGACTCATATAAGATACGAGATAGCCGCCTCGAAGAAGATCGGCATCCCTGCTTCTGCCCAAGAGGGTCGTCAGCCATGTTCCACGACGCAAAGACAACTGGATCGAGCAGATTCACTCGTTCCAACTGGGGGACACTCGTCCCTCACGGTGGATGCTCCATAATAGGCATATATCCCTGCTAAAAGTCAAGATATACGTCGGAATATCCCAACAACAACACGGGACCCAATTAGAAAGTTACCCAAAGGTGGAGGATGTTATCAACAACAGAAGGTCCCAGCTACCAGCAAAAGAGCATCCTGCACGCACCAAAGGCAGCCAGAAAATAAAGAGGGAGTTCATGACTCCGCTTTGCTGAAAGTTGGGGTTCCATATGACGCTAATCATACATCGTAGGCACAGAACCCTGACCACCCATTACCATATTATTGGAGTGGAAGTAGCAGTTGCGAAGGTCCTCCCCGCAATGTCGCTACCATCAGCTCTGTAGGTCCTCCCCAGAGCACCCGTGGGGGCCTCCCCCATGGTCATATGACGATCAATCATGAGATCTTCTCTTTTGATGTGAGTCATGGAAACCCTCCACGTGACCAGAAGATCGGGCAGCAAGAAGGTCCTCCACTTGCTACGGTCCACCCTGAATTTCCTCCCCAGGGTATACACTGCAATCACTCTCCATGCAGTGGGACCACAGATTATGATAGTAGTCCTCACTATCATAGTTGCAACTGTGGAGGCCCTCCCCGTAGTGATGTCTCATCCTGACAAGAAGTTCATCCCCTTGTCGTCGCCTACCCCGAAGTTCCTCCGCAGGGGTTACGCTGCAACGACACTCCGCACATTCGGGCATCAGATCACGGTGGTAGTCCTCGCCACCCTGATAGCGGAGGTCCTCCCCATAGATACGTCAAGAAACGAGAAGGCCCTCCCCTCGTTTCCGTACATCCTAGAGGCCCTACCCAGGATGTATCCCTCTGATATTCTCTCTGTGGTAGCAGTAATGGTAGTCCTCTCCATTTCCGCAGGTGTGATGGTAGTACTCACCACGACGGCCACCATTGTGAAGGTCCTCCCTGCACTGGCCCCAAGCAACAAGAAGTTCCTCCCCTTGTCGCAGTGTGTCCTAAAGGTCCTCCCTAGGATGCAAATCGAACGTCAATCCATGATGGCCATCCTCACCATGATGGCGGTTGTTGCGAAGGTCCTCTACATAACAACGCTACGCAGCTAAAAGGTCGTCCCCTTACTGCGACATGCCTTGGAGGTCCTCCACAGGGTGTGCACTACAAAATTCCTCTATGTAGTGAAGCATCAAGCAGTAATGGTAGTCCTCGCCCTTATGACTGCCATTTCAAAGGTCCTCCCCCATGATGACATATCATATCGACAGGAAGGTCCTCCCCTACTGAATCAAGCATGGAAAAGACCTCGTACGCCGATGCACTCAGAAGGACGGGATCATGCATTTGATATTCCGATTTAGTCGTCGACAACATCCTTCTACAATCAGGAAACATTCCGGGGCCACATTCATCTTCTGAACCACCCCAGAATCGCCCATATGATGATTCAGCACCTACTGGTCACACTGCCTCCGACCAAATTGGAAGCAAGTGTCTCAGTTGGGCCAACCAGGTAGAGGAGTCACTAACGGAGGAGTATGCCGATATGCTGCAACTGAGGAAATGACTGGCCAGGGATGATATACCAATTATGTTTTGTCCTAGACCACATCTAAGTTCGATATACCCAGAGAGTTTTCGGAAGAATGCGTGCATGACATCCATCATAATATATGGACAACCCTCCGCTGACTGAAATCAAGCTTCCTGTCCTACGAAGGGTATGTAGACCATGTCAATACGATAGGAGACCTACTACGTCACATCGACCGAAAGGCCCTTCCTACGGCGCGACAACAACGACCCGAAAGGCGTAAAGGAAATATGGAGATAGCTTGCCTCTGTGCGCTGCACGAGCTAAGCTACCTCATCAGTGATGCTCTGACGGGAGTCTATATCACGGGATGGGGAAAACATGGAGCTCTACATTTCACTCCGCTCCCCGCCCAGAAAAACTCGTTCGGCATGGTTTCTTGCAATGTCATCACGTCAAGATGGAAATTGAGTGGTATCGCTATTCAAGAAAGGCAACATGCCTAGCAGAGTCAGGCCTTGAGTAGGTCCCAGAAGCGTCAGGCCCGACAGGAAAAATCCATTGAATAACTCCTGAATCAGGCCACCGAAAGCATACAACGGGCCTCTCTCCTATGAGAGGCCAATCAACAATATTTTCCTGCCTCCCCAGAAAGGATGGACTCACAGAAGAACTCGGCACCAAACCCAGTTCACCCCCGAATGGGGGCATGTAAAATCAGGCAGGTAGTGATAGCAGCAGCCACTGCTGCAATCCATGGTCAACCCCATCCTGCAGGGCTGGGGGAATATTTAACAAAAAATGCCCCCGTAAGACCAATAAAACCGGGAAGAGACTTGATGTCCAAGGAGCAGAGCCAACCCAAGCCCTCAGGTATGGGGGAATTATTACCCCCTCAACAATAACCTCCCCCACGAGAGTCAGTATTCTCTCATCTAGGGAGGAAAGTCCGAAGGGGAGGTTCCCATCCTATCCCGTCATTTTAATCATCATCCCCTCCGAGAGGAAGGCGCATCGTAAGGTCGCATCAAAGAACTCTCCATGTCACCCTTCGTCAAGAAGTCCGAAGGCAATCCCAGGACACAAAAGGGAAGGCCATTAGAAGTCGCGAGAGATCCTCTTCCCATTTGGAAGATGCCATATTCTCCGCCCTGTGATATGCATCTATCAACATCAGAGAGGTTAACCCCACGGGTGACACCAGAGGTACTGCAAATCCGGATGGATCAGGAGACGACGGTTCCGGTCAGGCTGTGACTCACAATGAACCACCAGGTGTGCGCACTCGGAATCTGGGGGCCGCCCTAAGTATGGCCATCCTTCTAGCCAACCCTCCTCTGCCTACCCGGCGAGCTTCCAACAGGGATAAGAATAAAGGACTGGTTACCCCTAACCCACCTCCTTCTCTCGACAAAGATGATCCACTCACACTCGAAGAGATATTTTCTCGACAGGAAGAGGAGATGAAAGAATTGAGGTGGCTTAACGCCGAGCTACTCCAGAGGAACCGCCTTAATGAAAGTGCATCCCCGGAGGAACCACATCATGCACTCCCAGCAAGTGCACCTCAAAGACTAAGGTTTTCCCTGGTAAATGAAACACGGTCAGGGCTCCCTTCCAACGAGGCACCCAGCCAGTCCAACTACCTAAACATAGATTCTGATGAATACCAAGACTTCCCTCCACTCAGGAAGCAACTGGAGAGAGTACGCCTGTACCCTCCGAAGGTGCCACAAATGGAACATGCACCCCTGGTGCCGGCCAATCTGGATCCTTAGGAAATGCCTCGGGCTATGCCTGCCTAGGACCAGGCGCAACAGGATGTAAACCAAGGTCTCACCAACACCATCGAGTCACTAACAGCTCAATTGGAAGCGATGGAAGGTCGACATGCTCCGATACAGCCAGAGCGGAAACCCTACCTGGATTGGTGGAGCAACACACCGCCTCCACCCAATTTTTGGAGCCTTGTATTCCTTATCTTCAATGGTTCATGTGATCTAGAGTAGAATTTGATGCACTACGTGTCTTATTGCAACCCTATGATGGGGACTTCGGAGAAACCAGAAGTAGTAAAACTCAGATGCTTCGTATGAACCATGCAAGGATCTGCCTTCGTCTGGTATATGAGTCTGTCAAACCAGTCAATAAAGAGCTGGGAAGACCTTCGGTAGCAATTATTGTTCCACTTCAGCTCAACGTTGCCTAATACAATGGTCAACAATTTCATTAACTGCAAGCAGAGGGAGAACGAGACGGTGTCAGATTTCATCGCCAGATGGAACGGTCTGACCTATTCACTGAACAGGCTGATGCGTCAAGATGAGATTCTATCCATATGCATCTATAATCTTCGAGATGAGCTATGAACACTTCTCATACCAGTGGAGTGCACCACTGGGTTCCGCCATCTCCCGGCCATTGCCCAGAGAATTGAGGACTCCCTGCAGTGGGCTAATTCGAAGTCCCGAATAGCCTCACAGGCTCATACGAAAAGAGACCCTAGAGCTGAAGCATCCGCTGTTACACTCAAGAAGGCCCCAGTACCTACTACACCGCTCAGGCCTCCACCAAATCATCAAGGGACTCCTGCATATCAGCGGACGCCTCTGCCTAAATGGAATGATCAGCAAGGACTAAAGCGGAACCAGTTTGAGGAATGAAAGACAAAAAGTATACTCATTCCGAGATGATCAAGTCCGCGGCTACTTCATTGCCGCCATGAAATTCAACTTGCTCCTCCTCCCAGAGCTGAGGAAACCTGAAGAGGTCGGCCGAGATGATAGGCCAGATTATGACCCCTATCATCAGATGTTGGGATATAGTATCAAAGAATGATTTGTATTCAAAGACCTTCTCTAGAGGATGGTAGACTCCAGACAGGTCGAGCTGGGACCACCCCCAGCACATGTGGAATGTTTCTCTACCACCGAATCTGAAAAAGAGGAGGGGCGGCAGAACGTCACCAGCAAGCAGGGGTAGAAAGTTGACAACTAGATGACTCCGAAGACTATCAACCGAGCCCAGGGCATACCCCGAGCACAACTACAACAGCTGGTGCTTCCACCAACAGCCCCTGAAGCCCCAGAGCCGATAGTATCGACCTCACAACCCTCCACCATCCGGTCATCTGGGCGTAATCAAAGAAGGAGAAAACAATCACTAGAGGAGCAGCCCGCGACGGGGCCAAAGTTAGTCCTGACCCTTACAAATTACATGCCCTCAAATTTGGCACCATGAGCACGGACCCACCAAATGGCACCATCAGGGAAAGCCGACCAAGTTGACCTATCAGAGGATGAAGAACCAATATTTTGTTCTATTAAGTTCATCCATCTCATGGAATCATTCCCAGACGAAGGGTATGGTTACGAACACGAGTTCCATGCACGAGGAGCCAGGAGGAGGAATCATAGAGGTAGGGGATACCAGGGGAGGCGTAGCCGCGGCCGAAACCAACCCTATAGTTGGAACCTGGCCCAAACCGTTAGTATCGTGGAAACCCATGGGAGAGCCCTTCAACGGACTCAGCAGTAGAATGAATGCCCCTCCACCTCCACAAGTAGCCACTCTAGCCCTGTTGTTCTGAGATACCCACTAGAGGAGGAGAAAGTGTTTGGCCGCCTAGTGGGCACAAACAGACCGACTAGGCCAAGTCCTCAAAACGCAGGAACACCATCGACATCTGACCCCATGGTCGGTCCCTCCTCGTCAAATGCTCCAGCCCCTAAAGAACCCGCTAACACTCTCCCACCAATGGAGAAGCGCCGGCCGCCAGAGAAGAAATATGATATCCTAAAGAAGCTGGCATCAATACCAGCCAAGGTTTCAATCCTCGATGCCCTAAGTCTGTCATCATACCTTAGGGAGGTTCTTATAGAAGCTTTGATCAGTCCCCAAGAGTTTCAAGCTGAGGTAGTTGCCGCCAAAATTTACCAGATGAAGAATGACCCAGTTGAATGCAATGTGGTGATTTCCTTCACCGATCAGGAAGAAGATTCCATCATTCAAGGACACATCAGACCACTATATGTGTCTGGAACACTGAATGGTATTGAAATCCGGAAAGTCTTTATAGACAATGGCTCTGGAGTTAACCTCCTTCCCCCTACGAACACTCCGTATGTTGGGATATAGTAAGGATGACCTAATTCCCTCGGCCACAACTCTGTTGGGTTACGACAAGAGTGAACAGATGCCAATGGGGAAAATTAAGCTAAAGACTCATTTTGGTGACCTGGTAGCCTACACTTAATTCCTGCTGGTCCGGTAGAGCACAACATTCAATGCCCTGCTGGGAAGGTCGTGGCTCCATAAGCACATGGCCATTCCTTCATCTTACCATCAATGTATTAAGTACTGCATCAATGGACAAAGTGGAACGTTTCACGCTGACAAGGCCCCTTTCGAGCTCTCCGAGTCACATTACATTGACACCGGGTTCTATGATAAAAAGAAAAATAAGCCTTTGGTCGATGGTTTCTACTGGATCACCACTCCAAATGGCCCGGAAATGGTTCCTGATGACCCCCTCAGGCAGCTTGGTAGAGATTATGTCCTGCCCATCAACCATGTTGAGAGTAGGGGTTCAAGTCCGGACACACACTTGGATGTCCTCATGACTTCAGCCACGATGGCCGAGTTCGACAATGCGGGAACGTCCGCCAACCCTCGATCTGGGGATTAATACTCAAGCGGGGACACCCACGACACCTAGCCTCCGGAATCCCAAGAGCCCGTGTCAGGAGCTCTCTCCTCGTTGGATCAAGAAGATGAGGACTTGGGAGAAGAAGAGGGGGAAGATCTCAGGGTTGCACCTCCCACATTTGAACAGGGCATCTCCACCACGGTGGACGAGCTCAGGGAAATAAACCTAGGTACCGAGGAAGACCCATGGCCTTCTCTCATTAGTGAAGCCATGTCTCCCAATGAGCATGAGTTATATACCTCCGTCCTGAATCAATATAGTGGCATCTTTTCCTGAAATTACACGGAGATTCTAGGACTCGATCGCGAAGTGGCGACACATCACCTGGGTCTTCCAGAAGACCATCGGGGCTATAAACAAGCCTTCAGAAGGACGCATCCCTCACATGCCACGAAAATAGAGGCTGATGTCGATAAGCTCATTAAGGAAGGCTTCATTTGAGAGGTCCAGTACCCCATTTGGTTGGCCAACATCGTCCCTATCATGAAAAAGAATGGTCAAATCCGCGTCAGTATCATTTTCAAAGATCTCAATCGGCATTGCTCGAAAGATGACTTCCCGGTTCCAATCTCCGAGTTGTTAATCGATGCAACATCCGGGTATGAGGCTCTGTCCTTCATGGATGGCTATTCCAGATATATCCAAATAAGGATGGATTCAGAAGACGAAGAATCCACTGCCTTCAGGGGCCCTCAAGGGGTATTTTGTCACAGGATCATGCCCTTTGGTCTCAAGAATGCTGGCGCCACATATTAGCATGCCATGCATTGGATCATTAAGCTGTTCCTGGGGAAATTCATTGAATGTTACGTGGATGACCTGGTGGTCAAGACCAGACAATGCTTAGATCACCTGTCATACCTCGAGACCGTCTTCAACAAACTCCAATAGTATAGCTTGAAGATGAACCCCTTGAAATGCGCTTTCGGGGGTACCACATGGAAATTCCTTGGCTTCGTCGTACATCATCATGGAATCGAAGTTGACCCTGAGAAGACAAAGGCTATCCTTGACCTACCACCTCCCAGAAATATCACAAAGTTGAGGGGTTTCCAAGGACACCTAGCCTATATTAGGCAGTTCATAGCCAACCTTGATGGAAAATGTTTGCCTTTCACCTGGTTAATGAAAAAGGGGGTCACGTATCAATGGACAGATGACTGCCAAGAGGCGTTCGACAACTTGAAGAAGTATATCTTAAGCCCACCAGTGCTCATGTCTCCAATTGAAGGAATACCTATCATCCTATATGTGACGGACCTAGAACGGTCACTAGGGGCCTTCCTCACACAAAAGAATGACGCCGACAGTGAAAAAAGTCTCTATTACCTCAGCCGAACAATGATTGATGCTGAGAATCGATACTCAAATATTGAGAAGAACTATTTGGAATTTGTCTTCACTGTTCAAAACTACGACATTATCTGAAGCATCATGAAGTCCATTTGATCTCGCAGAGTAACCCGCTCAAGTACATCCTCAGCCGCCCAATGCTAACTGGATGCCTATCCCGATGGGCGGTCATCCTGAAATAGTTTGACATCTAATTTGTTCCTTAGAGAGCTATCAAGGTCCAAGAATTAGCAGACTTTCTAGAAGAGGACCCTTCGATAGGGACGACTGCACTAGACACCAAGATTCCTGATGAATACATCTTCTCGTTTTGAGAGGAGTTCCCAGCATGGGAAATGTACTTCGACAACGCATCCCGAAGCCCAACTGGGAGGAGGCTGGAGGATCCCAGATTCAACAAAGTGGGTTTGGGGATAATACTTGTGTCCCCAGAAAGGGAAGTCTTTCCATATTTATTCCTCATGTCAGAAAGATGTACAAACAATGAAGCGGAATACCAAGCCCTCATTGCAGGCCGAGAACTCGCACTCCAAGCACAAGTACAACACCTTAAGGTAAAAGGTGACTCGGAACTGGTCATCATGAAGGTCAATAGGGACTATGATATTAAAAAGGAGGAGCTGATCTCCCTGTTTGACCATGTTGGAGGGTTAACGACAGAATTCTCCACAGAACCAACATTGACCTATATTCCCCGGTCTCAGAATGCACAGGCTGATGCATTAGCCAACGCGGCCACAGCCCTACCTGACCCAGGCAGGGATGAAATGGTTATCAGTATTGCTCATCGTCGAATGGTATTGCCATTTGTTCATACCAAGATGGAAGAAATCCACGTAGTCAGTCCTGTCCCCGAGCCATATTCTCCTGCCACTGGCTGGATGACACCCATTGCAAATTACCTTCAACAGGGAGAACTTCCATCAGACAGGGCTGAACGAGGGAAAATATAGATAAGGGAAATCCATATTGTCCTATATGGCGACATGGGTCAGCAAGAGTTCCTCTAAAAACTAGGCCTCGATGGAGTGCTCCTCAGATGTATTGACGGAGGATAAACTGCCACCGTCATGACTGAAGTGCATGCCGAAGCATGTTGAGCACATCAACCAGGGACCAAGCTTTCCCATCAGGTTCAAAGGCTTGGGTACTAATGGCCCATAGTGGAACGAGACTGTGAGAATTTTACCACAAAATTCCACTCATGCCAGATTCATGCCAACTCCATACAACAAACCCTGAAGTTACTTCATCAAGCCAAGTACTCCTGGTCGTTTTCCATCTGGGGGATGGACGTTGTGGGACCATATCCACCTGCCAGAGCCAAACAACTGAAGTATATCTTCATGGAAACCGACTTCTTTTCCAAATGGGCAGAAGCCATACCCCTCAAGGAAGCCGGGGCAAAAAGTATTGTCAGCTTTGTGAATAGCAATATCATCACCAGATTTGGTGTCCCTCATACCATACTGATGGACAACAGAACCAACTTCTGCTCTATTGAATGGGATAAACTATACCACGAGTATGGTATCAAGGCTAACCACTCATCTCGCTACCATGCAGCGGCCAACAGACAAATAGTGGATTTCAACAAGACCCTTTCCAGCATTCTCCATTAAATGTTTGACAAAGACAAGAAGTCATGGCCGGATAAACTCCTCCATGCATTGTGGACTTATCGAACCACAATCCGCACCGCTACTCGGGCTACCCCGTACTCATTGGTGTACAACACAGAGGTGGTCCTACCCATTGAACTCCAACTTCCCTCACTCCGTATTTCCATCTATGATCAATTGTCCGATGATGAGCAGTCAGAAAAGCAGATAGGTGAATTGGAACAGCTATACGAGAAAAGGTTTCACACCTTGCACCATCTGGAAGTATATCAGAACCGGATTGCATCATCCTTCAAAAAAAAGGTTTGTCTTCGGTCTTTCTTGTAAGGAGAGTTAGTGTTGGTATTTCAGACCCCAATGATACCCAGAAAGAAACCTCCAAAGCTGGAACCCAAGTGGGAGGGACCATATGTTATACACAAGGTCTACTCCAACAGAGCATATAACCTGATCTCCATGGACGGGAAATTCACCATGGCTCCTACAAAGGTGAGATTCATGAAGAAGTATTTCATATGATGACTAAAGGTGTATGCATCGTCTGAGCTACATGACATTAATCTACCAAGCACACAATGGTCCAAACTCTATGACCTTAAACTATGAGTATCATGTCATCACCGCATGACGTAAAAATGCATTGAGTTCATCCTTACCACACGATGTTAAACTGCACAGAATCTAATAATGCGCTTTTTCCTCACCGCATGATGTTAAACTGCACAGATTTCAGAGAACTACATACGTCTTGATTACTACCCTAACAAGATACGTAGTGATGCCGGGATCCCCTATCCTGGCCCAGCCACTCCCAAATAAAAGTTAAAAATTCCTTCTTCCCCCCGTGTATAGACCAGACCTACATGGGGTGTATCCCTCGTCCTCACTGCACGACGTTAAACCGAACAGACGAGAACTTAAAAATCCCCCCCCCCTTGTACGGACCAGATCTACACGGGGTGTACTTCTTTAAGAGAACTATGTATGGATTGATTCTTGCCCTCGCAGGATACATAGGGATTCCAGGGTTCCTCGTCCTAGCACATCCACCTCCAAATGAAATAAAATAAAAGTTATACAATGTCCCCTTCCCCTGTGTACGGACCAGCCCTGCACGGGGTGTACTTCTTCTAGAGAACTACGTGTGGCTTGATTCCTACCCTTCTAGGATACGTAGTGACGCCAGGGTTCTTTTTCCTGGCCCAGCCCCCTGAATAAAAGATTAAAATTCCCTTTCCCCCCGTGTATGGACCAGACCGGCATGGGGTGTACTCCTCGTCCTTACCGCATGATGTAAAGTTTCACAGAAAGCAAGATTTAAAAAAAATGCTCCCTTTTCCCCATGTATGGGCTAGACCTGCATAGGGTGTATTTTTGCATCCTTTCTGCATGACGTTAAACTGAATAGACAATAATGTTAAAAATTCCTCTGTCCCCTATGTATGGACTAGACCTGCACGGGGTGTATACTCCGTCCTTACCGCATAATGCTAAACTGCATGGACTTCGTCCTTACCACATGACGTTAAACTGAACGGACTCTGTCCTCACCGCATGACATTAAACTGCACGGACTTCGTCTCAACCCACCCAAGATGCATGGCCAAATGAAATGGAGATACTCCTTTCACATTTGGATGCATCCTCTCCATACATCAGACTCCATGACCCGGATAATTATGGATCTTCATAACCACTCATGGCCATCCGAAGTGGAAATGCATTGACCCGTGGACACCTTTGCAAGACTATGCATACCAATCCCTAAGTGGCTCTTCATATTAATACCCCTGGACCATCTACCAAAGGCAATATTTCCTTGGGTGACACTCTTCCTGGCTCTGTACGCCTACCGCCTCAGAACCCCCGTATCACATCTCCCGATCCAAAAATTTATGGAGAAGTGGTTTACAAGTTCATTCCCGTTTTCACATCCAAATGTTTCTAGGGTACCCCTACTTGGCTAGCCTATGTGTCCTCCGGTGGTTCACATAGCGACCAACATCAAAGAACATCAAGCCAGGACTAGGCTACTTTGACTCAACAGACAATTGCAGTGAAGATGTTTCTTGTATACCCGGACACCATTATCCCCACGTTCCAAACTCTGCACTTTGAGCAATTGCGGATTCTCGCAGCCATTCATGGCCATCAGAAGTGGAAAGTTATTCACCCGGGGACACCTTTGTATGACTATGTATACCATGCCCTCAACGGCTCTGTATAATGATAGCCCCTGGCTCATCCATCAAAGGAAATATTTCCTTGGGAGGTACTCTTCCTAGATCCGTACACTTACCAGCCTCAGAGCCCCCATACCACACCTCCTGATCTGAGAAAACTCAAAGTTGAAGTTTTAAACCTTCATCCCCCACCTTGTTCCGAGTATATCATAACATGTTGACTCAGTTATCAATCGAGTGACTACAGTAACAGTCACCCAATGGTCCAAGCTCTATGACCGCTAAACTAGGAGTACCTCTTCCTTACCACACGACGTTAAACTGCATGGAGTAAAGTTACACCCCTAATTGCAAAATAAATTAGTGTAGGGTGATCTCTAAGCTTTAACAGCAACCAGGGTTGAGTATTCCCAAAATGTTCAGACATTTCCTTCCCCGATGACAGACTTCATGGCCCGAACAATTGCGGATCTTCATAACCATTCATGTCCATAGGAAGTGGAAAGTTATCCACCCAGGGACACCTTTGTACGACTATGCATACCATGCCCTCAGCGGCTCTGCATAATGATATCCCCTGGCTCATCCACCAAAGGCAATATTTCCTCGGGCGATACTTTTCCTAGCTCCGTACACTTACCAGCCTCAAAGCTCCGTGACATCTCTCCTGATCCAAGAGGCCCCGGAACCATTATTTACACCATCAACCCCTCCACGTCTTAGAAATTCCAGGATACTCGGGCCCAATTACATTCTAATCAAGCGTGGCCTTTTTAACTATGTCCTTGCCGCGTGACGTCAAATGGAACGAATCAAATCTTGGCCGCTTGGCGCAAGGCTGAAAAGACCAAGCATTAAACATCTAGGGTAATCCCTCCAACAAAAAGAATTTTCACTGGTTTAATAATGCTCCTCTTCCTTACCACATGAAGTTAAACTGCATGGTCAATCGTCCTTGCTGCACGACGTTAAACTGCACACTATTGGTAAAGGAAAGAAAAATGCCCCCCGTCCTCACTGCATGACGTTAAACTGCAAATCATCCTTTAATAATGCTCTTTGTCTTTACTTAAGGATGCTAAACTGCACGGTCAAACCCACAATGGGTTCAGTAAGGAATGGATGATTTTCTTTGTCCTTCAAGTGCACGGTTCAGACCGACACAAGTCACCATCTCACAACTACGTGGGAAGGGATTACTTCACCCATTCTCGGGAAGTTTAGTCTAGATGTTTCCCCAGTATCCAGGAACTCTATCATCATAAACCATACTCTGCACTCAGAAAAAGCCGAACTCTCATAAGCCACCCCTAGTGGTCCCAAATCTCAACTTCCCTATAGTTGCTTAGCTATCGGGGGAATAAAATCATTGACCTAAGGACACCTTTGCATGACTATTCATACCATGCCCTTAGCGGCTCTGCATATTGATCACCCTTGACTCGTCTACCAAAGGCATGATTTCCTTAGGCAATGCTTCTCTCCGTACGCCTCTTGGCCCCTGAGCCCCCACGTCTATCCAGGGATTCAGAAACCCTCTGAGTTAGAGTTTACCAACCTATTTAACAACCCTGAATGAATATGGTCGAACATATCTGACATGATTACCGAGGACCAGGAGAAGCCGTTCAATTCTAGATGATGTCCCGGCTGCATGACTTTAAACTGTGCCAAGCCCCAACCGTCATTTATGCTAGATAAATGCATAGGACATGAACCTTGCTTCCACACTTCTGATTGATAAAGATGTTCTCAAAACCTTTCAGACATCACATACCCTTTCCAAGCCACCCCTAGTGGTTGTCATAATTCTCCAAGCCACCCATGGTGGTTTCCATAATCTGGACTTTCATGAAGTCCTATGGCCATAAGAAATGGAGAGTCATTGACTTAAGGACACCTTTGCACGACTATGCATACCATTCCCTCAGCATCTCTGTATATTGATTTCCCCTGTCCTGTCTACCAAAGGTATGATTTCCTTAGGCAATGGTCCTCTCGCCTCTGCATGCCAACGCGGCTCTCACGCCTTGAGACATGCCCTGCATGACGTTCAAGATTAAACACACTCCCTCCAAATGCGTCTGAAGGACACCGAGACATATTTTAATCAAGCAAACCACACTAAGGCCCTTACCCCACCATATTTCGTCAAAGCTGTTCGACATAAAACATAAGTAATGATAGTCTTGTCGGCAGGACTTTAAACCGCCCAAGAAAAGAGGCACAAAGCCTATTAGGCCAAAAACCTGAAAAGGGCGACTTAAGAAAAACTCAGGCCATACCCACTGGGTCCTCTCCAAATGGCCCTAGGAAAAATTAGGGTATTAAAAGAAAAGGAGAAAATTTTGTGGGGGTTTTATCTAAAAAACCCTAGCCATAGTCAAACTGTGCTCACTGGACCCCATGGTCCAGGCAGCAGTTGGAGCTCGTTTTATTTTTATCAATGGTCCTGGATTATGATTATTCTATGTTCGGGGAATTAACATATACAGCAATCATGAAAAATAATTTCTATCATTGGAGAAGACGACAAGACCACCGAGGAGAAATATTTCTTTGTTCCATAAAAAAGTTGGTAGGAAGCGAATCCACAATCCGGAGCCTCCTCTAGCATGAAAGGTTATTACATGAGGTTTTCGGCGGATTCACAAAGAGGTATCAGGTGCTGGTGATAATTCTCAATTGTTTGAGAGAGATTCTGTAGTAAGGCCATTTCATCTTCTGCACCAGCCCACAACTCTTCCGCCTCCTGGTCTTCCTTTATGATCTCCCTCATTTCCTCCTCCATCCGCCGCTCCCCTTCTTCAATTATGGCGTAAACATTGGCCTCTTCCTGTCTTAGCCACTGTATCTCATTCTTCAGCACCTCTAGGTGAGAAAGATGCTCAATAACTTCTTCTTGGAGCCTCGCAACTACCCCGGCGTGATCATGATCCTCTGTTAAGCAATGTTGTCGGGTTGCGGAAAGGTAGGCTTCAGATTTGGCAGCAAAAAAGGCGAGATTCTAAACCGCCCAGTCTTTCCTGATCAGCAACCACCTGCTTGAATATGTCATAAACACCATGATAGTAAAATCTGTCAAATCCTAGTAGCATAAACAGATTGCGCAGCTTTGGTAATCTGGACGACATCTCGACTAGGGGCATCGGAGAAATCAGCCTCCAATTTTTTTCCCAAGCCCTTTGGCGAGCAGGACGAAGAATGTAAAGGACTTGTAGATTGGGATAGTAATCACTCCCTAAAGAGGAAACAAACTCGGGGATGAATGTCACTAAGGAGGGACCCGATGCGTCTTCACCCGCAAACTCTGGCACTGCAGCAACTTCGCCCCTGGCAGTTGTCGTCATAGGCACGGTTGGGTCTAACGAAACAATCACCAGCGCCAAAGGTCATGGTCCAAAATCCCGAGAGTCAGTAAGACAGATAAGTACCCAGAATTAGAAAAGGGAAGGAAAAGGAATTAGTGTCAAGAGATCGGGAAACTTACTCATGATCGTCAAGGCGTCGGCATCAAGCTCTGCACCGCCGCGACAACCACTCGAGGAAGATGCTACATCCTCAAAAGGAAAGGGAGTCCGGGGAGCCCCTAGAGGGTTCCAGAACCTAAAGCCACACCTGTGGCCAGTAAAATTCAAATCCATCCCCAAGAGGTCACCTACGAAGACCAAGCTCGGGGAAATCACTCCCCTGGTAAATAAGACAATGTCCCACTCCGAGTTTCCAACAACTGAACTAATGGCATGCTCTTCCTCCATTATGAAGGAATCCATTGGGTCTGAGGTGGCTTGCCCCGTCAGATCTAGAGGCCCGTCAGCGATCACGGGAGCCCCATTTTCCTCCGCGATAGAAAGGGGCGTTTGATCCGCAGGAGTCTCGAATACCAGCAGTTCCTCCACTAAGGTATCTATAACTAATGAAGGCGGGAGTAAAGCATCCATATCACTGGCCCCTCCAGCAGGGCCCTCCATTTCGTCGCGCCCAGGCATGGCTATAAGAGATTCCGCAGATGGGAAGGAGATGGAAGGTATGACAGCTTGGGTAGCCGCAGCCAGATCCCCGAGTGGCCCTGCACCATACACCAAAAGAGCTAATGACTGGAAGATTCAGAATATGCAGGTTGGAAATTAAGAAAATGGGAAGTCATGATTACCCAACGTCACTTGTATAAGTCATTCCGATAAATGGAACGCCTGTTGCCGTCTCTGGATCTGCCCAGGGGATAGTTCTCCCAGAATTATGGGAGGAGCTAGAAGAGGGAAGACCCTAGCCGGATCCACAATGGTCGCCTCTATAAGCTAATCCGCGCCAGGGGACCCCTCCTCGATGACCCCTGTGGGCGAAATCGTATGCTCACCTACTGTGGTACCACGGGTAGTATACTCTGGAGAAGGAATTCCCCCTGAGATTATTCGGCACCCTTCAAAAAGGGGAGAAACCTTAAAACCTCCACAATAAAGGAGTAAGAAAGCCAGAATGGGTGGTAGAGCAACCTCTTCATCAGGGTTGGACAATTCGGGATGTCTAATCATCATGGACACCCGGGTGGTCCCGTATAGCCGGTTTCGGAGTGATCACACGTATGAGTCCATATCCTTCAATGACGCGACTATTTCACCCAAGTCCTATTTCAACTGAAGGTGTGGTGGAGCAAAGATAACCCCAATACCCGGGTGCTTGAAATGGCTTGTTTGGAGTGATTCCCAAACCTCTTCATCTGAGCACCTAGCCCTCAGGTCATCCCAAATCCTCCATACGTCAGGGAATGCAGCCGTAATAGGAACGACTAGCCAGGAGGGATCGACCTGAGAGGGTCATGTAGTGGCAGGGGCTGGTAGGGGCGCTAATGGCCGTATATGTGTTCCAGATCTCACCACCGCCTTAGAACTCTTTGGGGATACCGGTGGGCGGGACCTCGCAGATAGGGAGGGGAATTCCCTTGCTTCAGCCATGATGGGGAGATCATCAAAATCATCGCCCCCTGAAGAGTGCTCACTGCTTTTTCCCTCCTCATCAGTCACCGGATGCAGCATGGCCTGGACTCGGTGGGTTAATACGGCATAACCCTGGGGCGCGTAAATATAGGCTTCGAGCTCCTGGTGATACTGATTGACCTGCTCGGGGTCCACTTCATATAGGAAGTCAACAGGGGAAGATATACAGCCCAACCCGTTAAATGCCACTACTGATTCCTGAAGAAACTACCACAGAGAATAGGGGTACTGGCTACAGAAGGCTGTCCGACCTTTGAATTCGGCCCATTGACCCCAGGCCGTCGAAAAATCAGCATATGCAGGAATAACCACCCCCCTTCGGGCAGCCTCAATGTAACGACCCAAAGTTTCATTAATGAAAATCCCTCTTGATCTAATTAAATGTCTCTTTATGTTTATATAAAATTCCAACTTCCTTGGTTTTATGTTATGAATTTTTACCGTTGCTAATATAGTCATTGAACAGTAATCACATGATTAGTATAAATATAGGACTTTAACAAATCCAATTTACTCAGACAAAGGAACCGATGACCTCATCCAGTAGAATTGCCCCATACGAAGCCCATTTGTTGGAGATCGGAAAAGAGATAGAATCTTTGGGCTTCGCTCTTGACCAAGCCCAAGTTGAGCTTCATCATGTCAAGCTTGAACGTGACCGTCTACAGGAAAATTGGAAGTTGATTGAAATTACCACTCGAGCGATGTTATCTGAGCCACCCCAAGAGTCTTTCCCCATCACACAACTTACCCTTAGGTCTTATGCAGCTGTTTTAAGGGGTTATGTAACAAATAAGTAGTACTATGTTCATGTACATTATTTTTTATATAATAATGAATATAACATCTAGTCATTTTTGACACATTATAAATAGTTTTTAAATTACAAAAGGCGTTTTTAGTTATTACTTAATTAAGAAATATATTTTATTAAATTAATGGATTTTTGAATTAAATAATATTTTAATAAAATAATAATATTATTAAATTAATTTTTATTAAATATAAATGATCTTATAATTTTATGAATGTAGTTATAATTTTTATTAGGGTTTGAAAGCCATTTCTGTCAAAACCCGTGAATTTTCAATAAATGTTAGTTTTTATTTTAAAAGTGAAAATTAACATATTTAGAAAATTATTTAGATAAAATAAATGTTATTTCTGGAATCATGACATCAAAATTATCCAACGGTGAATTTTTCATAATTTTCTGAGACAGTCAAATTTTTGGGGAAAAATTAAATACCGTTTTAATATATAATGTGTTTTATGACATCATAATGACCCAATAGTGATGTAATAAAATACTATAATCATTAGGTTCGGCCAATATATGTTTTAACATTAAAATAATGTGATTTTTGGTTTGTTTGACTTACTTTTCAAAAACATTAATGGACCCCTCAAAACTTATTCAACGCCTTTCCATTTAAAATTAATTTCCATGGGAGTGTGACTCACCTCCATATAAGAAACCTTATTATTTTAAGAAGTTCGGACTTTGGCCTTATAAAATATATTTTCATTTTATTTTTTCCAAAAACCATGGGAAAAAACCATGGGATGGTTTTTGGTTTGGATTAATTTAATGTAAAGGGACCCAAACCTAAATAATAAAGAATTCTCTCACCTTTACTATATAAACCCACCCAAGCTCCCACTTCCTCCCCACTAAAAGCCTTTGGATTTTGTCCAAAATCTGCCCAACTCTCTCTAGAATCCTCCCAAGGTGCCTCAAGCTCCCAATAATCCTCTCACAAGCCTCTCTCTAGCCTTTAGAAGCACACTTCCAAGTAAGGGTTTTTTCTTCCTTTCTCATTTTTGTCCAATTTTCTTTAAGTTGTTTATCCCTTTTAATTTCAATTATAAATGTTGGGGTATGCTTTCTCACCTCCCTCATACTGCTCTCTTTATGTTTAAATGATGGGAGACCCTTTCTCTCTGAATAAATTCCCCCATGTACACCTGTTACTATGCCGAAATTTCGAAAGGAACTTCTCTCTCCTCTTTTACATTCAAGCAATACTTTTGTATCATGAATCTAAATTCCATTAAAATTGTTGGTACATGTATATATATGACCTCCTTACTTTTAATTACATGTAAATATGATGAGGAGCCCCTTTCTCTCTCATCAACCATTTTTATGAATTCTTATGTGACGTCGTTACCCTGCCGAAATCGCACCGATTTTCTAAGCCAATGCCATTGTGTAGTGAATACCATTCCCATTTCTCCATCATGGTTATTCACCTTTATGAACATTTACTTATTGATTGCAAAGTTTCATTTATGAATTCCACATTCTTTTATCATGGAATAAATGATTATGTTTTATTAATCCATGTTTTATGATCCATGTGGCACACTTATGCATGAAATGAAATGTTTAAGAAGGGTGCGCCCTTATAGCGCTCCAATGCATTGGGTAAAGTATAGTATCATGATACGTCATTTGAAATGAGTGTTGAATCATGATAATTCATGTGCAACGAGGGTTTACTCGTGCTTCATGTGCAATGTGGATTTACTCATGCTCTATGTGCAATGAGTCGTGGCTCATGCTAATTCCATGTTAAGTGTTGTTGCCACATTTCCATGTTATGATTATCATGTTTTATCATGACTTTATGTTCATGTTTCTTTTATGATCTATTGATATTCCTATTTCCTAACATGTATTGTACTCCTCATGTTATTCCACGTGAACTCCTTTACTAGGCTTTATAGCCCACCCTTTTCTTATTCATGTCCTCAGGTTATCCCATGCAATACTAAGTACGAGGGAATGTAGTGGTCATGTAAAGGATGTTTTCAATAAACATGTTGTATTTCATGTTTTAAGTTTTTATGTAATGATCCTAATCCCCAAATAATCTAAACCACTCGATATTATTTGTTGTATCAAGTGATGTTTTATGTAATAAATCATGATTATGTTTGTAATAAAAGCAGGGTTGTCATAGTTGGTATCAGAGGATAGGTTTAGTTATTTTTGGGAATAGGAAACCCTTGTAAAGCCTTAGATACAAGACTTAGTATAATAAAATCATCCCTAAGTTTTGGTAAGTACTGAGTAAGTGGTTTATCAAACAAATACATCCATGTCTGGATACGAGCAGGTAGAGGCGGCTCTGGCACAGATATATCATAGGGGTAAAACCCGAAAACACCACTTTGAGCTAGACTCGAACGGGAACTGTTGCATGAAAATCGGCCTTGCTGGACTCTTGGTTACGACACTCCCGGGGGATATGTTTTAAGAAATTCAAAATCTTAGTATGAACCCTTATTAAGGGAATTAAAAAATGCCCCTATGAATATATGTTAGAAAGTATATCATGAAAAGCCTAGATTGAAGCCTATAGACTCATGAGTTAAGGAAATAAAAGTTTATTTATAAGTCATCAACTTTTGTCTTTGGATTACCCTTTATTTGTTACCCCTAACATTCCTTTTATTCCAGCCAATGGCCTTTAATAGGAGGACTCGGGCTAAAAACTGTTGTGAAGATCAGTGTGATGATTGTATTAATGAGATGCCCAATCCAATGGGAGAGGGAATCAAGAACTTTGTCACACTTCTCTCTCAGCTAACTCAAGTTTTGAATGGAAACACGTGTCAAGATGAATGTCCAAACCCCCCTACGAAGGAACAAGTCGCTATCGAGAGATTCATGAGGCAAATGCCTCCTAATTTTAGTGGATCATCCGATCCCACGATCGCTGAACAATGGATCAACTCCATTGAAAAGATATTCTCCATCCTCCAATTTTCTAAACAAGAGAAGGTTCTCCTAGCGGATTATCTTATGGAGGGTGAAGCTGATCAATTGTGGAAGTTGATAAAAAAATATGAAGCCTGAGGAGGAGATCGAGGCGTTGGAATGGAAGGATTTCCAGAAGATGTTTTTTGATAAATATTATCCGCGCACCCTCCGGCTTAATATGGAAAGGGACTTCCTTTCCCTCAAGAAAAAAGATGAAGAATCTGTTGGAGCATACGAGGAAAACTTCACAAGGATTTCACGATACGCTTCTGGCTTTTTCGTTACCCTTGAATTCAAGGTTGACCACTTCTTTGGTGGGCTGGAGCCTAGCTTGCGGAAAGCATTAGCGATCCGTGACTTCGATAACTATGAGGAAATTGTCCGATGTGCCCTCAAGGTCGAAATAGAGATCGTGGAATCACAGGGGTATCATGGGGACAAGAAGCATAGGGTGGACTTCAATGCGGGCAGTCCGATGGATAAATCCAATGGTGCTAAGAAGACCCAACACCCCACTTTCCAAAAGTACGGGAAGAAGAACCTTGGAAATTGACTTAAGGGGACGAGGAAATGCTTCAGGTGTGGAAGAGAAGGGAACCTAGCTGTTAATTGTTGGCAAGAAAGACCCGCGACTGTGAAAGAGGAGAGGAACACTCCGTTCGAACCTCAACGCATTGTTCAATGCTACAAATGAAAATAACCGGGTCATTTTTCAAATCAGTGCCCTAATCCAAGGGTTTTCGGAGGCGACCAACAACCTCCAAGGAAGAAAGGAAGAGCTTTTTCCATCACTTCTGCCAAAGTGAACCCCAACAATGAAGCGGTGACAGGTACGCTAGTTATTCATTCAATAATAGCGAACGTACTTTTTGATTCAGGTTCTACGAATTCTTTTATATCTTGAAAGTTTAGTAGAACAATCCCAGCACCACCACAAATCATGGAAGTGAAGATGCCGGTGAGTACGGAAAATGGGGAAATCATTGCATCCCATGAATATAAGTCCCCCCTGTTATAATATGTGGATTGAATTACCCATAGAACCTCTTCATACTGCCTCAAGTGGAATTTGATGTAATTCTTGGCATGGATTGGCTTTCCTTATATAGAGCCAACATAAATTGTCGGGAGAGGGAAATCACACTTCATATGGAGAATCGACCCCCGATTCTTTACAAGTGTCAGGAGGAAGATGAATCTCCTTTAGATAAATCATCTCAAGCATGGATATTACTGCCTTAGGAGCATGCATATCTGGCTCAGATGATTGAGTACAAGGAAGAAACCATCATTGAAGAAATTCCTATTGTGAGGGAATTCGCTGAAGTGTTTCCCGAGGAACTTCCTGGTCTTCCTCCTAGAAGAGATATTGATTTCTCAATTGAACTTATACCCTGGTCATTACCAATATCCAATACTCAATATAGAATGGTTGTTGATGAGATTGAAGAGCTGAAGAAACAAATGCAGGAGAATATTGATAAAAGGTTTATATGCCCAAGTGCTTCACCATGGGGTGCACCAGTCCTCTTCGTCAAGAAGAAGGATGGGTCAATGCGGCTTTGCATCGATTATTGTGAACTTAACAAAATCACGATATAGAACAAGTATCCTCTACCACGAATTGATGACTTGTTTGATCAGCTGCATGGAGAACAATACTTCTCCATGGTGGACTTGCTGTCGGGATATTATCAAGTAAGGGTGAAGAAGGAAGCTGTCCCCAAGACTGCTTTTCGTACAAGATACGGGCACTATGAATTCATAGTAATGCCTTTCATACTCACCAATGCTCGAGAAATATTCATAGACTGGATGAATAGAGTCTTTAGAGATTACCTTTACAAATTATTGGTTGTCTTTATAAATGATATTCTAATATACTCAAAAACAAAGGAGGATCATGAGGAGCATTTAAAAACTGTACTAGAGACTTTGAACAAGGAGAAGCTCTATGAAAAGTATAGAAAGTGTGAGTTCTGGTTAAAGGAGGTCTCATTCTTGGGCAATATCATCACAAGCAATCAGATATCTGTTGACCCCTCCAAAACAGAAGTAATTGAGGGATGGCCGAGGCCAAAATCGGTAACGGATATCCGTAGATTTTTGGGGTTAGCTGGAAATTATTGACGATTTGTGAGGAATTTCCCACAATTGTCCAACCCTCTTACCAAGATAACTCGGAAGGGAGTAAAGTTTTCTTAGAGTTATGAATGTGAAGAAAGCTTCAAGGAGTTGAAAAGGAGGCTTATCACTGCGCTTGTGCTCACATTACCCACAAGTGGGGAAATTTTTGTGGTATTCAGTGATGCTTCGAAGAAGAGCTTAGGCTGTGTGCTGATGAAGAATGATAAAGTGATATCCTATGCCTCAAGGCAGTTGAAAATCCATGAGAGAAACTATCCAATGCATGATCTGGAGTTGGCGGCTGTGATCATTGCCTTGAAAATCTGGCGGCATTATCTCTATGGAGAGAAATGTGAGATATATACCGACTACAAGTGTCTTAAATATATATTCACATAGAAAGAGCTTAATATGCGCAGAAAAGATGGATATAGCTCATCAAGGATTATCACTACTAGAAATTTAGGCTATAGCCACGGACCTATAGCCACGGTTTTGTAGGTCCGTGGCTATAGCCATTATATTGCCACGCTTAAAATTTTCTTCCGTGGCTAAATCCGTTTCATCCTTTTTTTTCCTATCTTTTATCGGGCTCCTCCTCCCGCAGCCCTCCTCCCCCGATTCGCACACCACCCTCCTCCCGACCACGTCTCCTCCTCAGCCCTCGCAATTCCTCCTCGCCGCGCCCTCCTCCTCCCCGACGCCTCCTCCTCGCCGCGCCCTCCTCCTCGCCGCGCCCTCCTCGCCGCGCCCTCCTCGCCGCGCCCTCCTCCTCGCCGCGCCCTCCTCCCCGACGCCTCCTCCTCGCCGCGCCCTCCTCGCCGCGCCCTCCTCCTCGACGGCTCCTCCCCGACGGCTCCTCCCCGACGGCTCTCTTCCGACGCCGAGGTCGACACCCCCATCTCCCTCCTGACACATTTTCCTCATCTGCAGCTGTCTTCCTCGGTAACTTGTTTTTTTTCCTACAGTTCATCCACCTCTTCGAACCCCCTCCTCCTCCTCCTGTTTGCGATTTCCGTCAGGTGTTCTAGGGTTCTTATCATTCCAGGTGAGGGTATCACAATTATTTGATAAATGGTGTCATTATATCATGAATTAATGATGATTTTTTTTGTGATTAGTATTAACCATGATGATTTGCATATCAATTTTACAACATCTAGAGGAGTTGTTTTCCAAACAGCAACACTATGAGAACTATCCATGTTTTGGAATTGCATTCTCATGTTTTTTACCCAGATTTTATGTGAATCTGTCTATGCAGATTCTTATTTTTTTTCTATGAGAACTATCCATGTATTCCATACATGAATTTTCCACTGGTTTGTACCATCATTTTGAATTCCTAGAATTTAGGAATCCATATTGGAATTAGTTTATGTTAATAGGTTTAGAGTCAAAGAATCTTTACTTCCATGGAGCATGGATGATAAACCTATTTACCCTACACACCAGGTGTTCAAAGATAATGTTAGATGTTTGGGAATCACCTTCAAACCTCTAACCATGTTGAATATCTCAAAAAAATATATTCTAAAACACATTTTCTATTTACTATTATAAATAAATTCTGTTATGACTCATTTAATCCCTGCTTGCTGCAGCCCTCATTTTGTTTATTGTTGTAGATGATTCTTTGTGTCAAGAACATGCTTATTGGTTCTGGAAATGACAGGGGTAAATATTATGTGTTAATTTCAATGTTTTAGAATATTATTCTGTTTTTTTATCCAAGATTTAGATAAATTAATCTGTAAGGATTCTTATTTCTATTTATATGAGAATTATGCAAGCATTTACTACTTGTATTTTCCATTGTTTTCTAATTTTTTCGTTGGTGTCATTATAATCATTTTGAATTCTTGGAATTTAGGAATCTATTTCCAAATTATTTTACCTTTATTGGTTTAAATTTCTTATTAACTTGGTAAATGCCTATGTTTTGGAATTGTATTCTCATGTTTTTGACCCTCGTTTTAGGGGAATCAGTCTGTGTAGATTCTTGTTTATGTTGCTCCATTGAAAGCAATTAGTCATTTCATTATCCTGTTTTCATTGTGTTCAATTTTCAATGCCTGAATTATTATACTGCACAAATACGACATGTTTGTTGCCTCCTATCATTACAGTTTTCTGTTTGCATACTGTACATACACACCATCATGGAATGTATTATAGAAATGCCAGATTATTCATTTTTATTTGAACTCCATGTTTCAATGGTATTGGTTTGTAATCATGGCCAGGAGTGAAGGAACAAAACGCTCCCGGATTTCCAAGGTGGCAACTTCATAAACCTTCCAGAACTGAATGAGCCAAACAACACAGCCCATATGGAACAAAAAACAGGTACAATATAAATTTTAGACTTTTATTATGTCACCATTATTTGTGCAGTTATATTAAAGTTTCACTTTTTATTCAACAGTAGCAAATTGGTGAACCATTCAACTGTGATGGTGCAAGGTTTTAAATTTCAGACTTTTTATTATGTCACTATAAGCACTGGAACATGCAGTTTTTTGGGTAGTAAATCATGATTTTTGTAGTGGGTCATATTTTATAGTAGTGGATCATGTATTTTAGAGCAGGGTATAATGTATTATAGAGATTGGACATGCTTATCTCATAAGACGGCCTATGATCCAAACATCGGGGCATAACGACTTCCAATTTTCCTTTAGTGCCGACCGTTGCTGATTAGAAGGTGATGTTTCAGTTGTATCTTCTACATGTACTTCTAACCTCCAGGATATTCTTCTACATGTACTTCTCACCTCCAGGATAATCTTCATCAAAGATATTTACTATAGTGTGGTTGTGCTCCAGGGTGATGGAATTTGTCATCAGGATGTCTGTGATTGCGGCTTTGATACTGCACTTACCTAGGTGAACTCTACTACTTAAGGATAATTTTATATGTATCATTTCAATGCTCTTATTTGAATTAAATATATTTACTATAGATTGGTTGTGATCCAGGGTGATGGAATTTGTCGTCAGGATGTCTGTGATTGTGATAATGAGGATGAACTTCATGCTACTGTCCACATTTTTTGAGACAACAAGGCTACAATCACACATTCTACTGAACTACACACCTGAATGAAGGGAAATGTAAATAGGAAAATAGAAAAAGCAGACTAAAATGTGATGCCGCACACCAATGGTAAACATACATGTTTACTATTTAATTTGTTTTCAGTACTATTTTTCAAATTCCTATTTGATGTGAAATAATTATTACATTATCTACAGTACTGAAACGTTATTTGAAATTTATGTTGCTCCATTGAAAGCAATTAGTCATTTCATTATCCTGTTTTCATTGTGTTCAATTTTCAATGCCTGAATTATTATACTGCACAAATACGACATGTTTGTTGCCTCCTATCATTACAGTTTTCTGTTTGCATACTGTACATACACACCATCATGGAATGTATTATAGAAATGCCAGATTATTCATTTTTATTTGAACTCCATGTTTCAATGGTATTGGTTTGTAATCATGGCCAGGAGTGAAGGAACAAAACGCTCCCGGATTTCCAAGGTGGCAACTTCATAAACCTTCCAGAACCGAATGAGCCAAACAACACAGCCCATATGGAACAAAAAATAGGTACAATATAAATTTCAGACTTTTATTATGTCACCATTATTTGTGCAGTTATATTAAAGTTTCACTTTTTATTCAACAGTAGCAAATTGGTGAACCATTCAACTGTGATGGTTCAAGGTTTTAAATTTCAGACTTTTTATTATGTCACTATAAGCACTGGAACATGCAGTTTTTTGGGTAGCGACATTGGGTGTTTCTCACCATAGGTCTCACAGAAAGTAGATATATTCATCTCTTGAACACATCAAAACTGGAACCCAATCTTGGATTTCATATAGGGTTTCCAAATTTGGAAACCAACATTCCTCACCCAGAGAAAACCATCTTTTAGTGCAATCGGTTATGATTGGGTGATTTTTGAGTCATTGTTAACAGCCAAAAATGTGCTGATGGGAGTCCAATAAGGAGTTAAGGAAAACAAGGAATAGTATCCCAAGATCCAATCCAGAGCTTTCTCATCCATTCTTATGGGCCATACGACTGAAATATCTAGTATTTAAGGCCTATTAGAAACTAAAGGATCTGTTTTTGTGTGTATTGGTTGATAACCATTAAGATTTAGTATTATATATCCCTTCAAGAGTTGGATTGGACTATCTGTTCTATGAAGAGATTCACCCCACCGAACTTGACCTAAAAGTTGATAAAGCCTCATAAAACATGGAACAAAAAGACTCACTGGTATTTCATATACTAGTTGAAATTCCATTATTAAATGGGGTTCCCTTACACCAACATGTGCATCTTGAGAAATTCATATCCACCAATTAATAAACATGGCTCACAATCTTTCCAGTTAAGGATACAAGCTCAAATCTTTCCAGATTTGATAACTCCAATTCATATACTAACCATAATTGAGGATAGACCAGTATGTATTCTGAGAACTACTAACATTATTGGTTTGTGAAGTTCCTTCAATGTTTCACTCTACGCCTCAATCTATACGGGAGAAGTAAAATTATGAACAAAGTACTAAAAGGAACCTCAAGGTAGGGAAAATTTTTTTTCATTAAATCCCTTTAAACCAATGTTAATAATTCCCTCATCTACATAAGAGTTCTCTTGAAATATTTCCTAGCTCTATGAGACATAAGTAAATCTGAATATATATAACCCCCATGATGGGGGTTCCCTCAGTTTTATATACATCCTAACGGATAATTCCAATATCCCAATGTTGTAAATGTAATTTTTTTTTCTCAAAATGGTATAAAATAACCTACTTAAGGACAAGATCTAGATAATAGTAGATAGAGTACTATGAAGTATTGATATCCACAAAAAGTCCCACATCCTACATATTTTTCTCTTGTGTGATACCACCTTGGTTTTCCCAAAAATTCCATGCCCATCCTACATATTTTTCTCTTGTGTGATACCACCTTGCTTTTCACAAGTGTTGGATTGTGATCACTTAGAAGTCGCTGAAAGACTCCTTCAGAGGTATCCACAAATCATGGGAATCACCCGACACTTAGTAGGACCCCCCTTTCACCCGCATTCCAGCCTCCTCCCGCTCCCTTCGCTCCTGGTCGGAAGATGCTGCCCCGCGGATGTCGCTGGATCGGGCCAACACGCTGCGGTCGACGCCGCGGTCACGCCGCGGTCACGCCGCGGTCACGCCGCGGTCACGCCGTAATGTGGCCCTGCTCCAGCCACATCCAGCGGGGGGGAGGGGTGTCCAGCGGGGGGGAGGGGTGTCCGCGGTCACGCCGCAGTCACGCCGAAATATATCTATACGTTTGTAATCAATCTAAACAAAGAATAATAATGGTGTACCTTACACCATTCGATCCAGTCTTTCGAAGCTTTTCACAAGTGTTTGATTGTGATCACTTAGAAGTCGCTGAAAGACTCCTTCAGAGGTATCCACAAATCATGGGAATCACCCGACACTAAGTAGGACCCCCCTTTCACCCGCATTCCAGCCTCCTCCCGCTCCCTTCGCTCCTGGTCGGAAGATGCTGCCCCGCGGATGTCGCTGGATCGGGCCAACACGCTGCGGTCACGCTGCGGTCACGCCGCGGTCACGCCGCGGTCACGCCGCGGTCACGCCGCGGTCACGCTGTGATGTGGCCCTGCTCCAGCCACATCCAGCAGGGGGGAGGGGTGTCCAGCGGGGGGGAGGGGTGTCCGCGGTCACGCCGCAGTCACGCCGAAATATATCTATACGTTTGTAATCAATCTAAACAAAGAATAAGAATGGTGTACCTTACACCATTCGATCCAGTCTTTCGAAGCTTTTCACAAGTGTTTGATTGTGATCACTTAGAAGTCGCTGAAAGACTCCTTCAGAGGTATCCACAAATCATGGGAATCACCCGACACTTAGTAGGACCCCCCTTTCACCCGCATTCCAGCCTCCTCCGGCTCCCTTCGCTCCTGGTCGGAAGATGCTGCCCCGCGGATGTCGCTGGATCGGGCCAACACGCTGCGGTCACGCTGCGGTCACGCCGCGGTCACGCCGCAGTCACGCCGCGGTCACGCCGCGGTCACGCCGCGGTCACGCCGTGATGTGGCCCTGCTCCAGCCACATCCAGCAGGGGGAGGGGTGTCCAGCGGGGGGGAGGGGTGTCCGCGGTCACGCCGCAGTCACGCCGAAATATATCTATACGTTTGTAATCAATCTAAACAAAGAAGAAGAATGGTGTACCTTACACCATTCGATCCAGTCTTTCGAAGCTTTTCACAAGTGTTTGATTCACTTAGAAGTTGCTGAAAGACTCCTTCAGAGGTATCCACAAATCATGGGAATCACCCGACACTTAGTAGCGACCCCCCTTTCACCCGCATTCCAGCCTCCTCCCGCTCCCTTCGCTCCTGGTCGGAAGATGCTGCCCCACGGATGTCGCTGGATCGGGCCAACACGGTGGCGGTCACGCCGCGGGTCACGCGGCGGCCACGCGGTGGTCACCCCGCGGTCACGCCGCGGTCACGCCGCGGTCACGCCGCGGTCACGCCGCGGTCACGCCCGCGGTCACGCGGCGGTCACGCCGCGGTCACGCCGCGGTCACGCCGCGGTCACGCCCGCGGTCACGCCGCGGTCACGCCGCGGTCACGCCGCGGTCACGCCGCGGTCACGCCGCGGTCACGCCGCGGTCACGCCGCGGTCACGCCGCGCTGTGGCCCTGCTCCAGCCACATCCAGCAGGGGGGAGGGGTGTCCAGCGGGGGGGAGGGGTGTCCGCGGTCACGCCGCAGTCACGCCGAAATATATCTATACGTTTGTAATCAATCTAAACAAAGAATAAGAATGGTGTACCTTACACCATTCGATCCAGTATTTCGAAGCTTTTCACAAGTGTTTGATTGTGATCACTTAGAATTCACTGAAAGACTCCTTCAGAGGTATCCACAAATCATGGGAATCACCCGACACTTAGTAGGACCTCTCTCAATACCAGTCCTTCCTGCTTGTCGAAGTTTTCACAAGCGTTTGATCGAGATCTCCGAGAAGTCAACAGGCCGCTGATTTTCATCCACAAACTGGACACAATCAGCCCGTGCTACCGAGAGTTTCTTCTGCCCTTGAACAAATTTAACCTCTCCAGACCCAATTCCAGGTTGCTCCAAGCCTGGATCATCAACATTTACCTGCACCTGTACACCTGATGAGATCAGACCTTGACCCCGCTGCTGAGAGGCAGCATCAAACTCTGACCTTGACTTATCTGCTCCTGGCCTCTGATTTTCATCCTCAATCCGGCCACTAACAGCCCCTGCTACAGTTAGTTTTCCCTGCCCCTGAACCTCACCAGCCCCCAGTCCAGGTTGCAAATCTGGATCATCAAAATTCACCTCCTCTTGAAAACCTTCACCTGAAATATCAGAAGCATTCCCCTTCATATTGCTGACTCCAGTCCCTGGTTGATCACAACCTGTTCCTGCAAGACCCTGCCCAAGTTCCACACTTCCATTTCTTGCAACAGCCTGACCAAAGCCATTCCCAGCTCCAGGACCATTCTTTCTCTTCTTACGGAAAGTCTGAAAATCATGTCCCTTCTGCGAGAAAAAAGAGCAGACAAGTTTCATTCTGCATCTCTCTTTAGATTGCCCTATAGACAGACACTTGGAACAAAATGCAGGTAGTTGTTCATACTCAATTTTCAAAAACAAGTCATCTTCATTTGTGGATAACACAACCCGATCAATGAGGGTGGGAATTAAGGTCCACTTCCAGGAAGGGGGGAGGGGTGTCTAGCAGGGGGAGGGGGCTGGGTCTGGCCCAATGAGACTGGATAATTTGGCCCCGAGCCCAGCCCGGTTTTACACCACTAAATTTGTCTGACCAGAACTTTATAAACCATCATTTTGTCAGAGCAGCCACCAGATGTTGTTCCCAGTGATATGTTCCTAATACTTAAGTGGCAATAAAAATAATATAATTTTGCTACCAAAAATAAAATAAAATAACATAACATAAATCAGAAGGTTTCATTATTTTAAAATCACCCATGTGCACATCCACCAGCAGCAACTCTAAAAACAAAGCAGGAAACTAATAGAAAAACATGAAGTGCCAACACAAACACAAACATCAGAGGAATGGTACTTTATTGATCAAATTTTAGGTCATATCAACCCAGAAATGGGTAGCAACCCCTAAGAAATTGAACTAACATGGTCGTAAGAGCATAAAATTAGAATGTCGACCAAAAAAATTTGAATGTCGACCATTGATCGATGTTCAAACTGCAACAATCAGAACATTATAGCATGACTGAATATGAGGGGAATAAAAAATGCAATAAAACCAATCCTATGCACCAAGCACAAGTAGCCGAAAACTACCAACTGTTAGAAAAAGACTAAATTATGAAACTGCTACACTCTCCTCATCATCTGAGTCTGAATAATCCAAACCAATAGCAATATATCCAGGATTACTTTCCCATTTAGACTTGATAAATGCATCTAGAGTAATGAGTGTATCAACTCTCACTCTTTCAGGTTGAGGCTCCCCCCCCCAACTGGATCTCTCCTCACATGTTGCTCCCCCTCAACTGGATCTCTACTCATCTGTTACTCCCCCTAAACTTGAGGTATACTTATAACATATACCAACTGGGGTACTGGGACTAATTTTTCTCTATATACATACCAACTTCAATTACTTCTTTTGCCTCGTCACCAGCTTCTGCAAGACTAGGAGTTTCAATAATCTGTTCTTGGTTCACATTACCAGCAGGTTCTATAATGGCATATTGATCATCACTAAAATGATCAGAACCATTGTCACTTCAAATACTTTCATTATTCCATCATCTTCATTCTCAATTCATATCTTTCACTTATACTATCACTTTCTCCACTTTTATCACCATATTTTTCATTTCCTTCTTCCTCACTACTAGATCCACTGCCACTTTCTTCTTCTTCTTTGTCTGCTTTATCCTCTTCTCCAGATTCCTCTTTTGAACCATTGGATCTGCTCATATATTCTCATATAATTTAATATCATCTCCAACCCACTCCATCATCTAGGGATTCCAGATTATCTTCATTTTCTTGAAAATTTTCTCACTCAAGCACACACCACTACAGGGGTTGGGTGCACATGGGCTGGGTCTGGGGGGGCTGGGTGCACAGGGGTTGGGTGCACAGGGGGTGGGGGGCTAGGGGGCTGGGGGGCTGGGTGGGTGGGTGCACAGGGGCTGGGGGCTGGGTCTGGGGGCTAGCCGCCCAGGGGGAGGGGGCTGGGTCTGGGGGGCTGGCTGCACAGGGGGGGGGCTGGACAGGGGTCTAGGGAGGGGGAGTGGCTGGGTGGGTCTGCTCTGGGGGGCTGGGGCTGGACCGGGGGTCTGGGGGGCTGGGTCCGGGGGCTGGACAGGGGTCTGGGGGGGAGGGGCTGGGTCTGGGTCTGGGTGCATGGGGGGGCTGGCTGGGTCTGGTGGGGGGCTGGCTGCACAGGGGGGGGGGGGCTGGACAGGGGTCTAGGGAGGGGGAGTGGCTGGGTGGGTCTGCTCTGGGGGGCTGGGCTGGACCGGGGTCTGGGGGGGCTGGGTCCGGGGGGCTGGACAGGGGTCTGGGGGGGGAGGGGCTGGGTCTGGGTGCATGGGGGGGCTGGCTGGGTCTGGGTGGGGGGCTGGCTGCATGGGGGGGGGGGGGGGCTGGACAGGGGTCTAGGGAGGGGGAGTGGCTGGGGTGGGTCTGCTCTGGGGGGCTGGGGCTGGACCGGGGTCTGGGGGGGCTGGGTCCGGGGGGCTGGACAGGGGTCTGGGGGGGAGGGGCTGGGTCTGGGGGGGCTGGGTGCATGGGGGGCTGGCTGGGTCTGGTGGGGGGCTGGCTGCACAGGGGGGCTGGCTGGGTCTGGTGGGGGGCTGGCTGCACAGGGGGGGTATCGCTGCACAGGGGGGTCTAGCTGCACACAGGGGGGAGGGAGGGGCTGGGTCTGGGGGGCTGGCTCGGGCTGGCTCGGGTTGGGTCGGGTTCACCCAAGTAACCCGACCCAAACTGACCCGACCCGCAGAGGGTTGGGTTGGGTCGGGTCGTTCGACCATGAGTCGGGTAACCCGACCCCCAATGGTTTGGGTTGGGTCGGGTTCACCCAAGTAACCCGACCCAAACTGACCCGACCCGAAGAGGGTTGGGTTGGGTCAGGTCGTTCGACCATGAGTTGGGTAACCCGACCCCCAATGGT
Organism: Viscum album; assembly: GCA_963277665.1. Classification (NCBI taxonomy): domain Eukaryota; kingdom Viridiplantae; phylum Streptophyta; class Magnoliopsida; order Santalales; family Viscaceae; genus Viscum; species Viscum album. The sequence goes on along the minus strand of OY728139.1, from coordinate 323,754,617 downwards.
TTGGGTTGGGTCGGTCGCCTACCCGCAAAGTATGAGACCCGACCCGACCCGACCCGTCCCGCCGGTTTTGGGTCGGGCCCTAGAACACCCATGACCCGACCCAACCCATTGACACCCCTACTCAAAGGAACATATTTGTCGTTGTATTCATGTTGATTTCTTCCATTAATCCCTACTGAATGCTTGTAGCCTGCAACTGTCGCGGATGAGGATTTTGTTGGATTGGTGTTGCCTGATCTGGTTGGGCCGAATGCTTGTGGCCCGCAGAGGGAGGGGGTGTCCAGTAGGAGGGTTGTCCAGCAGGGGGGAGGGGTGCTAAACATGGTCTGTAAATCTGATGTAGTTCAGTCTGTTCCTGTCTTATCTCATGCTGCTAAACATGTCAGAATTGGTGAATTGGTACCTGTTAAACCTGAATCTGGCAGTGCTGAAGATGTTGTGGTTATCAGATCAGATAAACTTGGTTATCAGATCAGGGGGCAGGGGGACTAGCAGGGGACTGACAGGGGGCCTAGCAGGGGGCAGGGGGCAGGGGGACAAGCAGGGGGCAGCAGGGGGGGCTGGCAGGGGGGCAGGGGGGGGGGGGGGGGGGGGCTGGGGGTGGGGGCAGGGGGGGCTGGCAGGGGTAGGGGGGGCCTGGCAGGGGGAAGGTGGGGGGTGGCAGGGGGGCAAGCGGGGGGCAGGGGGGGCTGGCAGGGGGACAAGCAGGGGGAAGGGGGGGGGGGGGGGCTGGCAGGGGGGCAAGCAGGGGGCAGCGGGGGGGGGGGGGGGCTGGCAGGGGCAGGGGGAGGCTGGCAGGGGTAAGGGGGGGCTGGCAGGGGGCAGGGGGGGCTGGCAAGGGACAAGTAGGGGGGGCTGGCAGGGGGGCAAGCAGGGGGCAGGGGGGGCTGGCAGGGGCAGGGGCAGGCTGGCAGGGGGAGGGGGGGGGGGGGTTGGCAGGGGGCAAGCGGGGGGCAGGGGGGGGGGGGCTGGCAGTGGGGGACTAGCAGGGGGCGGGGGGGGGGGGGGGGCTGCAGGGGCAGGGGGAGGCTGGCAGGGGGAAGGGGGGGGGGGGCTGGCAGGGGGGCAAGCGGGGGAGGGCAGGGTGGGAGCTGGCAGTGGGGGACTAGCAGGGGGAGGGGGGGCTGGCAGGGGGGCAAGCAGGGGGAGGGGGGGGGGGGCTGGCAGGGGGCAAGCAGGGGGCAGGGGGAGGGGGGGGCTGGCAGGGGGGGCAAAGCAGGGGGCAAGGGGGGGGGGGCTGGCAGGGGGACAAGCAGGGGGGGGGGCTGGCAGGGGGACAAGCAGGGGGAGGGGGGTGGGGGCTGGCAGGGGGCAAGCAGGGGCAGGGGGGGCCTGGCAGGGGGACAAGCAGGGGGAGGGGGGGGGGGGCTGGCAGGGGGGCAAGCAGGGGGCATGGGGGGCTGGCAGGGGCAGGGGGAGGCTGGCAGGGGGAGGGGGGGCTGGCAGGGGGCAAGCAGGGGGCAAGGGGGGGGGGGGCTGGCAGGGGGACAAGCAGGGGGGGTGGCAGGGGGGGAGCTGGCAGGGGGACAAGCAGGGGGAGGGGGGGGGGCTGGCAGGGGGGCAAGCAGGGGGCAGGGGGGGCTGGCTGGCAGGGGGACAAGCAAGGGGGTGGCAGGGGGACAACCAGTGGGGGGGGGGGGGCTGGCCAAGGGGACAAGCAGGGGGGTGGCGGGGGGGGGGGGGGGGGGGTGGGGACTAGCAGGGGGCAGTGGGGGACTAGCAGGGGGGGTGTCAGGGGGCAGGGGGACTGGCAGGGGGTGGCAAGGGGGACAAGCAGGGGGGGAGGGGTGTCCAGGCAGGGGGCAGGGGGGTACTGGCCGGGGGGAACTGGCCGGGGGTGGCAGGGGGTATTTTTTTTTATGGATTTTGGACACCCTATAGCCACGGTTTTAAACCGTGGCTATTGATTTATTGCCACGGTTTTAAACCGTGGTCATAGACATAATGCCACGGTTTAAAACCGTGGCTATAGATTTTGTCCGGCCTTTAGTATAGCCACGGTTGAAACCGTGGCATTAGGTATACAGCCACGGTTTAAACCGTGGCTCTAAACCTATAGCCACGGTTTGGACCGTGGCTTTAGAGTTAAAGCCACGGTTTGGAACCGTGGCTATAGGTCTAGACCTATAGCCACGCCAAACTTAGCCACGGTTCCTCAAACCGTGGCTATTACCTATAGCCACGGTTTGAGGTCCTATAGCCACGGTTTAGAACCGTGGCTATAGCCCGAATTTCCAGTAGTGTATGATTGTTCAATACATTACCACCCTGGGAAAGCGAACAAGGTGGAATATGCCCTAAGTAGGAAAGGACCCGGTGATTCTGTCAATGATGACAATTGAGAAGGATCCAATCTTCATAGACCTAATAAAGATGGACATGGGAATCATAGAGAAGGGATCATCAATACTTTCACAAATGATTGCTCAACCATCTCTTTTGGAAAGGTTAAAGGATGCTCAAAAGGATGATGCAGGAATTCAAGAAAAAGTGGAAGCTGTCAAAAAGGGCAAATCCTCAGATTTTAATGTTAATGAAGAAGGAATTGTGCGGTTTGGGAAAAGACTATCTGTTCCATCAAATCCGGAGCTGATGAAGGAACTTTTGGATGATGCACATAGTTTAAATTTCTCTATTCACCCAGGGAGCACAAAGATGTATCGAGATCTCCGAGAAAACATTTGGTGGGTTAATATGAAGAAGGAGATCGATGAATATTATAGCATACCACCTTTTTATCACATAAACTTTTATTACATTTTACAAAACCGAAGATCTTTAAGGTTTAGTGTCTTGGAAACCTGGAACTTTAAACATGAAAACATAAAATATTCTTCTTAAACACTTGAAAGGCTTCTCCTAATGTTCATCCTAGGTTTATTACTGCATCTCATAACCTGGGGACATACATCAAAAGAAAGGGTGAGCAGAAGGCCTAGTAAGGGAAACAAGAGAAACATTTTACATGTGAACTTGAGATACTTCAATAAGGTCATGAAACGAACATTAAGATATGAGAAAGAAATCATGAGGCATATCATAATAAAAATAACAATTTTCATAACTTGAATATGTGGCTGCAACATTTAATATAGACAATAATGAACATATCACCAAGATCCATCCCCAAGGTGTCCTTTGAAAATTACCATGGTTATTCACCAAGATATCATGAAAATTGTAATCTCTAGTGGTTACATCATTACCCAATGCATTGGAGCGCTATTAGGGAACACCATTAAATTTTCCTTTATTATCATGTGAACCACATATATCATCATCAAACATTTCATAAATAACCTATATAGCATAAAATAAATGGGATTCATTTCATAATCATAACGTTTTCAAAACTGCTTTAAAGACATGATCTTTACGTCACTTTAAACCCACGGAAAAAGGAAAGAGGGTCTCATGAATGTAAATACAAGAATTTAAAATAGAAAATTTTGGTATATATTTGAATACCCCTGTAGAAGTAAGATCTTTGATTATTCACTTTAAAACATAAAATAATTTTGAGAAAAGAGAGAGGCATTTTGAGACGAAAATTCTGCAGCATAACGGCTATGTTACAGGGTTTTAGAATACATTAAAAAGAGAGGGGACATGGGTCAAACATTCATAAATGACCCATAAAACAGTAGAGGGAAAGAATATAATAGATTTAAGAACATGGTAATGAAATTTGAAAATATACCATATGAAATGAATAACATGAAAGGAAGACAAAAATAAGATTTCACTTATGAAAATTCGGCAGCCTATTGGCGTCACATAAACTTCAAACAGAAAAATGAATTGATGAGATCAAATAGGGTCTATCATCATATGAACATAAAATATAATTATTATTGATGTAGGGATAATACCCAAACATAATAAAAAAGTACTTGAAAGACTTTACATGAAAGTAGAACTTGAAAAAAAGAAGGGTGGAAGAACCACTTAAAAATTCGGTAGCCTAACAGCGTCACTTAAAACTTCAAAATAATGAATTGAAGAGATCAAATGGGGTCTCTAATCATATTATCATAAAGGATAAGTATTATAGATATAGATATCATACCTCAACATAATAAAAAGTAACTTGAAAGACTTGACATGAAAGTAGAACATTGAAAAAGAGAATGGTGAAAGAATCCCTTAAAAATTCGGCAGCCTAACGGCGCCACTTGAACTTTCATAAAACGAAATTATGAGAGTAAGAGGGGGTCTGTCATCATGTGAACATAAAAAGGACAGTATAATGAATATAAAAGAACATCATCCAACATATGAACATGGAGCATAACATAAATTACATAAAAGAGATCACTTGAAAAGAAAGAGAGAGGTCAGATCCCTTACCTTAAAACGTAACTCTTAAAACTCAAAGGGTGGGACCTTGAGGGCTTGGGGGAACCTTGGGAGGACTCCTTGGGACGTAATGATACCATAAATTCGTTTTGGGAGAGTGGGGAGTCGAAAGGATGATAGGATTGCTTGGTATTTATAGGGAAAGTGAGGGGACAAGGCATTAATGGCCAAGGGACACCTCAAAAGTGGTTTTCTCAAAAGCATGGGCCCTCCCATGGTACTTCCCATGGAGTTAGGCCACATGGGGACCTCCACAAAATAATTCATCCTCTTTAGTCGACAATCCCTTAAAATATCTCATGAAATCATCATGACACAGTTATGATGTCATTAAACACGAAACCCTAAAACAGTATTTTTACTATTCACTGAAAATTCAACTTTCTCAGAATAATCCCAAAATTTCACCTTTACCAAATATCAATGCTCTGATTTCAAAAATGAACTCCATTTTATAAAAATAATTTTCTAAATATTTTTAATTTATTTTTTAAATAAATATACTATTCACTGAAAATTCAATTTTTTTCAGAAAAACCCCCAAAAATTACCATAACATAATATCAGTGCTCTGAGTTCAAAAATGAAATCCATTTTATAAAAATAATTTTTTAAATATTTTTAATGTAATTTTTAATTAAAAAACACTATTCACTCAAAAAAACTAATACTTGAATAATAATTTATGAAATCGTTATTTAACCATTTTATTGAATCACATTACTTAATCCAGGTGCCTAAATTATATTAATAATTTCTTTAAGTGAGATTACTAATCAATTTGGACAAATTACTAATCCTAATCATAAAATCACAATTCATAATTTACTATTCATCAAAAATCAAGTTGATCATATTAGACTCTAAATTTTTTACTAAACATAATTGTAGAAGACCATTTTTTAAAAATCATTACACATTTTTAATTATTTAAGGTTTACATAAAGATTTTTTAAAATATCTTTTCTCTAAAATTCACCAAAAATATGCATATTGTATTTAGCCAGACATTTGAAAATTCATAAACATCATCATAGGAAGAAATCCCAATTTTTTATTTAAAACAAAGGATTGCACAAGGCCGTTATGGTATCCTTAAATAGCCCCTTATCACACCAGCATAGGACCTAAGTGTAAGGTGTGTCAAGGTGAGAGAATCTAAGGGAGGCTCGGCTAACATCGCACGAGTAGTAATTTCTATCAGTTTGATCTTCTCGTGAAGGCGATTCCGTTCTAGCTTCACACGATGAAGTTCAGTTTTGGTTTGGTCCAGAGCAAAGTCCAGTGGTGCTACCTCCTTCCCAAGTTCTGTTAGATGGGCTTAAGTCGGTCCAAGACTACTGTGTGAGGCCATTGAATCTTCTTTCTATAATAATTAACCAAGATTACTTGTATTTAGATACAATAATCAAAACGTTTAGTTTTCAGCGGTCATATTGACCAATGGTCATATAAAAGTTAAAACCCAACGGTCTCATTTTAATTATACTCGTGTTATAAAATAATCATTTTTGTTGAGTATAAAAAACAAAATAAAATAACACATAAAATTAGGAAACAAGATTTATTCAAAATTTCGGGTCGTTACAATCTTCCCCCCTTATGAAATTGCGTCCTCGCAATTTTTAAAATTGGGTTTTGAAATTTCATTGAAAGTCCCACATCAAAAAAGGAGTTAGTAAAACTATTACTTTAAAAGAAAAAAAAGGTAAGTACAAAGGTCACCCGAGTTAGCCCACACTAGGATTCTATGTACGAAAACACAGACATGGAGGAGAAAACAAAGGGTCAAGTTCTGAGGGAGAGTGATAGAAAACATGATTAGGAGAAAGTTAACCATAAGAAAATACCAAACTTATGATGTGTGTAAACGGTCTTTGATTCCCAGTAGGAAATGTAAACCAACAACGGTTTTTTTACGTTCCGTTTCATAATTTTGAGGAATTCATTTACAACATAAAACAAAAACATAAGAAAATATACCTATCTTCATGTAGAGTTTCATCCTTTTATAAGTTTCTACCCAAAACTAATCTTTTCTCCAAAATATGAGCATTCAAAACTACTTGGTCTCATTAAAACACAAGAATCATCTTCTATAGAAACACATAATCCACAAAAGATTAACTATCTATTTTTTCTATCTTTGAACATTATCCCAAAAACAGAAAGGGTAAGGTAAAACAACTCTTCAAAAAGAAATAATCCCATAGGAATGGAAACTACTTTTAAATCTTCAAAGTTCCATGGTACTACCCAAAGTTCATCATAGTCCATTCCATAAATAATGGTCCTTAACATTCCTCAAAATAAACCAAACTAAGATTGAAACCCAAATACAAGAAGGATTTGATAACATAGTCTTTCAAAATAAACTTCATTGTTCATCTCCAAACAACATCAACCACTCCTAACATCTTATAACAAAAGTATCTAACCTAAACATATTTTACCCAAGATAGGTTAATCATTCCCATAAGTAACCTAAATTACTATAAGTCCACCTTAAATTCATCAATTATTCAAAATATAAGTCAACCTTACTCCTCAATAAAAATACCATAGTAATATATTTACCTCGATCATATAGGGTCCCCAAAATAGTGAACGTCTTCCAAAATAATAATCATATTTTAATCCCATAATCATCCCTATCATATTAATATGATAATCGTCGCATTTCCTATCACATTGGTTGTTGGGACATGTTCTTCCATTTCCCACCATTAACTAAGAAGAGAAAGCATAATTAGGGTCTTATGTACTTAGCCAATAATCATGAAAATAAACTGAAAGCATATAAGGATAACTTGTAGAAGAAAAGTATACCCTAACTTGTGATCCCCTAGGTTCCCAGCTAGGTTATCCATGATCATATATTCTTATGTGAATCTTTATTTTCTTTTATCTTTGTTCCTTTAACAATGGTTCATACTAAGCTTATGAATTTACCAAAGCATATCCCCCGGGAGTGTCGTAACTAAGAGTGCAGCCATACCCATTGTCGTGTACCAGTTCCCGTTCGAGTCTAGATCAAAGCGGTGTTTTCGGGTTTTACCTCTATGTACATCTGTGCCAGAGCCACCTCTACCTGCTCGTATCCAGACAGGGATGTATTTTCTTGGAAACCCCTTACTCAATACTCACCAAAATACTAGGAAGATTTCCTATATTTAAACTTTTCTATAGGGTTCTTCCTAGAGTTTTCATATCCTAATTTCCACAAATAACTAAACCATCCTTTGATACCAACTATAGATTCCCGCCTTTTTATCACATAAATTTTCATTACATTTTACAAAACCGAGGATCTTTAAGGTTTAGTTTCTTGGAAACCAGGAACTTTAAACATGAAAACAAAAAATATTCTTCTTAAACACTTGAAAGGCTTCTCCTCATGTTCATCCTTACTTCATTACTACATCTCATAACCTGGGGACATACATCAAAAGAAAGGGTGAGCAGAAGGCCCAGTAAGGGAAATAAGAGAATCATTTTACATGTGAACTTGATATACTTCAATAAGGTCATGAAAAGAACATTAAGGCATGGGAAAGAAATCATAGGGAATATCATAACAAAAATAACATTTTTCATAACTTGAAGATGTGGATGCAACATTTAATATAGACAATCATGAACATATCACCAAGGTCCATCCCCAAGGTGTCATTTGAAAATTACCAATGTTATTCACCAAGATATCGTGAAAATTGTAATCTCTAGTGGTTACATCATTACCCAATGCATTGGAGCACTATTAGGGCGCACCCTTAAATTTGCCTTTATTATCATGTGATCCACATATATCATCATCAAACAGTTCATAAATAATCCATATAGCATAAAATAAATGGGTTTCATTTCATAATCATAACGTTTTCAAAACTGCTTTAAAGACATGATCTTTACGTCACTTTAAACCCATGGAAAAAGGAAAGTGTGTCTCATGCATGTAAATCCAAGAATTTAAAATAGAAAATTTTTGTATATATTTGAATACCCCTGTATAAATAAGAGCTTTGAGTATTCACTTTAAAACATAGAATAATTTTGAGAAAAGAGAGAGGCATTTTGAGACGAAAATTCTACAGCATAACGGCTATGTTACAGGGTTTTAGAAAACATTGAAAAGAAAGGGGACATGGGTCAAACATTCATAAATGACCCATAAAACAGTAGAGGGACAGAATTTAAGGGATTTAAGAACATGGTAATTAAATTTTAAAATATACCATATGAAATGAAGAACATGAAAGGAAGAGAAAAATAATATTTCTCTTATGAAAATTCGGCAGCCTATCGGCGTCCCATAAACTTCAACCAAAAAAATGAATTGATGAGATCAAATAGGGTCTCTAATCATATGAACATAACAGATCAGTATGATTGATGTAGAGATCATACCCCATAATAATAAAAAAGAACTTGTAATACTTGACATGAAAGTAGAACTTGAAAACGAGAAGGGTGAAAGAACCACTTAAAAATTCGGCAGCCTAACGGTGTCACTTAAAACTTCAAAATAATGAATTTAAGAGATCAAATGGGGTCTCTAATCATATGATAATAAAGGATAAGTATGATAGATATAGATATCATACCCAAACATAATAAAAAGTAACTTCAAAGACTTGACATGAAAGTAGAACTTTGAAAAAGAGAAGGGTGAAAGAATCCCTTAAAAATTCGGCTGCCTAACGGCGCCACTTGAACTTTCATAAAACGAAATGATGAGAGTAAGAGGGGTTCTCTCATCATGTGACCATAAATATGACAGTATAATGAATATAAAATAACATCCTCCAACATATGAACATGGAGCATAACAGAAATGACATAAAAGAGGTCATTTGAAAAAAAAAAAGAGGTCGGATCCCTTACCTTAAAACGTAACTCTTAAAACTCAAAGGGTGGGACCTTGAGGGCTTGGGGGCACCTTGGGAGGACTCCTTGGGAGTTAATGAGACCAGAATTTTTTTTTGGGAGAGTGTGGATTCAAAAGGATGAGAGTATTTCTTGGTATTCATAGGGAAAGTGAGGGGACAAGGCATTAATGGCCAAGGGACACCTCAAAAGTGGTTTTCTCAAAAGCATGGGCCCTCCCATGGTACTTCCCATGGAGTTAGGCCACATGGGGACCCCCACACAATAATTCATCCTCCTTAGTCGACCATCCCTTAAAATATCTCATGAAATCATCATGACACAGTTAAGATGTCATTAAACATACCGAAACCCTAAAACTATATTTTTACTATTCACTGAAAATTCTACTTTCTCAGAATAATCCCAAAATTTCACCTTAACCAAATATCAATGCTCTGATTTCAAAAATGTACTCAATTTTATAAAAATAATTTTCTAAATATTTTTAATTTATTTTTTAAATAAATACACTATTCACCGAAAATTCGTTTTTTTCAGAAAAAACCCCAAAAATTACCATAACATAATATCGGTGCTCTGAGTTCAAAAATGAAATCCATTTTATAAAAATAAATTTTTAAATATTTTTAATTTAATTTTTAATTAAAAAACACTATTCACTCAAAAAAACTAATACTTGAATAATAATTTATGAAATCGTTATTTAACCATTTTATTAAATCACATTACTTAATCAAGGTGCCTAGATTATATTAATACTTTCTTTAAGTGAGATTACAAATCCATTTAGACAAATTACTAATACTAATCATAAAATCACTATTAATAAATTTACTATTCATCAAAAATCAAGTTGATCTTATTAGACTCTAAATTTCTTACTGAACATAATTGTAGAAGACTATTTTTTGAAAAACATTACACATTTTTAATTATTTATGGTTTACATAAACATTTTTTAAAATATCCTTTCTCTAAAATTCACCAAAAATATGCATACTGTATTTAACCAGACATTTGAAAAGTCATAAACATCATCATAGGAAGAAATCCCAATTTTTATTTAAAACAAAGGATTGCACAAGGCCGTTACAGTCTCCTTACATAGCCCCTTATCACACCAGTATAGGACCTAAGTGTAAGGTGTGCTAAGGTGAGAGAATCCGAGGGAGGCTCGGCTAACATCGCACGAGTAGTAATTTCTATCAGTTTGAACTTCTCGCGAAGGCGATTCCGTTCTAGCTTCACACGATGAAGTTCGGTTTGGGTTTGTTCCAGAGCAAAGCCCAGTGGTGCTACCTCCTTCCCAAGTTCTGTTAGATGGGCTTAGATCGGTCCAAGACTACGGGGTGAGGCCATTGAATCGTCTTTCTATAATAATTATCCAAGATTACTTGTATTTAGAGATAATAATCAAAACGTTTAGTTTCCAGCGGTCATATTGACAAATGGTCATATAATAGTCAAAACCCGATGGTATCATTTTAATTATACTCATGTTATTAAATGAAACATTTTTTTGA